>JAAGEH010000040.1:9511530-9818063 GCA_011751065.1 Lasiurus cinereus | reverse complement strand
TTTAATTTTTATTAATTTTTATACATATCTCCCCATTGCCCCCCCCTCCCTCCCGGGCATACCCCAACCCCCCAGTGTCTAGTTCATTGGTTATGCTTATATGCATGCATACAAGTCCTTTGGTTGATCTCTTATCTACCTCACCTAACTTTAATCTTCCTGCTGTAATTTCACAGTCTGTTTGAAGCTTTACTGTCTCTGTATCTATCCTTTTGTTCATCAGTTTATAATGTTCTTTATTATCCAAAAATGAGTGAGATCATGTGATGCTTCTCCTTCATTGACTGGCTTATTTCACTAAGCATAAGGTTCTCCAATTCCAACCAGGTTGCTGCAAATGGTAAGAATTCCTTCTTTTTAATGGCAGCATAGAATTCCATTATGTAAATGTACCACAGTTTTCTGATCCACTCATCTGCTGATGGGCACCTAGGCTGTTTCCAAATTGTAGCTATTGTAAATTGTGCTGCTATGAACATAGGGGTGCATAAATCCTTTCTGACTGGTGTTTCTACTTTCTTAGGATAAATTCCTAAGAGTGGGATTACAGGGTCAAATGGGAGTTCCATTTTTAGTTTTTTGAGGAAACTCCATACTGTTCTCCACAGTGGCTGCACCAGTCTGCATTCCCACCAACAGTGCACAAGGGTTCCTTTTTCTCCGCAACCTCGCCAACACTTGTTAGTTGATTTGTTAATGATTGCCATTCTGACAGGTGTAAGATGGTATCGCATTGTCGTTTTGATTTGCATCTTTCGGATGATTAATGACTTTGAACATGTTTTCATGTGTCTCTTGGCCTTCCTTCTGTCGTATTTTGAAAAGGTTCTATTTAGGTCTGTTGCCCATTTTTTTATTGGATCGTTCATCTTCCTTTTATTAAGTTGTATAAGTAGGCTGTAGATTTTGGAGATTAAACCTTTATCAATGATAACATTTGCAAATATGTTCTCCCATACAGTGATCTTTCTTGTTGTTTTGTTGATGGTTTCTTTTGCTGTGCAAAAGCTTTTTATTTTGATGTAGTCCCATTTGTTTATTTTTTCTTTAGCTTCCATTGCCTTTGGAGCAGTATCAGTGAAGAAGTTCTTTCAGCATATATCTGAGATTTTGCTGCCTGTGGATTCCTCTAGTATTTTTATGATTTCCCTTCTAATGTTTAAGTCCTGTTTCCATTTTGAGTTTATTTTTGTATTTGGGGTAAGTTGGTGGTCCAGTTTCATTTTTTTGCATGTATCTGTCCAATTTTCCCAGCACCATTTATTGAAGAGGCTATCTTGGCTCTATTGTATGTTCATGCCTCCTTTGTCAAATATTAGTTGAGCATAGTGGTTTGGGTGGATATCTGGGTTCTCTATTCTATTCCATTGGTCTATATGTCTGTTCTTATGCCAGTACCAGGCTGTTTTGAGAACAGTTGCTTTGTAGTATAGCTTTAAATCTGGTATTGAGATCCCACCTACTTTATTCTTCTTTCGCAGAATTGCTGTAGCTATTCGTGGTCTTTTTTTGGTTCCAGATGAATCTATGAAGAATTCTATCTAGGTCTGTGAAATATGTCATTTGTATTTTAATGGGTAGTGCGTTGAATCTGTAGATTGCTTTGGGTAGTATGGACATTTTAATGATGTTGATTCTCCGAATCCATGAGCATGGTATGCTCTTCCATCTATTAACATCTTCCTCTATCTCTTTTTTCAGTGTCCTGTAGTTTTCTGCATATAGGTCTTTTACCTCTTTAGTTAGCTTTATTCCTAGGTATCTTAATTTTTTTGGTGCCATGGTAAATGGGATTGCTTTTTTAGTTTCTCTTTCTGTAATTTCACTATTAGTGTATAGAAATGCCACAGACTTCTTAGCATTAATTTTGTATCCTGCTACATTGCCGAATTCATTAATTAAGTCAATTAGTTTTGGAATGGAGTTCTTTGGGGTTTTTATGTACAATATCATGTCATCTGCAAATAAGGACAACTTTACTTCTTCTTTTCCAATTTGGATGCCTTTTATTTCTTCTTCTTGTCTAATTGCAGTGGCTAATACTTCCAGTACTATGTCGAACAGGAGAGGTGAGAGTGGGCATCCCTGTCTTGTTCCTGTTCTTAGGGGAAATGGTTTTAGTTTTTGCCCATTGAGTATGATGTTAGCTGTGGGTTTATGATGGCTTTTATGATGTTGAGGTATGATCCTTCTATTCCCACTTTGCTGAGAGTTTTTATCAGGAAAGGGTGTTGGATTTTGTCAAATGCTTTTTCTGCATCAAGTGATATGACTATGTGATTTTTATCTCTCAATTTGTTTATGTGATGTATCAAATTTATTGATTTGCGGATATTGTACCATCCCTGCATTCCTGGGATGAATCCTGCTTGGTCATGGTGTATGATCTTTCTGATGTACTGCTGGATCCGATTTGCTAGAATTTTGTTGAGGATTTTGGCATGAGAGATATTGTCCTATACTTCTCTTTCATTGTGTTGTCTTTATCTGGTTTTGGTATTAGGGTAATACTGGCTTCATAGAAGGTGTTTGGAAGTGTTCCTTCTTCTTGAATGTTTTTGAATAGTCTGAGGAGGATGGGTTTTAATTCTTCCTTGAATGTTTGGTAAAACTCTCCTGTGTAGCCATCTGGTCCCAGGCTTTTATTTGCTGGAAGCTTTTTGATGACCACTTCAATTTCTTTCATAGTTATTGGACTATTAAGATGTTTGGCTTCCTCCTCATTGAGTTTTGGAAGGTTATATTTTTCTAGGAAAATGTCCATTTCTTGCAGGTTGTCCAATTTGTTGGAATAGAGTTGTTCATAGTATTTTTTAACAATCCTTTGTATTTCCACAGGGTCTGTTGTTATTTCTCCTCTTTCATTTCTGATTTTGTTTATTTGGGTCTTCTCTCTTTGCTTCTTGGTGAGCCTGGCTAGAGGTCCATCAATCTTGTTTATCCTTTCAAAGAACCAGCTCTTTGTTTTGTTGATCTTTTGAATTGTTTCTTTGGTCTCCAAGTTGTTTATCTCCACTCTGATCTTCACTATTTCCTTCCTTCTGAGTACACTGGGCTTTTCTTGTTGCTCTCGTTCCAGCTCTTTGAGTTGTAGGTTTGGGTAATTTATTACCATTGTTTCCTGTTTTTTGCAGTAGGCTTGTAGGGCTATGAACTTCCCTCTCAAGACTGCTTTCACTGTGTCCCATAAATTTTGGATTGTTGTGTTGTCATTGTCATTTGTTGCCATGATGTTTTTTATTTCTTCCTTGATCTCTTTGGTTACCCAGTCGTTGTTTAATAGCATGCTGTTTAGTCTCCATGTGTTTGATTTCTTTCTATTGTTTTTATTATAGTTGATTTCCAGTGTTATGCCACTGTGGTCTGAGAAAATGCTTGATATGATTTCTATCTTCTTGAATTTGAAGAGACTTTTCTTATGACCCAACATATGATCTATCTTTGAAAATGACCCATGTGCACTGGAGAAGAATGTATATTCTGTGGCTTTGGGGTGAAATGTTCTGAAGATGTCAATTAATTCCATCTGGTCTAGTGAGTCATTTAGGATTGATGTTTCTTTGCTGATTTTTTATTTAGAGGATCTGTCCAATGGTGACAGTGGGGTATTAAAGTCTCCTACTATGATTGCATTGCTGTCAATCTCTCCCTTAATATCTTCCAAGAGTTTTTTTATGTATTTAGGTGCTTCTATATTGGGTGCATATATGTTTACCAGAGTTATTTATTCTTGTTGGATTATTCCATTTAGTATTATGAAGTGGCCTTCTTTATCTCTTATCATGTCCTTCACTTTGACATCTAATTTGTCAGATATAAGTATTGCAACCCCAGCTTTTTTTTATTTCCATTTGCCTGAAATACCATGTTCCATCCCTTCACCCTCAATCTGTGTGCATCTCTTTTCCTGAGGTGGGTTTCTTGCAGACAGCAGATATATGGATCATGTTTTCTTATCCAATAGGTTACCCTATGTCTCTTGATTGGAGCATTTAATCCGTTTACATTTAAAGTTATTATTGATAAGTACTTATCTGTTGCCATTTTTAGTCCTTACCCCTGAGTTCCTTCTTTCCTTCCTCTTTCTTTTTATTACAGCAGACCCTTTAACATTTCTTGCATTGCTGGTTTGATGGTAATATATTCCCTTAGTCCTTTTTTGTCTGTGAAGCTTTTGATTTCACTTTCAATTTTGATTGAGAGTCTTGCAGGGTTCAGTATTCTTGGATTCAGACCCTTCCTTTGCATGACTTTGTATATTTCATTCCATTCCCTTCTGGCCTGATGAGTTTCTGTTGAGAAGTCAGTAGCTAGTCTTATGGGGGTTCCTTTGTAGGTAACTTTCTGTTTCTCTCTGGCTGCTTTTAAGATTCTTACTTTGTCGTCGGTGTTTGCCAATTTAATTATTATGTGCCTTGGTGTCGGTTTGTTGGGGTTCATTTTGCTTGGGACTCTGTGAGCTTCTTGGATTTGTGTGTGTTTTTTCTTTCATATATTGAGGACATTTTCTGTCATTATTTCTTCAAACACGTTTTCTAATCCTTGTTCAGTTTTCACTCTTTCTGGAACCCCAATTATGCGGATGTTGTTTTCTTTTATGTTATCCCAAAGTTCCCCTAGGCTCTCCTCTTGCTTTTTAACTTTTTTTTAGAAGCTGCTGTACTTGGGTATTTTTTCCTACTGTGTCTTCTAGCTCACTGATGTGGTCCTCTGCTTCTTCGAGTCTACTTTTGATGCTTTCTATTGAGTTCTTTATAGCAGTGATGTCATTTTTCATTTCTTCTTGTTTATTCTGCACCTCCTCTAGGTTCTTCTGCATTTCTTCTTGCTGCTTCATCATCTCCTCTTGGGTCTTCTTCATTTCCTTTTGGGTCTTCTTCATTTCCTCTTGGCTCTTACTCATATTGTTGATTTTGTCTTCCATTCTTTTCATCCACCTTATGATCATTTCTCTGAACTCTTTCTCTGGCAGGCTTATTTCTGCTTCTATTTTGTTTACTTCCTTTTCTGACGAAACCTGCCTTTCTGTCTTATGTGGACTGTTTCTTTTTCTGCCCATGGCCTTTCTTCTCCGGGTGTCTGGTTATGTAGTTCTCTCTCCTACTTTGATTGAAAGGCACAAACTACAACACGACCAGGTACAGCGCACAAGGCACTGAGTAGAAAGGTATTCAAGATGTTAATAATCACAAATCAGGTGACCACCAATGAAAGACAAATTAGGGGTAAATAGAGAAAGAAGAAGTGGGAAATGAGGAAAAAAGAAAAGAAAGAAATGCCAAAATCAAATTGGGAGAGCAAGAGAAGAAATAAATACATAAATGAACAAAAAATAAAATAAAATAAGAAAATAAAAGGGAGAAGAAGCAGAAGAAAAGAGGAAGAGAAAAAAGTCAGAGAGAAAAGAAAGCGTATAAGAGAGAAAAGGGGAACAAAATATAGATGTCAGGAGACAACTCCAATAGAACAGTCGCTAATCCCAATAAAGGCCAGCAACCAGTACCTAGAGATTAATACAAACTGCAAATAGCAACTGGTATTGAGGGAGGTGAGAGAAAAGAGAGGTAAAAAACAAAGCAAGCAAAAAGCAAAATAAAACCAGTAGAATAAACTAAAACAATCTCACAAAAAAAATTCAAAAAAATCGATATAATCCCTTTTTAGGCAAATAGCAACAAAAGGACATAGAGATAAAACAACTTTTTGGCTAGTGAAGACAAGAAGAGAGAGGTTTGTGTGGACTTGTAGTAGGAGATTTGAAATTAGATATATAAATGGGGTGAAATTTTAACCAGGTAAAGAGAAAGAATAGGGAGAATCTAAAGTTGGAAAAGGGAAAGAGAAACAAGACAACAAAATGGGGAAAGTTAGGAGGAAAGTGTTGGCATAAAGGTAGAGTTGAGTTGGAGTAAAATTATGCTAAAGGAAAGATGAAAATAGAATGTAGAACTCTAATCCCGAAATAAAATAAAGGGAAAACAAAATGACACTTGTTTTTTCATAAAAGGTAAAGTACTAATACTAAAGTAGTAAATAATAATACTAGTTTAAAACAAAAATGTAATAATTAAAAAGGTAAAATCAAGTGATGCAGAAAGAAAAAAAATAGTCTTTTAATTAAAATATGTAAAAATGAAAAAGAAAAAAAATAAAATAAATAAAAAAGAAAAAAGAAAAAAAAATAGAATGGTCCTTCACTTCCACTATTATTATGGCACTCCTATTTCCCAGTAGGGAAGGTATTGCAGTTCCCTGTGTTCCCCTCTTGGTCTTTTAATCTCTTTATTCTTTTGTGGTTATGCCAGAGTCAATTTGTGTGTCATCCACTGGGTGGCAGTGTTTCGGAATTGATCTCTGAGACAAAGCACAGTATCTCTCTAGGCTGTGCACAGATCCTGCTACTCTGTGGATCTCAAAGCCAGTTTGTGGGGATTTTGCAGCCGGGACACTGTAATAACTCCCAGGCTGTCCCTCTGCCCCAGAAAAAAACGATTCATTTTCCAGAGCTCCCCTCTGTCAACAGCTCAGAGAGTTTGCCTCCACACTTAGGGATCACGCCCTGACCACCTCTGCGGACCTCTCCAGAGGCAGCTTTCCCACAGCCCAGTTCCCACAGTGTGCGTGTCTCTGTTGTGCGGAGGTAGGAGACCTCACCCTGTCCCAGGCAAAATCTGACCCTTCCACACGCCTCGTGGATCTCCGAATCCGCTGCCTGTGTGTCCACGCCGCCTGGAAAGCCGTGCTCTGGGTCCCCGGCTGCTCGATGGGTGCCTCTGTCAGCTGCAGCTTTCAGACCTCTGCAGACATCCACCTCCCTCTTATCCCAGGCGAAATCTGACCTTTCCGTGTGCTCTGTGGATCTCTGATTCCGCCGAGTGTCTGCGCAGATTGGAGAGCAGAGTTCTGGGTCCCCGGGTCCCCCGCTGCTCGATGGGTGTCCAGCCGAAGGCTTCAGACCGCCGCAGACATCCACCTCCCACTGCAAGATGGTTCGGTCTCCGCGTTCGCGCTGGTGGCTCCGGCGGACAAAAACCCCATGGCAGTGGGGCTGCCTGGCCGGGAGAGCCCCGTCCAGCAGTTCCCCGCCTTCTCCTGGAGGATAACTGACTCTTAACTTGCCAACAAACACTCCCAGTGCGACTCTCAGCCGCTCTCTCTCCCTCTGCCCAGCGACAAAGCTCCAGATGCATCTGTCTACTCCGCCGTCATTTCCCTACCTTATTTCTTCATTAGCACCTTGGGGACAAAGATCAGGAAGGAAGTAAAGCAATGAGAGAATGAGAGAGAGGGAAGGGGAGAAAGAAGAAAAAATAGAAAGGGAAAAGATGGGTAAGTCTCTGCTGCTTGGAATCAGCAGTATGACTCCTCATTCCAACTTTCCTACATTAATATGCTTTGGTTTTGCTCTGTGAATTTTATGAAATATCTTTTGAACATAATTACAGAGACTTAAAAAATATAATCATAGGCTTGTCCATCAGTAACATTTGCTCTTCCAATTGCTCTTTTATCTGAGCAAGCAAGACTTTTTATGAGAGACCTGGCTAAGGACAAGGGTATACCTGGATTTTGGACAAGGGCTTTCTGAACAGCTAAAAGGTTCTATGAGCTCTTGGCTAAAAGGAAATTCAACAGCTTTGTCAATGGATGTCAACTGTGGACCCAGCTGTCCCCCAGGCATTGCAAAAATCTGAAGATGAACACAATAGAGTTACTGCCCTCAAGGACTCTACAATAAATGGTAATATTGAATTGTCAACACACTAGAATATAATGGTATACATGAATGAATTCTGTCTGTTACAAGAATAGATACACTGCACTGGAACATTCTCATGGAAGAGACTGGCTTGAGCTGGTTCCTGAAAGGATGAAAGTCTTGGGCTGAATAGAGGATAGGAAGGTTGTATAGAGATGTCCATATTATTATCAAGGAATCATAGACAAACCCAGAGGAAGGAAAAGCTACAGAGTATATAGGGAATATTGAAGAGATGCAAATGAAAGTTCTCAAGGGTCTTAAATAACAAGCTAAGGAGCCTGAATGTCACTCTATCCTGTCTTGACTTAAGGAAGGACAGTAAATTCTGAACAGGACTTCTTTGCATATACGTACTGTTCCCTGTGTCTACAATGGTCTTGTCCCCACTTCTCACTCCATCCACACTACCACCACTCTTTTCTTGATACAGCTGGCTCTTTCTCGTATTTGGTTTAAGTGTTCACTTCCTCAGAACACCCTATATATGTGATCCCACTCCCCCTTCACTATCGTAGCATCTATGATTAGTTTATACATAATTAATTGAACCACTAAATGTAACTATGTGTTTCTATCTAGCCCCTCTACCAGCACCAAAAATCACAAAGTCAGGAACCATGTCTTCTGTGTTTACAATGCTTCCTTGACAATAATGGTCATCTCTATCCAGCCTTCCTGTCTCTATCTAGCCAAATCCTTTCATCCCTTCCATACCCAGCTTAAGTCAATCTCTTCCATGAACTTGTTCCAGCCCATTCTGCACACAGTACATCAAAAAGAGAAGGTCAAAGAATGACTCCCATAAAGCATCTACTTTATAAGCAGGCCAAAAAATATAGAAAGAATCCTAGGGAAGAGAAGAACAGGAGAGGACAATGTCCCCTATCCCAAAGAACAGGTGACAAACAGCCTTAGAAATCCAAGTGGAGTGAGAACTTTAGATTGGGGTAAAAATAAAGTTTTTCACTTAGAGATTACTCATGACCTTTAAGAGAAAGTTTCATCAGGATGGTAATGATAGAAAGTGAATTGTCTGGGTTCAAGAGTATGCTTTTGAGAAGCCTGGGGAAAAAAGGGGAGATAAAAGAATAAAGAGAGCTTGAGTTTAAGAATGTGAGATATGAAAGTTGACAAGGAAAAGATTAAAGGCATAGGGGCAAGGAGTAGCTGATGGCACTGAAGAAGGGAATCATAGAGAATCCTTTGCAATGTGTAGTTAAAGGAAGCTTCAGAACATTTCTCACAAAAGTAGCCAAGATGCATGAGGCAGGAGCCTAACTTTACATTTGCTATTTCCTCACAGGTTGAAATGATGGCAGAAAGCCATAAAAGAGGCCTGATGGGCAATATATCTCTGTTAATAAAACAATGAGAAATGAACACAAAACCACCTGCAATGGGAGGGTTGTCTGTATAGCAAAGCTCAACCATACCCATTTATCTTCTCCTCCAGATATCTTGACCTACATAAATCCACATGATTCTGACTTATATACTTAAAAAACAATTTTTCAAAATCGTCCCCAGAATACCATAGAAGTTCAGATCTAGAAGGGATATTAAAATCATCAACAAATTGGACCCAAATAAAGAAAGACATTTTCCTTTCCCGACTGTCATTTGATTTTTTTCTCTGCATGCTAATATTTCTTTTAATAAAATTCACTCTTACACTAAAATATGACAAGGGCATAGCCAATAAATAGAAATTCTCATTTTTCCATCTCTAAATCTCTAACCGGTTTAATAATTCACTCCCTCTCAGTGCCTTAAAAACAGGACTTTTATCTTTGAATTCATCTGAAAAACTGTTCTCTTCTCCTCCCACTTGCTAAATGGACTCCATTTATCACTCATTTTATGGGAGCTTATCTACTCCAAGAGAAGTTTGATCAGATAACCTGGTCCTTAGAAAAGCAGAGGAAGATTGCTAGGAATGGCTTCTATTGTTTGAAAACCTCCCTTTGATCTGAATTTTTAGGATGGTGACAGGATGCCACCAGGGTCTTTTGCATATTTGATAGTCCAGGAAATTATTACCTTGGTCTCAGGGTCTGGAGAGCCTTTGCTGAACATGCTCACTGGATCTAATCCTTCAGAATGATTTGAGGATGAGCTTAATCCCCAGTCAGAGCCCGAACATTCCTAGTTTAATGTTGTGATATAATATGACAGATTTATACATTGTTCTGACATAATGAAATGCAAAGAGATGAAGTATTTTATTTACACAGTAACCTCTTATTTCAACAGTTCACTGGCTGTTATATAGGCTTTCTTGGTCTCATCAAAAAGCTTCAGGAAGTATTGCTGAGAGCCTTGCAGAGCAGCCTCACCAGCTTACAGAGACCAAGGGAAGTCAGGAAGAAGAAAACAACAACATAAACCAACAAGAAACAAAACCAGGAGACCTGGGAACTCCTACTATTCAAAGACATCTGTAGAGCTCTCTGCCCCCTGATGTCTTTTCCTCTCTCTGGATACAGAAGCCACAGTGTATATGCTTGTTGAATGAATCTCTTCCCAGGTTTATCATTCACACAACAAATGTTGTCCTTTGTCCTTCAGTGAACATGGTGCTCCCTCTAGGAGACAGAAGGAAGTGCACACAAAGGTGAAAGGGGTACCATTCTCGTTCAAGAAGAAGGCAGCCTTATGAGGAAATCAGACAAACACCTAAACTCCATGTGCTGTGTGTTCCACAGTGAAGGGCATGGCAGGTGTGAGGGAGGGGACTCAAGGAAGAGATTAATGAAACGAATCCAGGGGTAGATGAAGACAACCTGGTCCTTCGAGGTTCATTTCAAGTGAACAGCATTTGAGCTCTAGTAAGGACCAACCTCCTGTGAGTTTGGTTCAGCCCTTCAGGTGGAGATCATGGGGAGAGAGTTGGTGCTTCTCTTCTAAACAGATGCCCTGGCTATAATGTTGGAGGGACAGGTGTTCTTGGCCACAACTCTTCATGAAATTAGAAAAGTACATGAGTGAATGGGATAGATATTGGCTCACACTCTCTTCCATAATATGAACAGGATTTGACACAGGGGATAATAGGAGGCACTCTAGATAACACCGTTCATATTTACTGGAGCAAAACACATACCTTCAAATATGTGTTCTAGTATATTTGCGTAAGAGCAAGTGGAGGCAAAAAAGCCTTCTTCATTACCAATGTTAGAAAAACAAGAAGGAAATAGTTTGATCCAGGGTTCCCTCCACCCATACTTTTGAGAGAAAAGAAGAAAAATGAGACCTCGTTCTAAAGCAAAACTTTGCTTTTCCAAGTGTGGCTGAAGGACCAGCAGCATGAGCAGCACCTGAAAACTTGTTAGATATGCAGAATCTCAGGCCCCAGCCCCAGCCCCAGCCCACTGCATCTGAAGCTGCACTTTAACAAGCTCCCCAGGTGATCTGCACGCACGTTAAAGCTTGAGAAGCCCACTCAAGACCAGCGTGGTGACTGAACATTGGAACACCTGAGGAGCTTTTTACATGACTGCTCCCATGCCCAGGAATTCTGATTTAAATGGTCTGGCTCCCTAAGTAGTTCCAAATGTGCAGAGAAGGTGTTAAAGCGCTTGAAGGCCTCCTGCTCCCCAAGAGAACCTCTGAAATAGCTGCAGCGCTGGGTGGACTGACTACAAGAGCTCTCTGAAGCCCAGGAGAGAAGCTAACCCTTCCAGGTACAGATGACCACAGGACGAAGGTGCTGTTCATCTCCAAGTGCCCAGCCTACCCCTGCATCCATACACACCAGGCTCTTCACTGTGCATTTCAGGATGTGGAATTGGTAGATTTGTCGTGGTAGATCAAAACCTTAAGCCTGGAATGTTCTAAGCCTGCATGTTTAGCGCATCCTCAGATTGTTTGCAATTAGGTTCGGGTCCTCTGCTGTAAAAGGTAAATAGAAGGAGAAAGGCTGGCCAAAAAAGTTAGGAGCCTGAAGATGGAAAGCAAAAAACAAACAACAGAGAAAAACAGAGAGGAGTTACCCAAAGGCAGCAGTACCCAGCAAGTCCCTGCCGTGAGTCAGCACGGGGGAGGCCCAGCCCCTTCCAGGAGAGCTTGGTTAAGGAGCGGGCTCAGGGGCTGGGCTGGGCTGTGTATGCTGCTGCTGCTGTCCCAAGACCAAGTCTGAAGAGCCACTTTCCTTCCTCGGCCGTTTAAACTTTTTTTTTTTTAATATCCTGTGGCTGGAAAGAAGTGTCACATTTTGCTCACTCCCAAGCCTTCCCCCGCACCCCCTCTCAGAGACCCTGCGCGCGTGGAGGGGGTGCTGTGAGCCACCTCCAGCCTCGCGTGACTGCTGGAACAATCTTCAGCTCCTCTCACTGAAACGCTATGAAGTTCCTCGGGAAGCCCAGGAGCCAGACAGCTGCCTCTCTGCCTCTTTGCTTGATCTTTCTGAAGATCCTGCAACCGGGGCACAGCCACCTTTACAGCAACCGCTATGCTGGGTAAGTGCAGCAACTTTTATGCCCTGCACAGCTTTTTAGCTGGATGAGGAGGCTGGTTTAGGAGTGGTGGTCTCTGTGTGAACTGAATACTTTCCTGGCCACCTCAAGTAAAATGTGCGTGAGTTCCCGGCTCGTTGGCTGAGCTCACTGAGAGAATGTGGAGGGTGGGAGTCTAGTTTTCCATACGTTGCATAGTGTGCCAACCTCCCCTGCGGACCCAGGGTGAATGGCATTCTGTCTTTGCAGTAGCTGCGGGCAGCATTTGCAGTATTTGCCTCGGTGGATGCTGGTGGGGGGAGAAGGGGAAGGATGCTGCTGTACCACGTGAATTATGACCTGAGAACTAAAGCTTCTCCTTCAGCGTTCTGTGCGGGAGCAGGGGGTTGAAATTGACCAGTGATTCATTTAAGCCCTGAGTGTGCTTTTTTTTCTTTAATGCTTGTTAGCCCCCAGCGTGGTTATTAGAAAGATTTCCAAATCTGAGTGATGCACATGAGTCAACTCAAAATAAGCAGAATAAAAGTAGCCAGCTGTAAGATGAGGGGTGTTTTTCTGAAGGGAGAAACGTAGAAGGGGAGAACCATTTATTTTCACCCCTGTAGGTTGGCGTGCTTTGTGTTTAAAGCGCCTTTCACAAGGAGGCACAGGGTGCACGGGGCGCACAGAGTGGTGTACGGCTATGCACGTCCTATGGTCCCGCAGGCTTGCTGGGAAGATATGCATACAGCATGTGCTTTGCTCGAACTTGCAGGGGGTCATTCTTAGAATCTTGAAAATTATGACATTCCTGCATTTTAGAGCTGGGGATGGGGGGACTTTAAATAACTCCTAGTTCAATTCCTTTTCTGCAGAGCAGGAAAACCGGTGTCTTCAATCTTTTTGTAAGCCGTTGACTATCGCTCAATAATTACCAGTTGAGGAAAGCTTTCATGTAGATCTGGATGATGACCAGGGAGCACCCAGTGTCCTGAAGCAAAGCTGTTCTTTCCAGGAATGGTGTAAAGAGTATGTATAAGTGTGACCCTGGAAAAGAAGCTGTTTGCCTTCTCCTGAAGGACCTGGGCTCTGCCTTTGGAGTCCCTTTTCAGAACATGTCCTCAGTTTGGGGGATGAGGCTGGGGGTGGGGTGTTGGTTGAGATGGGGACTAGGATGGTCATGCAATCCCAGACTTTTCCACTGCAGTGTTCCTAGGAAAAACAGAAAGAAGTGGACATCTGAGGGCTGCTTTTCGGTCTCATAGACACACGGGTCCAGTCATTTGTCACTGCCCTTGGAGTTCTGGGGAAAGAGAGCTGTGTTTAATGACTGATGGTACAGGCTGAGGTTGCAGAGGAATAGACTGACTGTCCTAGCTGACTGGGGCCACATGATAAGCATATATCACAGATGTAGATGCGCCATGTGACACAAGACCTCACTCCTCCACTCGCCCTGGCTCTCTCCGTAGTTATGCCAGCATGTGGCACTCCTCCATGACAAGTTACCAGGCCTGCTTCAGCTGTGCAGGTGTGCACACTTTCTGAGGAAATGAGGCTGATGTTGTTGCCCTTCCTTCTAGAATCTGCAGCCCCTGGAACTCTCTGGAGGAAGCTGCACTGCCTTTTTTCTCTTCTGCAGTGAAAGTAATAATTGCTATTTTCTCTATGGCTGCTATGCAAAGTTGGTCCCAAATGTATAAATTAACAGGCCTCTGAAAGGTGGACGAAAACGATGCAACAATGAGAAAGTGAAGAAGGCAGCCTTACCTGTCCATCACTGTGGAAGCCTAGAGCTTTCTTCAAATGAGACACGTTTCAGAGCACACTCACCCTCCCAAGAGGGGGGTTTACTTACTCGCAGTTATTCTCTTATAACCAAAGAAAATGCTGTGCACATTTGGAAGTTTGTTGTTGTTTTTTTACTTTATTTACTCAGGAACTGCTTTCTGCAGGCCTGCCTCCTCAGTGAATGAGAACCTGAGGGGATGACATAGTGGAATAGTATTTAGCAATATTTTTATTGCAGTTCTAAACCACCTCATTTTTAATCCCTTACATAATTTGTTCCGGTGTTATTGCTAATAATTATAGAGCAGCCCTATTTCTTGCAGTCTTACAAAAATATTTTTGCAGGTCTTGGTTGAATCTAATAATGCGTGATTATCATTCACAGGCCTCTGCACATGAATGAAAAATAGAACACTGAGGGCAGACCAGCATGTCCCCGGAGAGCAGCTTTCAGCTCAATCCTCCTGCTCCATAAACTGACAGTTGTATAGTATCAATTGTGTAACATTAGTAAATGGCAAATCTGAGTGTCTCGGGGGGGGGGGGGGAGCGGGGGGGGATTGTGGAGAAACTACAAGGAAAATCTGACAAAAGCTAATGCCTTTTTGGATAGCTAGATGAAATTACACATTTAGAAGGGAATTTTAAAATACATAGAAAAAACCACTTCTCGACCTTTTGGCTAAGATCCAGTGTAAAAGACATAGAAAAAGAAGTAAGGTAAATGTGGGAAATAACTTGACTTCAAATAATATGTATTGATACTGTACTTCCAGAGAGCTTGGAGGGCTCCAATGCAGGTCAGACATTTCCCGGATAAACAAGTGTCAGTCAGTGCGTGGACATGGGCACACGGCACTGTCCTCACCTTCCTCTCACCTCCTTGTGTGCCGGGAAGCAGACCTCATTATTTACTTACTACACTGAGGGCAAAGACATTCTCAGTCACTTGAAATTACGGTAGATTTGTTTTTAAGTGATGATAAAAGAGAGATGTAAGACAACAAAGCAATCCAGTGGCTAGGGTTTCTTTGATAACTACTTATTTGGAACCTTTTTCATGCAAGGCAAAGTGACAATGCTTATAAGTTCTGAAGTTCAAGTGCCTGGGTTTCAATTTCTGCTTTCCCATACTTCGTAGTTCTGTTACCTTGGGCAAGTTCCTGAACCTCTCTGAACCTCTGGGACAATGGAGATAGTATTAGAACCTTTGTCACCAAGTTCTTGTGAGGATATTGGCACTTAATAGGGTGGTAAAATAGCTAGTCCTTATTAATATTTTATATAAACATTTATAGAAATAGTAATTTTCTCAACAACTTATGCAGTTTTTGGTATCCCCATGATAAAGATAAGCTAAATGAGGTGCAGACAGGGAGGTTAACCCAGCTCCACCTGACTCCACAAACTCATACTTCTCACTCTGTCACCCATTCAGATATAGAAAACAATTGCTTTTAAGAAAAACTAAATGGGTTCTGGCCAGATACCTCAGTTGGTTAGATCATTGTCCCAGTACACCAAGATTTCGGCTTCAATCCCCAATCAGGGCATATAGAGGATGGTAGCCGATGAATGCATAAATAAGTGGAACAACAGATCTCTCTCCCTCTCTCTCTTTCCCTCTTTCCCTCTTTCTAAAATGAAAATAATTTTAAAAAGTTTTTAAAACTGAATGTTTAATCTTATTTGGGAAACTGATTCTTTTAGGATAATAAAGGAAAGGAGTAGATTATATAGATAAACTTGAAAGTTTAATCATGGTTTCTTCTCTAGGGTGATGATGAATCAGTGAGGGTAAATCATTATTAGAAAAGCAGGTAGAGACTACAGGGATGGAAAATGAAGGAACTTTAGATTCACACACACACACACACACACACACACACACACACACACACAGTAGCACAGAAAGTGGCTGTTTGTGCCTTCATTCAACAAGTATTTGAATACCTACTCTGTGCCAAAAGTGTTAACAGAGCCAATGTCCTCTGAGAGCTTACAGAAAACAGCCAGCCCCACACCTAACCTTACTATACAGCATGTAAGTCTGTATGGATGGCAGAATGTAGTGAGATTAGCAGGAGAGCTCCATGAACCAAGAGGCAGGTGTGGAAATCCTTCCAGGGCCTCACCTACATAGTGATTCAGTCCTGCTGCATCTCAGCTAGAGGACACCAGCACTGCTTCTGGGAACTTGAACTCACATGGTTCTGCTTGGGAGGCTTCTGGCCTCCTCCTTTGTCACCCAGCCTTGAATTTATGAAGACCCTTTCATGTCTCTGAGCAATTTCTTCCCTTTCTCAGGGAAGCAGCTCCAATGGCTCCGCCTTTTTCCCATGACCATAGGTGAGTGCAGCCACTAACCAGCTGGTGAATTCTGATTAGAGTGCATGCTGTAGCCACATGCCTACCCTTGTACCCCACACACACCCCAGTTATTTGTCAAGTTACCTTGTTACCCATGGAAACGGGATATAAATATTCAGAAATTACACTTAAAGGAAATAAGATTTTTTAAAACTATTTGGTCCTCAAAATCCTGTAGGCAAAGAGGCCCCATGTTAGGATGTGACATATTGAAGAGAAGAGGACTGTGAGAAATACAGTGACAATAGATCAGATTCAAACTTCAGGAACATCACATATGTTTCCATACTACCTCTCTGTCTAGACGTCTCTCTCTCAAAAGCAGCTTTTTATTCTTTTATACTCTGATGATGACTTCCTTTTAAAGCTTTGAACTTTGAGAAACCTGGAGCTGGTAGTGTGAATCTGGGAGTTATCTTCTATTAATAGTTAAAGCCCTTTTAAGGTAGGATAGCCCTACATTGTCATTTGCCCAAGACTGTCCCAGATGTAGTAATTGGCAGTGTCTCCTTTCAGTCTGAGAAGGATCGTGATTTGGATAGTAAATTGTGGGTTCAGGCTTATTCTTTACTATTTTTGCTACTTTCATGAGTTTTATTTTAAGTATTCAACTACCCCATTATTTCTAAATATCAAATTTATCTCTGGTTCCTTCCATTCTTATACAAAGTGACCCATTCTCTTCTCTCCCTTGTAATAGTCACTAGTCATCTTTAGGACTTCTTTATCTCAGCCTAGATTCAAGTACTTTTCTCCTTGCCCTGGCCAGTTTTTTCAGTGGTTAGAATGTCAGCCCATGGATGAAGGGTACTGGGTTCGATTCCAGTCAAGGGCATGCACCTCCATTGCAGGTTGGGGCATGTGAAGAGGGCAACCAATTGATGACTCTCACATCAATATCTCTCCCCCTTCCTTCTACTCTCTCTAAAACTCAGTGGAACCTGGCCAATGTGGCTCAGTGGTTGAGCATTGACTTATGAATCAGAAAGTCACAGTTCAATTCCTAGTCAGGGCACATACCTAGGTTGCAAGTTTAGTCCCCAGTAGGGAGTGTGCAGGAGGCAGCCAATCAATGATTCATTCATTCTCATCATTGATGTTTCTGTCTCTCTCTCTCTCTCTCCCTTCCTCTCTAAAATCAATAAAAATGTTTTTTTTTAAATCTATGGAAAAAATATCTTTAGGTGAGGATTAACAACAACAATAACAAAAAAAATCTACTTTTTGCTAGTCCTTTCTCATACTGATGCTCTCACTAACATAAGACTTTTGTTGTGTTACTCCTGGCTCAAAGTTCTGCTTGATTTCCCATTGCCAACTCCATCAAATCCAGAATCCTCTGCCTGGCTTTCAAGGCCTCTGTAATCAAACCCTCTGATTCAACTGCCTCTGTTGCCCTCTTCTTTGGCCCTGAAAGCCCTGGGAGGTCAGGTCTGAGAAACAGCTTCAGCAATGCTCATCTTTAACAAGCAAAGTAGGTAAGCCCCATTCATATGAAGGACCTAATGCATGAAGAAGCCATCTCAATTATGGAAATATGTTGGAATGTGTGAGATACAGATTTGGGGCATTAGGGACTATGAAGGATATATTGGGGGAGGGGGTCATTTCTTGAGTTACTATTGAACTTTTCCCCCACAAGTTCATTTATAGTTAATGGAATCATTCCCCAATGTCTTCTGGAAGTGCCTTTTTGCTCTTGGCCCTTATTCATGGTAGAATATTTTTCGTTTTTCTTATGCACTAGCTCCAAGTGCAACCCCTAATTACTGCTTGTTTATCAGCTGATTATACAAAAGCTTTCTTCCCTGTGGCGTGCTCTGTTTTGGGGCCTTCTGCTTTGCCTATCAGATGTGCAAGCTGCAACTCTCTCCTCCTCTGACCTGAAGTCACCACAGACTGTGCTCCCTGGGGATCAGCATCCCCCTGCCACTGAGCAAGCGGAAGCAGGAGGGTTTCAAATGCTTCTGGGCCACTTTCTCCTTGGAGCCCAATCTGATAATGGAGCCTTTATTTTATGGCGCCAGGATACTTTCTGGGTAATACCATTAGCATAATGATTTCCACCCTTGGAAAGCAATGAAGGTTGTTAATGTTTCATAACTTCACAGCTCATATTGTATGAGCTACAAAAGCATTTCATGTTTTTGTGTCTTTGTAAGTGGAATTACTGAACAGAAAATAAAACCCTTTCAGAGACTTATTTTAGAGTCTTCATTATGATCAATCAGTAGATAACTGGTTTGTAGGATTAGAAGTTGCTTTGCCCAGTAAATGCCTTCTCAGTCTGCCTCTGGGCCCTCGCTTCTCTAAGATAAAGTGGAATACAGAATAGAAAGTTTTAGGATCTCATTTTAGGAAGCATTGTAAATTTCCTTTAAAATTAATTATGTTATTAAAAATTGAAGCAAATTTTTAATAACTGGTTCTCTTCAATAAAACTATCATCTTTGTTCTTTTACTCGCTGTACTTTGAAAATAGACAATGTAAAATGTTTTACTATGTTATTAAGAATACTGTAGAGTTATTTTGTTTTGTCTTTTGTCTTTTTTATTTTTTTGCTATAACAAAGAATGCCAAAACTCAATAGCTTAAACAATAAGTTTTTCTCTCATGTAAAAATACAGAGCAGGTATAGTGGGTGGTGACAGAGAACCAGGTTCCCTCTGCCCTATACCTCTGTCTGCCATGCTCAACACTCAACTCTCAAATACAGCTCAAGAAGGAAGAATGGTCATTCTTCTTTCCTTTAAGAGCACAACCCAGAGAGAGGTTCAAGCCTCACTCCCTACTAGCCAGAATCAGTTAAATGGTCTTAGCTGCAAGGGAGCCAATGAAATAACATTCTTTAGCCAGAAGGCCAGGTCCGGAAAACATACTGAGGAAGCACAAATAATCTCCCTCTCTCTCAGTGGTCATTCTGATAGTTAATGATTACCAATGGCTTCTCCCCTCCAGCTGGTTCTTCTGAAGCAGCGGTTCTCAACCTGTGTGTCACGACCCCTTTGGGGGTCAAATGCCCCTTTCACAGGGGTCGGCTAAGACCATCGGAAAATGCAGATACTTACATCACGATGCATAACAGAAGCAAAATTTCATGGTTGGGGGTCACCACCACATGAGGAACTGTATGCAAGGGTCTCGGCCTTAGGAAGGTTGAGAACCATTGTCCTGAAGGAACAATAATCCAAAATGGCTTTTAAATTTTTGCACTTCAAGTTGGTATGCACTTTTATTCTGTAAATGGTCTCTAAGTCATAGACTGTCAGAACTGGAGGAGACAAAAATAAAAACCACAACCCAAATCCTTTATTTAGTACATGAGGAAGAAGAGCTTCGAAAAGGTAAAGAGATTTACAGAGCTGGTGATGGAGTTAGGACTAAAACACATATCAATCGAGTGCACAGCATTCTTTCTAGTTGACAAAAGTGTCTTTGGTAAATCCAGAAATCATTTTACTCTCTTTTTCCCTAGAGTTGTCAGGGTTGAAGTAAAGTGATTTGGCAAGGCTGAGAAGTGTTTAATGAGAAAGCATTTCATTTCATATCTATAAATATTTGTAAGGTATCTGGCCTTCTACAAGTCTGGGACTTCTGAGATAAAAGAGCAGTCCATGTGCATAGTCGTAATGAGTAACTCAGGCAAATAAACAAACAGTTCCAACTGTGGGATCACTGTGCCCACCGAGAATACTCTTGGTGCCGGGTGAGTGCAGGAGATGGTCACTTAATCCAGACAGAAGGGTGGAGAGAAAGTCAAAGAAGGCTTCTTGGATCTGAGATGAGTTCTAAAAGACAAACAGGAATTTGAGGTGGATTCTTAAATAGCCAAGGTATTTTACATTTTTCTTTTAAATTATTCATACCCAGAGGACATGGCCCTGTTCTCAGTCATAAAAACACAAGTAGAATTTAAATTAAGTCTTTCCAGACACAGGCAATACATTGCATGTGCAAAGAACTACAGGTGAGAGAGAGTTTGGTAAAGTCTAGAAAATTGGAGAAACTGAGTATGTCTAAAATAAAGGGTATTTCTCTTAATGGGCATAACGAGAGGGGAGAAGGAGAGATATCTAGACTGTGAAGAAGTACCAGTAACTGATTTGTAAACAGAATTTCTTGAAACCTTGAGTGTAGGATGGACCACCTAGGGAGCACTCATTATGTGAAAAGAAGAGAGTTTCTAACTGAATACACAGAGGAAAAGCCAGAGAGAAAGCTAGTACAAAGACCTAGAAAGAGAGTAAGATATCCAAAGAGTCAATAGTGACTTGAAAGGGGTTTTGTTATTTCACATTCACGTCTTAAAATATGGCCATATTTTTCCTATATTTGGGAAGTGATAGGATTAAGAAGAGAGGGAGAGACTTTAGACAAAGAGGAGAGAGGGATGAAGTGATGAAGTTAGGTCTCTGGATAGACCGAAAGCTAGCTGGCCTCTCTTTTCTCTGTAAAGGAGGAGGAGAAGTCCTAGTCCCATGAAGAGATAGTGAGTAGGGAACATAGTAAGAGGAGAGTAATTTTAAAATATTCCTGAAGGAAATGACTTGGACCTTCAGAGGGATCACCAGACATTACTGAGGGTCTAGCTGATGGTAGAGATGAGTCTCTAATGGAACCATGAACCCAACTCCGTGATTTTTTTCAGGATCATGCCATGTTTCCTCATGTTACATATTACCTGAAACATACTACTGTGGACTCTCATCATTCAATCTAGTACAGTTCCACAGAAGGGGTGAGACTCTACCTTTAAATAAGCACTTAGGAAGCCAAAATGCAAGTCAAGCAAGATTGATGTCAGAAATCCCCTCTACCATTCTCTACTTTCTTCTTTGTGCCTATGACCTGTACTTCTGTGACTTGTATCTGGCCCTCTTACCTGGTAGTTGAATGAAAGGCAGGAGGCGAGAAAGGTGGGGTCTTTCTTCCCTATCTCTCCTTCCTATTTTTAGTGACAGCTCTGATAGTAGCCACTAACCTCCACAATAATGGCTCCTGCTGGACAAATCACCAAGAACCAGCTCTCCCTGCCTTCTAGGAAACCATTGCCTTCCTTCTTTTGTCCCTTCAGACCCAGGAATCCCTTATCCTCTGAGTGCTTCAGCATGCTTTGCCTGTTCCCTTACTTTGCCCACATCTCTGTAAATAGCTCCTTTGTTAAAGTCTCTTTAGTTGCATCATCTGAGCAAAATTCTGTTTCTGCTGGGATCCTAACTGATAGAGAAGCCAAGTTGGGATTGAAAGCAGAAAGAATACATACTTAACTATGAAAATGTGTGTTAGAACAATTTCTGAAACTCAAAATAAAACAAATGAGGACAGAAATGGAACATCAGTGGGAGAAAGAGAGGATATTTGAAAGGCTGCCCTAATTTGTATTTCTCTAGCATTGACTGAAATGATAAAGTATTTTGTAAATTGGAATATAATATAAGGTATTATATTCAGTAAATTATTATGCCTAATGTTAATTAGGAAGACTCGGATGTAGACACATCCTGTTACAAAATTGATTCCCTTTCCATTACTTTCTATCTCCCTGAGGAATTAAGTAAAAGATCTATAAAAATGTCTAAGTGTCTTCTTAGCCAAATGAATGGCTTCCTCTCTCCCTCCTCCTGTCAATTACCTAAGAACTGGAGGTACCATTTCTTCCTCTATCTTTCAGTCCTCCCATCCTCCTGACCAAGTACCAGGAGTACCAGTGATGACTATCTGGCCATCATTTATTAATTCCACGTAGGGCTAAGAATATTCAAGTAGAAAGAGAGGCAGAGTCTGCTTCCTAAGGCCTTATGTTTTAATCCAATGACCTAAACTGGAAAAAAAGATGACGTAAGTATGTTAGGTCAACACACCCTCATCCTGCTCTTTTTTCACCTTTGTTTTCTTGATACTTTTATAGCATTTTAGTCTTAAGTCACCAACTGCTAAAATATGAAACTTCTACGTGATCACACATTTTATCACCATATCAGCATCTGGTTACAGAATCTGTAACCATTTGTACACATGACCTCATTGGCTATATTTTCATTTCCCCCATCTACTTTTCAGATTGTCCTCTTCTTATCAGATTGATTTGTGAATTGCCCAGATGTCTACTAGGCTCCTTTTTGTGATTTTTGTGAATGTAATGAGGATATAAGACTTGTAATAAGATACAGTTGGGGTCCTATTATAAACAATCATATTTCCATGGAATGTATGTAATATGTGTATGATGATGTGATAGTAATGTATTTGGCATCAAAATTGGTACACATGGGGAAGGTTAGGGGCATTTGGGACAAACCTGTATAGAGAACTATTTGGAGTAGTTAAAAATTTGCTGCTGAAAGATTGTCAGCCCCTACCCTACAGACCAGAAAAGGACAGGTATGGGGGACTCTAGTCTCTCTAAGTTTTCAGATCTCTGCATGGAAGCAGAGGAAAATAATTGCTAAGGAGGAATGGAAGGTCATCCTAATATATTAACTGATAGGAAAACCACTTTGGTATTTCCTAGAGAAGTAGAAATAGTCTACCTTCTTTCCTGTCTAAAATAAGGGTTTCTTTTCTCTTTTATTTCCTAAAAGCTTAGTTTGTTCTGGAAGTTTGCTGTCCACAATATCGCTTCTAAAAACTCTCCAGTTAGTTCAAGTCCCCAGTTTGCTTTCCCTTCCCTTCCAACTCCAAACTCGTTACTAATAAGAGCAAAGTATATTTACTGATAAGATGGAGGCAGAATAGCATCTGACCGGAGTTATCTTGGCTCCCATCCTTTATTTCAAACTATACAGGTCCCTTATCCAGCCTTTTCTTTGCAAGACAATATCTCATTCATTCTGTTAACAGTATTTATTGAGTGCCTACCATGCGTCCAATACTGTTTTAAGGCCTGGGGTTGGACAAGGATTCAGGTGATAGGAATATAGCACTGCTTTAGGCAACAGCGAATAAAACAGTCTTTCATAGGACTTATATATGTATCTAATGGGATGGCAGGAAATTAATAAAGCATAGTGTTACATTCTGATAAGGGTTTTAAAGATAGATAAAGCATAGGAAGGGGATAAAGAATGTCCAGAGAAGAGATAAGAGAAATAAATAGAAACCAGAAGCTATGCTAATATGTGAGGGTAGAATCGCCACGAATGGGAACCAGAAGAGTTCCCATTGGCCTGTCCCTGGACAGTGGTTTTCAGACCAGCAGCATCAATGTCACATGGGAACTTGTTAGAAATGCACATTCTCAGGCCAGACCCTCTCCCTTCATTGGGAACTCTGGGGGTTGGCTCAGCTAGCTGGGCCCTTCCCCAGATATACAGGCGAAAGTTTGAGGACCACTGTGGAGGATGAGCAGGCAGGTGGCATGGAGGCTGGGGGTAAGTGGTTAAGGGGTGCAGTTACTCACCCTTTGTTACTGCTGCTTCCCTGCAGATAGCCTGCTTTGTATTTTCTCTTTACTCTGTGAACCACCTCAAAGTCACTTCTACCTCTCTTGCTCTGTATCTTTGTCCAGATGGCACATTTCTGAGGAAGCCCTCCCTCGTCCACACCTGTCCACTTTTCATGAGCCAATTCAAATGCCACTTCTCCTGCAAGAGTTCTCTGATGCCATCAATCAGCTCCTTCCTCTGAGGGCCCATAGCACTCTGCCTGTCATTTATAACAATCGCCACATACTGCTGGGTGTTATGGTTGTTTGTGCACATCCTCTCTCCTCTTTGGTTATAAGCAAGTTGAGAGAAAGGTGCTGTATCTTATTCTTATCTGTATTCTCACAGCCCTTCAATAGTGTTTGGCTTTTTTAGTAAGAGTCAGGTGGATAGAAGAGAGGGAAGAAGGGAGGAAGGCAGGCAATGAAGGAAACTGATAAGTTAGGAATCCAACTGCCAACATTTGCAGGCAGTTTTGCCAGACTGGATTTTTTTAATGACAAGTAGTGAGAAATAGAAACCATTTGCCCCTTATGGCTGCAGGAAGAATATGGGGACCCCTGGATCTGCCACCAATATGTGCAGAAGTGTAATTCTGCCCACTCTCCTGTCATTTCCCCCTGCACATGATTACCCAGATTCAGTCTCAGATATTTTACTTACACAGGCCCCAAAATTGCTTTGAATAGCACTCTGCATTGGGGAGATCTTTGAGGCTGAGCCTAAGCCGCTGTTTCCTGTCTAGAGCAGAATGGATGCCAGCTGGTCAACATGTTTATTGGCCATTGCCTTTTACCAAATATAGAGAAATAACCCTCACTTTTGGTCATTGTTGTTGATCCTCTAGTCTAAGGAATACATATGAACTCATTTGAGATTATAAATCATTTCTTTATCAATTCTTGTTGTTTCCTATTTTCTCTCATCTTTGAATAAATTTTAAAAACCAAAGGCCTTCCAATTGATCTCTCAGAACTTTATTGTCTATGTTCTTTTATTTGGCTCATCCTTTTCTACCTCTTTAGATGGGTTCATGCTGTGAGAGAATACACTTGCTTGCAATTTCTATACTCAGTTCCCCTAGTCAGAACACCCTAAACATTCCAGGTGCCACAGAAATAGAAGGCCCCGGAAAGTGTGGGGCCTTTTCCTTTAAAATAAGCTAACGGTAAAAATTTGTGCGGATAGAATTGACCAAATAATGGTGCTATGTGGTTGAAAGTGTCCTCAGACTTATAGCCATTTGTAATTGGAGCTCAGCCTGCTCTCCATGGCAGCGAAGTTGAGAAATCTGTAGATATCCAGACAGAAACTATGTGAAATCAGTTGGTCCCATGAGAAAAGCTTAGTCTCAGAAAGCCTTGATGGAAAAGCTTGGGAAAAAGGAAAGGCATATGAGGACCCTCAGGAAACAGCAACGGGAAGGTCCCAATGTTGGAGGCTCACTCTCCAGTTGTGACACGAATGTACAGTTTCTCAAGAAAACATGAATCACCAAAGGACTTTCCACCAACAAGTCTTTCTTGCATGTGAAAAAGAAACTTATATGGAGATCATTTCACTAACAGATGAATAGCTCACCATGGGCCCAACTGGTGGTAGGTTAGTTCTTTCTTGGAAAGGAATCTTAAGAAAAAGGTAGAATGGTAAAGTGGAATTTCTGCCGATTCAACCACCTCCCTCAAAATTAAGCATTCTAAACCAACCAGTGGGACAGTGCAAAACCCAATCTCATTCTGTAACAGGAAACTGCAAATACTTGAAAGAGTAATATCCTGAGAATGGACACTTTTGGTTGAAGGTAAATATTTGGCCAAGGTTTTGTACTCTTGCACATACTGTATAATATATTTACAAGTTACTAAGCACGGTGGTAAACATATTGTGCCCATAAGGTTTAATTACTCCTAAGATTCTTCTGTTCATTTTGTAGCACAATGGGAAGCCACCTCTTCATTTAACCCAACCTTAAAATATCCAACTTAAAAAAGTAGAAATGGCCAAGCAGAGGCCCATGAGAATAGTGCACCCTAAGCGACAAGACCTATCTATAACTTTCTTTACCTGCTGTCACCAGCAAGGATACACTGTCCCCTTGCTTTCACAGTTCAAGTGGTAATTCACATCTCCCACATTTTGTGAAAAAATTTATATTCTCTACTTGTTTGTTATATTAGATTCCAAGCAGCACACAGGGCTACCCATTTTTAATAATTTGGCTGAGGCATGTAAGCCCAACTTTCTTATTGTCAATAGAAGCAAATCATTGTTTTTTTTCATAGCATTTATCTTCCAGAATATCACTTAACTTTCTCTTGAGCTCTCAGAATGCTCTTAGGTAGCACTTACCACTTTGAATTGAATTACCTGTTTCATTGTTTATTCATCCTGATGATCCTGTATATTCTTTGGGGGAAGGTGCCCCATCTTATTCTTCTGAAATTCTATCTCTACATAGACTGCAGATACCTATAAGTTTTATTATTGCTATCCCTCCATGTACTAAAATTGAACCACTATAAATTGCCAGTATTTGGCTTTTCTTTAATCTAAAAACTAGAGGCCTGGTGCATGAAATCTGTGCATGGGTGCAGTCCCTGGGCCTGGCTGGCAATCAAACCACAAGCATCTGGCATGGAAGGGCAGATCCCAGCTGAACACTGGGCCCTGAGAAACACCTGGGCCCACAGGCCCTTGTGCACTTTCCTCGGGTTACAGCACCCGAGTCCCCACACAGAGTTGTGGTGAGTGTGGCTGGATTCCATGAACCAGGGCACAGCATGGGCCTCTGGCCACCCAGTGGCACTGCATAGAACTTGGGCAGGCAGTACACTTTCTCCCAGTTGGCCTTGCAGACCAGCTCCTGTGCAAATCCACGGGAAGCCTGACTGGCCTCTGCAGTCCTAGCGGCTGTGGCCTGATTCACCTGGAAGAGGCTGTGCGGATACAGGATGGGCTCCTCGTGGGCACCTGGTACCTGAGCATGGGGCTTCCCCAGTGTGTGAGCCTTGAGATCCAGAGGAAGGTAGCAGGAGGAGTGAGATCAAGCCTGGTGGACAACTCACACTCTCACCGCACCTCTGTCCCCATCACTCTTGCCCCCAGGTAGCCAGCAAGAGGTTGCAGGCCCTCGCTCAGGAAACGCAGGAGGTTGGTTTCCACCACCTATCCCCAGATCCCTATCCCAGCCTGGGACCAGGGCCCAGTCAGGCAATCAGGGCCTGCCAGCTGCTGGTCGTCATCTATGGGGCAATCGGTGAGACAATCAGGCTCCCCGCTCACACTCCCCCCCGCTTGGCCTGGCGCCACCCAGTCTCTGCTCCACCATCCTCCTGTGGTCCTACTTGGAGCCAGCAGTGCTTCCACTGCTACCTGCTGCCAGGGCAGCATTGCCAATGCCCACCATCACTCCGTGGTGATCAGCGCATGTCATTACAAGTGGTCAATCTCCCCTGTCTTCTGGCTGAACAACCATCCAAAGGGACAATTTGCATATGAGGCTTTTATTATATAAGATAGCAGCAAATTCATATGGTTGAGCCTAACAAGCTTTAATGAAGGACTTTTTTTGTTTCATGCTCTGGAAGTGCTAGTAGTTTATATGCAGATTTTCCACTAGAGTAGTAAAGATCTACAAGGTTACAGAGGTATTGTTAGAGCTTCTCAAATCCGTAATGTGCAAACTAATCACCAGAGGATCTTGTTCAATAATGCAGAATCAGTTTGCAGCTTGGAGGGCTAGGGAAGGACTGGGGACTCTGCATTGCTTACGGGCTCCAGGCACTGCTGATGATATCTAAAGCCTTGGAAAGAGTGCTTCAGCTCCTTGTGCCTCTGTTTTCTCATCTGTAAAATGGAACTAATATTGGATTAGTTCATATATGCAAAGTGCTTAGGACAAAACACTTAAAACTCAATAAATGCAAGCGATTCGCAGCATTAATATTTTCTATATTTGTATATCTAAGCTTTCCTAAGAGAATTGTCTGAAATGGTGAGAAAAGGTTTAGAGTGCATGGAGAAAGGTGTTTACCTTCCATTTATTTACTTAATCAAAATTTCAGTAACTACCTGTATGCTCAACAATAAGAGAAAGGTAAGAGCTCAAGTTTAACTATGATTACATATGATATAGTTTACTATACCAGGGGGAAAATGCTCCAAAATATTAAATATTTATTTTGACCAAGTGATAGCATGAGAGATATTTTTCTTCCTCATTATACTTTTTCTGTATTTACTCATTCTAAATGAGGCATAAATAACTTATATATTTCAAGAAAAGGTAATTTGAAACATGTGTCGGTCCCCAGTCCTACTCCACCCTGACCAAAAAACAAAAAGAAAAACAAAATAAACTCTATAGCAAGGATTTTGTCTTTGTCTTCTGTAGTGCCTTATGCCAAAACTGCTTTAGAAGCATTGAAAATAAGAATCAAAAGTCAGTAAATTTAATAAATATAACACTCAGGGCCAAACTAATGACTACAAAGTAGAGCAGCATGTTCATTTTTTAATTTCTGAATAAAAATGAGATTTGGGGTATTCCAACAAAGCATTAAATGGCCAAAGCGGCTGCCTTGCTGAGTGTTACACAGATCCTGGGGACTCTGTAAAATGCAGGAGCGGGGCTTACGGCATTTCAGTTTAAAATAATACCGGAAACAACCAGCATTATGCTGATATGTGTATTTAATGAGATGGCTTTTCAAATAGAAACCCCTTGGTGGTCTCAATATCACAGTATGATTAAATCTGTATTTGGATTTTCATTTAAAAGTTAATACAATGGGTCAGGA
Organism: Lasiurus cinereus; assembly: GCA_011751065.1. NCBI lineage: Eukaryota > Metazoa > Chordata > Mammalia > Chiroptera > Vespertilionidae > Lasiurus > Lasiurus cinereus. The sequence continues at coordinate 9,789,483 of JAAGEH010000040.1, read as the reverse complement.
AAAAGCATTTGAACTAACCAGAGGAGAATCCATTATGCTTTTACATATATTCCACTCTGACATATATTTTCCCCAGCCTGAGCCAGCCCATTACATTTTGAAAAGAAATTCAGGAAAAGTATTTGTTAGCAGTTTCTCACACCATCAATTGCTTTGTAAATTGCCATAATAGTGACAATCAAACCCTAGTCAGGTTGAATATCTTTTAAGTTGCCAAAGAAGATTAAGAGCTATTTCATCTTGCCTCTGTGGGGCATGGACTGAGAGGGTACTTTGCATAAATTTTCTACCACTCTACTGCCAGGTGAAATCCTTAGTTTTTACTTGACTTTTAGTACTTTGAATATCTCACTTTTGGGATGGACATCACCCATGATCTATGGATGCTTGATTCTCTCCCTAACCAGTAATTTCAACCTTAAAAACTAAAAAAAAAAAAAAAAAACTTTAGAATGAAAACCACTTTTCAATTGCTCGCAAATTATTTTTCTTTGCCCTTACTCTCATGTATTCTAGAACCTTGGTTAAAGAGATTTTTGTCTTAAAATAGAGGCTTTTGGTTAAAGAATGTTGAAAAAAATTGGCTTGACAGCTGTGTAACTCATTGCAATTTGATTTGGGGTGACTCATTCCGAAAAATGGGTCTCCAAAGTAGGGTGCTCCAAAAAATATTATATATTTAGCACTTATTTGATCACATCCTGATTTTAATTTTTGTATGCTTATAATATAGATAAATTGCTGGTACATCAAATAGTGCATGTAAATGACTTAAAATAAATATATGGAGTTGGGAGTGCTCACAATAGTCAATCATGGAGGTTTGAAAATGGAGGTGATGACTATCTCAAGGTTCCAGCAAGCCAACAATAGCTTATACTGGGACCTATATTTGTGTATTTATCAAATTTGCATCGAGGAGTTATATGTCCACATTGTTTCAGATGTTAGGAATATAAAGGGTGAGGAATAACCCCCTATTCTTAAGAAGCCCATATTTTCATGAGAGAGATCAGTAATGCACAAATGAATAAACAGTAATCATCACAAATTCTTATAACATGTATGATATACTAGTAAATAAGCAAGATACTTTTATTTCCATTTATTCATTCAATGTTTAGTGATTATCAGTTTGTACCTAGCACTGTGCTAAGTATGTTACACAAAATAGATAAGGTACTTGCTTTCACTGTGTTTATGTTCAAGTCTAGGTGGCAGATGTTAATTACAACTGTGATTAAAGATATAAAGGAGTCGTACAGTGTACTACCAAGTCAGAAGGAACTGACAGCTGAAAATTAGGGGGTGAGTCTAAGACAAGAGAAGACTTTCTGGGAATGTTATTTAAGGCAGGCTTTGAGTGATGCACTTAGTGGATGAGAGCTGGTGAGAAATGTGTTCTCTCCATGTAGCGAGAAGGGAGCAATACATGATGTTCCCACTGCTCGCTAGTGATTTTGAATTGTGTGGCTCTAAGAGAAAATCCAGCCCCATTGCTTGTTATCATTTGGATGTATCTCATGGATCATCTCAGCGGCTCCTCATCTGCTCCTGTGACATACAAGAGCTTTATATTCAGGTGTATGGAAAAACAATGCAGGTGCCTTTCCTCAACTTGGTTTCTAAACTCTAGGCCTGGCAGTGGTCCTTCCCTTATAGGGTTTACCTGAAATAGTGAATTGGAGCTGGGGGAGAGGTAGTGGGCTTTGCTGTGTCTGAGTATTAGCTGTTGGCTTCAAGAGGCAGTTGGGCTGCTGTAAATTGGCTCAAGAATTGAAAGAGGAGGTTGGCAGGAAATGTCAAAAGGAAAATTCAGATGTGATTTTGGGTATGTGAGGTTTACCAAAGGCAACAGACCATGAAGAAATCAGAGCCAAATGCCAAGAGGCTCAACAGGCCGAGAAGGATGTGAATGTGAGAAGGTCACAAGGGAGGCGATACACCTTCTATCAATACTCTGATGTAAACACACACTTTGTCTACATGTTAAACACCAGAGTCTTCGTGGGCAGTGTGTGACAGTGAAAAGGTATCGCAGGACATGTATCCTTTGCTCATTTTTCTTTTGCTTTCTTTTTCCTTTTACCTTTTTTGAATCAATTTTTGAGAGAACTATATATCAGGGCAATTAATCTTTGTATTATATACACACATGCTTTTTAAAACCAATTATCATTTGTCTTTTGACTTAGTTTCTGTAAGGCAGAAGACTATAAATAATTTTAATGGTTTATAAATTCAAATTCTTAATTTCCATGGAATTTAGATGTATCATGTTTAAAATGTCAAAAAACTCTTCCACTAACAGTTTTAAAATATGGGTTTTGCTATTCTGGTCTTGTAGTATTTTTCTTTAGGCTTTTAATCTATATGGAATTATTTTCTTACATGGTCTGAGGAAGAGTATAACATAATTTTATCCTAGAGGGTCATTCACAAAAGAAGACATGAAAAGAGCCAATATATATGAAAAAGTGTATTTCATACACAAGTAAATGCATTTAAAAGCAATAAAGAGCCACTTAGCATCTTTCAGATCAGCAAAACTTGAAATGATTAAAAATGCTCAGTGCTGGTGAGGGTGTGGAAGAAATTGGAACTCTTGTACCATGCTGGTAGAAACAAGAAATTGCTGCTGAAACCAGTTTGGCTCAGTGGATAGAGCATTGGCCTACAGACTAAAAGGTTTCAGGTTCCATTTCGGTCAAGGGCATGTAGTACCTCGGTTGCGGGCACATCTCCAGCGGGGGGCCTGCAGGAGGCAGCTGATCAACGTTTCTCTCTCATTGATGTTTCTAGCTCTATCCCTCTCCCTTTCTCTCTGTGGGAAAATCAATGAAATACATTTAAAAAAAAAAGAAACATGAAATTGCTATACGTTCCTTGGAAAAGGATCCAGCAGAATTTATATGCATTAAGATCTGGAACCATGTTCAGAGTATTCCCACTCATTGGAAAATACCAGGCCAAAATAAAAGCATTAGGATGTGTGTTGCAATCTTTATTGCAGCACTGTTTGTAGTAATTATAAAAAGCAAGCTAAAAGCTCGTTGTTAAGGAAATGATTGGAGGAATCTCAACATATTATCTGTCTTTACTATAAAAAAATCATGAAATTATTACAAAGGATAACTTAGGAGCACCTCCAGACTAGAGAAATGTGCATGACTTATTATTAAATGAAAATAAGAGGTGTTAGAGTAGTGTGTATCATCTTATTTTTGAAATGTGCTAGTTTTTGCATTGTTGAGATACTTCTTTGGGATGTTGTTTGTGTTAATTATTTTCCTTTTTACCTTTCTAGGATGTGGGTAATAGATGGTGCAATGGTATTTTGTGAGGGTAGATTCTTTTATCCCCGAAATGTTAAAATGATCTGCTATGGCAACAATAGATTTAATTTTATGTAGTTATGTAGATCATAAGAACTAGATGAGGGAAGAGGAAACCCAAATTCAGTTTGTTTTACATGTCTCTGATATATCATTGTATCTTGATATCTTTGCTTCCAACACATGTTGGGAAAATAAAGAAGAAATGCTCCAAATGCTCCTGAAATAAGCACAGCACAGGGCAAGATGATGTTTCCCCTACAATTTTTATATTTGCTCCAGTTAAAGACTAAGATTTACAAGTCCATTAGTGTTGGTTTCAGCCCAATGGTGAAAGGCCATCATTTTCTCATCTGGGAAAGATTCAGTGCCTTGATGCCCATATTTGGCACATGGAAAGAGTCAGCTCATCCTGTATCACAACCCACTTTACATCACAGGATCTCCCAGTCACAAAATGGTACACCTAGAAAGAACGGAGCTGACCTCAGAGCTGATTACTTACCAGAATGACTTTGTACATTTAACAAACATAAATAGAGGAGAATCCAAGATAGTGGCATAGCTAAACACCTACACTGCTGCCTTGCACAATTTCAAAACTACAATTAAAAGACAGAACAGACATCATTCAGAACCACAGGAAGGCTGGCTTACTGGAAATTCTATAACTAGAAGGAAAGAGAGGCTCTCACGGAGATCCAGAGGAGCTGCAAAAAGCTGAGGTATGGAGATGCACGCGTGGAGAGAGCAGGTGCCAGAGTACCTGGCTGGCTTTCTCTGGCGGGAGGGAGACGGAGACTCCCAACTGCATTGAACCCCTTATCTTACGACACTGAACTCCAGGTCCAGCCAAAACTCATACAGGGGGAGTTTGGACTGTGAAAAGGGAAAAGTGTATGGAAATTTAAGGGAGTTGCGAAAGGGCAAAAGTCTGGTGTCGCGCACAGTACTGTGCACAGAAGACTGATTGCTGATTGTGCCGCTGGCTTTCATGAGTAGGCAGGAGACAGAACCTTGCAACTGCACCATATCTAACTCCACTAAACCCCAGTTTCAGGAAAAACCCTGGGGACCCAGATTCATATGGTCATGGAGTGCAGGGGAGCCGGAAAGGCAGCAGTCTAGAGGAACTGCCAGAGCATGCGCACAGGGACCGCTCCAAGTGATTACCCAGTCACATGAGACTCGGGGGCCGTGGAGGGTTGGGTCGACTAAAAGGCAAGGTGGTCTCTTAAGCTCTGAGACTCCACCCATCCCAAGCTCAACAGAGAGGCTTTTGCAGTTTTGCAAGTCTCTTATTATAAGGCTGAATCCAACACAGAAGTTCCCCCGGCACAGTGAAAATGCATAGACAAAGGAAGAGATCACAAACAAAAGAAATGGAGGAAAACAAAAGACTGGATATAGAGTTCAAAAACATGCTTATAACGTTTTTCAAGAATATCCTAGAAAAGATGGATAAATTTAGTGAGACCCAAGAGGAGATGGAAAAGGACCAACTAGAAATTAAACATACACTGACTGAAATAAAAAATATTATACAGAGACCTAACAGCAAACTAGAGGAAGGCAAGAATCAAGTAAAAAATTTGAAATATAAAGAATCAGAAAACACTCAACTGGAAAAGCAAGAAGAGAAAGAATCCAAAAATGTGAAAATAATGTAAGGAGCCTCTAGGACAGCTTCAAGTGTACCAGCATCAGAATTGTGGGGGTGCCAGAGGAAGAGAGAGAGCAAGATACTAAAAACCTATTTAAAGAAATAATGACTGAAAACTTCCCACATCTGGTAAAAGAAATAGACTTACAAGTCCAGGAAGCACACAGAACACCATATAAAAGGAATCCAAAGAGGACTACACCAAGACACATCATCATTAAAATACCAAGAGCAAAAGACAAAGAGAGAATATTAAAAGCAGCAAGAGAAAAACAGTTCATTACCTACAAGGGAGCACCCATATGACTATCAGCTGATTTCTCAACAGAAACTATGCAGGCCAGACAGGAGTGGCAAGAAATATTCAATGTGATGAATAGCAAGCACCTACAACCAAGAATACTCTATCCAGCAAAGCTATCATTCAGAATTGAAGGGCAGATAAAGAGCTTCATAGATAAGAAAAAGCTAAAGGAGTTCAACTCCAAACTAGTATTATATGAAATGCTGAAAGGTACTCTTTAAGAAGAGGAAGAAGAAAAAAGTAAAAGATAAAAAATTATGAACAAATATCTATCAAGTGAATTTAAAAATTAAGTGAATTAAAAATTTGATCAACAGAATAAACTGGTGAATATAAGAGAATCAGGAGCACAGAAAGGGAGTGGACTAATAATTCTCAGGGGGAAAGGGGTGAAGGGTGTGTAGGGAGAGACTGGACAAAAATCATACACCTATGCATGAGGGTAACAGGTGCGAGGTAAGGGTAGAGGGAGGGGTGGGAGCCTGGTGGAGGGGAGCTAAGGAGGGGCAAAAAGAGAAACAAATCTAATAATCTGAATAATAAAGATTTAATTAAAAATAAAAATAAATGCTTCAGATGCAAAACAAACAAACAAACATAAATAAATAAAAATACCCTGGACATACCCCAAATATACTAACTCAGAGTATCCAGAAATCAAGCCCAGGAGTCAATTTTTTAAAATGATTACCAAGTCTCTAGATGCATGTCATCTAGAGACTAGTGTTTGTAAAGCACTGGTGAAACTTATCAACTAAGAAGATCAAGCTACCTGCCAAAGGTAACATGGGCAGAAATGGCAGCAAGCCTTTGTAAATCCCATACATAAAAAAATACATATTTTTTTATTACCTACAAGGGAACACCCATACGATTGTCAGCTGCATAGTTTCAGCTGACAACCGTATGGGTGCTCCCTTGTAGGTATAAAAAAATATATACCTTTTAGTGTTAATCCCTCCTGCACAGTGAACAGATGTGTAAAATTCAAATATGTTTGCAAAATTTCATTTTTTCCACACACCAGAAGCTATTAATCCTTAATATGGGTTTGTGTTAAAGTAACATACCAGCTTTGCCATAAAAAGTGTCTCCAGAGACTCTGTTGTTAATCTGCACCTGATCCTCTCAGTCAGTGTCCTGTTATTGGTTGTGTCCTCATCTTTAGCCACAATGCATACACTGTGTCCCAAAAACTCAAAGTCATCTGGGCAACACCATCCTTTAAAAACTTTGCAAGGAAAACTAGTGTACAGATCTTGGTTATATATTCCCTTCCTTTCTGAGTAATGGATGTGTGACATTTAAAAGTAAAAAATAAAAATAAAAATATCTATTAACACCAGGACTTCAATATCTGAAACCCTTGAAGAATATCACCACTTACAGAGAAAGAAAGACCAAATGGAAAGGGAACCTCTTAGAAACACTGAGACAAAGCAAACGGCTCGCCTGGTATTTCTCGTTAGCCTTGAAGGCAGTAAAGTACCAGATGTCATACAACAAAGTCTGAGGGGACTGTGTAACCTAATGGGCGTAGCGAGAGTACTTGGCTCTTAAAAGCTCTCGTGCTTATAAAAACAAGCAACGTGGCACCATTAACTCCATATGTGAGATTTAAGTAGTTTCCCCCCAGCCTGCTTTGGATTTATTTAAAGATAAGTTATAAGGCTTACCTTTTGTGTTAAAAGGGAGAGGTTAAATGAATAAGATGTTTGTTCAGCTCTTAAAATAGGCTCTTTCACATAGTAGGTTGCTTAGCCAATATTTGGTGACAGTATCACCTGCTGCTTTCTAATTGTGCACTTGCAATAGGAAATACCCAGCTGAAGTTGCTCTCTTGAATTGAGGAAGCTGCACAAAGTACCTGTCGCTCCACTGGACAATGGAGTGAGCCGGGGAATGATGATCATGATGAAGAAAAGCCAGAGCAGTTGTAATTGAGCATGACATCCCTAATTCAAACACATCGGAGTGAGCCATTTGTTCAGTTTAAGGTACATGCTACAGAGACATAATTCTCAAAGTACTGAAGACCATTCCTTCCATTTTTAAGTTCTATTTCCTGGAAGTTGATGGCATTATCCAAATGTCATGTTGTCTCATTTCTCTCTGACCACTTTTCCTGTGTCTCCACCACTGGGCCCCTGCCCCATCCCACTTCTCCCTCCCACCCCCATGCTCACCTGGTATTTAGGTTATCACAGGGCTGTCTCTGCCTGCTCTGTGTTCTCTGTCTCAAAGATATGAATTGTCTTCATGGCTTGAGCTATTGCCTTGTTCTGATGAGTCTCATGCCTTATTTCCAGTCCTGGTTTCTTACCCATAATTAAGTCACATATGTCTAGTTGGATGCTGTACATTGCCATGTGGATGCCTACTTTGCTAAAATAGTTCATCTTTTTTATTCCACATATAATCTTCCTTTCTCTTTTCCCCATTTTCCTTCAATTTAGAGAAATCCAACTACACAAGGTCAAAACCTCTGCCACTTTTCTTTCTCCCCTGGTTCAGTGGCTCACCAAGTCTTATCACTCCTGTTTTTCATAATCTCCTCTCTCAGTTTCATTGCTCTCATTCCATACTCATTATTTTATGCCTGTGTGGTTATAATAACCTCAAAACTAGCCTCTCTACTTCCAGTTTCACCCCCTCCAATCTCTTCTGCACATCAGTACCAAGTTAATCTTCCTGAAGTGCCTTTCTATTACATTACTCTGATGATCCAGAACACCTCAGTGGGCTGTGACATCTCAAAAATCATATCCAAACTCATTTGTCTGCCATCCAAGGCCATCTATAAGTTAGCCCTCTATAGCTCTTTGCTTTTCCCATTTTGACTCCTTTTTTCACTTCAAAAGTGACAGAGCTTTTACCCTGGTCAGAGTGGTCTGCAGATTTCCCCAAACATGACCATAGCATGCCCACACTCTATTCATGTCACCTGGATGCTGTCCTTCACTCTGTCCTCCTATCTGAAATATCCCTGTCCTTCCACCTCTAGTTTTAAGGTCCAGCTCTAAAATAATCAAACAAGCCCACACCAACATTTCTTTCCCTGCCAGCTATTTTTTTGGTCAATTTGAGTCATCTTTAATGTAAAGCCTATAATATCAACTACTTTATATGCCTCCCCTACTACTTCATAAACAGCAAATGCTCAACAACAAAAATGATGTTGTAACAACAAAAAAGATGTTGATTAGATTTAGAACCTAGCCCATTGTCTTAAACTTGATTCTCAATTCAACTTGCCCATAACAATGAAAGAAAAAAAAAAAGAAAATTTTGGCAGCTGGGCTCAGTTTTTTTACACCCCATACCCCACCCTCACTCCCAAGGTTCAAATAAGAACTGTGAATTGAATTTAGCCCTTATCTGTCTGTGTTCAAATAATCTACATCTCCTGAAACTGGGAAACCTGTATGTACTTAGGGAAATGTATTTGCCCAGATAAAGATATGGAGGAGAAACTCTTGCCAGAGGAATTTTTCTGACTTCCTAACTTGATAAAATCTCCTAGGGCAGTGGTCGGCAAACTGAAGCTCGAGCCGCATTTTGCCGCTCTGTTGACTTTTGAGTTTGTGGGCCCCTGGGATAAGAGATTAATCACAAGGAACAACAACAGCCTGTAATTATTGGAATTGAGAGTCTAGGTCAATGGTCAGCAAACTGGTTAGTCAACAGAGCAGCAAACTGAGGCTTGTGGTTTCCTTAAGGTTGTGAAAATTCTGTGTTCCTGATTCTTATCCAGATTAATGTTATTATTTGGCTGTTTCCTATAGCCCAAATTAGTTTTGTTTTTTTTAATCAAGGAAAAACACAAGTCTTAAAATTCTTGATTGTTTGGAATAGCAATATTATTTTCTTAATTATGCCCACCAGAATTGATTAGGACTTAACATATTTTGCTATGAGGAATTGGTATTTTTTATAATATTCTAGAAAAAGGTGGACTCAGACATTGAATCCTAGCAGGCTTTCTTGGAAGAGTGCAAATATAGTTTTCTGGAAGGCAAAAGAACTTAATGAATGTTACATATATAATGCTGGTGGTCTTGATCCAGCATCTAGAAGGGTTCAGGAACCTAGAGAAGGTGCTGTGTGTATATTAAGAGTCCAGAGACCAAACATAATTTTTGAAAGGCATTATGTGGAGTCAGAGAAAACTTAGCTAACTAAGTTCTCCTCATCTCAAGACCCCTTGCTTTTTATTAACACAATTTGTCCTAAGGTGAGGTAGAGATACACATCAAAGGGTAGGGTTTCCTATACAGAGTCCATTGTCAGAATGGAGAACTGCTTACGGCTGTTCAGGTATTTGGCCAGTAGGAGGCAATAACATGTAGATTAAAATGCTCTCATGAGCATTGTCTGGCAGCAAGCAATCAATTTATGTATCCTTTTCAGGTTTGGGGAAATGCCCTCAGCCATTCCCAGAAGATTCAGCCCTGCTGATATGCTGGAATTGGCTTCCAGCCCATATATATGCTCATCTCCGTGTGTCTTTTCATTTTATGAGTTTAGGCCCAAAGATGTTTCCTCCCCAAAGCCTACTTCTACTAACAAAATTCCAATAAACCTGAAACCAAGGTATCAATAAGGCTCCACTCCCTCTGGAGGTGTTATGGGAGAATACTGCCCTTCCTTATTCCACCTTCCTTGATTGCTAACTGAGGCCTCCTCATTCCAAACTCTTTCTCCATAGTCACATTGTCTTCTTCACTCTTCTGTGAGTGTCAAATCTCTTTCTTCTCTCTTACAAGGACACTTGTGACTGCATTTCAGGTCCACCTGGATAATACAAGGTAATCTGACATCTCAAAATCCTGAATTCAATCACATCTGCAATACCCTTTATACTATATAAAGAAATATTCACAGATTCTAGGGATCAAAATGTGTATGTCTGCATTATTCAGCCAAACACAATAGTTAACTAGCATGTTGTTTACTAGTATATCAACTGCATAATTAAAATTTCAAATTATAAAGCAGCAAGAATATCCATAGAAGAATATTTACCATATGGTTAACAACAGTTATCTCTTGGGAGTGGGTTTGTGGGGAATTCTCATTGCCAATATTACATGCTTTTGAAGCATTTTACTCTTTTACAAAGAGCATGTGATTGATATGTTTTTGCTTAGGGATAACACAATAAGGATTAAAGAGGGGAAAAGGGTACTTCCTGCAAAATCAAAACAAGCAAATGGTGCCCCAATTGGTATCTTTATTATTCTTTATTTCACAGGGCTTATTTCCAGCACTCCCCCTTTTTCTTCCCTGTGCAGCTGCTCTCCTTTCACTCATCTGTGCAATTTGGATGAAAACACCCTTCAGGCACTTATATCCAAACTCGGATTTGCTTGGCTTCAAAGTCACTGCTGGTCCCTCTGTTATAAGCTATTTTTTTTCCTAATTTCTTCCTTAAGACCAAAGAAACATTTCCAGAAGGAAGGAGGCAAGGAGGAGAATTGGAAGAAACAGAATATTTCTTTTTGGACCTGTACTCTGAGATCTTTAGGTTTGGGTTTTTCCTCCGCCAATGAGGCTGTAGTGTCGTGCTTCATGGGGACATATTTACTCCCCCTTTGTGTCTAATTCCCTCCATTTGTGGAAGGTTTTTTCGCTAAACTGATGATTGTTATTTGTTCAGTTTTCCAAATAATATTTTTGAAGCAGTTACTGCTTTTCAGTTACTGAACAGAGCTAACAGGATATAATTTTGAATAAGGTAAAGGATGTGTCCTCAAAAGTCACAGTGTCAGACTTTCCATGTTTCCCTCAATCTACTGCAAGGTCCAGTATCACTGGCTCAAGATGCTTCCAGTTCATTGGTTACTGGTAATTTCTTCGACATCCACTTTCTTTATGACTGTCTCAGAAAGGCTAAAGAGGCCATCTGCTATTAGCCAAACTAAACATTTTGAATTAGACAAGAATGTTGTTTCTCACTGATGAAGATTTCATTATGTTAAAAGACAAATTTGGAAATCCATAACTTTTCTATAAGTATATTAAGGAATTATAATCACTATTTTATATCTAAATGGCCACATCAAAAAAGCATTTACAGTTTGTGTGACATATGACACTTTCAATTGTTTTGGTGAAATAATCAAATTTTTATTTGTTTTTGTTTTATTTTTTTTCCATCACTATCCCCTCTATATCTTCTTCCACCTCCACCCACCCACTCCCACCACCTACAATGACCACACTGTTGTCCGTGTCCATCAGTTATCTCTCTTTTTTTCTTTTATGCTCAATCCCTCCACTCCCTTATCACCACCTCCACCCCTCACCACCAGAACTGTCTGGCTACTCTCTACAAGTCTGTCTCTATTTTGCTTGGTAGTTCAGTATGTTAATTAAATTCCATATATGAGTGAAATCATATGGTACTTGCCTTTCTCTGACTGGCTTATTTCACTTAGCATAATACTCTCCAGGTCATCCATGCTGTCAGAAAAAGTAAAATTTCCTTCCTTTTAGCAGCAGAGTAGTATTCCATTGTGTAAATGTACCACCACTTTCTATCCACTCATCTACGGATGGACACTTGCGTTGCTTCAAATTATTGGCGATTGTAGCCCTAACCGGTTTGGCTTAGTGGATAGAGTGTGGGTCTGTGGACTCAAAGGTTCCAGGTTCGATTCTGGTCAAGGGCATGTACCTTGGTTATGGGCACATACCCAGTAGGGAGTGTGCATGATGCAGCTGATCAATATTTCTCTCTATCCTCCTTCCTTTCTATCTGTAAAAATCAATAAAATATATTTATTAAATATATGTGTGTGTGTGTGTTTGTGTGTGTGTGTGTGTGTGTGTGTGTGTTTGCTATTGTAAATAACACTGTAATGAACGTAGGGGTACATACATTCTTTTGAATTAGTATTTCAAGTTTCTTTGCATAAATTCCCAAAAGTAGAATCACTGGGTCATAAAACGGTTCCATTTTTAATTCTTTGAGGTAACTTCATTCTGCTTTCCACGGGGGCTGCACCAATCTATATTCTCACCAACAGTGTACAAGGGTTTTCTTTTCTCCACATCCTCACCAACACTTGTGTTTGTTGATTTATTGATGATAGCCATTCTGACAGGTGTGAGTTGATATGTTACTGTGGCTTTAATTTGCATTTCTCTGATGATTAGTGACATTAAGCATCTTTTCATGTGTCTATTGGCCATCTGTATGTCCTCATTGGAGAAGTTAACCAACTGTTTTACCATGTATAGCTAATCAGTCATTTAATTAAATCTATTTGGTTTATTACTAGGTGCATTTATTATACTATAATCACAGAGGTGAACACAGCTGGTATAGGCATTGGTTAGAATACTCCGGAAAACAGAAGTGGGAAATCTGTTAAAAGCAGCCAATAACATCTTCCCTTCCTTTTTTAAAAATTTCTTTATTGATTAAGGTGTTACATATGTGTCCTTATTCCCCCCTAGCCCCTACATCTTCCCTTTCTTTACTTCAAATAGAGAGGGGCTGGTTTTCATGACAAGGCAGCAGCAGAGTGGATACTTATTAAAAGAAAGAGGAGAAATCACCTAGATAGGTGAAATATGGAGAACATGTACAGCCAAGCTTCTCAAACTTGATGTGCATAGAAATCACCTGGCAATTTTTTGAAAATGCATATTCTGATGTAGCTAGGGCCCAAGATTCTGCATTTCTTACAAGCCCCATTGGTTGATCTTAGAAAGACCACGAGGAGTCATCTTACTCAAAACCACAGCTTGTCTCCGAGATGGTTGACGTCACCATACTTTCTCTTTTGTAGTAGGTGCCTAATGGTACCATTCTTTTTGGTGACTTAGACTCAGGCTCTGGTCCAAAGAAGGTGCCTTTCTGATATCTTAATCCTACAATAGCTCCTCAGTTTCTTTAGTTGCTTGGTTTAGTCTGGACTTTAAGAATGTATGTATTTTTAAATCCCCAAATGACACTATAAATTCATTGAGAGTAGAAACAGGATCCTGGAAGTGCTGAGTAGATATTAAATATCCAACATATGTGTCTCTAATTGAATATGATGACTCCTCTCTTTCTGCAAAGTATTTCTATTAAGCCCAGTCTATCAACTGCCACTTTGGCCAATGAAACAAGCGAGAAAGTTTAGGAAGGCACTTAATTCTACACTCTAAACTTTAATAGAGATTGATAGCAGATTTTAGGTTAAGGCTTATTATTAGAATACGAAGAGAAACCCTGAGATCTTTGAGAAGTTGTCACCATCTAAACACACTTGCTTTCTCTGTCCTCCCCATCAGGATTGTGCTTCTACCCAACAACCTGAAGATGACATCTCCTTCAAAGTGAATTTCCATTCAATAACTCTTTCTGCTGTTTTTATATATCCCTAACCCTCCACTAAAGGGATAATCCTGTATGTGTTCTGAATGGAGGTGGGTGATGAGATTTCAGGCAATCTGTTTACCCCAGCATCTGCTGTGATACATCTTGTTCATGTATGATAAACAGATGTATTCATGGTCATATTTAGATGTATGGATATTTCGAATATTTAAATGATAATCTTCTAAAGAACCCCATTTTTAGACAACCATTTTAGACTAGAGGTTTTGAGATAAAAATTATTTGAATTTGGAGCTTGTGTAAAACCAGCAGGATTCAAATTTGTTGGTGGTTAGCATTTAACAACCTGAACTTCCAGTTCATCTCTGTGCTAAAAGAGAGAAGTGGAAATAAATAGCAATTGAATGCAGCTCTAAGTTGGAATTATATACAGAAGCTAATTTAATAGAGAAAAATGAAGGTGGTTTCCACTAGCCAGTATACTGTAAAATCAATCTCCTCTTAGAATTAAAGAAAAAATGAATAATGCCATTTGGAGACTGGGAAGCACTTTAGCAAGGCTCATTGTGTCAAATGCCTATGATGGAAACTGCAATTATCAATCTGTGCCTTAGAAACAATGGATGAAATGTTCCCAGGCTGACTATAAACTGCCCAGGGTACTGTCTATGTCTTGTTACCCAGAATGTGTGTGGCCACATTCCACCAACCTTAAATGCTAGAGCAGGGAAAGAATGTTTTTCCCTCCTGTTTTTTTTCAAAAACAGAACCATGAGCTGATTACATGGAATAAATGACTCATTGGAGTTGCCCATGAAAACTTGCAATGAGGCAACAACATGGCTGCAGACAAGCCACTTCACCAGGTTCTGTATTTGGGCTTTTTTTCATGTACCGAAACAAAACTTCAGATCCAACTATCTTTTGTCTGTTAAAATGGTCAATGTGGCTGTTGTAAAATGTGTTGTCCCTAGATAAGGAGCTAGTCTCTAAACTGAGGTTGCTTTTGGGGGATTCTGTGTATCCTAACATCTGTTTCAGTGATGCCTCTCCCGCTTTCTAGAGGGACCTTGCATAGCCCTAATGAGGATTCCTGCTCCCAGGCTAAGCTTCCCAAAGCAGATCTTAGTGGGTCTTTATCTTACTTCTGTGTGCACTTGAAATGTATTCTGTGGGCCTCTGTGCTTTGTGAAAACATGGGAAGCCTTGGTGATTCACATGCTTTGCTGATTTCAGTTCCTGACGGAATTCTCCCTTCTACTGCCCAACAGCGCTGCCAGTCCTCTGAGGGTGTAAATATGTGCCCACAGGCTGGACTGGTGGCTTTTCCTGACATTGCCAGTTCCTCCAGGACATAAAGTGGCAGCTTCATTGGTCCAGTTGCACTGTTTCTTTGTGCCCAGGCTGTGCCAAGACCTAGGTGGGGGAGCTCTGCTCCCGATCAGTCCCTGCCCCCTCAGTCTTGCAATTATGCCATTCCTTGCAGCAGAGCCATCTCCATGCAGGTTGAGCTGGGATTTTTTTTTCTTTACATTGTTTACCAAATTTTACTTTGTTGTTGTTGTTGTTAAATTAAATCTTTTTTATTCAGATTATTACATTTGTTTCTCTTTTTTCCCCTCAATAGCTCCCCTCCACCTAGCTCCCACCTCTCCCTCTACCCTTACCTCCCTCCCATTGACCTCATCCATAGGTGTATGAATTTTTGTCCAGTTTCTCCCTGTACACCCTTCACCCCTTTCCCCCTGAGAATTATCAGCCCACTCCCTTTCTGTGCTCCTGATTCTCTTATATTCACCAGTTTATTCTGTTGATCAAATTTTTAATTCACTTAATTTTTAGATTCACTTGTAGATAGATATATATTTGTTGTTCATAATTTTTTGTCTTTAACCTTTTTTCTTCTTCCTCTTCTTAAGGAGTACCTTTCAGCATTTCATATAATACTGGTTTAGAGTTGATGAACTCCTTTAGCTTTTTCTTATCTTTGAGGCTCTTTATCTGCCCTTCAATTCTGAATGATAGCTTTGCTGGATAGAGTATTCTTGGTTGTAGGTTCTTGCTGTTCATCACATTGTATATTTTTTGCCACTCCTGTCTGGCCTGCATCGTTTCTGTTGAGAAATCAGCTGATAGTCATATGGGTGCTCCCTTGGAGGTAATGAATTGTTTTTCTCTTGCTGCTTTTAATATTCTCTCTTTGTCTTTTGCTCTTGGTATTTTAATTATGATGTGTCTTGGTGTAGTCCTCTTTGGATTCCTTTTATATGGTGTTCTGTGTGCTTCCTGGACTTGTAAGTCTATTTCTTTCGCCAGATGTGGGAAGTTTTCAGTCATTATTTCTTTAAATAAGTTTTCCTCTGGCACCCCCACAATTCTGATGTTGGTATGTTTGAAGCTTTCCCAGGGGCTCCTTACATTATCTTCACATTTTTGGATTCTTTTCTCTTCTTGCTTTTTCAGTTGAGTGTTTTCTGATTCTTTTTTTTTTTTTGAGCAAATTTCTGATTCTTTATATTTCAATTTTTTTACTTGATTCTTGCCTTCCTCTGGTCGTCTGTTAGGTCTCTGTATAGTATGTTTTATTTCAGTCAGTGTATGTTTAATTTCTAGTTGGTCCTTTTCCATCTCTAGTTGGTCCTTTTTCATCTCCTCTTGGGTCTCGCTAACTTTATCCAACTTTTCTAGGATATTCTTGAAAAACCTTATAAGCGTGGTTTTGAACTCTATATCCAGTCATTTGTTTTCCTACATTTCTTTTGTTTGTGATCCCTTCCCTTGTCTAGGCATTTTCACTATGCTGAGAGAACTTCTGTGTTGGATTCAGCCTTATGATACCAGACTTGAAAAACTGCAAAAGCCTCTCTGTTGAGCTTGGGATGGGTGGAGTCTCAGAGCTTAAGGGACCACCTTGCCTTCCAGTCAGCCCCATCCTCCACGGCCCCTGAGTCTCATGTGACTGGGTAATCGCTGGAGCAGTCCCTGTGCACCCCTGCGCTCTCTCGCAGTGCCTCTAGACTGCTGCCCCTCCGGCTCCCCTGCACTCTGGGACCATATGAGTCTGGGTCCCCAGGGTTTCACCCGAAACCGGGGTTTAGTGGAATTAGAAGTGGCACAGTTGGGAGGGTCTGTCTCCCACCCACTCGTGAAAGCCAGCGGCTCAATCAGCAGTCGGTCCTCTGCGTGGTGTGCCGTGCGCGTCTCCAGACTTCTGATCTTTTGTGACTCCCCTAAATTTCCATGCACTTCTCCCCCTTCACACTCCAAACTTCCCCTGTATGAGTTTTGGCTGGATCTGGGGTTTAGTGTCATAGGATAAGGAGTTCAATGCCTTTGAGAGTCTTTGTCTCCCTCCCACCAGAGAAAGTCCCCCAGGTTCTCTGGCACCCACTCTCTCCATGCGCGCGTCTTCGTACCTCAGCTTTTTACAGCTCCTCTGGGTCTCTGTGAGCCCCTCTCCTTCCCTCTAGCTGTAGAACTTCCACTCAGCCAGCTTTCCTGTGGTTCTGGATGATGTCCGTTCTTTTAGTTGTAGTTTTGAAATTGTTGTGTGAGGCAGCAGTGTAGGTGTTTACCTATGCCACCATCTTAGATTCTCCTGAGCTGGGATTTTCTCTCATCACAAATCCAGGTACTTGCCCACGTGGTTGTATCAGTGTTATTTGCTGCACACTCACCAGGTCAAAAGGACTCGGAGAGGGAGAGACAGAGATCCTTCCTCTTAGGAGGATCTGGAATCTGTCCCAATGCAGGTCATCTTGGACTCCAAAGGTTATGTTGCTTTCTGAATCTGTTTGCTGTGCTGCTTCTCCTTGGGGTCACCATGCCATTGTGGTGTTGACTGGAGTACCAACAGACTGTCTTTTCCTCAACCACGACTTCCACTCGATGTTCGGACTCATGCTGACTTGCTCCTCTGCACACACCCTTTCCCTTTTTCCTGCGTTCTCTCCATGGGCTCTGACATCTGCCGTCAAGCAACAGCTTGTGTAAGATGCTTCCTACTTTACAGATGTGTGTGTGTGTGTGTGTGTGTGTGTGTGTGTACACACATGTATACATACCTACATTGCTTTTGGGGACACAATTAGGTTCCCACCCCACTCCAAACCTGGAGCCTTCTCAGGCTTATGTCAATGAGCTTATGCAAATAGATATTGGCATTCTCCTTTTATTGCACTTAGTTGTTTTGTGCTTCACAGATGTTATGTTTATTACAAATTAAGGGCAGGACCCTTCACCAGCAAAAGGATTATGATTCACTTATTGTGATACTAGCTTTATTATGGTGGTGTGGAACCTAACCCACAATATCTGTGAGGTATATCTGTACTTAGGAGAGAGGAGGGCCAATTCCACACATTGGATTAATCTTAGTGTGATCACCGGCTCAAACAGGGCCCCTGCTTCTATCTCCTGGGTGTTGTTACTTGTACGTTAGTTTTAGTTTCTCTGTAGAAAACCTAATGGATCTGATATTTTCTGTATTATTTATCATAGTCTGGGTTTCTAATAAATTAGCATTTGAATTGTGTATTTGTTAAAGGTTTATTATTTGCAAGTAACAGAAACCAATTTGAGCTACTTGAGACCAAAATGGGAAATTTGCTGCAAGAATTCCAGGGTGGGGGTTCTGGGGACTGCAAGGCATGATCATAGACCTTTCCTCAAGAGGCTGGGCTCACTGACCCTTGTTTGCAGTCTCTTTGTATCTCAGTTGAAATCCTACATTCTAGGCAGAAAGCCCTGGGTGTGTATTGGGCCATGTTCCAGCCAGTCAAGGCCAGGGACACAGTTTCAGGTAATTCAAAGCAAATGCCTGGGGCCAGCCATACAGAAGGTGCAGAGGTGGGGCTCTCTGTGAACCAGGCTCTAAAATGTAGCCACTGTTGGGAGCATTCATTCATCTTTTCTTTTTTTTATCATTAAGACAGCATTAATGATCGAAAGACTACAACTCATTAAGTGATCTCAATTCCTGTGAGTTCAAACATTTTCCAGAAAGTAAAGGAACTTTCCTAATAAACCCAGTGGTTCTGAAACTTGGGTTCCCTGGACCCATCCATGTCATGCAGATAAAGCTGCACAAGATCATGAGGACCTTGAGATATCCTGATTTGGGATAAAATGCATTAACTTGATGGGGATCATGGTCGTTGTTCCTCATAATGAGAAATATTTGTTTTATGTCATTTTCTTAGAAATTGCAGCATTATAGCAACCGTAGTAGTAATAGCTAACAGTTCTGCAGTGTGCTCTGTGTGCCTGGACTCTCCAGAGCACAGCAGACATGATCTTTCCAAGATTGGTGCTCGTGAAAGAGGGAAGAAGGGGTATTCGAATGCCAAAAACGACTGGGAGCCACCGAACTAGGTCTTCAGTTACAGCTTAGAGTCTGCAGTAATTCTAATGCAGAAGTAAAAACATTCCACTCTTAACAGGGAGTTACAGTTCTTCCCAGGAAAAGCTTCATAAATGAGCCTTCTCTTGCTTGCCACCCTTGAGTTCAGTTCTAGCCACAGTTTCACACATTCCTAAGTTCTGGTTTCAGTCTGTTTAAACCCTTGGGTGCTTTTGCATTCTCTCACTAGGTAGGGCATCTGAGGTTAGGTGCAGTCTTTCAGAATAAAGTCCTATAGAAGGCTTTCATGGAGCCGCCCGAGGGCTACTGCACTCTTTGTACTCCAAAGAGTTGGAAATGTGTCCTCTGACCTGCCACACATTTTCACAGTCATGGCATGCGTATCCTTTCAAAACTGAGAAGGAGCTAATAACAGTTCAGCTTTAAATAGGACCTGTTTGTTAGCTATTGAACCAGGTACTTTTTCGTACGCATCCTTTACAACACTAGAAGAAATGAATGGTATTTTCTCCCTTTGTATGAGGCAATGGAGGCTCAACAACGTAAATGCTTGAAACACACATGCTCAACAGCACCCCTAGAATGGATTCTAAAAGTTCCAGACGGCAGGAATGATAACTATGAGTTTCCTGTTGTATTTCTTAGCACAAAATAGGCCCACAATCAATATATGAATAAAGAATAAGTGAATGACTCTAACTGCAAAGTCTGTGGTCTCTCTAATACACCATGTTTCCTCTGAGATTACCCTGGGATATGCTTTGTGCCAAACTGAAAATTAGTGCTGATGGAAATAATTAAATATGCTCACAAGATTCTATTGTCATAGACTATAGGTATATTCCTACCTTTGGTCCATCTTTATGTGTCCCTGGCTGAAGGAGGCTAGTTGGAGAATATGGAGATAAATCATCAAAAAAATCCAGGATTGCATGGAAGGAGGGTGGTCAGAATTTTATGTCTAAATGCTAGCATGTTATTATTGGTGCACCAAAATTTACCTGTTAATTCTGGGATATTTTTATTCTCAGGTGTTATATAAAATGCAACTTCCTTGAAATAAAATCATTGTATACTTTCTTAGTATTTTCTATTGATTTTTTACAGAAAGGAAGGGAGAGAATAGAGAGTTAGAAACATCAATGAGAGAGAAACATCCATTAGCTGCCTCCTGCACACTTCCTACTGGGAATGTGCCTGCAACCAAGGTACATGGCCTTGACCGGAATCGAACCTGGGACCTTTCAGTCCACTGAGCCAAACTGGTTAGAGCTATACACTTTCTTTTATCAATATTTAGTTCTTGATGTTTTATAGTGTAAAACTATATTTAGACTGCAAACCCTGACCTAAGACACTGGAAGGAAAGATGAAAACAGATGGTCCATACTCTAAAAATCATCCTAAGGCAACATTACTCCAACTTTAACCATATATTTGTTGGTTATAACACATAGTTTTAAACTCTGGAGTGGTAGCTCTAATGATTCATTTGTCCCTGAAAAAAAAAGACCAAAAGAATTTCAACATCTACTTACTTAAGTCTTTTTTACAAACCCCTAAAATTGCAGAAGGCTTCCTTTGTCCAGGGGAATGCCACCCAATGATTGCTGGAGAAAATGGTTATATTGATTCAGAACAATGGTTTATATTAGCATAGCAAATACTGTTTGAGCTTAATTACCAGCAATCGTTTTTCTTTCAGAGTTTATAAACTCCCTGGTAGTTATAAAACTGAAAGAATGGGTGCTATTCAACTTGGTAACCATGATGACTCAGTGAGCCACTTTAAGCAAATCTATAAACATCTGGCTCCAGAGACCAGCAAAGACATCATAGCTTCAGGTCTGTAAATAGTACCTCTTCTATTAAAGCTTCTATATTGGAGTGTTTAAAATGAATAAAAGAAAAAAGAATATATAGCTACGATGCTATATATTCCTTGGAGAAATATATAAGGGAAAAAAATCTCAATTTAGTATGCCTCATGATAGTGTAAGTCAAAAGAAAATATTTAGACCAAAGAGTGATAAACACTTTTTGAGCTGTGGATCCCTATGTGATTCCAATAAGTGTGATGTACTAGCTCCTCTAAAATAGAAATATGAAAATAGCTTACATACAGTTTTTACATACAGATTCTCCAATCTCTGAAGCTCATCCATCTCATTTAACAATATAAATATCACTTTAATTTTTAAGCACAAGCCTACTTGAACTTAAAAATTATTAACTAATTAATTAGTCTACAAAGCCCCCCTTTTAAAAATACATTTTTTTATTGATTTTGGAGAGGAAAAGAGAGGGAGGGAGAGATAGAAACTTCAACAATGATGCTACCCACTGGGGTTCGAGGCCACGACTGGGGCAACTACCTGACAGGTAATTGAACTGTGACCACCTGATTCATAGGTAGATGCTCAACCACCGAGCCAGGCTGGTCAGGCCAAAGCCCCCTTTTTCTTCCCATGTATGGCTACAAGAAGCCATCGTGATAAAACATTTAGGAAAAGTTATTCTAGCAACGTTGCATCTGATACCATGACATTCTTCCAGGCCTTTCTCTTTTCATTTCTACAAGATTTTCACTTGCATTACTTACCTATTGTGGCATGGTCAGCCATGAACTTCTGGTCTTTATGGTTTCCTCTGGAAACTTATTTGAAGCCATATTAGGAAAACAAAAAGGAACTGGACCTGGAATGTAGTGATAGAACTTCTGGGCACCATTCTTGCCTTTTCCAACTAATTCCACTGTGATATTATTATTTAGCTAAAACAGCCTGTGTATTATTAGTGCCTTTGCCTTTCCCAGGCACTGTGTACTCTAATGCGGTATCAGCTTACATGTAGGCCCTGTGTGGCACAAAGAACTTAAAAATATCTATACAGCTTGGCCGGTGTGGGTGAGTCAGTGGTTGAGCATCAACCTGTGAACCAGAAGATCACAATTCAGTTCCCAGTCAGGGCACATGCCCATGTTGTGGGCTCCATCTCCAGTAGGATAGGGGAGCATTCAGGAAGCAGCGGTCAATGATTCTCTCTCATCATTGATTTTGCTCTATCTCTCTGAAATCAATAAACATATATTTAAAAAATAAAGAGTCACCTGGTGGGGATGTTGAGACACAGATTGCTTTTTTTGTTATAATTATTTTTAGGTTTCATGTATGAGCGCATACATACAGATCTTTCTGTCTGACATATGTCACTTAGCATAATGCCCTTGAGTTCCATCCATGTGGCAAATGGAAAGATTTTCTTCTATTTATGGCTGAATAATATCCTATGTGTGTATATATGTGTATCAGTTTCTTTTTTAATCCATTTGTCTATAGACAGATAATTAACAGTGTTTCTATATCTTGGCTATTGGAAGTGATGCTGCAGTGAACATTGCGATGCATGTATCTTTTCAAGTTAGTGTTTTCACCAACTGAGCCATACCTAAGAGGGCCTTATTAATATGATTTGTGTGTGATTGGATTTAAGTCTACCATTTGATTATTTTTTTTTCTCATCACTCTTTTCTTTCTTCTTTTCTGTAAAATATGTATTTTTGGTATGCCATTTTAATTTCTCTATTAAATTTGTGGCTCTATTTTGCTGCCATTATAAAATGCATTTTTTAACTTTGAACAATCTATTTCAAGTTAATACTTACTGTTTTACATATAAGAACTGTACATTGGTATAGATTTGTGCGTCCATTCTTTTTTGCTATAGTGTTATATATAGTTTATGTACATAAGTTTTAAACCCAATAGTATAATTTTTTATTTTGCTTTAAGAAGTCATATGGTGTTTTAAGGAACTTCAGAAAGAAAAAATGAAATTGTGTGAGAGTAGAAATATAAGTATTTATATGTACACACATGTATAATTACATACATACTACATATTCCTCTACCTATATCTTCACACTTTTAGTGTTTTACATTCCTTCCCCTGGATTTGAATTACCTCTTTGTGTCACTTCCATTTAGCCTGACGACTTTAGGTATTTTGCTTTGTTTTGTTTTTAGCATTTCTTATAACACAAGTCCACTAGTAATTTTTCTGAATTTTGTTTATCTGGAAATGTCTTTTTTTCACTCTCATTTTCAATGAATTATTTGGAGAGTTCTTCATTGACTTATTTTTATTTTTTTAGCATGCTGAATATACCATTACAATATTGTGTCTCTATTGTTTCTGAAGAAGAGCTAGTCATTATTCTTACCATTGTTCCCCTGTATGTGATGAGTCATTTTTATCTTGCTACTTTCAAGATTTTATCTTTATCTTTGGCATTCAAAAATTTAACTCTTGCCTAGCTGGTTTGGCTCAGTGGATAGAGCATTGGCCTGCAGACTGAAAGGTCCAAGGTTTGATTCTGGTAAAAGGCATGGACCTTGGTTTTGGGCACATCCCCAATGGGAAGTGTACAGGAGGTGGCTGATTGATGTTTCTCTCTCCCATTGATGTTTCTAATTCTCTAGCCTTCTCCCTTCCTCTGTAAATAATCAATAAAATATATTTTAAAAAATTTTGACTCTTCTGTGTCTAGCTATATTTCCTTTGGTTTATCCTACTTTTAGTTTATTTAATTTCTTGGATTTGTAAATTAAAAATTTTCACCAAATTCTGGTGTATTTCAGACATTTTTTCCCTCAAATTTTTTTCTGAAATTTCAATTACATGTATTTTGCAGTGCTTATTATTGACCCATGGATTTCTAAAGTTCTGCTTATTTTTATTCAGTCTTTTAGCTCTGGTGTTTTTATTTTCAATCTTTTTAATTTAATCTTTATTGTTCAGATTATTTACATTGTTCCTTTTTTTTTTGCCCCCATAGCACCCCTCCACCCAGCTCCTACCCACCCTCTGCCCTTACCTCCCCACCCCATTGTCCTCATCCATAGGACAATGATTTTTGTCCAGTCTCTCCCAGCAACTCTATCACCCCTTTACCCCTGAGAATTGTCAGTCCATTCCCTTTCTATGCCCTTGATTCTATTATATTCACCAGTTTATTCTGTTCTTCAGATTTTCAATTCACTTGATTTTTAGATTCACTTGTTGATAGATATGTATTTGTCATTCCTAATTTTTATCTTTACCTATTTCTCCTTCTTCCTCTTCTTAAAGAGTACCTTTCAGCATTTCATATAATACTGGTTTGGTGTTGATGAACTCCTTTAGTTTTTTCTTATCTGTGAAGCTCTTTATCTGCCCTTCAATTCTGGATGATAGCTTTGCTGGGTAGAGTAATCTTGGTTGTAGGTTCTTGCTATTCATCACTTTGAATATTTCTTGCCACTCCCTTCTGGCCTGCATCGTTTCTGTTGAGAAATCAGCTGACAATCGTATGGGTGCTCCCTTGTAGGTAATTAACTGTTTTTCTTTTGCTGCTTTTAATATTCTCTCTTTGTCTTTTGTTCTTGGTATTTTAATTATGATGTGTCTTGGTGTGGTCCTCTTTGGATTCCTTTTGTTTGGGGTTCTGTGTGCTTCCTGGACTTGTAAGATTATTTCTTTCACCACATGGGGGAAGGTTTCAGTCATTATTTCTTCAAATAGGTTTTCAGTATCTTGCTCTCTCTCTCCTTCTGGCACCCCCATAATTCTGATATTGGTACACTTGAAGTTGTCTTAGAGGCTTTTTACACTATCTTCCAATTTTTGGATTCTTTGTTCTTTTTGCTTTTCCAGTTGTGTGTTTTCTGCTTCCTTGTATTTCAAATCTTTGACTTGATTTTTGCATTCCTCTAGTCTGCTGTTAAGTCTCTGTATAATATTTTTAATTTCAGTCAGTGTGTGTTTAATTTCTAGCTGGTCTTTTTCATCTCCTCTTGGGTCTCGCTAAATTTATCCATCTCTTCTAGGAAATTCTTGAAAAACTTTATAACCATGGTTTTGAACTCTATATCCAGTCATTTGTTTTCCTCCATTTTTTTCGTTTGTGATCTGTCTCTTTGTTTTCACATTTTTGCTGCTTCCCTGAGTTGGTAGAGTAGCTTTGTATGCTAGGTGTCCTATATGGCCCAGTAGCTCAGCCTCCCCAATTACCTGAGGTGGACTCTCTTGGTGTACCCCTTTGTGGACTGTGTGTTCAGCCTTGGTGTAGTTAAGTCTTGATTGTTGTTGGTATCACTGGGGGGAATTGACCTCCAAGCCAATTGGTTGTGAGGATCAGCTGTGGCTACGCCAGGAGAACTTCTGTGCTTAAGTCAGCCTATGATACAAGACTTGCAAAATAGCAAAAGAGTCTGTGCTCAGCTTGGATGGGGTGGAGTCTCAGGGCTGAGCAGACAGCCTTGGCTTCTTCAGCCCCGCACTACATGGCTTCTGGGTCTCAGTGTCCCTCAGTAATCTCTGCAGACCTCTCTGTGGCCATGCTCGCATACCTCCAGATCTCTGCTTTTCCAGCTCCCCTGAGTTTCTATGCTTTCCGGGGACTCATATGAGTCTGGGTCCTCAGGGTCTCACCTGAAACTGGGGTTCAGTGCAGTGGGAAGTAGAGTTCAGTGCAGTTGGGATGTTCGATTTTCCTCCCACTAGAGAAAGCCAGTGGCACTATCAGCAGTCAGTCCTCTCTGGGCGCACTGGCATGGACACGCCTCCAGACCTCTGCCTTCTGCATCTCCCCTGATTTTCTGTGCACTCATCCCTTTTTTCAATAGTCCAGACTCCCCCCATATGAGTCTCGCCCGGGACTGGGGTTCAGTACAGTTGGAACCAGGGTTTAGTGCAGTCGGGAGTTTCTATCTCCCTCCTGTTAGAGGAAGCCAGCCAGGCCCTACACCACCCATCCTTTCCACAGGAGTCTCTCTGTACTTCAGCTTTTTGCAGCTCCTCTGAGTTTCAGTGAGCCCCTCTCTTTCCTTCTCATTGTAGAATTTCCACTCAGCCATCTTTCCTGTGGTTCTGGATGATGTCCGTTCTTTCTTTTAGTTGTAGTTTTGAAATTGTTGTGCGAGGCAGCAGTTTAGGTATTCACCTATGCCTCCATCTTGGTTTCTCCTTTGCTCTGTTTTTTTGAGGGGATAATTTCTACTGAACTACCTTCATTTTCATTGATTTATTTTTGTTCTCCATCATCTCCAATTTGTGAGTATATGTAATGTATTTTTCATTTCAGTTAGTATACTTTCACCCTTAAAATTTACATTTGGCTCACTTTTATAGTTTTCTTCTTTTTTAGTATTTTACTCATTAGGGTATGTTCTTTCATTTCTTTAACATGATTTTCTGAACATATTTATAATAGCCGTGTGAATCTGGTATCTGAGCCCATGCAGTCAGTGCCTAATGAGTTCTTTTTTCCCTAATTGTTTCATACTTTTCATTTCTTTTTTCTTTTTCTTTTTTACATCTCATAATCTTTGGTTAAAAAATAGAAATAAAAGTATTTCTAGATACTTACAGAAATTCTGGAATCAGTTTTGTTCTTGGAAGGATTTTGGCTTTTTATTACTGACATATCTGAAGTCTTATTGAAATCTCCAACTGTTCATTTTGTGGGCTTCAAACCTTCAGTTTAAAATTCA
Organism: Lasiurus cinereus; assembly: GCA_011751065.1. NCBI lineage: Eukaryota > Metazoa > Chordata > Mammalia > Chiroptera > Vespertilionidae > Lasiurus > Lasiurus cinereus. The sequence continues at coordinate 9,762,952 of JAAGEH010000040.1, read as the reverse complement.
GACAATAATTGGGCAAAGATTATTGAACCTGCTCCTATCCAAGTCTGTCAGCTTCAGCTGATAAACCTGTGGATTTTTACTGCTCACATTAGGCAGTTGATGGAGGATGGGCATGCTCCCAGACACAAATGAATAAATAAAAGCTACAAACCCATAGTTCTCCTGCACAGGAACAGTTTCCCATGAGTAAACCAACACTTCTCAAGTGATTGCCTATCTTTGCTTATTTCCCAGTGCCCTGAAGTGATTATCACTGATAACTTTGTCTAGTGTATAGTCATTTTCTTTTTTTGTTGTTGTTTGTTGTGCTTTTTAATTTTCCAGTATATATTTTTTCCCATTGATTTTTAGAGACAGGGAAAAGAAGGGGTCAAGACACATAGAAACATCAATGTGAGAGAGATACATCCGTTGGTTGCCTTCCACATGCACCCCAACTTGGACTGCAACCAAAGTATGTGCCTTTGACCAGAACTGAACTCGTAACCACTCTGCCCGCAAGCTGACACTCTAACCACTGAACAAAATTGGCTAGGGCTACAACCATTTTCTATGGAGAAGTATCATCTGGTCTATTTATACTGTCATTACCAGAGCATAATCCATGGGATTATTTTAAAGGTGAAAACAAATAATGTACATAAAGCATTGAATACAGTGACTGGCTCATGGTAAGTACTCAATGCATGATAGCTACTTCTATTGTTATTACTTCATAGATTCTTGGTCTCTCCTTGGGCCCTCAGTATAACTCATTCACCTTTTCCTCTGGAAAAAAGCTTCCAAACTATGTATTGGGAAATCTAGCTCACCAACCTTCAGGTCGCCTGTTATCTTAACCTCACCCGGGATTCCAAATTCCTCAGTATACCCAAGTGTCTCGTACAGATACCATCATGTTCTGTGTATGCCCTGATGAGGAAAGTTTTAGGAAGTAATACTCTAGAGGACATCCTGACTAAGATCCCTATTGGGTCTTCTAGATCTGCTTTCAAATAGGACTTTTGGGAACAAGCCTTTTAAGGAACTTTTCAAAGTTCTCTATAATAGGAACTCATCTACATATAAGACCATCCATTCAACAAGTAATTTTGATGACTTGTAATGTGCTAGGGCCCTTCTCCCACCTTCCACTAATCCCAGGAGTAAGTAACCAGAGATCTTGACTCCAACATGGTCCATGGTATGTTCTGCATTCTGTGAGTGTTCTATTTTCCCTGGTAGTTTATGCACTAGAGCAGTGGTCAGCAAACTCATTAGTCAATAGAGCCAAATATCAACAGTACAACGATTGAAATTTCTTTTGAGAGCCAAATTTCTTAAATTTAAACTTCTTCTAATGCCACTTTTTCAAAATAGACTCACCCAGGCCATGGTATTTTGTGGAAGAGCCACACTCAAGGGGCCAAAGAGCCACATGTGGCTTGTGAGCCACACTTTGCCACCACTGCACTAGAGGATTGAAAATAGTCCTTTGTTGGCTTTATCAAAGATATGAGCAGGGGTGTGGAGTGACTCTAGAAATAGCTTTAAGCATCTTATCATTTGTTCCCTAAGATATTACTACAGAATAAAATAAAAGTGATCCTGGGTTGCACAGTTTACAAATGCTATGCTGAAAACAGAAGGAATTTCATATCAGTTATTTTCCTTTGGGGCCAGACTTTTCACAGTCACCAATATACTAATACTATTGCAGTGATCAGCCTGCCTAATAATACTGATGTTCTGAGTCATCATTGGAATTTCATTCAGGTTTCTACTTTTGCTTGTGTGACTTATCCCTCACCTACATTCTTTTGGGCCCAGGGCTTATGGATATTATGCTAATTGGTATGACTTTTGGTGAATATGTACCAACTTTTACAACTTCAGCACATTATCAGCTAATAAAGATTACATGTGCACTACTTTTGGTATTGATTTGCACTGATTATCTGTGCCTTAATTTGAAGCAATGAGATTAACACTTTCACAGAGACCTATGATGTAATAGTTGGAGAAATACACTAACTTCTCACTAATAGGACCATGTATGCTCTTGCTACTTAATAAACCCATCAGTTAAGAGTAAGAATTTCTATGTGATAACTATTTTTAATGAAAAATAGTTTTATCATGCCCACTTTTGAAATAGTATACATAAAGAAGACATGATTTACACACAATAAGTTATAGCAAAAAAGATAAGCTTTGATGTTAGAAATCTTAATTGGAAAAAAATGTTTACTATTTGTCATTAAAGTGCTTTACACATAAGTTTCAATAAAAATAGTATAATTGTGAAAGACATTATGTAATCCTTATGAAAATAAATGATATTCTCAAGCAGTTGCCAGCAAATAGTTCACACTTTAACAAGTGAAATATGCCTTCATCACATTCAAGTTTTACCACTCTCTTGTTCTTGAAATCTGTTTTTCATCCCTGCACAGACAACTACTAGGACAAAAATATGATGTGTTAATTAAAAAACTCCAGTGTACTTCATAAGGGAATTATTCTCTATCAACCATAAGAAGTTTTAGAATTGGTGCCAAATATTGATTTGGGGATTTGTTTTTATCAGTTCATGTTTTTGTCCTTGCAAGTAATATTCTCCTTACAAAAGGGGCCTGTACTAATATTTGGCTATTTTCCTTTTTAAATTTATTTTTTCTCTTATAGTTGACATACTATATTATATTAGCTTCAGTGATTAGACATTTCTGTACCTTACAAATTGATTCCCCCGTAAGTCAAGTATCCATGTGGCACCATAGATACTTATTACAATATTACTGGCTATATTCCCTATGTTATACTTTACATTTCATGACTATTTTGTAACTACCAATTTGTACTTCTTAAACCTTTCACCTTTTTCACCCAACCCCAAACATCCTCCCATTTGGTTACCATCAATTTGTTATCTGTATCCAAGCTTGTTTCTGTTTTGTTTATATTGGTTTTTTTTAGACTCCACTTATAAATAAAATCTTAGTGTATTTGTCTTTCTTTGACTCATTTTACTTAGCATAATACTCTAGGTCTATACTTGCTGTCACAAATGGCAAGATTTCATTCTGTTTTATGGCTGAGTAATATTCTATTGTACATGAATCATCTCTTTTTTTATCCATCCATCTATCTATGGTTATTTTCACTAAAAGCCAATTTCCTGAAATCTATTTATCATTTAAAAGTGCTAGGTGAGAAAACATTAGAAAACTTAAAAAAAATGTGTAAGTCCATGAAGTATCTTGGTAATATATTTAATGGAGATAATTATATCTTAAATTTAAATACCACACATTTAAATATCACAGAACGCTAAAGATTTGTTTGCTGCTCTTGACAATTTGGGTGCTAGGGTACTCTTTTCCACAGAGTTATTCAGGGATCCAAGCTCTTTTATTTTCTGCCGTCTTCCCAAGTTTTAGAGTCCTCGGTAGCCCCTAGCAAATGAGGAAAGAGGAGGTGATGTGGATTTCAAGGAAAGTTCAGAAGCCAGGCCTTAAAGAGGCACACATTACCTATACCACTGACCAACTCCTTTTCCATGGCCAACTACATGTAAAGCATAGGTTTTGATATGCGCGCCCCCTCCCCCCCCAAAAAGCAAAGATTTTAACATGAACTCTGAACAGATAATTGAGGCCAACATGCATTACTTAAAAAACTGGAGAGACAAATAGTTGGTCTTGATGTGAATTTCCTCTTGTTTTTGTAAGGTTCCCTTTTGTATTATCAAGTGAAGAGGAAAAATAAAAGTGACAAATGCTTGCAATTATCAAAATGTAATTTTCAAGTTAATGGACAAAGTTTTACCCTTCAGGGAAAACCATGTAGTTAGGCAGTAGTCACTTATTGTTTATTATTTTGTTTATTTAAAATATGATTTGTACAGCAAACCTCTTGTAGATAAACTTGTACTATACCAACCGTGTAATACAGTTAAATTTGCCATCTCACGTTTGTGTTCATTGGCATTTTGTTGTTGAAATGTATAACATATTTGAATATGTAATTGTCATTCCCTGCAATCTATCCAAAAATTAAACATATATTGAAGTCAACAAATTTTTAAACCTGTTGATTCACCATGGTGTTTTCTGAGTTGTATTTTAAACTCGATAAGGATTTCCTTTTATAGTCACCACTTCTCATAGATCCTATTGGGCTGATACAGCTGTTTATAGTGCTTTTGAGAGTTTAATAGGACTCAACAGGATTCTTCAACTTCTGACTCCTGAACACTAAGATTGCTTCACACATAGTGGTGGGTTATAATAATGTAACAATCTGATATTTAAATGTGTGCCACAATACATAAAAAGTTAAGAACGACTGGGCTAGCTACAGCATGAGGACAGCTGAGAATCTCAGCATAGAAGATAGACAAAGATATTCTCTTTAAGGCACTGGGAATTGTTTGACGTACAGGCAGTCCCTGGGTTACGTCGGACTCGACATACGTCATCGTTGAGTGGTGACGCTGCCATCTCCCATTTTTTTATTTAAAAAAAAAAGTTTCGTCATTTTGATGTATGTACATATGTGCTTTATTTTTTATCAGTTATTTACCACAAGTAAAGGTCAGGAATTGTTATCTGTCTTATTCTAAATTTTTGGTACTGCTTCACTTCATTACTGCTGTGTGTGTGCTCCCTGTGGGTGACGTAGGTGCCTATGTAGGTGGGCTCCGACCGACAGTGAAAACTGCGTTAGGTTGCGTGGTAGGAACAGATCTCCGACATAACCTGAGGACCTACTGTCTCTGGCTACCCAGCCAAGAGGGGCCCTGCTTTTTGGTGTCCTCTGTTCCTGAGAGAGAGTGGGAAAGCTCCTGGTCTGGGGTGGAAGCTGGCTGGGACCTGTACTGGAGCCCAGATTTTGCAGGCTTCAGGTCAGTCATGAGCTGGAGAGAGGCTGAAGTCTGCGCTGTTTCACTGGCAATCAGGTGTTTCCTTGGCATTCCGCAGCCTGTAGTAAAATCGTTCCATATGTGAGTCTACTCATGATTTGTTCCTGAGGGGGAAATGGTAAAGGAGGTGAGAACACTTTTTTCCATTTTCATTAAAGCATAGTTGACATACAATATTATGTTATTTTCAGGTGTACAACATAGTTATTCAACATTTATATACCTTATGAAGAGATCACCACAATAAGTCTAGTAACCTTCTGTTGCTGTACAAAGTGATTACCGTATTATTGGCTATATTATCTCGGCTGTACATCATTACATTTCTATGGTATTTATTTTTATATCTGGAAGTTTGTATCACTTATTCCTCTTTTCCTTTTTTTTACCTATCCCTTGACCCTTCTCTCCTCTGGCAACCATCAGTTTGTTCCCTGTACTTATGAGTCTATTTCTGTTTTATTTTTGTTGTTCTTTTAGTTTCACATATAAGTGAAATCATATGGTATTTTTCCTTGTTTGACTGACTTAATGAACTTCCACCATACCTTCTAGGTGCATCCATATTGTTGCAAATGAGAGGTGAGAAATTAAAGGAAAAGTTCCTGCAGCTCGTCACCTTGAGGCTACGTGGAGCAGGCAGGTTATCGGGGACAAAAAACTTATATTTGCATTTTTAGTGAGAGAACATGAACAAGACAGAGAATGACCATGAAATATTTATGAAGCTTCTACAAGACACATGACACAGCAATAAGCTTAAGCATGAGAGTAATGATGTGTAAGACAAACTTCTGGTGACAAAAGGTATATCAGCGAGTGAGAAAAAAGACAACAAAAACTAATTTTTATGAATGAAAATCTGAATTCCTGAGCTTTATAAGAAGTTGTTAAGTTACTTAGATAAATTGTCAAGTTATTTACAAAATTACTATCTTGCCTACCAAAAATAGACCTAAAGGAGAATGTTCATCTTGGGGAGAAGGTAATAAGGAAAAGCGACTATTATGTACAAGTAATGTTGGGAAGCCTTATATAGTTTTGGCTAGCTGGAATAGCCAAAAGTAAGTTTGGAAAGATAAATGGAGGTCAGATTGTGGAGGAGCTTGCATGCCATATTAGAAATTTGAATTGTATCCTGAAGGCAAAAGGGAGCTTTTACTAGCTGAGAAGAAAGTATATAAAATTTACTGTGACTAAGTGAGAGAGAAGGAATTGTGAAATCCAATGACAGAGAGAGTAGTTAGAAAAATTACAAGAGTCAATATTTGAGGTGTCAGATGATATAATGTGATAAGTTAGGTGAGTTGTACAAATATTGACACAAGAGGTTTAGTAAAAAAGCACAGCCCAAAAGGTGTAGGAGTGGGGAGGAGTACATGGCAACTTCTTTTAACAAGATGGAGTAGCAGGGTTTAGAAATAACCTCATGCCTAAAACAACTAAGAAAGAAAAAAATACGGTTTTCGTATATTGAACATCAGACATGACAGGGCAGCCATCATAGGGAGAGAGGACACAAAGCAGGCCAGCACTATGATTGCTCAAGCTTACTGCCTGCAGAGAGTTTCCAGGAGGCAGCGAGGGAGGGGGAACCCTGGTGAGCCTGGCAGTCTCCCTGCACTAAGTAGATCAAGCTGAGAGTCCAAGGCAGCAAGTTTACAGGACAGAGTATGAGAAAGGAGAAGTACAGGGAGTTCCGCAGATCTGCAGAGGGGTCCCTTGAATCTTCAGTGACCCTCTAATTGACAAATGTGTATAAAGAAACTACCTAAACCTGAAGAAAGAACCACTAAAAAGATTGGAAGAAAGCAATCTCTGTATCTATGTAGGGCAAGAATAGTTTATCTTCCCAAGGGACAGACTAAAAAATCCTCGTAATTTGCTGGATATCATGGGCAATTCTCAGAAGCATTTGCCTTCAGTAGTGGAATAAAACTAGCTATAGAATAGAGGCTACTCTAATCCTAAATTTAAAGGGAGACTTAGTGGAATCAAATTATTTCCAAGTAACTTGACAGCTTCTAAGAACAAAACTCAAAAATATTTACAAGAATACAAAAAATGTCCAGGACCCAAAAAGGTAAAATTCCCAATGTGTGCACCCAATTAGATATTACCATGCATGAAAAGATTAGGAAAACATGAGCCATAATAAGGAAAAATTAATAGATATAGAGCCACAAATTCTACCAACAATAGAATAAGTAGACAAGAACATAACAGTCATAACAGTATTTTGCCTAGCCGGTTTGGCTCAGTGGATAGAGCGTCGGCCTGTGGACTGAAGGGTCCTAGATTCAATTCCGGTCAAGAGCATGTACCTTGGTTGCAGGCACATCCCCAGTAGAGGATGTGCAGGAGGCAGCTGATCAATGTTGCTCTCTTATTGATGTTTCTAACTCTCTAACCCTCCTTCTTCCTCTCTGTAAAAAAAATCAATAAAATATATTTAAAACAAAATAACAACAACAAAAATAGTTATAACAGTATTTCATCTGTCCAAGAAGGTAGATAAATGATTGAGCATGTATAGAGACATGAAAAATACTAAAAGGACACAAATTGAAATTCTAGAAATGAAAAACTGTCTACAATAAAAAAATATATACTGGATGGGATGAATATTAAATTATATAAGGCAGAATAAATTATTAGTAAACTTGAAGACATGGCATTTAAACACAGAAAAAAAGAATGACCAGATCATTTTTAATCTATGGGAAAATATGAAGTGAACTGAGATACATATAATGGATGTTCCCAAAGGCCAAAGGAAGGAGATAGTTGGGAGGAAGGCAGAAAAATATCAGAAAAAATAATGTCCAAAATGTTTACAAATTGGATTAAAACTTAAAAACCTAGAACCAAGAAGCTCAATAAAGCTGAAGCAGCAGAACAAAGCAACTTCACTGTTACAATAGAATCAAATTACTTAAAATCAGGGATAAAGAGAAAACCTTAAAAGAGGTTCAAGGAGAAAGACATTATGTACACAGGAACAAAATAAGACAGCACAACTTTTTCTATCCTAATTGTTCTATCTATAGACTCAGTATAATCCCAGTCAAATCATAGCAAATGTATTTTTTAAAGAAATTAATAAGCTGCTTCTAAAATTCAAGTGCAGATAAAAAGACCTAGGAAAGCCAAACAAATTTTCTTTAAAGAAAAAAGTTGAAGGACTCATGTACATGATTTCAAGACTTTACCAGGTATAGTAATCAAGACATTATGATATTGGGGAAAAGATCGACTAATAGAACAATGGCACCCCATAGATAGTTCAAATATAGAACCACAGTTAAATGATTTCTACTATGGCATTCTAAAGATCAAACTGAATAGCATAAGCATTATTTTTCTCAAATAATTTTCACAAAGGTACAAAAAAATTAAAGTCTTTTCAACACATGGTGCTGGACATCCTTATGCAAATAAATTAATAAATGAATAAATTGACACATTGTACCGCTTATCAAAACTAAGTCAAAATGGATTTTAAGTCTAAATGTTCAATATAGAACTATAGAACTTCTAGAAGAAAACATGAGAGAAAAATTTTGTGACTAAGCAAAGGCTTCTAATATCTGATACCAAAGCAGTATCTATTTAAAAAGAAATAACAAAATTGACTTTGTTAAAATTAAAAACTTGTGCTCTTAGAAAAATACTGTTAAGAGAATTAAAAAAACAAGCCACTGGGTGAGAGAAGATATTTATAAACCATACATTTGATAAATTACTTCAGAATATATTAAAAACTGTTAAGATTCAAGAATAAGAAAACCTAGCAAAAAAAAAATATTTGAACACTTCACCACAGCAGATATACAAAGGCCAAATTGGCACATGAAAAAATATTCAACATAGCCATTAGACAAATGCAAATTAAAAGTATAATGAGAAAAGTTTTGGATCTTAGGTAAATGAAAGATTGGTAGTATATATGATTGTTAAATAAGAAATACTAGGGCTAGGAGTAAGGGTGGAGTTTTAGATATGCTTCTTTTGATGTAATAGAGGACCATTCAGAGTGGAAATACCCAGCACACAGATGAAGTTATAGGACTAGAACTTGGAAGATAGGTCATGTCTGGATTAAAAAAAAAATGAAACCACATAAAATAGAATCTATACCCAAATGATTGATTGCTTTCTTGATAGATATTTCCATGTATGCTTATGTGTGTTTCATGTCAGTTCATGTGTAGTTATATGAAACCTTATAAGGTTACTTCATTGCCTTGGAAGTAGCAAACACTAAAAACATTTGTTAAGTTATATTACATTTGGTTTGGATAAGAAACAGATGGCATTCTTAACTCACATCTAATCTAGTCCTCTGTTCAGAGTGACGTAAAGATAGGAAGCCTGGGGAAATGCACTTTAATGTAATCTTTAGAAAAGGACCATGAAGAACTTTAAGTCCAACCTGCACGCAAGTCAGGTTTATATGTATGCCTCATCCTCCATGACTACCATCAAAAATAATACATAGTCCCTACCACGCCCCACCTCCAAATCTGTGTTATGATCACCATCAACAATTGTAGCCAAGCAATAACATGCTGAACCACTTACACAGGAAATAAGCAATTAAGTCCTAACATCCTTGGATCTAAGCCTAATATTAGGCTGAAGTATGAGGAAATGCTCTCCAAGTAGTAGACGGTCATCTGTACAAAAATTAAAACTCAATAGCACGGTGCTTAATTTGGGGAGGGGATTTTGGCGCAAGCAGTTTTTGATTGTGACTTCCTGTCCATCAAAAGCATGAAAGCTGTGGACACCCCTAGGCATTTGCAGCTTCACTTCTATGCACAGACAAGTGATTTCCACGATGGCATCCTTAATATCAAACTGATTAGCACATGCATTTGTTGATCTTTCAGGAGTAAAAAGCATAGTAGTCCATGATGTGAAATAGAAAATGTTTGGCTTAGCACATTATCAATAAAAAGACATTCAAAGGCATTAAAATCTATTCAAAACAGATTCCTAGAAGCATTTTGTCTTAGAGTATTTCCCTTCCAAATAAGATTTTTAACACAAAAACATATGTTTAATTTGGACAAAAATGTCCTTTCTATAAAAAGCAGGGTAACACCAAGAACTGTTTAATCAATAAGCTCTCATGGATAGAACACATTTTGGTTCTTGGAACACATATAAAATGCTTTTGGTTCCAGGCTATTTTTTTATGTGAACTTTTTATTGGCATAAAATATAAATATACCAAAAAAGTATACATACCATACATATTAAATTGAATGACTTTAGAAAGTGAACACACCTATGTAATTGATAATCAGACCAAAATACAGAATACATTAAACACAGCACCTAGAAGTTCCCTTGAATTTCTGTTTTTGCCTCTCCTCCCAAGAATAACCAGCCTCCCAACTTTTAACTCCATAGCTTACTTTTAAGTGTATGAACTTATATTAATGGAATCATACTCTATATCTGGGTTTATTTCACTTAACACTATGCTAAGGCTGTGTTTGTGCATGTAGTTGGAATTCATTCTCATACCACAATGTGTCTATTCTACTGTTGGTAGATCTTAGGTTGTTTCCAGATTGGGGCTATGACAGATATTACTACTATAAACATTTCTGTCTGTGTCTTCTGGTGAACATTTGGATGAATTTCTGTTGGTATACAGAATACCTGAAGATCTTTTTTCCCAAAAAACACATTTTATTCTTTTTTTGTTTAGAGCTACAATCTATATGGAATTAATTTCTTTGTAGATTACGTGAAATAAGAGAGTTAAGATTAATTTTTTCTATATGGATATCCACCCTTCGTCCTGGGAAACGAGGTATGGCCAGAAGGGGGCTGCCCCCACATCCTTCACGCAACACACGTTCATGGGGAACCTGGCACTAAACCATTCGTAGATAACCTGCTTCGGGGTCGGGGTTTTGTAGATAGAAGAGCAGTTCCCTTGCTGCAATCTATTGAAAGTCGGCCCTCGACACAAGGGTTTATAAAAGAAAAAAATAGAAAGAAAAAAAAAAGAGAAAGAAATATAGCTATCCATTCTTGCCTAGATATTTACTACCTTGGACACTGGATTATTTCCTGTAGTGGAATTAGGATAATAACTTCCAAAGACAAACTAGTAGACATATCTCACATATTCGTGAGATATAAGATACACAGAGATATCGAAGTGATGATTGTGCTCCAAACTTTCATTTGTAAGTTGGCTTTTATGCTTCTACCTAATATCCAGTGTTGTTACTGATAGCTAATTTCCAGAACAGTTTACAAAGGCTCCTTGCACCTACTGTTCAAAGTACATTGTACCAATGTAGTAGAAAATATAGTCAAATTCCAAATCTGGACCCCAGCACACCTTCCCTTTCACTAGCAGCAAGATAAAATGGTGGACTTCAACAGGGGTGGAGTAGCTGTTATTGAACAGTAATAACTCATTCCTTAATAATTTATGGATACCACAGTCTTCCTCTCTTCATAAATGTTCTAAATTGAGAAATAGTATGTACCTTCCCTGGTATTAGTAGGTTCCAGGTCCTCCATTTAAAACTATAAAGATTGTATCCTACCCAATTCCTGGGAAGAGGTTATAGTTGACACCTCAATGTGAATGGTACCCATAGCGTTATGCAGTACAGTTCAGGACAGTGGCCTGCTGGGGTGGATATATATAGATGTAGATATATGTCATGTACATCTTTTCAGGTATCAGGGAGGAATGGTTTCTAGAATTGGAATGTCAACATTTCCTGATATAATATCCTTATTAAGAGTTATAAGTAAGAATATCAGCATTCAAAATATTTTATGCTGGATGCATTTTAAATAGCAATATCCTATCTAATAAAAGACTAATATGCAAATTGACTGTACTCCCCCTAAACTCACAAGCCACGCCCACCAGGCATGCCCACCATCCAATCAGAGCAAGTATACCAATTAACCCAACCAAGATGGCTAAGGCCATGGAGAGAGCAGGAGAGAGGCCTGGGTTGCCCCTGGTAATGGAAGAAACCAAGCTTTCCACAAAGCCTGGCCTGGGGAGGTTAAGGCACGAAGTTTCAATGGCTGTACAAGCAGAAGGCTTGGCTCTGCTCCAGGCTACAAAGTTTCAATTGTAGAAGATAAATAAATCCCAGATACCAAGGCCTCCACTTGGGTTGCTGGGGGGCGTGGCCAGCCTGCAAACCACCACAGGCCCCTCACCCAGGCCACCCCATGCCCCAAGGGAACACCCACCCTGATCCAGTACACCCTTCAGGGCAAACCAGCTGGCCCCCTCCCATGCACCAGGCCTCTATCCTATCTAATAAAAGAAATATGCAGATTGACCATCACTCCAACACACAATATGACTGCCCCCATGTGGTCACAAGATCCTGCCCCCATGTGGACATAAGATGGCTGCCACAAGATGGCCAGCAGAGGAGAGCAGTTGGGAGGGACCAGGCCTGTAAGGGAGGGCAGTTTGGGGTGATCAAGCCTGCATGGGGAAGGTAGTTAAGGGGTGACCAGAATGGCAGAGAAGGGAAGCTGGGGGTGGCCAGGACCACAGGGTAGGACAATTAGGGGCAAACAGGCTGGCAGGGGAGTAGTTAGGAGGTGATCAGGCTGGCAGACAGAAGTTGTTAGGGGCAATAAGGAAGGCAGGAAGGTGAGCAGTTGGGAGCCAGACAGTTGGGCCTAAATGGGCAGTCAGACATCCCTTAAGGGGTCCCAGATTGGAGAGGGAGAAGGCTGGGCTGAAATACAGTTCCCCTCCCCCCGTGCATGAATTTTGTGCACCGGGCCTCTAGTACTTTTATAAAAGAATAGAGTTCGTAGTATACAATAACTCTTCAAGTGATACAGATTCCTTTTACTATTTCTGGTGCTAAAGTTCAGTGCTCTAAAGGAATGTCCACTAGGCATGTAAAACCCTGTCTAGGAAAAAGAATCCAAATAAATCTATTACAGTTGGGGCCAGTTATTTCTGTGCAATTAATCTATAAAAGTTTTATAGCATAGCTGAGTGTCCAAGTTGAAAGCTAAATAGCAATACAGTAACCCTCTCCCCAAAACAGGGCAGTGTGACACAGCTAACCCTTTTGAAATTACAGAATTATTTTACCATCAACTTAAAAAATAAAATAATATCTAACATGTCCAAACAGTAACAGAGTAATTAAGAGCAGGCCTTCAAAGGAAGATGTAAACTTGCCTGAGCTTAGTATTTTAGTAAATGAAATCTGATTTCTTTTCAACCTTAGTTGAATGCGGGTTGAATCTTATAAATGCAGACTCTGTTGGATGCCACTTGGTGGGAAGTAAAAGCACGCTGCCCCTTTGTGTTTGTGAAAAGTCCAAAAGAACCGTATCTGTGCAGATTAACTAATAATGAAATTCTCACTTACCCCCTGCTAACACTCCCAGAACTCTAGTAAGGAGCAAAAGACTGAGAGTATTTGAGATCTTTCTCCGTGGTATATGTCACCAGTCTGGCTCAAATAAACTCATAAAAATTCTCCCCGAAATGCAAAAGACCAGTAAATATTCATGTACTGATACAACTGACATAGAAAGAAACAGAGTATGTTATATCAGAGAGCACTATAATTTCGGAATGAGACTCTTAGCATAAAAATAAGAGTTTGCTGATCTTAAAGTGAGCAAGACTTTGAGTCACCTAAAGGAGCAAATGTGTTTCAGAGCAAAGATGCCCTGCAGTCATAATTCTAGAAGTAAGGGTGATGCTTTGGTGGTGTGATTGGAAGGTTTGCACTGAGTCCCCTCCTCACCTTCAAAATGGCTTTCACATCAAGTTAGACTCAACTATCACTGCAAAAAGTCATTCCATTGAGAAATTCCTTCTTTTTAGACAATTGCCCAAGAGAAGGATCCCCTGGCAGCACTGAGTGAATTAGCGATAGGTTCCTTAAGAATTTGTGGTCAAGTTAGAAGTTGGTTTTGATGAAGTAGGGGAGAGGCGAAAGTACAAGGTACCAGGATGGTAAGAATTGAATTAGGGGAATTTAACTAGAACATAAACTGCTAGGGATCAAGGGATTAGTAGAAAGAGGGACAATACTACCTCCAGCAGGTGCAATTCATAGTTTCCAGAATTGCAGGCAGGCATCCCCTCTGTTATGGAGAAAGGGCAGGGTCTCAGCAGGAATGAAGAGGGCAACCAACTCAACAATGGGCATGCTGTGTGTGGTGGGAAAACATGCCCAGAAGCAATACCACTATGGTTGTGTCTTTGGAAGCTTTAAATTTTCAGTAAATCTGCAAAGAGAGCCAGTTGTATAGTCTCCATTGCTATTCATAAGACTTTATCTGGAGTTAAATTCCTACTATGGATTTGATGCTGGGCAAGAGTAGTTTTCCAGTTGAGATCCTTGAGCCAAATTATGGGACTTTTGCATTAAAGTGACCTTGGAGTTCTAGCATGACCTTGCAATCAAGGCAGGCATCTTCTCTATATTATTTCTGGAAAATGCTGTTACCTCTATAGTACAATCTGCCTCTTATGCTTGAGCCATGAAATCAGATCTGTTCCATTCCTATCTCTACCACTCCTAGGCTTTATGATATTGGGCTTAACACCTCAAGTGTCAGATTTCACAGTTGTGGAGCAGAATTCGTAGCTCCTGCATCATAGGATTGCTCTGAGAATTAAGTAAAATGGTAGCTATGACATAGCACAGAATATAGCATATAGTAAGTATTCAATAAATGGTAGCTATTGTTGTCATCTACTTAACTATCCTCCCTTTATATACCTTTATCTCATAAAGCAATCCTTGCTAGAATGTTTTATATACAGCAGGTCCTTTATTCAATGTTGTTTTATTGTAACGGTAATGAGTTGCCATAGGAACTTGACTCTTATTTATATCAATTAGCCTGTGGTAAAATTGGTTTTATTACGCATGATTTTGCCTAAAGTCACAGAGCTTACCAATGATGTTAAGTGAGGACTTACTATATCGTTCATAAAATCTTTATTTTATTAAAAGCTTCTCCAGGGGAAAGGCGCTCGTCCATGTCTTTTGCCTCATTTTAATGTCTTTAATCAACACAACCAGACTCTCAATGCCTTGAATAGTGCCTGGTGCATTGGAGGAACTCAATACATTTTTGTTAAATGGATTTTGCTGAATAAAGTCTGTTGCATTCCATGTGAGTGCTAAAATGCTATTATTTCCTGAGGATAAAAAAAATAAAATAACTGAAAGAGATTACAAAGTTAAAATAATGTAACCTTTATCATTAGATCCAAGTTTAAAGTTGTCTTCTATCCTGGTATGAGAAAACTTAAATATCTTTTATTTTGCCCCTTCCTGATCTGTTTTTAAGGCTGCCTAATAAAGTAAGAAAAATGGAGAGGTATAAGCAAAACAAGACCAAAGAATTTGGACTTGTATAACATTCTTGCTTTCATTCCTGCTTCCTTTTTCCTTTCCCACAGTTCATCTTTTTATATTTCTCACTGGGCTATATCTCATTAGCTGCTCAGTGTACCTGTACCTTCAAATCACATCTAGTTGAATTGTTTCTTACTGCGGAATTTCCTATAGCTCCCAAGTCACTATCAACTTTTGAAACTCACTTTGTTATATAAAAAGTTATGTTTTTTTTAAAAAAACTTAATGAATAATACCTTCTTCTGTGGTGCCTTCAAGATCCTATAAGCTTAAAGTAGAAGGGCAGTTAGTGCTTATTTGTTGAAGGAAGACTATGGTTTGGCATTTCATCGATTTTAAAGCAAAACATTTTATGGAATGTAAAAGAAAGCATCTTGGTTGTATACTATACTGAGCAGGATTTTAGAATGGTTTGGTGCCTAGGTTAATGGTATTTCAATTATACTTTCTAAATGACATATAAATTGCTCTGGCTTTTGCCTCTACTTGTTCATGTCAGGCCTCAGCTCTCTGACAAACCTCCTCTCAGGAATTCTCATGGACCCTGGGGAGCTAGGGAGACTTTGACTTGATACTGGAGGAGAGTAACAAGGAGTTGATGATGGATAGGCTGAGTGAGGGAGATAAAAGAAAATATGACTTCTCATTTACTGCTTGAGGACCTGGATAGATAGCAGTGCCATTTACGAGAAGGGGAAAAATAGAATATGAAATGGTTTGGGTTGCACAGAAGTATAAAAAGGTGATCTAGAAGATTTGTATGTGGTAGGAAAACATTTTGCACAGGAAATAGAATGAAAATATGGGTTCAAAGACAAAATGGATGTAAAATTGTAAAATTTTTCACTGGTATATATTTGGATTCTTTTTGATACCTTTAAAAGTGTGATGCATTTTTAATGCTCGTATTTGCAATGCACTAAAACACTATATCCATTGCAGCTATTTAAACTCATGATGAAAAATATTAGATGCCAGCTTTAAAAAGCACAAGTAGACAGTAAAATTCTTTTAGGGAGTATATAAGCACAAATGTTGGAAGACCACTGCAGAAGAAAGCCTGAGTAATATTTTAGCCTATATGAGAAAAAAAACTATAATGTCAAATGGTTGTCCTAGTGAAAAGAAAGTAAAAATGTTTTCCAAAGGCTATGTCTACAGCAAACTAAACACTAGTGGGTTTCATATTCAAGGACATCATGTTCTTTAGTCAGCTGGCAGGGCTGATGCTACAAATTATTGGTGCCCCTGTGTGGGCGTCCATTAATGCTGGGGTTCTTGTTTCACCATTAATGAGGGTTCTGCAATCTGGAGAAAGGAGCTGCACATAGATTCAATAAGGAGTCTAAAGATAAAAGATAGTTTTGAAAAGCATTGGGGGTCAGAGGAGCTTCAGCTAAAGGAGCTAAAGACTTCCTCTTGACTCAGGACCCATGCTTTTTATTAACACAATTTGTCCTAAGGCACGGTGGAGATAATATACTTCAAAAGGTAAGATTTCAAAGGGTAGGGTTTACAGAAGCATTGTCAGATTGGGGAATAGCCTACAGCTCTTCAGGTGTTTGGCCAACAGGAGGCAATAACATGTAGATTAAGATGCCCTGAGCTGTCTGGCAGCAAATGATTATCCTATTCAAGTTTTGGGGAGATGCTTTTTTGCCGTCCAAACAGATAATTACATATGTGGCCCACCCCTTCTTGAGCCCCCAGGTCTCATCAACCTTTTGATGAAACTCTTGTAATTATGACATGCTGGAATTGGTTCCCAGCAACAAATATATAAAATATGAGGCCAAAATGAAAGCATATAAAGAAACAGCAGTGTTCTATTTTGTTTCATGTATTTTTATATTCCGTGTACCTCAGCCTGATTCTTAATCATTCCTGTATCACCAATGGATACAACAGAATGCTAGCAGACATTAAGGAGCCAAAACACCGTCTCTCCACTAGTATTAGACAGATGTGTACAGCAGTGTGATGCTAATGAGAAGGATCTTTCCGAAGAGCAGTTTCTGTGTAAATGAGTGCATAATGAAGGGAGATAAAAGGATGTCAGGAAGACCCAGAGCCCAGGGTGGGGAAGGAGGTACATGGTTATAGACAACTGAACAAATGTGCAGGCAGATTTTAATACCAAAAAAGTATTTAATGAGCACCTATTATGAGCTGGACACCATTGTGGAAGCAAGATTGAGGTGATCGTTTTCATGACTACATGATAGGTCATTTTGAAAACAGCTCTGAACTCCATGGCATCTGCAATCACCACTCAGAATAAGAACTCACATGCAATAAAGAAAAATCTTATTTATCCTCACCAAATAAAGCTGAAGATATCTCCCAACCATATTCTTGGATTACAAAAAGGATGATGATGATAAAACATATGTGAGTTTGTGTTATGTATATAGATGAATTATTAGCATGCAAGTGTTTCTTTTCTCACAACACTCAGAACCATGACAATGATTCAGATAAAATATACATATGGAAATTGATATTTGACATTTCACTTCCAGTATCTTGTAATAGATTTCTCTGCCATACCCCCTGCCTTTATTTCTGTGTCCCTTCAGGACCCGTCAGATTACTTCCCAGCCCACAAAGCAGTTAAGGTAACTTGAAGAAAATAATGGATAATGACATACCATATACTTGATGTTGACTTGATATTACTGCTTTCCTGTAAACATATACACACAAAAACACACACAGGTTTGTGTTCACACACTATTGCTAGTAGGCAAAATCAATATCCTGGCCCAACTATTAATAGATGCTGTAATATGCTTTGGTTTTTATTGTAATTGTGATATACTTGTATTTTCTTTTATTCTCTTGAACTGTTCCTCTTAGGCTCCCAGATGCAGGGAAGGGGGAGGTTGCCTGCACCAGTAATAAGTGGCTTGTCAGTGATCTCACCTGTAACAGCCTTGATTTTAAGAATATTATGTTTAATTTTGCTAATAGGTATGTATTTTGTGTCTTGGGTAAGTAATTGGACTGATTCCTCAGACCTCTCAAACAATATTCTTCCATATAAACTAGTTTTCTGGGAGCTGAGAACAACATAAATATCAATATTTTTATTTTTATCTATTTTAGTAGAAAATTATTCTAAAATATAATACATCCTTACTAAATGCAAGGCTGATTTTTAAACTTTTATGACCAAGAGTAAATACAATTGTCATTGGTTATTGTTGAGAGACACTCAATGCTGAGAATTCTTGGTTTCCATGTTGAATGGCTCCCAGATGCTCTGACTTTTGTCCTTATGTCGGTTTTTGTATTTCCTTTTTGATCTTTAATCTCTGTTGAATGTATGCCCTTCTGTTACTCTAGGACAGTGGTCGGCAAACTCATTAGTCAACAGAGCCAAATATTAACAGTACAATAATTGAAAATTTTTTTTAGAGCCAAATTTTCTAAACTTCTTCTAATGCCACTTCTTCAAAATAGACTCGCCCAGGCCATGGTATTTTGTGGAAAAGCCATACTCAAGGGCTCAAAGAGCCACATATGCCTCGCAAGCCACAGTTTGCTGACCACGGCTCTAGAAAGTGATAGATGCTGGACAGGGAAGGAAGGATAAGAAGGAAAGAGGAAGGAAGGAAGATATTAGCTGAGAAACTAGATTTAGTTTATACTTTTTAATAAGCTAATTATTAAAATTATTTCTAAATTAAATATAAGTTCCTGAAGAATTCTATTACCTCAGCATAGATTCTGTAATATTGCTCTAGGCAGCTTGGAAATGATTATTGCTTGCTTCTCATTCCTGGGATGAGTTGTGGAAAGATTCTGTATTCACTTATAACTTAATCAAATTATCCATCTAACCATTTCGAAAACTCATTCACCTCTTACTCTCTTTAGTCTACATGCAAAGAAACCACTGAATCAGTTTTCAATATACAGTATAATATTAATGCCATGCTTAAGAATCATATTAGTAAGGAACTATTTTCAGCCTCTAGTAATAAATGCATTCATTTAAGAATGTGGTAGTAAATAGCCAATTTGTAGTTAGTCCTGGAATAAAATCAGATGGTAACTGAGGATATCTTTCCTACATGGTTTCCTATGATTTGGGCAATAGATCTTTGGTTAACAAGGAAGAAGCTGATTGATAATGGTATTGGTTTTCAGGTTCTGTCTCCAAGCCATCCTTTACTGAAACAGTGATGATCCTTTTTCCATGATCATCCTGATCACAGCTACTCCCCCCTTTATCCAGAGGTGAGAAGCATTTGCTCTTTTAAGAAACTTCCCTCACAAGAAGTTCTGGGTTCTCTTTTCTCCTTTGCTCCCATGGGACTCCATTTTAGCAAGCATATTGTAATGTAATTGTGAATTTGCACATCAGTTTCCTCTCAAATTATGTGCTTCATTTTTGCATATCATATACATGGTAAAATGCTGTGTGCCAGTAAATACTGAATATCGAGGGGTTTTGTTACTATAAATCTCCAGATAAATTTCTAAAACAATCAATACCACACTTGTCAGCAGGTAGCTATTTTTCCTACTAGAGCATATCTTTCAAGGGATATGCTATATATCCCTTAATTTTGAAATAAGAACTGGAGAGTAGCTACTATATTTTGAAGAAAGAGCTAGATCTGCATTTATAAATAACCCTGTCAAAAGTTAGATTGTTTAACTCATTGTAATTAAAGCAATTCTTTCATACTAACAAAGCAGTAGAGAATTGCCTGCATGTGTAACTGATGGAGAACAGATAAGGAACTGTGATATTAAAACCTTTATTGGGTGTGAATGTATTTTTATAGTTCTGACTATACAAATTGTTGAAGTGAATATAAAGAATAGAGATTAATCTGCTGAAAGCTATTGAAAGTTCTTTGATAAAATATATTACAATCAAAACAATTATCTAGCCATAAAAATTAATAAATTAAAAATGGTCTAATTGTAGGGGAAAGCCATGTTGAGCAAGCCTTTTTAACTGGATTAAGTCTTCAAGGAGGATGATTTTAATAATATGCAAATATGTGAAGAAAAACAACATGTATATAACCTGTGCCCACTCACCCCAAATATTGGAGAACCTTCTGTGTATAGAATAGCATCATGTCGATACTGTGTAGCAACTATCTATTGATTTGTGGCCATAACAATGGCTGGCTAGACATGATGTTACTTAAACAGCTCATGTTTTCCCAGGAGCCTGGAAGATGGGAACCAATCTGGTTCTGTTATCAGATGAAATGGGGGTTCCTTTTCCCCACTGGGTCCTGGGGGTGGAGTCCTTATGATATCTCAAAAGAAAGAAACTTCTGAGACACTCACGGGAGAACGAGTGATTTTTATTTGTGTGGAATTATATCCCTGAGTTTCTAAAGTCCAATTTCCCTCGATGAAAGGAAAATACCACATGATCTCACTCATTTATGATAATAAATAACATCATAAACTGATGAACAAAAAGATAGATATAGGGGCAGTAAAGCATCAAACAGACTGTCAAATTACAGTGGGAAGGTTAGGGAGAGGTGAGGTAGATAAGAGATCAACCGAAGGACTTGTATGCATGCATGTAAGAATAACTAATGGATACAAGACACGGGGGGTTAGGGTATGCATGGGAGTGGTGCGGGCAATGGGAAGATATGTATATATGTAATACATTAATAAAAATTTAAAAGAAAATGAAGTCCAATTTCCCTTTGTCCAGTCATAGAAGAAATACAAATGGGATTTCAGTAAAGCTATAATCAAAGCCAGTGTCCAGAGTCTCCTTTCCATGTTGGAGCTGTCCAATTCAGCATCAGGCTAGTTACAATCCATGATTAGCCCATTGTATGGGGCTTCTGCATGGCTGTGGGCCACATAAGAGAGTGCAGGAGAGCTCACCCTAAGAGAGAGTTCTGATGATCCTGAAAGCACAAGAGAGTGAACTTCTTTGTCACCCCAAATTTACTAGACAGGTGTCTATCTTCCCTTTCTTGGACTCCTGGGGAGTGTAAAGCTTTAGCTTCCTTGTGAAGCTATCGAAATGACATGCCTATAAATCTGGCCTTCCCTTTGTTCCTTTTCTATTATTAATAAATAGATTAATTACAATGGTATCAGTTCATCTAGCACCCACAAAGCTCTTTCGAAGAGTGAACAGCCCACTGTGGCAGCCATGGGATACTGACTATCATTTCAAGCTGTGTCCCGTCATTGAAAGCTTGAGAGTATCTTGTCTTCAGTTGGGATTAAACTAATTTACAATTATTCTTATACCAAAAGAAATTGGAGGGAGTGGCAGAGGACCAGAAATCTAACCCCTCTTTCACTCCTAATTCTGACCCACCCCCCAACCCTCAGACAAGTCACCTAACCTCACTGAGTCTCATTTTATACATCTTTAAAGTGAGAGAAAATGTAAAATTGGGCTCATAGTTTTTGAAGATCTTATACAGCTTTAAATGTTTTTTTATCTATAACTTTTGGTGAGGAAATTTTGGTGATGTTAACACAGGGCTTTTTCCAGCAGGCTAAGAGTTAGGACATGTGGGTCCCGGTTCTAGCTCTGATAGTAATTAATTTTATGACATCTGATTAGCCAATTTTGGAAGGATTTTGGGGGTGAAGGGATTTGACTAAGTAAGCCCTGAGGTCCTTTCCAGATCTGAGATTAAGAACCCACTCGCTAAGCCACATGATATTGTTGAACAGGAAGCCTTCATTCCTGATTTGAAATTATATTGGGCACCGTCAGTTGTTCCTTGAATTGATGACTTTACTCAGCGGTCATCAAAGCAGAAATGGGAGTCCACCATCAACTTTCAATGTTATTGTTGTGTGTGTTTTTTGTGTTTTTTTGTTTGTTTGTTGTTGTTGTTTTTTTGGTTTCAGAGAGGAAAAGAGAGGGAGAGAGAGATAGAAAAATCAATGATTAGAGAGAGCCACTGATTGGTTGCTGCCTGCATGCTCCACACTGGGGACTGAGCCCATAACGCCGGGCATTGTGCCCTGACCTGGAATTGAACTGTAACCTCCTGGTTCATAGGTCTATGCTTAACCATTGAACTATGCCAGCTGGGCTCAACTTTCAATGTTTTAAAATGCCTAATAAAAAAACTTCACAAATTGAAGTTTCAAAGTTTTCTTTTAACTTGTAAGTGAGGTGATTGATTAAATCATAATATATAATGATTGATTCATGGTAAGTGGTTAGCTCAGGCTATTAAAAAGATTTTGTTGGCAGTTAAATGTGTCTAATGAAAACAGGAAACAGATGGCTAATAATGATAGTCTGGTAGACAGAATTTTCCAAAATATGATTTTTTAAGGAAACAATACATAGGGTCTTTAGTAGTGAGAAGGCAATATCACCTTATTGTTTAAGACAATGACCTCTAGACTGTGTCATGATGGAATAGCTCTCATATAGGAAAGTTAAATAAATCAAGAGCCTGTTTAGGTGTCAGCTGATAAGTGTGTGTTTTTTTTATTACAATAGTTAAACATTCATCAAATGTCTTCTTGTGTTCTGCTTGGCACTGGTGATAGTAATAACCACATGTTTTATTCAAGGTGCCCACGGTATAAAAAGAAAGAAAATACAGGCATGTCAACTCTATAATTCACAATAATGTGTATAGCAGGTATTTCCTCAGGCTCTGTTGTTCTAGAGATAGGAATAACTAATATTTCTGAGGCCTAAGGCCCCAACCAGTAAAATATTTTGGGGATTTGAGAATGATCAAGAGTTTTAGCCATGCTTATTGACCTGTAGATCCTGTCATCTGGATTTGGCCCTTCCCTTTTCTCCAATGCCCAGAAAGGCAGAGCTGCAGTCTGCACCCAGGGCCTCTGTGTCATGAGCCTAGGTCAAAGTCACACCACCAGGCAGAACCTGTCCCAGCAGCATCAGGTGCCTACCTATGCTGCTGCTCTGGGTCTTGAGTTCAATAGCTTTTCCTAAGAGTCCCTTAAAGACCTGTCTCTCATTGAACTACCAACTCCAAATGCTTCCATCTTCCCATCACGAGTCATAGGGAGGAGCCAATGGGGACTTTCTGTCTAGGTTCTAGGGCTGTGAGTTCCCAAGCCATATCTCCCTCTACCAAGGTCCTCCACTGGCAAGAGTGACCCTCTTGAGCCCTCTCTCACCACTACTTTTTTGGACCTCTTTTCCTGAGAGGATGAGTAACAGCTTACTTTGGAGAACTGTTGCAAATCTTCTGTCCACTTCTGTGATTCTCCTGTCCGATAAGGGCTTGCATCATCTCCACTGAGGATTGTGGCAGAGATGTATAAAACTAGCACAGTAGAGGGAGCTGTCACCTGTGTGTGAGACCTCCTAAAGAGGTCTATCTAGCATGGTTCTTTCTTTAAAGGAACAGTATAGCATGTTCACTAAACTCTAAGTAGTTCAATAGTGCTGAACTGCATATTATATGACAGGAAATATGATCAGAAGATGAGCTTATAGGGATGGGACAGGCACAAACCCCAAGAGATCATATATATTTTGTCAATTATTTATGGGAGGTTTACCAGGTGCCAGGCATTGGCCTATGAATTAATACAGGCACTACCTATATTAATTCATAACCCAATGAGATAGCCACCATTATTATTCCCATTTTACATATTAGGAAATTGGCAAGTAGAATGGTTAGGTTGCTTGTCCAGAATCCCACAGCTTGCCAGTAGCAGAACTGGAATTCAGACCCAGACTTCTTGAGCTCTAAAGCATATACTCAAACTTAATTGCCTGTACACTTGAGAATTATTGCTGTAACAAACCGAGGCCCACGGGAAGTTCTAAAGTGAGAGAAATGATGCAATAAAAATAGAGCTGTAGAAGGAAAATATATACATGGGAGACTAGAAAGAAGCAAGAAGACCAAAAAGAAGAAAATGTTGATGGATTTGGACCTTATTGTTTAGACAATGAGAAACCATAGGAACAGATGATTAATTTGAAAAGATCTAATTATAATTGTATAAAACTATTTTGAAAATGGTTTTAAAAAGTGTATTTTTCACATTTTCTTTCCAGTCTTTATATTAGGAGATATTTATCCTGACTGTTTCTTGAGAGATCTGTTCCTGTCTCACTTTTTCATTCTGCTGGTGTCATATGCTTCCATTTCAGCAGTGGAAATTGAAGTCAGAGAATAGGAAATTACAACTTCATGTAGAGAATCGGTCATGTAAGATCCTAAAGATCTCAGTTGTACAGAGACATGCCTATTAAGGAATCAGAGGAGAAAAGTAATGGAATGAAAGCTTAGCTTGAATTGTTTTTAGGTATTATAGTTGTTAAGTTTTGTTTTTGTTTTCCTGAGAAGAAATAGAAATCTTGTAGAACAAAACCACAAAATTATCATCAGTAGTCCACTCAGCCTTTAAAAGTGAGCCTTTGCTGACTCGGGGGTAGCAGTGGTGGGGGGAGAATAACAGTGTTAACTTCAGAAGTGAGAAGATAAGTTACTTATGATTTATTATATTATTGTGGCCATTTTTCTTCTGTTTTCCCCTCTTCCAGGTAGTGCCTAAGGAATTTTTATCTTTTCTGATTTACTGTGCAGTAAACTAAAGATTTGAGTATAAAGGCTCCTTTACTATTTTTTAATACATTTGACCAGCCTTGTAATAGGATGTGTCCTAACCTGAGTAATAATTTTTCCTGGGATTATAGCTAGTATTACATCTTAATTCCTAGGCCAGATGGATCCATGACCTAGATGTCATGCTCTGGCCCTTCGCCAGGTGCACCCCATCCTTCTCAAAGTGTGCACTTCCATTGACTGTAGGGAACCCAAACCCAAACAGCCTCAGGGCTTGGGCCCAAGTGGTAAGAGGAGACAGGTATTTGTGTGGGCTGTCTTGGAGCTTGGATACGCACACTGGGGTATTCATAATGGTAGGAGAAAGCAGCACATGGGCAGCAGGCTAGGGGGCTACTCTGTGCTGCTGCATTGGAGCCCAATAATTCTACGTTTGAACCTGGACTTCTAGGCGATTAGAAGATATGCCTGTCAAAGTAAAAAGATAAAACATTCTATCATCTTATTTCCTTGATTTATAACTTTTAATATTTATACATTTGGCATGAGGACCTCCATTTACACTCTTGACTTCAGCCCTATGCAAATGTTAGGGATAGGTCTGGGTTGCCACCTGACCCAAAACCATTGAATTAGATTTTCTTATCTTGGAATGTGGAACTGGGGTTCTTGTCTGCTGGCCTCTTGAATTGACCCCAGTTCCACAGTCCAAGTTGAGAAAACCTGGCCCTTCTCAGAAAGCCAGTCAGAGAAAGACAAGTATCACATAATCTCACTCATATGTAGAATCTAATGAACAAAATAAACTGATGAATAAAATAGGTTCAGAGACAATAAAAGCATGGAACAGATTGAGGAATCTCAGAGGGAAGGCAGGGGTGGGTGGGTGGGTGGGTGAGAAGAGATCAACCAATGAACTTGTATGCATATATGCATAACCCATGGACATAGGGTGGTGAAGGTCCAGGGTGGGGACAGGGGTGGACTAGACGGAGTCAATGGGAGGAAAAGGGAGAGATATATAATAAATATTTTTTTAAAAAAGAGTGAACTAGCGTTTACTTCCCAAAATGATTCAAAATAATATAGTTTTACTAAAAGCTCTTTCCCTTTAGATTGGAGTTGTAACTGGAAGCTGTTACAGTAATCCAGATTACTGCAATAAAACTAATACCAAAATCACTAAACTCTCAAGTGAACCATGACCAACCTCTTTCCAGAAAACCCATATCCTTTGGGAAATTAATGAATCAGTAACCCTATCGACTACATCTACCCAGTGATATGAATACCAAAGGCAGCTTGGCATGCTCCTTTGTGAATAAGATCAGGAGAAGGTGGAAAGCTTTTACCTCATTACAGTGCATTAAAACTGCAATGTTTAACCCCTCCTAGATGCCAAACATTAGGTGGCGAAGGTCCTTGAAACCTCACTGTTCTGTTAGTAGATACAATATTCTTTAGAGAAACCTGAGGCTCAGAAGTGATCTTCCTAAATGTATGCTTCCATGTGATTCAAACTTAGGTTTTCTGAATTTACCGTCTTTCCATTATGCGACACTGCTTCTGTAAGTAATGAAATCAGACCACTTGGGTTTGTTACTGACCCTGAACTAGGTTTGAAATGATTAAGCCTCTATAGCTGCTTCCTACCTGGATTATAAAACACTGACACGGTGATGAAGCTTTTCCACAGTTGAGGGAAATGATATTTCAAACGTTGCCATCTTTTCCAATTCATTTTTTGAAAGTCAGCTTGGCTTATCGCTGGGGAAAATCTCGAAGCAATCATAGAAATGCAATGAAAAGGAGGCAGTGTGTCATAAAATGGGCTTGAATCTTGATAACAACATGTGATCTATTTATTACTTATGATGAATATGAAAATAACTTGTTTTGGTGGAATTCATGCATAAGGCCGTTGGGTAATTGAAGTCTTGCTTCTAGCATTCAGCTGCTTGAATACCTTGTTGAAATGTGGAGGAGAACCTCAGGGCAGTTTTGCAAACATAATTAGATTTGCAGTTTATTAAAGTGTGGATGTGACGTTCTCCGATGTATAATGTATTTTCAATAATAATCCAAGTGCCAGGAGACTCTGAAAGAGATTGGGAAAAAAGTGATAATATTGTATTACCATGCATCCTAGGTCGTGCTCAATTACACATATATTGCATTGTTTTGTCCCTTAATTAGCAATTGCTAGAGTTTAAGTGATGACTGGCAGCCATAATTTAATCAAGGAAATCTCAGCATCCCCTGATAATTTTTATAATCTGAATTTGAACTCTGTTATGTATCTGCTTCCATTTGAAAGGGGGTATCTGGCCCATCAGAGAGAAAAAGAAAGCCTGGATGTCTGAACCATAAAGGTGAGGTGGTAAGAGGGTAAGGGTACAAAAAAAAAAAAAAAAAAGCCTGGAGAAGAAGGCAGAGGCCAACTGGGATAGGAGATAGCCTGAAGGCGGAGCAGTGGAGATGAAGTGAGAAGATTCAGGATCTGTGTTATAAACAGAATGTATTTCTAGAGACAGCAGAGGGGCTTGAGGAGAAAGTGGAGGAGGGGGCCCATGTAGAGGGCTCCTGCAGAACCAGCTGAGCCATGAGAGCTTGCATAGAGGGGGCAGAGGACGGGACGGAGATAAGGCAGGGTGTATGGAAGAGCTGGTTAGCTAGCCTGAGCATTACTAATATTCTTTAAAAAAACAAAAATACTTTAGACCTTCCAAGGTTTAAAGAAATTTTGATCCATCAGATCTTGTTGAAGGCCTACCAGGAACCAAGAGCAGAGCTGGCTGTCAGAAACACCAGTGAACATTGCACATCGGATGTTGGGCCAGCTTCCTTTCAGCAAGGAAGATGGGTGGAAGAGTCTGTCTTTTCTGTTAACTTATAAAGCAACTCTTATTATTTCTCACCTTTTAGAGAAAGTAAAAAAATGTATATTTTTAAAATTGCTAGATATATTATTCACGTGTTATTTGGTTGGTTGGGTTTTTATTTTTTGTCCTATATAACAATTGTCTGGTTATACTGATTCTCCAGCAACTTGGAATTATATGCACATAGTTTTATTACCACTGTAACTTCCTATCATTATCTTTAAAGTTACCTTTTTATTTTATTTCACTTACTCAGTTTTTATTGTTGACACTATGACAGATGTCCCCCAAACCCTCCCCCTTTGCCCACCTCCACCCAGATCATCATCACGCTGTTGTCTGTGTCCAGGTGTTATGTATTATTTCACTTCTCCTTTATGGAGGAAAAGAAAGAAGGAGCCTGCTCTCTTGGCCTCTCTTGATGAATCTGGTTAAAGGTTTATCGAATTTGTTTTTTTTTTTTTTTAAAGAACCAGCTCTTGGCTGGCCTTTCTAGATCATTAATCCTTCCTCTCTTGGCATCTTCCTCAGCCTCTTTCAAATTTGCAGTCATGACCTGAGCCATCATTCCTGCTCTTCCTACTCTGAGTCTGAGCAAAACAAATCAAATGATAAGAAGTGGGAAGAGGGGTGGCAGATATAGAGGTGGGGTAGTAGTCTTCATTTTGGGGGGATTTTTTAGAGGAAAAGAGGAAATGGCATCATATTACCTCAATTTCCCCAACTCGGTCTCTGAGGCCAAACTACTGGGGAATAGTCAAATTGATCCAGAGGCCTAGGTGCAGGTATGTGACAATTTGGCTCTGCCACTCTGTTCTGGACCATTGAGGAACAGCACCAAGCTCATAAAGATCATCCTTAAAAGCCAAGGGCTGAAGGCCCAGACAGAACCTCATTTTTGTGTGGCATCTGATTACTTTATAAAGAGCCTTCATCTCTGTTCCCATTCAGTCTTTCCCTAGCTGTGCCACATGGGTGAGGGTTCATCATCTCACAGATGATCCTACAGCAGGAAGGTTAAGTGACAGAATCAAATCTTGAAACACATTTCAATGACCTGATGGCATCAAGTGGTGACTTCATGTCACCAGGTGTCCTCTGAGTTCTTGGTCATGATATGTGCATGATAAGCATTAAATTATAAGTGACCTAGATTCAGGGCTAATCAGTCATTGCTGTACTGATCTGTGTTTCCCATCCCATGGCCTTTGTGGGAATATTCAAAGGGAGAAGAATGGGATACTGGCCACAGAAATGTCTCAAACAGAAACTACTTCTACCCATCAATGTTTAGGGGTATGGGTTTCATGGGGAAATAAAATGGTTTCTGAAGTCAGGAGTGGGAGGAAAAGTTAACTTTGCCTCTGCTTGACCTGGTCCAGGAAGGAACATCTCAGCTTGCCTTTCTCCAGTCTTCTTTTCTCATCCAACCCTGTTTATAGTCTGAGCAAAGGAGGCACAAATAAATGACAATATGCCCTGGCCTATGTGGCTCAGTTGGTTGGGTGTTGTCCCATGTGCTGAAAGGTCGCTGGTTTGATTCCAATCAGGGCACATGCCCAGGTTGCAGGCTTGATCCCCAGCAGGGGGCATGCAGGAGACAGCCTAGCAATGTTCCACTCTCACATTGATGTTTCTCCCTCTTCTCTCTTCTCTTTCTAAAAAATCTAAGTTAAAAACAATTAAAAAAAATAAACAAGACTAAGTATAATAATTCCTCCAACTGTCCTTGTTCACTTCTCTGCTTCTACAGAGATTAGGAGGGAGATTCCAACGTATAGTAAAACCCATAGAGCTCATGATAATATCAGTGTCAAGTGTTTTATGTTCAGGAAGACAATGGATAATAACCTCAAGGAAAATGGATCCATGGATAAAGTAAGGGAAAGATTCTGTTACAAAGAGGCTTTATTTACTTTAAAAAAAAATCCTTTTCAGCTACTCCTCCCATTTTTGCCACCATGAGCTCCTCAGCACTGTCTAGTCACCTCTCAGTTCACACAATGGTGGCCATTTAAAGTCAGGATTGCAGAGATTAAACATTCCTTTTCAGCGATGCCTTTACAAGGAGTCCCAGGGGGACTTCCCTGTCATTTCCAGCAGAGCTCTTGGAGCTTGTCCTCTGTTCTTTCAGGAAGTAAGGAAAAGCATCGGAGCCAGACTATCAGATCTCCCACAAGATTAGATGGAGGGGAGGTTCGTTTTCTTTTCTTCAGAGATCTTGATTGATGCAGAACAGAGGCTTTCCAGCAGAATAAAATGTTATTTTTAAGCAGTTTAGAGTCAGGACTTTAAATGTTTTTCATGGCCAAATGTAATGGGGTTTTAGAGTTCATCTCAAGAGGGACATATATCTTTATATCTTTCCATCAAAATCTGTTTCTCCTGATTCCTAACAGCTACATATTTCATAGTAGGTATTATCTTTCTTTAACTCCTTAGAGAAAGTGAAATCACAGAAAACATGATAATGGTGAAGTCATATCCCTGTTATCAGAAATTTAACTGTATTCCACCTGGATGATAACAGCCCAAAACTAGCACATAATCCTCCCACCCCCACCCCAGTATCTTATTTTATACAGTAGAAGCATCAGGCTCTGCTTTTCAGAATGACCAGATTATGTCACGCTGCAATGAGAATTCTTGTTACAACAAGACCCCTAGGGCACATCAAAGGACTGTGATGTTGAAACACTCCAGATGATTTTAGGAGTTTGAAAGATTAAATAATCACTCTCTACATTGTGTCACTTTATGATATTCAAGGATTGCTTGTATATTACCTAATTTGATCCTACTGATGGTGCTATAATAAAGGGACATTATTATCCATGTCTTACAGAAAGAACACAAAAGTGAAATCATTTGCTTCGGGTTTCACAGCCAATAATAGAAAAGCCAGTACTAGGAACCAAAGTGCAAAAAACAAAAAACAAAAAACAGAAGAAGGTGTTTTGTGCAGGATAGGTGGGAGAAACATCAATATGAGAGTGGAACATAGGCTGCCTGTTGTGTAAGCCCTTGAGGCCTGGGGGTTATATGGAAAAGGAAGAGGACAGTTTTGATGTGTCCAAATAATCCCACAATGCCCATAGGACTTTGTTTCCACCCTCACTCAGAAAAAGACATTGTCCCAGATTTTATAGACTGGCACCTATCCTACACAAAACACTCTTCATCTATTGCCCTCAATCCTCCATCCCATTTCATGTTTTAAGAGGAAGAATTATTTGGTGTGGGAAGGAAGAAGTGAGGGCTGAGGGCTGATGCTTGCTCTCAGGAGCCCCAGCCTCCTTCCCCACTGCGCACTGCACAAGACATAAAGCTGATCATATCCCCAACACCTCCAACTATTCTAACTCTCTTAACTTAAACCTGGGTTCTCCCCAGGATCTGGTACCCATGCATGAAAAAGTCCTACATCCCATAGATCTTATTCTCCCAATGGGGAAAATGAAGTCCCTAGTCAGAAGGCACTAAAAAAACAAAACAAAAACAAAAACAAAAACAAAAAAAAACAACCACACAGCCTGAAGAAGAAGTATTAAAAAGTAAAGACCTTTATATAATCAGAGCCAGTAAGCTCCAGGCCCATTCCTTTTGGGGAGACAAAAGAAATAGATTTCAGGTTTTTCTGTTGAACATGGCTGACAACAATTCTTTGACTCTTCAGCTTCTGTGTGGTAATTTTAGACTGTGAATATTAACATTCTCTCACTGATTGTTCTTAATTAAACTTGCTCCTGAGCCACTGTTAAATGGCAAAAACCTGGATTCTCAGAATATTCTTCTGGAAGGTTTTGGCTTATAGGAAGGAGCCTGTGTACCATTTGGGAAAGGTCATTGGACAAGAGCGATGGAAGCACATTCATGTGGGATCATCTCTTGGTTAAAATGTGTGAACGTCATGTAGTTCCTCATTGTGAAGCAGTCAGGGATGGTTCGGCATCACCAGCAGCTCCCAGCTGCTGCAGGAGCGAGTCTTGCTGTCATAAACCAGTTAGCACATAGCATTCCTCAGACACTGTGATTAGTTCAAGAGTGGGCTAGGTTTCTTACTTGATCCAAATCTAGAGAGGTTTAGGACTTCTTTTCTTCATGTAGTTGGAAAAGAAAGTATGCTATTCTTTTGGACAATGTATTGGATGGATGTGTAAGGCCTGGAGCTGCTGCAGCTGTTTGGTGACAGTAAGGGATGCTGGCTTGAGTGAACAGAGCTAAGAGAATTGTAGAGAAACCAGGCTGAAGTGCTGGCCAAATTCTGCTGACCTATGGCTAGACCTTTCATTTCTCAGCAAATAAGTTCCCATTCTGGTTTTCTCTAATTTGAGGTGGCTTTCTGTTAATTTGGAAACAAAAGCATCCTAACTGGTGGGGTAATTATTAGACAATCATATTTTTTAACCCCTGACAGAAGTGTTACAGGGTTGGTTACATTTATAGAGCCAGGCAGTCCCACAGCCAAGAAAGAAAAGTAAGTTTAGTTTTTCTCTTTGGAAAGGAACTCAAGGATCTAACCACTGAGCCTCATCCACACATTTAATCCTATCTAATAAAAGAATAATATGCAAATTGACCATACCTCTGCTATACCATGCCCACCAGCCAATCAGAGTGACTATGCAAATTAACCCAAACAAGATGGCCACAGAGAGAGCAGGAGGGAGGCTTAGGTTGCCCCTTGCAATCAAGGAAGCCAAGCTTTCCACAAACCCCCCAGGCCTCTGCATAAGGCAATAAAGTTTCAATGGCTGCCACCATGGAGCAAGGCTTGGGTTGCCCCTGGCGATAGAGGAAGCCAAGCTTTCTGCACACTTTGGCCTGCTCAGGCCTCCACTTAGGGCAATAAAGTTTCAGAAGGCTTGGCTCTGCTCTAGGATACAAAGTTTCAATTGTAGAAGATAAAGAAATCCCAGATACCAGGGCCTCCACTTGGGTAGCTGGGTGGTGTGGCCAGCCTGCAAATCACCACAGGCTCCTCACCCAGGCCACCCAGCACCCCAAGGGAACACCCATCCTAATCTGGGACACCCTTCAGGGCAAACCAGCTGGCCCCCACCCATGCAGCAGGGCTCTATCCCATCTAATAAAAGAGTAATATGCAGATTGACCATCACTCCAACACACAAGATGACTGCCCCATGTAGTCAAAAGATCCTTCCCCCATGTGGACACAAGATGGCCACCACAAGAAGGCCAGCGGGGGAGGGCAGTTATGGGTGATCAAGCCAGCAGGGGAGGGTAGTTGGGAGGGACCAGGCTTGTAAGAGAGGGCAGTTGGGGGTGATCAAGACTGCACGGGAGAGCCATTAGGAGTGACCAGGCTGGCAGAGGAGGGAAGTTGGGGGTGACCAGGCCTGCATTAAAGGGCAGTTGGGGTGACCCAGGCCTGTGGGGGGGCAGTTAGGGGTGACCAGGCCTGCAGGAGAGGGCAGTTAGGGGTGACTGAGCTCACCGGGTAGGACAGTTAGGGGCAAACAGGCTGGCAGGGGAGCAGTTAGGTGTCAATCAGGCTGGCAGGGGAGTGGTTAGGGGGTGATCAGGCTGGCAGGCAGAAGCAGTTAGGGGCAATCAGGAAGGCAAGCAGGTGAGCAGTTGGAAGCCAGAAATCCTGGATTGTGAGAGGGATGTCCAAATGCCCATTTAGGCCTGATCCTACCTGGGCAATCAGACATCCCTCAAGGGGTCCCAGATTGGCGAGGGAGCAGGCTGGGCTGAAGGACACCCCCTCCACACACACTCCCCCCATGCACGAATTTCATGCACCAGGCCTCTAGTAGAAGAAATAAAGGAGAAAGAAAAGAGCATATCTGGGGTTTGGATGGCATAGAAAATAATGAGGGCATGCAGCAGCAGGTAAGGGAACCTGGGGGAAGTTCAATGGGCAGAATAAAGGAGATATATGTACTCTATGTGAAATACTTTAAACAATAAAATAAAATTAAAAAAAATAAATGAAAGCTGGCTCACTCTTCATACTTTATTAATTCTCATTTCCCTGCAACTGGTGCTTTTCCTTCTCAAAGGGCTGCTTACAGATTTATCACTTCCCCTCAAGTCTTTATTGGCACTCAAGGAGTTTTTTGTTAGACTGAGCTTGAACTTCATGGTGACTTTTGTTTCCTAGAAATTTTCAGATTCAAAAAAACAAGTCACAGGTGATAATGACTGTATAGTGCTCATGTCAGCCATTGCTACCACACATAATAAACAGTTTTAGACAGACTACTGATAAAGTGTCCTTCTGAGTCTCTAAGCCTTTGACAAAATTCAAATCTAATTCTCACCGCTCTTATGTATATATGGGTAATCACTGCCTCAGGTTACTGTTTATTCAAGCCTTAAAAGATAGAAATAATTTAATATACTATCTTAAACTGTAGCCAATTACTAAAAAAAAAAAGTCATAATAGGAATAAATGAGATAATGCATGTACAGCACTTAGAAAAAGCTTAATAACTTGAAAACTATTAGGCATCATTATAATTTATTATTGCTGGGATTAAAATAAATACATCTAATATTATAATTGGAAAAAATTCCCTGCAGAATGTTTAGTTTAGACAATTACTATAAGCCTAATCATTCTTTAAAAAAAACAATTTCATATACACATTACATTCAGATATTTCCAATATGATTTGAAATAAGTTCTAGACATCTTTGTTAACATTCCCCCAAAAAAGTTAGAGCAGAGAAAATATAATAATTTAAAGCTATTAAAGTTTTAAGCAATTTAGTCTCTGCATGAAAAAATTCAATGTTTGTAGTTTCACATTTTCCCACCTCTATTGATCTATAATTGACATATAACATTAAGTTTAAAATATATAGTGTTGTGATTTGATGCATGTATATATTATTAATGTTTACCATAATAAGGTTAGTTAGCACATCCTTTGCCTCAGATAATTACCATTTTGTTGTTGATGTCATGGTGAGAACATTAAAGCTCTACTCTTATAGCAACTTCTAAGTTCACAATGCAGGATTGTTAAACATAGTCACATCTTGTATGTTAGATTCCCAGAACTCATCTTAAAACTGAAAGTTTGAACGCTTTGACCAACATTTCCCTCTTCCCACCCCTCAGCCCCCGGTAACCACTAGTATTTTACTCTGTTTCTAGAAATTTGTTTTTTTAAGATTCCACAAAGAAGTGAGATAATAAATCCTTGTCTGACTTATTTCACTTAGCATAATACCCTCAAGGTCCATCTTTGTTGTCAGATATAGCAGGATTTCCTTTTTATGGCTGTGTAATATTCCACGTGTGTGCATATGTATGTATATATGTGGGTATATCTGTATGTACCTATACTGTATGTATACTTATACAAATACACATACACATGAACACACTACATTTGACTGATTCATTCATCCGTCCATGGACACCTTGGTTGCTTCCATGTCTTGGCTCTGGCTCATGCTGCAGTGTACCTAGAAGCATGCACTCGCAGTTCTGCCTTCTCTGCTAACTGTACAGACCCTAAGCAGCAAGACATAGTAACCTCCGGAGATGTAAAGACCATTCACATATCACAATATGAGTATGCTTACAAAAAAAAAATTCTCTCCAAACCAAACTAATACCATCAAAAAATAAAATCTCCAAAGCAAGGAACACATACGATACAACTGTAAACAGATGCTATCTTCCCAGTTTCATTGATTATCCTCCTCTGCCCCCAGTTCTGTTCTCAGTCATTTCAATCAGCTCTGTTTGCAAAATTCATCTGCATTGGTGTATATCATCATAATTCATGTATTTTAACAGCTGTTAACTCCACTTTTATAGCTCTCCAAAAAGAACTCCACTTTTTGGAAAGCTATAATTTATCATTTTTATTGTTGATGGGATTTTGGCCTGTTTCTAGTTTTGTTTTGTGTTTATGGAATAAAGCTACAGTGAATATTCTTGTATGTGTCTCTGGTGCATGTGTCCTGGGAGTTTTTGAGAGTTTGATTGTTAGAAAATGGATATGGAAGGTTTATCTTTTACTAGTTAACACACAACTATTTTCTTCCAAAGTACTACATTACTTTATATTCTACTGAGCAAAGAGCTGAGTTTCAATAGACATTTCTTGATATTATCAAAATTTAATTGAAAAAAAACCTGGTAATTGTGAAATGGTTTTAATGGTAGTTGTCACTGTTTTAATTTGCATTTCCATGTTTACAACTTATAGTGAGCATATATTCATATTTTTGGTTATTTATTTCTTCTTTATTGCATTCATATCTTTTATCTGTTTTTCATAAGTAATGAATCTTTTTCATATTGATACTAATTTTCTGATTGACACTTAAGAGTCTTCTCTTCACCTGTGGCTTGATTTTTGACTTTCATTATGGTATATTTTGATGAAAAGAAGTTTCTAATTTTAATATAATTGAATTAATCAACCTTTATGATTTTTGTAGCTTATTTAATAAATCCTTTCCTAATCCTGACATTATGAAGATATTTTGTCTCCAGGGTCTTTTAAGGTTTTCATTTTCACAGTTAAGTTCTTATTCCAACTTGACTTGACCTAGCTTGACATGACTTGATTTCATGTGTGTGTGAGAGATAAAAACCCAGGTTAATTTTCTCTCCACATGGATAACCAGTTGTCCCACTTACATTTATTAGGAGTCCATCCTTTCCTCACTGATCCACAATACTGTCTCTGTCACTGATCGTTTCTCTATAAGTCAAGATCTGTTTCTAATCTACTTGTCCATTCTCATGTAAATTCCATACTGTCTTAATTACCATAGCTTTATAATAAATCTTGATATTCATGGGTTCAATTTCTGGAGTCTCTGTTTTTCATGGAAGCACTTTGTTGGACAGTGCTCTCTCACACACACAATATATATAATAATTCATAAGAAAATAAAGGAAGCTGAGGATAGAGGAAGGCTGGGATGGCAGTTACAACAGATTTTATGAGGAAGTGTGAAGCTGGATTGGCACTGCAGGAACATCTCAAATTCAGACCAGGGGCAGGCCTTAGTGCCACAGCATAAACTCAGGTTTGCATGTAGGTTGCCCTTGGGGAGGGGATCTTAATCTTGGGGGAAGCACCTCCCTTCAGCTGAAGATCATTCTTTAATATGGACTCAGCTCTATCAGCAGGGCATACTCTGCAGCTCGGAAAATGAAGCTTGTGGATTTTTAGACTACCTAGGTAGTTTAAATTTCCTTTCAAGATCTGCTACATGACTTGTGGTTTTAATCTCTCCATGATGACTATATTTTCCTTCCTATCCAGGGCCAAATCCAAGACACAGTTTTTATACTTTCTCCTTTTATAAGACTTCTTTTTGGTTATTTTTTTTTTGCTGAGGGTGTTATTGTTAAGGCTTTCTATGAAGGTCTCTGCTCTGAATCCCCACCTTGCTCAAACTTAGGAATTAGCAAGATGCCCCTCAGCCAGGGTAGCTACTGGCCTCCAGTGTTAGTTTATCTCAACATTTTTGGCTCCTTGGGTTTAAACTAACTTACTCTGTTGCCACCCTATCCCTGCATATTAAAAAATATATCACACACATACATATTTCACTGTTGCTAAGTGATTTGCACTGGAAGATGTTTTCAGTATATTTATCACCCCAAATTATGCTGGCAGATAGATTCCCAGGTGAATTTTATGCACACTCAGATTTCAAAACCACTAAACTAATATGTGCTGAAGGCTGTCAGTCCCTGGGGCCCAAATCTTTTTAGTTTCAATTATCAAAGTCCTTCCATGTGGTCTTCTCTGATTATCACGTCTAAACCTTTTTTATACATATACTAGAGGCCCGGTGCATAAAATTTGTGCACAGGGAGGGGGTGTCCTTCAGCCCAATCTGCTCCCTCTCCAATCTGGGACCCCTAGAAGGATGTCCAACTGCCCATTTAGGCCCAATCCTACCTGGACTGCTGGCCCCCATCTGCTGGCCCCCAACTGCTCACCTGCCTGCCTTCCTGATTGCCCCTAACCACTTCTGCCTATCAGCCTGATCAACCCCTGATTGATGCCTAACTGCTCCCCTGCCAGCCTGTTTGGCCTCCCCTGTGGGCCTGGTCACCCCTAACAGCCCTCCCCTGAAGGCCTGATTCCCCCCAACCCCCTTTCCTGCAGGCCCAGTCACCCCCAACTTCCCTCCTCTGCCAGCCTGGTCAACCCTAACTGCCCTCCCCTGCAGGACTGATCACCCCCAACTGCCCTCTCTTGTAGGCCTGGTTCCTACCAACTGCCCTCCCCTGCTGGCCATCTTGTGGTGGCCATCTTGTGTCCACATGGTGGAAGAATTTTTGACCACATGGGGGCAGCCATCGTGTGTGTTGGAGTGATGGTCAATCTGCATATTACTCTTTTATTGGATAGGATAGAGGCCTGGTGCATGGGTGGGGGCAAGCTGGTTTGCCCTGAAGGGTGTCCTGGATCAGGGTAAGGGTTCCCTTTGGGTATGGGGAGGGCTGGGCAAGGGGCCTGTGGTGATTTGCATGCTGGCCACGCCCCCCAGCTACCCAAGCAGAGGCCCTGGTATCTGGGATTTATTTGTCTTCTACAATTGAAACTTTGTATCCTGGAGCAGAGCCAAGCCTTCTGTTCACACAGCCATTGAAACTTTGTTGCCTTAAGTGGAGGCCTGGGCCAGCCAGGGTTTGTGGAAAGCTTGGCTTCCTCCATCATTAGGGGCAACCCAAGACTTCCTTCTGCTCTCTCTGTGGCTGAAACCATCTTGTTTGGGTTAATTTGCATACATGCTCTGATTGTCTGGTGGGTGTGGCTGGTGGGTGTAGCAGAGGTACAGTCAATTTGCATATTATTCTTTTATTAGGTAGGACTAGAAGTCAGGTGCATGAAATTTTCGCATGGAGTGGGGGGTTCCCTCAGCTCAGCCTGAACCCTCTCCAATGCATCGGGCCTAAACCAGCAGCCAGACATCCCCCTCACAATCTGGGACCATTGGCCTGCCTGCCAGGATGATTGCCCCTAACTGCCTCTGACTGCTAGCCTAATCACCCCTTACTGCCCTCCTCTGCTGGCTTGATCACCCCTAACTGCCCTTCCCTGCCAGCCTGGTTGCTCACAAATGCCCTCTCCTGCTGGCCTGATCTTGCCCCCAATGGCCCTCCCCTGCTGGCCTGATCTCACCCCCAATGCCCTCCTCTGCTGGCCAATTTGGTTCTGATTGGTTGGTTTCTATGCCAGCGTCAAAAGCTCTGCCTCCTAGACAACCATTGGCTCCCCACAGCACCCAGATTTGGTTCTGATTAATCAATACCTATGCCAATACCTATGCCATCTCCAGGCCTATCTCTGGGCCTGATCAGAGAGGTGGGGCTTAACATCAGCCTCCGTGGAGGCTGGGAGAGAAAGCAAAGTCTGGCTTCTGTTGTAGCTCAGAAAGAAAGAGGGAGAGAAAGAGAGAAGCAAGTACTGATCAACAGCTGCCACTGAGGCTGCAGATCAGACCTTGCCTCTCTCTCTGGGTCTCAGCCCCCTGGGCAGTCAGTGCTGAGTCACCAGGCTGCAGCTGGGCAGTTAGTGCTGGTTGCCCAGGCAACCCAGTGCTGACTGAAGGACTTCTGGGTTGATCAGACTTTAATCATGATCAGTTGTTACAACCCTGGCCTTTTATATATTAGACTAGAGGCCCAGTGCACAAAATTTGTGCATGGGAGGCATGTTCCTCAGCCCAGCCTGCACCCTCTCCAATCTGGGACTCCTCAAGGGATGTCCAACTGCCCATTTAGAATTGGGCCTAAACAGACAGTCGGACATCCCTCTCACAATTCAGGATGGCTGGCTCCCAATTGCTTGACTGTCTGCCTTCCTTGTTGCCCCTAACCACTTCTGCCTGCCAGGCTGATCACCATCTAACCATTTCCCTGCCAGCCTGATTGATACCTAACTTCTCCCCTGCCAGCCTGATTGCCTCTAACTGTCCTCCCCTGCAGGCCTGGTCACCCCTAATTGCCTTCCCCTGCAGGCTTATCCCCCCCCAAATGCTCTCCTCTGCAGGCCTGGTTCCTCTCAACTGCTTTCCCCTACAGGTCTGGTTCCTCTCAATTTCCCTTCCCTGCTGGCCATCTTGTGGTAGCCATCTTGTGTCCACATGGGGGCAGCCATCTTTGACCACATGGGGACAGCCATCTTGTGTGTTGGAGTGATAGTCAATTTGCGTATTACTCTTTTATTAGATAGGATTCTACATAATTTATAAAATATTTATCACATACTACCTTATATTATAATCCTATATAATAAAAAGTTAATATGTAAATAGACTGAACAGTGGAACAACCAGAACAACTGAACTGGTCACTATGACATGCACTGACCACTAGGGGGTATGTGTGGAGCAGGGCAGGCATCAACTGCAATGGGATGGTAGAGCAGGGGAGTGGGGGTGCCAGACCAAGGTGGGATGCTGGTCGCTGTCATCAGGGTGATCCTCTGATAGTTATTGAAAATTCTCTGCTCCCGTGTGCAATGGTCCCACCCAACACTTGCACCTGCTTCCAGCACCAGCCCTGCTCGCACCCACAGCCAGTGCCAGAGCCACTGCTCGCACTCACTGCCAATGCCCAGTGCCAGGCCGGATCACTCAGCGCCATCAGTGGGTGCAAGTGGTGCCTGCCAGCCCTAATTGCCCCTGAGGGCTTCTCTACCTTCTCCTGCTTCTGAGAGGTGATCAGGGCAGCAGCCACCCCTTGCACCCACTGTTGGTGCTGGTCCCAATCACTCTGTGCCATCAGCCAGTGTGAGCGGGGCAAGTGCCATCAACGTGTGAGAGTAGCAGTGGAGGCAGGAGTGGGCTGCCAGCAAATGGGATAGGGGAGGTAGTGGGAGAGGAGGTCCACAGTGGGAGGGGCTGGGGGGGCATGGAGGATGGGCCAAGACCTGCCCCTATGCTTACCTCAGCCTCGTGGCCCACAGTTCCTTTTAAGGTGCATAAATTCATGCACTAGGCCCTTTGTAATAATATAAGGTTTTATCTATGCTTCATGTACTAAACTAGATTATACATCTTTGAAAAATGGTCTCTTATGCTTTGTAACTCCCTTCCTTTTTCTTCATGATTAGCAACTTGCTATATCAGTATCTTTCAAATGAATGGTTTGTTCTTCATGTCTTGGATTGAATCCTATTCTTAAATACTACAAGAAAAGACTGAATTGAAGTATCATATAATGATTTCACACAATATACTTCTAGTCCTTGAGACATAATTAAGAAATTAATTTAATGGCAGTGTTCCATTTTATTACTTTTTCCTTCCTGGCTTGTGCTAATGGGAGAAGAGGAAGTTATCAAACCTTACAATGGAAGTCAACTTCAGAAATTTAAAGATTGTTGTTTGGTTGATTGCAGTTTACAAAAAGCAACAACAATAAAAAAAGCCACATACAAAAGAAAAAAAACAATTTCAATTCAACTCAGCAAAAATCTATTGATCCTCTATTACATGTGAGATTCCATGGTAGGTGTTCAACTCTTAAGAAAATTTCTCTTAAGGACATCAGTAAGACTTAGGAGGACTGTTTTTCTTTTCTCCGCTATGAAAATAGCTGCAGCAACCAAAGTGGGGGGTTGGGAGGGTAGGAGAGAGTCATCACTTCTGCCTAACTTTAACCCAAGAGTGAAGTCTAAATCATCATGTCCTAAGAAAACTGCCACAGGGAGCTTCTTCATGATCGGAGTTCTTTATATTGCGACTATAAACCATAACCAAAGAGGGGGAAATCCATTTATCTCTGGAGTGTTCTCTGCCAAGTGGTCTCTTATTTATTGCTTTTTAAGGAAATTTTTCATGTACATTAAAATGCAATCTTTCAACAAAGGAAATGCACCTCAGAGACCCAAGCATTTTATAATACTGAATTGACATGCGAACATTAATTTTTTCTGGATTACCTAATGAGTTTCTTGGTGCTTGGGCGAGAGATTTTTATTTTTTAAGTGAAAATCCTATTAACTCTTCCATGTGATACAAGGCTTTCAGAAAATTCAGCAAATATTTTAAACGATCCATTTTTCTTGAGAATATGAGATGCATTTAGCTATTGAGCAGCCTAAATCTTCCTTCTGAAAGCACACAGTTTTTCTAAGCACTATCAGAATTAGAGGAATGTTTTAGAGAAAGGTATTCAAGGAAAGTAAGAAGGCCAGTGTGTATTTTCCTACCTGTGAAGACTCTGATTTAATAGTAAATTTATTTATTCATTGCTTTTTCTTATCTCATTCCTTAAAAATAGACAAAGCAAAATTACTATTATTGTGCAGGGCAATTTTGGTTACATGTAGGAGACAACCTGACTCAAACTGATCTACACAATAATGAAATTTTTATATTAAATAACTAAGTTCAGAGGCAGGAAGAAGAGGCTTAAAGGTTGGTTAATTCAACAAAACCACTGAAAACATGTTTTTTTCCCCTCTCTATTCAGCAGTTATAGAATCTGCCTTACCCTAAAGCTCATTCCTTTCAGGATTAATGCCTGCCTAGGTGAAAGTTATATGTACAGGATTACACATTTCCTTATTCATGTTCAATAAGAACGTGAATCTTTTTACCCCCAGCCATAGAATAATAATTCTTCCCTTAAATCTGATTGGGCCAATTTATAACATATGTTCATCTTCATATTAACACAATTTATTGGAAATATCTAAGCTCTGATTGGCTAATCAAGATTTATTCCTAAGTAGAGGCCCCTCAGGCCTGGCCTGCACCCTCTTACAATCCGGGACTCCTCAGGGGGTTGTCAGAGAGCCGGTTTTAGGTCAATCCCCACAGGCCAGACCAAGGGACCCTATGGGTGCATGAATCCGTGCACTGGGCCTGTAGTATGCATATAAGATCTTTGGTTAATCTCTTCCTGCCCTCCCTGCTTCTCCTTTCCAAGATTTATCAGTCTGTTCCATGTTACGATGCCTGTGGTTTCCGCTCCCACATTGAGTGTCTGCCCCGTGGTGGTCAGTGTGTGTCATAGCTATCAGCTGGTTGGGCTTTTATATATATATATATATATATATATAAATATATATATATATAAATATATATATAAAAGTATATATATATATATAGATGTGGAGATGGAGGGACTCTCTGAGCAAATCAGTCCTGTTAGGGCTTATGAAGGGGAATTGGATTTGGAGGCGCAGCCATCTAATTTGATTTCTTGTGAAAGCCGAGAAATATAGAAATCCCTTTCTATATCCAGCTAAATTGTGTCTTTAGAAGTATTGAAAAACTGAGCATGTACAGATTGTACCCATAGCAAGAACATCTATGCAGGACTTCCTTTGAAATTATTTTCCCATTTCATTTATTTATTTAAATTTTTATTGATTTCAGAGAGGAAGGGAGGGGGAGAGAGAGACAGAAACATCAATGATGAGAGAGATTTATTGATCAGCTGCCTCCTGCATGCCCTGCCCTGAGGATTAGGCATGTAACCTGGGCATGTGCCCTTGACAGGAATCACACCTGGGACTGTTTAGTCTGCAGGCCAGATGCTCTATTCACTGAGCCAAACCAGCTAGTGCTTTTCCATTGTATTTTATATAAAGTGTCCTATATCCTCAATTGCTATTGTAGGAAATAATGAAACTGTCTAATATGTGTGTTTCTCAGATGCCAAAGTGCTGCCTGAGAAGGGAAGAAATAATAAGTGCCAAATCAGGAAGCTGATCAATAATGAGATTTAAATACCTATAAAAAGGTCAAGAAACAAAAATACTAGCAGCAATAAAAAAGGTGAAATATATCCCTAATAAAATCATGTTTTATTGCTTCTGATATTCACAGTGAAACCCACTTGGAAAAGCATCTGCTTTTAGCTCTTTAATTTCTAAAGGATGAGACAAATAGTCTCCTGAAGAGATAATAACAGTAGCTACTGTGCAATGAGAGACTACTAGGCGGGCATTTCCCAGACTCTATCGTTTGGAATATGATGGTAAACCCACCACAGGC
This sequence comes from Lasiurus cinereus, assembly GCA_011751065.1. Classification (NCBI taxonomy): domain Eukaryota; kingdom Metazoa; phylum Chordata; class Mammalia; order Chiroptera; family Vespertilionidae; genus Lasiurus; species Lasiurus cinereus. The sequence continues at coordinate 9,719,231 of JAAGEH010000040.1, read as the reverse complement.
AGGAATTGCTATATCCCTACCACCTGCCACCATGCTCGGCACTTAACATGATCTTAATAAATGTGGCCAAATGGAATAATTTTCATCAAAACCTTAAGCAACAATGTATTGGGTCTCCCCCCACCCCCACTATAAGGATTATGAATCATTGGCTCTAAATAGTTTAGCAATTTAGCCCAGAGCACACAGCAAGTGCTGGAACCTAGATTAGAATCCAGCCTTGCTCTATTTCTTCCCTACGTGGAAAAAAAAAATGGATCAGGGAAGATAAATCCAGTTATTCAAAGATATGAATGAAAAGTTGAAGTATCTGAAGTTTGAGTGGTCTTAGTAATAAAGCATTTGTTAAGTTTGAAAAGGCATGCATGAGATGATAGGTGTTGATGCTAAGAAAACATGAGGAAGACAGGGGACTGTTTCCAAACCAGGGCAGTGTGTCACATGTCTACATTCCATGCTTGAGAATTTTGCCGTTATAGTAACTTGGCTATTTCCTATATCTATGGCCACTGCTCCTGATAATGCAAACTCACTGGGTTGTTTGTTGTTGCTGTTGTTTTTGTTTTTGTTTTGTTTTTTTTATGTCTCAAGTGCAAAGTCCCAGAGGCAGGATCTGACTAGATCAGCTGTCAGTCATTGTCCAGTGGAATGAACCCAATGGGGGAAGGATTCAGTTGTCATCCCATATGATGGTCCATTGACTGCCTTTAAGTCAGGTGTCAAATTAGCTGTGATCCCAAGAGGGTGTGCATGTGTCAGAGCAGAGGGAAAGTCTAGAGGGAATCACAAGGAATATTAACAAGACTCTGAGGGAAGGATGGAAGGTCAAGGTTGGAAGAGAACTGGGAGGGGAACTTTATGATTTCATATCCTCTGTAATGTTTTGGTTTTTACAAGCCTGGGTTCATAAACTAGAGAAATTTAGAGTTTAATCATGGGATCAATTGTGAAAGGTCTTGCCTGGAGCCAGAACAAAACTCTGGAATTTCGCATCCATGTCTTTCAAAAGGAGGCTGAGGAGGACTCCCTCGTTGCCCATAGAACAGAGATGTCCTTCCACAGGTGTCCCAGTAAACATGCTAGTCATCAAACTCAAACAGCATAAAAAGAAAAGGCGAGTGGAGCTCATCCCTCCGACCAGGACACTGAGGCTCAGACAGACTGTAAAACGTCCAAGATGGTGTTCTCTTGCCAAGTTCTTTTCTCTGGATGCATATATTCTTATTACACGCTTTTTAAATCTATTTCATTTACTGAAGATGATCTCATCCGTGTGGTTGTTACTATACATAACAATAATCTAACATGAAACAAAACTTGATGTTAGCATTATAGCAATACGATTTCATCTGTCCTATAAGGCCAGGGGACAAAATCCAAGTATATAATGAATAAATACATATACATAATTACCTGGAGGTTATGTATACTGCCTCTATACTACATCCTTAAACTAATTAAAAATACCTGTGTTTTTTTTCCCCCTTGACAACTTTATATAGGCTTAGAAATATCTAGTTTACAAACACCTACAAATGAGCAGCTAGTCTCTAACCTCAATCATATTCAGACCTTTGGTTTCCTCACCTTAATCCCAAAGGTAATTAAGGGGTTTTAAATTGATGTTGCCACCTAGCGGTGGAAAACTGATAAATTAGAAAGCCTCTCAGTTCACCTTGGATACTTGCTCAGAGCTGGTTTTTCTAAATTCCAGTTGCTATTTCACTACCTGAAACCCATTTGTAGTACTGAATTATCATTCACTTTCAAAATGGCTAGCTATCAGATCTAGAGAGAGCAAGCTTTCCCTTTGGTGAGACAAATGGGGTAGTTGGGGGGTCATGGGGTTTACATGCTGAATAAAGAGCTTTTGTTGGTTTTTGGTTACTGGTTAGTCTACCCGTATAATTTATGGGCTTGTAAAAAAGTAAGACATTTTATGGATTTTCCTAAATAGCTTTCCTTATTCTCTGTTCTTTGATAAGTAATCAAACAGTAATAAACACATTTCTCCAGTTGCACCTGAGAATTTCTACAAGCTGAGACGAAGTGATTTTTTTTTAATTGAATGATAAAGCTGGGTTTCAGCAATCACTTGCAGGGTTAAGTTTTTTTTTAATCTTCTCACGGTTGTAAAACGGCTGCAGACTGCATTCTTTGCATCCTTGCGGAGCAGACAGGGCCCAATGGAGGTGTTTCCAGCAGGATGTCAAGTGATCCATCTTTCAAAAACAATCATATCACCCAGCAAAGGTGTCTTTCTCAGCCAAGAATCCTACGGGGTCAGGTAGGAGAGGCCAGATCTGATGAAGTCAGGGCAAGCCAAGGACAACATATTCTGTACCAGAAAAGATGTAATTACATTTCAATTCTAAAGGTCAGATTTGGAGTTGTATTACAGTGACTTGAAGAATTTTTCTTAACTTCTGCTTTCTTGTATTCTTTTTACAAAAAGAATTGTTTTCTGTGACTTTGAGGGAACAAAAGCTACAAAGCCAGATTAGTAGTAGTGCCTAACCATAATAAATTATCGTGAGCAAGCCGAGGACCTTTTAATTCATAGGCTTAACAAAGGTATAACAGGATCGTTTGAAGTAATAAAACTACAATGATTAGAAAAGAACACACAGCCCTAAAGAACCATCATTCAGCCCTGGTGGGGAGAGGGAGGTTGAAGCATCATCTGTGCTCCAAGGGTAGTGAGTTCTATTTCTGTTCAAGGCACATTCCCAGGTTGCACATTCATTCCCTGGGAGGCAACCAATTGATGTTTCCCTCTCTCTCAAATCAATAACATGAATAAGTTTTAATTAAAAATGTTTTTAAAAAAGAACCATCATCCAGCAAATCTGAAAAGTCCCTAATGCCCTCCCTATTAATCTTACCTCACCTTGGAAACTGTTGTTCATCTACATAAAACCATGGAAAGCATGCAAATTCCCTCTTGATTCCAGCACACCTGTCAGACTGGTGATGGAAGTTGTGGGTGAACTGCCCCAGTTTTTGTTTTGTGCTTTATATATATGTCTTCATGATGTTCTACTTTATCTTCAGTCCTCATAAAATGTCATAGGGGATTATGAAAAATATTTCTTTCTGCGTGCTTTATTTAGTTTCACCTACTAGTAGCTCTGGAAGCCAAGAATTCTCAATGATGCCTTTGTGCCAAATCCATTAATAAATATTTAATGTGTCTACTCTGTGCAAAACATGCTGACAGTTGAGATTGTAATACAATAGAGTTATGCTTCGCAACCTGTCCTTATCACAACATATACATAATGATAATACCTGTCTGGCACACCTGAGGGACAGGTCACCACCACAAACAACTCCCTGACAAATAGATGGCCCCTCCAGTCTTAGTCCACTTACAGAAAGACTCTTGGAGAGTGTCCAAATATAATTTCAACTGTGGTATCATTTCAGTGGCTGTAAAAATTGATTTAAAATTGTTTCCACTTTAACAACTTTACAATCATCAGTGTCGCATGGAACACATATAAACAATTTGGTGACCCTCAGTTGGATCCCACAGACCAATGGGAAAGCTCTGTACTAGAGAGTTAAGATGCCCCATAGAGATAGATTTATCTTTACTGTTCTCATTTACTGCACACCAGGAATGGTCATAGTGTATGGATTCTGTATCCTCTCATTAAGAGTCACATTCCTTTTCAGCATTAAGTTTTATTTAAAAAGTGTTTTTTCTTCTATCATTAAGGATTTTCTTTTTTTTAAATTAAATAGTTATTCAGATTATAACATTTGTTTCTCTTTTTTCCCCTCATTGCACCCTTCCACCCGGCTCCCACCCTTCCCTCTGCCCTTACCTCCCTCCCTTGATCTCATCCATAGGTGTATGATTTTTGTCCAGTCTCTCCCTGTACACCCCTCACCCCTTTCTCCCTGAGAATTATCAGTCCACTCCCTTTCTGTGCTCCTGATTCTACCATATTCACCAGTTTATTCTGTTGATCAAACTTTCAATTCACTTAATTTTTGAATTCACTTGTTGATAGATATGTATTTGTTGTTCATAATTTTTTGTCTTTTACCTTTTTCTCCTTCCTATTCTAAAAGAGTACCTTTCAGCATTTCATATAATACTGGTTTGGAGTTGATGAACTCCTTTAGCTTTTTCTTCTCTGTGAAGCTCCTTATCTGCCCTTCAATTCTGAATGATAGCTTTGCTGGATAGATTATTCTTGGTTGTAGGTTCTTGCTATTCATCACATTGAATATTTCTTGCCACTCCCGTCTGGCCTGCATAGTTTCTGTTGAGAAATCAGCTGACAGTCATATGGGTGCTCCCTTGTAGGTAATGAACTGTTTTTCTCTTGCTGCTTTTAATATTCTCTCTTTGTCTTTTGCTCTTGGTATTTTAATTATGATGTGTCTTGGTGTGGTCCTCTTTGAATTCCTTTTATATGGGGTTCTGTGTGCTTCCTGGACTTGTAAGTCTATTTCTTTTACCAGATGTGGGAAGTTTTCAGTCATTATTTCTTTAAAAAGGTTTTTAGTATCTTGCTCTCTCTCTTCTTCTGGCACCCCCACAATTCTGATGTTGGTACGCTTGAAGCTGTACCAGAGGCTCCTTACGTTATCTTCACATTTTTGGATTCTTTTCTCTTCTTGCTTTTCCAGTTGAATGTTTTCTGCTTCTTTATATTTCAAATTTTTTACTTGATTCTTGCCTTTCTCTAGTCTGCTGTTAGGACTCTGTATAATAGTTTTTATTTCAGTCAGTGTATGTTTAATTTTTAGTTGGTCCTTTTTCATCTCTAGTTGGACCTTTTCTATCTCTAGTTGGATCTTTTTCATCTCCTCTTGGCTCTCGCTAACTTTATCCAACTTTTCTAGCATATTCTTGAAAAACCTTATAAGCATGGTTTTGAACTCTATATCCAGTCGTTTTTTCCCCATTTCTTTTGTTTGTGATCCCTTCCCTTGTCTCGGCATTTTCACTGTGCTGGGAGAACTTCTGTGTTGGATTCAGCCTTATGATCCGAGACTTGCAAAACCGCAGAAGCCTCTCTGTTGAGCTTGGGATGGGTGGAGTCTCAGGGCTTAAGGGACTGCCTTGCCTTTCAGTCGGCCCCGCCCTCCACAGCCCCTGAGTCTCACGTGACTGGGTAATCGCTGGAGTGGTCCTTGTGCGCATGCGCCTGCAGTGCCACTAGACTGCTGCCTTTCTGGCTCCCCTGCGCTCCAGGACCACATGAGTCTAGGTCCCCAGGGTTTCACCCGAAACAGGGGCTTAGCGGAGTCAGAAGTGGCACAGTTGGGAGGGTCTGTCTCCTGCCCACTTGCGAAAGTCGGCACAATCAGCAATCTGTCCTTTGCGCAGTGCCGTGTGCACCACCAGTCCTCTGATCTTTTGCGACTCCCCTAAATTTCCATGCACCTCTCCCTTTTCACAGTCCAAACTCCCCCCGTATGAGTTTCAGCTGGATCTGGGGTTTAGTGTCATAAGATAAGGGGTTCAATGCCTTTGAGAGTCTCCGTTTCCCTCCTGCCAGAGAAAACCAGCCAGGTATTCCGGCACCCACTCTCTCCACGCACGCATCTCCGTATCTCAGCTTTTTGCAGCTCCTCTGGGTCTCCGTGAGCCCCTCTCCTTCCCTCTAGCTGTAGAACTTCCACTCAGCCAGCTTTCCTGTGGTTTTGGATGATGTCCATTCTGTCTTTTAGTTGTAGTTTTGAAATTGTTGTGTGAGGCAGCAGTGTAGGTGTTTCCCTATGCCGCCATCTTAGATTTTCCAGAACATTTTCAAGGATTTTCTTTCTTGGTGTCCATTCTGGGGTATTCAGGGAAGTTCTTGTCCTTATTGCCACTCTGCCTATGTTTTGGCCTTTTTCTGTTTAAGTGTGAGTTTATAATCTTCAAAAGCTGATGAAAAAACAAATAGTTTTAAGACAGATGGAAAAAGACCAAGCAATCAGAAAGGAACAAGTAAATACCCTTGTTGTCGAGCCCAGAGTTTTGCTGTTTTCCTTATTAAAGGCAGAGGCAGTTGTTGTGTTGTTGTTGTTGTTTTTAAGTGAAAAGATAGAGATCATTAAGTCTTTATTTTTAAAAGGTAAATATCATCATTTCCTTCTTTCTTACAGTGATAAGGTGATAAGATTTATCCCCAATACAGAAGAGGAAGCATATGCTTTGAAGAAAATATGCCACCAGCTTAAGGTAAGAGAATGTCCACTCACTTATCATTGTGCTTACACTGTATTTACAGGGCTTTGCTGACTGGATTTGAATAGTTGGAATTAATTACCCATGGGAATAAAATTCTAAGAGAGGTTAAAAGAGCTTTTAAAGGGTAGTTAAGGTTATTAAAATATTATTATATATCTGACCCATTATCTATTTATTAGTTCATTTACTTATTTTCCATCTCTCTTAGCAGTATGTAAGCTTCATGAGAGAGCTTGTGTATGTCTCTTCATTGCTATATTATCAGTCAGTTTTTGGAATATCCTAGCAGCTCAGTAAATGTCTTGTTTAATGCATGAGTGAAATTAGTTTATACTTTTCCAGAGCTTCACTTTTCCCTCTTGAAATCTTCTTGCTGATCATTAGAACTTCAGGCAGAAGTAAGATGAAGAAAATAAATGCCAGAAATTGAAGTTAATTAATTTTGCTATGTTTCAGTGGATTTGATAAGAGAATTCTCTTGGCAGAAGTTGAAGGGTTCTCATTATTCAATCTTTGATGGATTTTATGGATTTTAAAGTTAGAGAGTTTCTCATTCCCTATTACTGCATGTAATTGAGTGTAAGCTTTTGCTAAATACTTATGATGAGAAGTGTGGTGATGGGCTCTTTTCCATGCCTACCTTACAAGAAGTGAGCCCATAAAACGTGGTTGTTTGGGCTCATGTTCATGGAGAGCAAATCAGATTATAAAGGAAGCCTTATTAATATCTTCAATATGGAATAGAAAAACCTGTATCCCAAAAGACCGGAAGTATAATCCTACCTGGACTGTACCTGGAGAAGGTGTTAGAAGAATAAACAAGGGGTGATAGACTCAGGAGCTTCTTGAAACATTTGTAATTATCAAACTTTTGGTCTATTTTTGGTTTGATTTTTTTTTCTCTTTGACATCTTCCCTTTACATATTGAATTTATTTGCAAATGAAGTTTTAAACTTCTATTTTATTGATTTTCTTTCTTCCTCTTCCAATCCAGCCCGTACCCATAAAATGTTCAGTTTAAGGTTGGTGTCTCATCATACAGAGGTAGGATGCAGGAGCTTCTCAAATTGTTATGGTTTTATCCAATTCCAGAGAGACTGTGTTTGCTGGGCCTCTCTCAAACCACTGTAGTCTTCTCAACAGCAATATCTGAACACTTTTAAAACAATCTACCAAAGCCTCAAAAGTTGTAAAGAAGCAAAGCCAGTTTCAAGTAGAAGTTTCATCTCCATTGCAGTTGTGTTTTGAATACAACACTGGAAAAATTAAATAGCATTACTTTATACTTTGGGGTCTAGTATTTCAGGGAACACATATTGAAAAAAAAATCATTAGAATTTTCTCCCAATTTACATGGTAGGTCTCACAAAACTATGAAAATAAAATTGCATCGTTATATAAGTGATCACTTACCGTTATCAAAAACAATAACATTACATCAATGAGGACTGTGAGGGTTACTTAAAAACTGTTATAAGTCACAGTAACTGGAACTAAAAGATGTTGAATAAAGCTAGGACTATGGACACTGATGATAATGCATTTATACTGGACCCTTTTATGAACACACTTAAAAAACATTCCTGCATATTGTATTCATTTGGTTCTGAAAGAACGTTAATAAACAGAGGTGGGGGAGGAAATGGCTTGATTGTGGAGGAGCTTAGAAGACACTGAGAGGAGGAAAGGGGGCTGGTGAGGAAGGAGAGGAATCGAGTGAAGGGAGAAAGGGAGTAGATGTTAGAATGTCAGTGATATTCCAGGCATTCCACCCCACGGAGAGTTACATCTGGAGTTACACCCAGTCCCTCTTAGCCATTATGTGCCCTCACAGCGCCAACTGCTTCCTGAAGATAGCCTCATTTTAACAACTCTTTGATTTGGGTATCATTATTATTGTTATTTTACACATGAAGAAACTGGGAGAGACAGAGGTTAAGTAACTTGCCCCCAGGTCACAGTGTGGAATCAGAACATATATATCTAGACAGGGTCAAGCCCTCTAGAACCCAGGTGAGGCCACCTCTTGCCTCTAGTCTATTTACTCTGACCATCTTCACAATGGATGGGTGAAAGCCAAATTTGCTGAGCTTATATTCAGTGTGATTATTATCATGTGTTCATTTGCTTTATTCCTGAATCACCTACACCACTCCCAGCACCCCCAGCTTCAGTAATTTGCAGGAAAACTCTCGCAACTTAGCCTATAGTCCTATTTGCAGCTATGCCTTATTATCACAAAGGGATATAAAGCAGAATCAGCAAAGAGAAGAGGCACAAGCGTTGAAGTCCAGGACAAACTAGGCTCAAGCTTCCAAGAAGTATCTCTTAGTAGAGTCACATGGGATGTTCTTAATTGCCCTAACAATGAGTTGTGGTAACACGTTTGAAATATTGTCTGCCAGGGAAGCTCATTAGAGACCTAAGGCCCAGGGTTTTTACTGGCGCCTTGCCATGTAGGCCCCTTTGCTTACACATACCAAAATTCCAGACTCTCAGAGAGAAAGTAGGTGTTCAGCATGAACCATGTTGTTTGCACACACAGTTCAGGCACTCTTCCCAGTTAGGGTGATGGAAACCCTCCCAAGACCTAGGTTCCCGGATGCCAGGTAAGAGCCTATCTTGTAAGCAGGCCTTTCTGAGGATAGTGATTTCATGCCTGTTCTGTCAACTCTTCTCTGCACATTTCTTCTGTTCCTTAAAGAAATAGTTTTATTGGGCTGAAGTTTGAAGTGTTGCGCTTAAATAAATTTCTATCTAAAAGCATCATGTTAACTTGCTGGCATTTTATGTAAATGATTTCATCGAGTAATTCACTCACACTAAGCACAGGTATTTTGACCAGGCAGAGAAAGGGCCTGCAGAGGAGGAAAATATGACTGCCTGTCATCCTATGCCCTGTGGAGCTGATGAACAGAATTGGGGCCATAGTTGACAGTTCCTTTGCACACCTGTGCACTGCCTTTCAGGGGAAGGGAGGAGGATTTGCCAGGAAGCCTTTAGTTGCTTTATTTCCCTGAAGCACAGTGTGGTAGACAGAATTGTAAGATGGCCCCAAGATTTCTTCCCACTGGTCTGCACACACTCCTCTGAGTGTGGGCGGGAACTCTGAGTAGGATGGACAGTCATTCCCAAGGTAACATTGTGTTTTGTGGCAGAAAGGAGAAGCCTGACCTGATCAGGTGAGCCCTTTAAAAGCAGAGATTTTTCTCCAGCTGTTCACAGAGAAAGAAATCAGAGAAGTGCTCCTACTGGTCTCAGAGAAGATCAAACTGGTATGTTGTGAAATGTCCTTGAGAGCCACACCTTCAGAAATACTCATGGGCTCTAGAAGGTGAGAGTCATCCCAGCTGATAGACAGCAAGGAAATGGAGATGTCATTCCTGCATCCACAAGAAACTATGTTCTGTTTTCACCAGATGCCTCTGAGGTCCAGATTAAATCACAGCCCAGCTGGCCCCTTGAGTGTAGCCCATTGAGACCCTGAAGAAAAAAACCCAGCCAGCTTTGCCTGCGCTTCTCACCTACAGAACTGTAAGATGATAAATGGGTGTTGCTTTATGCTGCTGTGGTTAAGTCTCTCAGCAGCAATAGAAAACTAATACACACAGAAAGGTAACAACCCTGCATCATGCCCTTCAGTGGCTCTTATTTTAATAGCATACATGAGTGCTTTGAATTTTCTGATTTCCTTGGCTATCACCAAGGAGCTCTAGAAAAGTGAAAAGTGATTAGACTACATGCTTAGGCTGTAAATTCATAGCATCTTCTCTGAAACATGAACAAATGTAAAATGTATATGCAACATCAAACAGACTCTGAGAAAGTAAAGTCAAAACAGCTAAATTGATGTGGAAACTGGGAAAAACCAAGATGGTGGCATAGGTAAACACCTAAACTGCTGCCTTGCACAATTTCAAAACTACAACTAAAAAACAAAACGGCCAAAACCGCTTTGGCTCAGTGAATAGAGCATCTGTCTGCAGACTGAAAGGTCCCAGGTTCGATTCCGGTCAAGGGCATGTTTGATTCTTGGTTGTGGGCACATCGCCAGTGCAGGAGGTGGCTGATTGATATTTCTCTTGCTCTCTATCCCTCTCCCTTCCTCTCTGTGAAAAATCAATAATATATATATATATATGTATATATATATATATATATATATATATATATATATATATTTAAAAAAAAGACAAAATGGACATCATCCAGAACCACAGGAAGGCTGCCTGAGTGGAAATTCTACTAGAAGGAGAGAGAAAAGCAGACTCAGAGAAGCTGCAGGAGGTAGAGGTACTGAGATGTGCATGCTGAGAGGACTGGCAACTGAGTGCACGACTGGCTTTCTCAAGCAGGAGGGAGACAAAGCTTCCAACTGTGCTGAACTCCAGTTTCAGATGAGGCTCTGGGGAGCCAGACTCATATAGGGTGAAACTAGACTGTCAGGAAAGAGAAAAGCACACTGAGACTCAGAGGAATTGGGGAAGGCAGATGTACCTAGGCACCCAGAGAAAGGCAACTGAGTATGAGGCTGGCTTTCTCAAGCGGGAAGGAGATAAGAGCTCCCAACTGCACTGAACTCCAGTTCCAGGCAGGACTCGGGGAACCCAGACTCCTTCAGGGAGAAACTAGACAGTCTGGCAGCGGCGAAACTCAAGGGCAGCTTTCTCTCACAGGTGCTTGCAGCAATTACCATGGGACACTGAGAACCAGGGGCCTATTAGGGCAGGGCTGACAGGAAACCAATGCTGTCTGCTTTGCCCTGAGACTCCACCCCATCCAAGCTGAGCACAAAGGCTTTTACAAGACTCTTCTCATAAAAATATCTCCAGAACAGAAGTTCTGCCAGCATAGACACAGCTGGTCCTCACAGCCAATTGGCCCAGAGATCAATTCCTCCCAGTGATACCAACAACAATCAAGGCTTAACTACAATAAGATGGTGCATACAGCCCACAAAGGGATGCACCAAGAGTGTCCACCTCAGATAACTGGGAAGGCTGAGTCACTGGGCCCTATTGGACACTTAGCACACAAAGCCATTCTATCAATTCGAGGAAGCAGCCAAAATGTGGAGACAAAGGAATAGGCCATAAATGAAAGAAATGGAGGAAAGCAAACGACTGGATATAGAGTTCAAAACCATGGTTATAAGATTTTTTAAGAATTTTCCAGAAAAGGTTGATAAATTTAGTGAGATTCTCAAGGATATGAAGAAAGACCAATTAGAAGTTAAACATATACTGACTGAAATAAAAAATATTATACAGAGACCTAACAGCAGACTAGAGGAACGCAAGAATCAAGTCAAAGATTTGAAATACAAAGAAGCAGAAAACACTCTACTGGAAAAGAAAAAAGAAAAAAGAATCCAAAAATGTGTAAATAGTGTAAGGAGCCTCTAGGACAACTTCAAGCATACTAATATCAAAATTATGGGGTGCCAGAAAAAGAGAGAGAGCAAGATACTGAAAATCTACTTGAAGAAATAATGACTGAAAACTTCCCCACACCTGGTGAAAGAAATAGACTTACAAGTCCAGGAAGCACATAGAACCCCAAACAAAAGGAATCCAAAGAGGACCACACCAAGACACATCATAATTAAAATGTCAAGGGCAAAAGACAAAGAGAATATTAAAAGCAGCAGGAGAAAAACACTTAATTACCTACAAGGGAGCACCCATACGATTGTTAGCTGATTTCTCAACAGAAACGATGCAGGCCAGATGGGAGTGGCAAGAAATATTCAAAGTGATGAATAGCAAGAACCTCCAACCAAGATTATTCTCTCCTGCAAAGCTATCATTCAGAATTGGAGGGCAGATAAAGAGCTTCACTGATAAGAAAAAGCTAAAGGAGTTCATCACTCTAAACCAGTATTATATGAAATGCTGAAAGGTACTCTTTAAGAAGAGGAAGAAGAACAAAAAGGTAAAGATAAAAATTATGAACAACAAATACATATCTATTAACAAGTGAATCTAAAAATCAAGTGAATAAAAATCTGATGAACAGAATAAACTGGTGAATATAATAGAATCAAGGGCATTGAAAGAGTGGACTGACAATTCTCGGGGGAAAAGGGATGTGGGGAGTATAGGAAGAGACTGGACAAAAATCATACACCTATGGATGAGGACAGTGGAGGAGGGTAAGGGCAGAGGGTGGGGTGGGAACCGAGTGGAGGGGAGCTATGGGGGGGGGAAGAGGAAAAATTGTAATAATCTGAACAATAAAGATTTATTAAATTAAAAAAATTGATTGGGAAACTGTTACTTTCCTAATTAAATTGTATAGTTTTGCTGAAGAATTAAAACAAGAAAGTTTTAAAACAGAAATTAAACAAGAATTAAAACAGAAAACCATGCCCCAGAGAACTAGATCAAGAAAGCACCAGTCAATTAAATTGTTGAAGATCAGAGCCATGATTTAAATAAAGTTGTGATGGAAGGGTGACAGTTTGCAGATGAATACAATTAGAAATGGAGCACCATGTTCTGTCCACATCTCTTCACAAATTCTTTGTGCTCTGAAGGATAGAAATGGCTTTATGTAAGATCACAGAACAAGTTCCTGCTATATAATTGACACATCCTTGTTGAAAGAAAAATTAACGATGCTTCAGTTTCCAGTTTTCTCACCAGCGAGTTATATGATAAAACAAACAAAAAACTGGACTGTATCCAAAAATGTGTCACTTTTTACAAACTAAATCATAGCCTCAAAATATTTGCTGGCTTGTCAGCTATCACTTAGTGAAAGGTCGAGTCATACAAGGGCTTCCCCTTTCTCCTTTGCTTGGATGTGAAATTTGCTGCTGCCTTTCCCAGATGTAATCTCCCTCCTCAGCGCCCTGCTATAATTGACTGCTGTCTTCTCTGATCCTCTTTGGTGCACTCCAAAGTCATACACCTGGACCTACAGGAACTTCAAATACCTGTGGAACTTAGGGGCAAATAAGCTCAAACATCAAACTGGGCAATTTAATTGACTAGGAAACTTATGAGGAAGAAGATAATGTTAGAATTCATGCTGTGGGAGTTACTTGTCCTCATTTTCTTTAGAAACTGATAGAGCTATCATAGCATCTCTTCAGCATGACTGTGGTAGTCAGATTTCTAAGTTGGCCGTCAAGATTCTTGGCCCTGGTATACACACACCTTCTCTCGGGTGTTCTAACAAACATGAATCTAGTTCCTGCTATAAAAGGATCTTGCACATGTAAATACGATCCCAAGTCAGTTGACCTTGGAAGAGAAAGACTATCAGGGTGGACCTGACCTAATCATGTAAGCCCCTTAAAAACTGAATGTTTAAAATAAATAAATAAATGAATGAATGAATAAATAAATAAATAAATAAATAAATAAATAAATAAATAAATACTGAATGTTTTCTCCAGAGGGGAGAATCAAACAGATGGATGCCTGCTGGAGGAAATCAAACATCCGTGCAGAGATCTTCCATGTAGCAAGAAATTGTAGGAGGCCTCTAGTTGCTGAGAGCTGTCCCATTGGACTAGAAGGAAAAGAGAGACTTCAGTCCTACAACTACAAGGGAATGAAATTTAGCAGCAACCTGTGAGAATGTAAGAGGATTCTGAGTACCAGATAAGTCCATAACATGAGTAGACACTGGATTTTAGCCTGAGCAGAAAATAAAGCCACTTCTGACCTATAGAAATAGTAAAATAATAAAACTGAGCTGCTAAATTTATGGCAATTTAGCAATAAAAATCAAATACTATGGCCTTAAAAAAATGATTCAGTGAGCTACCTGAGGATACACAGAAATATTCTGAATGAGAAAAGTAAGAAAAAGACCAAAACTTTGATCTGTCAATATATTTGGGGCAGGTTAAAGCATTTCCATCTTTTTTGTTAAAGGCTTTGTAAAGTAATGAAGCAACATTACTTTTGATTTTGCTGGCATTTTGAAAAAGAGAAAAAGCTGCTTATAATCCAGGAAGACATCCAAATGAATTATGGATTAAATTTCAGGAATATAAGTTTCAGACATGGCATACAGATTGATAATTAACAAAAACATATTAAGAGAAACAATACAATATGTGTGTGTGGTGGGGGAATACATTAGAAACATTCTTTCAAAAGTGAAAAAATCCTCTGCAGTATTATTATTATAATTACCTCAGTGGTCTTTTATTTAATTTACTCAAGTAAGTTGACAACATGACCTTGTGCTAATACCATAATATTTTAGTTTCCTTTCTGTTTGTTTTGTTTTGGTTTGTTTTATTGTTGAGAGTATTATAAATGTCCTTCATTTCCCCCTTTTGCCTCCCTCTACCCAGCTCCTGCCCCACCTTAGGTCTTTACCACAAAACAGCCTGCTTTGAAAGCAGTTTTTAAATTTTAGAAGTAGTTGCTCTTCTTGACTGGTGGTAACAGCCATCCTTAAGGTAGTATCTGTAACTGGGCAGTGAGAAAGTTCGGGTCCATCAGAGTCTCTCACAGAACATGATCTCAAGTGGGCTCATTCATGCAAATAAATACATTCATTATTTACTCTGGGGTCACAGTGATCCAAGAGGTAGAGAGAGCAAACTCACGGAGCTCCTGGAACCCAAGATTGGAACTCATATAACATCACACCTGTTACTTTCTACCGGCCAAAGCAAGTCACAGGGCCAGCCCAGATTCAAGGAGTGAAAAAAACAAACAAAACAGATTCCAGTTCTCGATGAGATGATTGCAAAGTGTGAATATAGACTTAAGAATTTTTCATTTTTATAGCTCACCACACCTCCTATTCCCCACCTCATTCCAATCCCACCCACATATTTGTTTATAGTTTGTTTCCAAACCTAGCAGGGGAGGTGGCAGCTCTGTAACTTCTCTACATCCTCACTGCCACTGCGTTAATTCTGGCCTTGATGGTCTTTAGCCTGAATAGAACCAGTCTCCCACGTTTCCTTTCTGTCGCCTCACCTATGACTCCTATTTGTTCTTCATACTGGAGCCAAGGTGATCTTTCTGAAATGAAAGTGGGTTCTGCTTTAATAGCTGACATCAAGGCACAAGAATGGAAATGAGTATTAATGGTCTAAAGGAATTGATTGTCACCATCCAGATGTTCTTATTAAAATTTAACTACATGAGGTCTTATAAGTTCAAATGTGAGAAGCAGTTAGCATGGTGATTAAGAACAGCATGACCCTGGTGATGTACTTCCTGTGTTCATATCTAGTCTCTTCCATGTCTGTGCAGTACAAGTATCTGTGAATGACCTAATTGCTCTATGCTTCCTAATTGCTCTACTTCCTAATCTGCAAAGTAGAGAAGCATAGAAGAGTTTATCTTCCCATTTGTGCTAACCTGTAGCTCGGAACATATATATTTACACTGTAGCTATTTGATCACATGTTGTGTCTCTCTTACTAATCTGAGAATCCCCTGAGAGCAAAGGCTGCTTACCATTCCTCTTTGAGTAGGATCTATACCTGATTCATGTTTGTTTCCCTGGTGCTTGGCTGTAGTAGGGATTCAACAAATCTTGAATGAATGAATGAACAAATGTAATTCATTTATCTAACTACTTGCCTATGATTAAAATATATGAAACTATAACTTGGGTTCTAATAAAAAACATGGATGACAAATTTTCTACAAGATCTAAAAAGATCAAGATAGGAGTTCGAATCATTGTATTAAGGGAGTATCAAAAGTGTGAGGTGGGGAAAATTATCTCTCTCTTCAATTACTAAGGAAGTTTATGAGGGAAGTAGTATTTGTGTAAGAACTTAGATATGTTTCTTGAGAAAACTGTTTCTAAGATCTGCAATTTTCTGTGAAAGCCTTACATAATTTTAAGATTGTCCCTTCCAGTGTTGACAGACTCAGTGAACACAATAATGCTAATTACCAGGATATTTTAATTTGAAAATCAGAGCTCAGGTGTTTTGCCTAAAAGTCAATTTGTTGTTTTGTATAATCAGAAACGTCCTTATTTCTTTATGCCTTGGACATACTACTTGTTAACAAACCCGTTTCTTGCTTATAACCTAAAAACAGCTACTAGAGATGCCAATGTGACAATTTTCTGTGCCCTAAAAAATATTCAGGGCAGCTTTTGCATATTCATCAGCCAAAACCACAAAGACTTTGCTTGATTAAAGGAGTTTCCTCTTTTGTACCATTTTATTTGTCTAGCTGTATAAATGTGGGGTGATTAAAATCCCCATGGTCCCACAAATGTGCTTCTGAGACCTCTTCCTGATCATTGCATTTGCTTTGAGGCTATCTGATCCTGAGTGTTCTATTCACTCACATATTGGTCACATTTTGAAAATGGACTCATCTGGGCTAAGAATCAGTATCAAATCCTTGAGAGAGAGGAAAGGAGAAGGTATTGACTATGGAACATTATCTAGCAGTGTGAAGACACTGATTCAAGGTGATCGTTGAGAGGTGGTATCGCAAGCCTCAATTATTCACTCCCTTAGAGGGGTGATGTTGGGAGCACAGGCAGGAAATGCCTCTGTGTTAAGGGACCAGGATGATTCTGTTGGTGATAGTGTGATAGGTGATATATCAAAGGAGCAAACCTTGGACTCTCAAGCAGAGTGAATGGGTGGAGGGTAAACGATGACAGGGCAGGATATAATCTTCTTCTCTCATTTAGTAGATCCATCTCTCCCTGGCCTAAAGCTCCAGCCACCCTATCCAGAGCCCAGCTTAGAGCAGTAAACCCATTAGTTTAGTCAACAAATTATAGTGAGCAGTAAGATCAGTCAAGGTCTAGTCAGGAGGCAGACACCACTAATTTGAACAGCAACATTTTAATATAAAGTATTATTAATTAATAAGTGGTAAATAACTATTAAAAGGCATGAGAGAAGAAATGCAAATGCAGAGAGCAGCTGCTACCTCTGGAGATGAGGAAGGGAATAGGAGGAGGAGATTAAGAACTTGGTAGAACTTCTTCCCCTCCCCCACAGCTTCATGGCTGAGATTCAGGTCTACAGAGCCAGTGGCCCCTAGAGAGTGGAGAAATTTTCTGGGGCACCAGCAGGCTAGAGCTGGTCCAATCATCTATTGAAGGATGCTTTGGTTGTTTCCTTATCTTAGCCACCATGAATAATGCTGCGATGAGCATAGGGGTACATATATCTTTATGAATAAAGGTTTTCAAATTTTGGTAGAAGGGTTGCTCAGTCATATGGTAACTCTGTTTTTAATTTTTGAGGAACCTATAGGAGAAGTTTTACCTAAAATTTTTATCTTGTTTAAAAAGACTTTTGCTGAAAATCACAGACATACCTCAGAGATATTGTGGTTGGGTTTCAGACCACTATAAAAAAGCAATTTATAATATTTTGATTGATGGAGGGTCTTGCCTTCAATTTGTAAAAACAAAACAAAACAAAAAGCCATCTGTGAATCACAATAAAGCAAAGCCCAATAAAATGAGGTATGCCATACTTAGTGGTCAGCTGATAATAAGCAAGGACACTGGGCAAGTAGATGGGCCAAAGTGGAACATCCGGATGAAGGGAGCTGGGAGCATGACACCGGCAAACAGGACTCACTTCACAATTTTGTCCAAAAGTGGTATGGCCCTGGGAAGTCAGTCATCTCTCCTGCCACCTCCAGCAACCCACCCAGCCTTTTTATTTCTTAATAATATGTTTAAATCATCTAAGCATGTTCTAGAAAAAAAAATTTCTAATATAAATATGTGACTGATGAAGAAGGTGCTAAGAGATTAGGGAAGAAATAGTGATAATTAGCATGATATTTCTATTTTAACAAATATTGACAGATTACAAAGAAAACAAATTGTTCTTAGAATAACAAAATCTCTTAGGGTCACCCAATTTCTTTCAGGAGAGTAAGAGCCATTATTGGTCAGAAAACCAACTGATCAAGGTTGATCAAGATGAGTGATGCACAGTATACAAAATGTTGATTGTCACAGGACTTAGGATATTACCTAGAGAAAGTTATTCCTTAAGAACTAGTACAAAAAAGGTCTATATCATACAACCATAAGTGGATTAAATCTCAGATGAGGGATATGAGAGACATAAGCCATAAAAATTAATTCTCTGGTCAGTGACATTTAGCTTTTTCTTCATCAACCTATGAATGGTGGTCTCTAAAGAATGTCCATGATTGCTTCTTGGCCTTTTGGCTAAGATCAAGTGAAGAGTGTCCATGAAGCCAGAAGATGGAATCAATGGATAAGGAGGGACAGTTATTTAAGTGGATTATCATCGAAATTCTTGGTAACTAATTAAACAGTAGAGGGTCCTGAAATATAGAAAATAAAGTTATAAGGATAAATGCAGAGTAATGCCTACAAATTTTTAGACTGGAAGCCACACTGAAGGGAAAATCAAAGATCACAGTAAAACATGAGCTTGCAATGAACAAATGGAATCACACATCTGTAAATTATGTGTCTGTTAGGATGTAAGGACTCTGGGCTTTCAGAGATTCCTGAAGTGACCTACAGTGTGGCCAACTGTTAGTTATGCAACAAAATATGTCTTCTCTTCTTCCTGAGCACCCTTTCCAACCTCCCTTAGAATTAGTTGTAGCCATGCAACACAGCATAGCCAAAGTCATACGAGCCATTTCTGGGCCAATACATTAAAGAAAAAAAGCTTGCCCTTTGTGTTTTCTTTCTCTTCTGCTTGGATGACAGTAATAACAGAGGAAGGAGAAGCCATGACATGGAAAATTTCTGGTCCCTGAATCACCATGGTGAGGAAAACTGCCCACCCTTAAGAAATACTTGCTTTGTCTGTTATGTGACCAAGGAGTAAACTTCTCTTGTATTTGAGTCATCATATTGTATTTGAGCATTGTAGGGGAGAGAAAATTTTCCTCCTACCCTTCTTAGTTCTTAGCTGAGACCCCTGTAATAAAAAACAGATTAACAAGAGAAAAACAAATCAAAGTTTATTAACATGTATAACTCATCTCTACACGGGAGATATCTAGAGACAAATAAGTAACTTCCCAAAATGGTTTAGAATTCAGACTTAAATACCATCTTAATAGAGAAAGAAAAGACAGTGTAAAACTCTTGCAGGAGAACAAATAATTTTTAGGGGAAAAGAACAGGCCCATAGAAGAATAGATGAGAGGCATGATGGTTGTGACAAAGCATGCCTGAATGTGGAGTCAATTTCTAGTCTCCCCTCTGTGAAAAGAATCTGTCTTCTCTAGTTGATGAAACTCCCAGGGAGGGGATTTATGACAATTGAGTTCCTTTTAGAGCAGTGATTCTCAACCTTTCTAATGCTGCTGTTAATGAATCATAATGTAAATACAGTGGTACCTCGAGATACGAGTTTAATTCGTTCCGTAACCTTGAGGCGTGGGGAACTATGAGACGCTCGAGTCACGGTAAACTGGTGGGTCATGTGCAGCCGGCCGAAACACGAGATTACTCCTGTCTCAAATGTTGCTTGTATTTCAAAGCAAAAATAGCTCGTATCTCAAAAATCTCGTATGTTAGGGCACTCGTATCTCGAGGTACCACTGTACCTGTGTTTTCTGATGGTCTTAGGCAACCTTGCTAGCGGTTCTTACCCCGTGGGCTGTGACCCACAGGTTGAGAACCGCTGCTGTAGAGCCTAAGCAAAATTACAGTTATGAAGTAGCAACAAAAATAATTTTATGGTTGGGCGTCACCACAACATGAGGAACTGTATTAAAGGGTCGCGGCATTAGAAAGGTTGAGAACCACTGTTTTAGAGCATCTGTCTTCAGGCAGGTAAGGGCAGTTCAGGGAAAGCTGCTTCCTGCATTTGCTGTTTTTCAAGTGATACATCTCAAAATCATCAATATACCAAAGTAGCCTATTTTGAGGTAGGATGTCCTGAACCCCTACTGTCATATTTTGGGGTGACATTTTTCACATTGTCTATTTAAGTGCTACCTTAACAAATAAGAAATGTGTGGCCTTAGCTTAACAGTTGGGCAGTAGATGGGAAGAAGTTAGATATCACAGCCTGGAAAGAAAAAGATCAGTGTTATGCAGTAACAAAACATTTTTTTAAAAGGATCAGCTGAACATGGAAGCCAGAAAAAGTGTCTCCTGATCCTACAACTCAAAGAAAAGTAGATACAAATACCCAGAATGTTAGCATGTGTTGGTTCTTCACTGGTTACAGAAAGGTATTACAAGAAAGAGCTGAGTTCAGGCAGGAATTGATGAGTTTACAAGCAGAAATGCAAAGGGACTGGGAATAAAAGGACAGGAAAAGCAGACTGCTTTCTAAGTCCTAAACTTAAGAAAACAAGACTCAAAAAGATTTTAAGGGGAAAAAAAAGGGGGGATCCATTAAGATTTCTCCGGTTTGCAGAATAACTTCCATTAAGGAAGTTACTTTTCTACCTTTCCACTCAAACCTACTCAAAGTGGCTCCTGTCCATTTGGAAAGAGGTGGCAGTGCATGAGGGTCAGAAAGAAAAAAAAATGGCAATGAAACAGATTTGAGAATTGCATCTAAGGCAGAACTTTGGATGTGGTTGCTGTCACATGAAAATTCATGTAAGAAAACGGACCAGAAGCTTACCTGGTTTCTGACAGATGGCCCAAAACATCACAGTCCCAAAACCCCACACCCAAAAATACAACTTTTCTGGATAAAACCTTACACAACTATCAGGACCACATTTTTGAACAAGCTAGAAACAGGCTGCAAAAGTGGTCTATCTCCAAAGAGCACACATTCACCATGTTTCGAACTGTTAGTTATGCAACACAATCTGTCTTCTCTTCTTCCTGGGCACCCTGTTCCAACCTCCCTTAGAGTTAGTTGTAGCCATGCAACACAGCATAGCCATGGGCAAAGAATCGTGGGCAAAGGAAAACCTCATAGAGAGGAGTAGGGAGAACCCAGAGGGCGGACCTTGGGTCCAACTAAAGCCCTTCCTCCACTGCTCCAGAGCAGGGAGATTTTTTTAAATATACAATATTTTTTTTAATTTTTAGATTACAGTTGACATACGCAAGTACTTAGTGCTTGCTTACACATTTATGTACCTTATGGAGTGATCTCCTAATAAGTCTAGTACCCATCTGAAACATACATAGTATTACAATATTATTGGCTATATTCCCTGTGCTCTACATTATATTCCCATGACTAATTTTATAACTGGCAGTTTGTATATCTTAATTCCTTTCCATTTTTTACCCAGTCCCCAAACCCCTCCCAGCTGGCAACCATCAGTTCTCTGAATCTATGTGTTTGTTTTTGTTTCATTCATTTATTCTGTTCTTTATATTCCACATATTAATGAGATCATAGGGTATTTGTCTTTCTCTCACTGACTTATTTCTCTTAGCACAATACCCTCTAGGTTCATCCAGATTGTTGCAAATGGTAAGATTTCATTCTTTTTTATGGCAGAGTATTATTTCATTGTAGATACGTACCACTTCTTTGTCTCTTGATGGACACTTAGGTTGCTTCCATATCTTGGCTATAGTAAATAACACTGCAATGAACATAGGGGTGCATATGTATTTTCAAATTAGTGATTTGGCTTTCTTTGGATAAGTACCCAGAAGTAAAATTTCTGGGTCAAACGGTATTTGTAGTTTTAATTTTTTTGAAGCACCTCCATACTATTTTCTTCAGTGGCTGCACCAATTGACCATGCCCCCCAGGTAGATGTCCTCATTACGTGGGCCAGTGATTGCACACATTCCCCTTTCTTGCCTGTTCAAAGGAAATATTATTGTGGCTGTCCTGTCTCTGCTCACCATTGCCCCTGGGGTAAAGGGAAGTGTAGGAGGCAGGTAACCTGCCTTTTAATTTATACATTCCAAAGTATAAGAAGCCACATCTGAACCTATTGAAGAAGACTGTGCTAACTTTGGGGTCCCCTTATGCAGATATATAGTGACTAAAATAACATACTTACTGGTCACCAAAAATCAAATTCCTTGGGGCCCATGTTTCTCAGCTCCCCTGATAGTAGGAGTGGACATGTGGATAAGTTCCAGCCAATGGAGTGAAATGGAGAATGCTACCTACAGATCAAGGCTCTGTAACCCTGCTCACATTCTGTTCCTATCCACTGGCTGTACAGTGACTATGGCCAGGTCTTAGAATTGAGTAGAACCGCAGGATGAAGGGAGCCTGGGCACTAAATCACCACATGATGGATAAGCTAGCCACCAGCAAGGAACAGCTATCTCAGAAATGAGGGAAAACTTTTGTGTTTGAGCCAATCTACATTCTGGGTCTATTTGTTGGCATTCCTGGTGTTACTCTGACAGAGCTAGTAGCTCTAAAACTCTCCCTATCTCTGGGACTCTTGGGCATAAGCTCTGTGGGTCCACTGAATATCACAAGAGTTTAAGTTCTATGAAAGTAGTGTAGCCTGAGATTTTACAAACATAACTCTTTTGCTAACGGGCCTTGATTGGTGACTATATGCTGGGCATTGCGTGATTTACACACTGTGGTATGAACAGAAACTGGACCTTGGGTCAGGGAGTTTGGAAATATTCATGATGCCATCCAGAGCACAGAAAGGATGACTCTGTAGAATCTCTACAGATTTAGTCCACATTTATTCATTACACATATTCAGCAACTGAGCCAAACTTGCTTAGTTCCCCAAATATGTCCATGTTTGAGTCTTAAGCCTTGTTTATACAGATGCATAAATGTATTCCAATATTAAGCAACTACTGTGTACCAGACTCCATTCTAAAAACTGAGCAGTAAACAAGATCAAGAATAATCCCTGTTTTCTTGAAACTTACATTCTATAAAGGAAAATTGATTTTTTTTTAAAAAAACACTATAGCATATCAGATGATCAGAGTTGCAGGAGGAAAGCTTAGGAGGCATGGGGTATAATTTTAAATACAATGGTCAGGGAAGACATCACTAAAAAGATGGCATTTGAGCAAACGTTTGAAGGAGATGCGGGTGATCTGTTATTCCTACAACTTTGGAAATGCCTGCCCCTCCTTCTTTACCTGTCAAAAGGGCCATTCTCAGATGCTATCTCATTCAAAGCTTTCTCCAACTGTCACAGTAGATATATTCATTCCCTATTTTGAGCTCTTAAGAACTTCATTCTTCTCTTATACAATCTGTTCTCAGATTCTGGTTTTCTTACTCAAACACATGTTCTCATTCACTCATGAGGTTTGGGTAACAACAAACCAATTTGAATCAGATGACCTAAGGTTAATAAATTGTAGCTCTGTTTACCTTAATCCCACACAACCTCCATCACCAGCTGACATATTTTGATATTGACAATTGACATTTTCTCAACATCCTTTCACCCTTTCCAGCCAATC
Source organism: Lasiurus cinereus (assembly GCA_011751065.1). Taxonomy (NCBI): domain Eukaryota; kingdom Metazoa; phylum Chordata; class Mammalia; order Chiroptera; family Vespertilionidae; genus Lasiurus; species Lasiurus cinereus. Next base: position 9,695,718 of record JAAGEH010000040.1, on the reverse strand, counting down.
TCTGTTCACACACTCCTTCCACATAAAAAGAATACCTTTCATGCCTTGTGCACAAAGAATACCATTTTCAAAAAGACGTATAGTACGTTTTTAATCTGAAGGATGAAAATGTCAGTGACACCGATAGACTTAACTTAAGTGAGGGAGACAGTGGTAAGGTAAAAGCAAAGCAAGATCAAACAATTACCAACGTTAGCAGTTTGCTATGGGTTTAGCAAAGAGGCTTTAGAGATAACTAATGCTCAGTGATTTGTGTACCTTGGTTATTCTCAAAAGGATAAATCTGATTTGCCTGGGAATTATTTTCCAACTATCTCACTGAATATGCACAACTACAACCCCAGGTTATCTTAAAGGAAAACTTAGTAAATACTAATTACAGATCTGAATGTTCCCAGTACTCTTCAAAGAATCTACAAATGTTTGTCTTTAATGTTGTTTAGCAAAAATTTATGGAGATGCTTTAGAGACTGTCGGTTTCATTTAGTACCCATTTTAAATTTATAGACCCTTTCTTCCTTTTAGCAATTCCCTCCATTCTTCTTGGAAAGCCATAGAAGAATAATAAAGTGCAGAATGAACTCTTGCAAGAATAAATGTGTTTGCAATTTAATGAGTAGTTAAATGAACTTCTAAGGTTTTCTCCTCGAAGAATTTTGTAAAAAGAATTGCTCAAATTAAAACAGTTTTTGGACAAATCCTGCACCCATCTCCACTTGGGAGGTAAAGAGAACAGACGTGTAACTGCAAGTTCAAAGTGACCTTCTGTACTTAGTTTGGAAACATTTCAATAATGTAATTCTTATACAGTATAGAAGGATAATTCATAGAAACGGGATGATCCTTAGAACTAGCAGTATTTTGTTTCAGGATGTAATAGACAAAACCCAGTTCAAACCAGAAAAAAAAAAAAACAGCATATCTTTCCAGCATGGCCACCCAAAGTTTTGTGTCATACTCAATTTCACACTTATATTGAGGACATTGGCGTTTTGTTTAAGTAAGGCATAAAAAGTACAAGATGGTAAAACTCTATATGACACTTTGCTATAAAGGGGTTCCAAATTCTTTATAAGATGTTAGTTAACATAATTCTCACAGTCCCCAAGCAGGTGAAGAGACGTGAGGTGGTGCTGTGATGGCTTGGCCTCATTTTCTGCTTGGAACGTGAGTCATAATTAGTCTTGAAGTGGAAATGAGCTATAGTTTCATGACATTTGGTGTTGACCTGACCTCATTTCACCTCACTCCATTCGGAGTGTTATGTCCCAATTTTGCTCTATTTCCCTGAGGTCTGTCAGTGAACCTTCATAGTCCATGCCTCCCTGTTGAACTTGATGAGATGAGGGAAAGGAGAAGCCTTTTATGAGCTGGCAGCATTTGTTTCTGTGTTAAGGGGAATAAACCTTTAGGATATTGGGTCTCAGTACACTAGATTTATTCTGCTAATGAGTACTTCCTTTTTATCTTGACATATGTAGAGTTCAAATGGACTTGTAAAAAGTTAGACTTGTTTATTTTTGACTATATAACACTATATAGTGATAATATTTAAAATTTAACATGTTTAGAAAATACACAGTAAAAAAATCTCCCTCCCACTCCTATCTTCTAGTCACTCAATTCTTCCCACAGTGGCCTCCAGTGTTACTGATGTCTTCTTACAGAGACAATGGACACACATCTGGGTGGGATAGGGGAGAGGGAAAAGATAAAAATAAAGATAAAGATAAAAAGATAAAGATTTAAAATAAAGATATGTCCGTACAGGCACACCTCATTTTATTGTGCTTCACTTCATTGTGCTTCACAGAATTGTGAATCTTACAAATGGAAAGCAAGACCTTCCACCAGCAAAAGGGTTATGACTTGCAAAAGGCAACTGATGGTTAGCATTTTTCAGCAATGAAGTCTTTTTTAAATGAAGTGTGGATATTGTTTTATAGCCATAATGCTATTGTACACTTCATAGACTGCAGTGTAGTGCTAACTTAACTTTTATAAGCACTAGGAAACCAAAAATGTCCTGTGACTTGCTTTATTGCAACATTCGCTTTATTGCAATGGTCTGGATCTGAACTGGCAATATATTTGAGGTATGCCTGTGTATAACTATACATTTCTCTTCTGCCTTTTTCTGTAAATTATAACAAAGTTATATACACTGTTCTATTACTTGCTTTTTCTCACTTAAGATATCCTGGCAATCATTCCATAACAAAGCAAACACCCAAAAAGCTCTGTTATTATTTTTTATAGCTGCATTGTTTCCATTGTAATGGCATACCAGCTTCTCCTTAATCATTATTCTACCGATGTTAAAATTGCCTCCAATTTTATGCTATTATGAACATTGTCCCTGAAAAAAACCTGATAGGAAATCTATTTCACGTATGTAAGTAAGATAAGTTCTCAGAAATGGAATTATTGGGTCAAAGAGCATATGTACTTTGATTTATAGATATTTTCCAAGTTGCTCTCCATAGAGACTTTGTCATTTCACACTCCCACCAGAAATGTCTGAGAATCTATTCTCTATATCCTTGCCAACATAGTGCACAATCAAACTGTTTAACTCAAAGAAACATTTCAGACTAAGTAATGTTTTCTAATTTCTGAAGGAGATATTTGATGTATATCTTTTCACAGACCCACAAATTTAAAATAACTTGCACATATCTTCCAGAGAGAAATTTTTAACATTTAACCTTGACATAATATTGCTAAAAATACAAACCATACTCCATTTACTATGCCTATAGGTTTGCCAAAACAACTCTGTGACAGATTTCTAAACCTTAGCCAGCTAATAAGTTGTTTCAAAAAATACTTGATACAAAACATTTCTGATTTTATCAAAGAGCTTGAACAATATATTGGAGTTTTTGTACTGTGAATGGGTCACTTTTGGGGGAAATTTGGAAATATGTTTCTAGAAAAAAGTAGAAAACATTATTTTATATATGGTATTTAAAATATATACTCATAGCAGGGGAGGCATTGCAAAACTATGTGTGGATTGGTGTTTGTGATACTACAAGTTGCATTACAGAGAAGTTCTACCAAGTGAGAAACACATTTTTATGAGCTATTTAAAGGTATGCTGCATGTGCCAGCACAACTAGTATACTACACATTAGGTGGTATTTGCAAAGGTGTAATCAAGACATCTGATATTCCAAACAAGGACTTGTACTAATTGTCACAGATGTCCCATTTACAGTAATTACAGAAAATTCTTAAAGCTTTGCTGCCCTCCATGGAGAGGAGTGTTGATAGAATTCTAAAGTATTAGATCATGCTCACTTCTATAAAAATTTTTTATTAATAGTGTAACATCAGCAAAGGTTTGTATTTATTTATGGCCTTCTTTTGAAAATTTTTGTTCTTACAAAATGAAGTTCTGTGAAGAAACATTCTTTTTGGTTACATTACGCTGAAAAGATTAAAGTGTGTCTAAATTAGTATTACTAGATGTTCATATGGTATAAAAATTGCCTCTCACTCAATACTCTTACAATACTGAACATTATTTGGTACCATTTATTGAGTTTCTGCAGGAGGGAACAGGTGATGTAGGGTAAACCAACATAGGATGGGCTAATTTGAATAATTTCAGTAGACTCTGGGGCATAAGGGGCTGTCCATGGTTGTCCGGTACCTGGCTCTGGGATATTCAGTGCAGGTGTAAAGTGGTCTAAAGTGTGAGAGGCCAATAATAGAGGTGACTGGGGTGTAGACTCTGGAATACTATGCTGCAGTAAAAAAAGAAGGATCTCTTACCCTTTGAGACAGCATGGATGGAGCTAGAGAATATTATGCTAAGTGAAATGAGCTAGTCAGAGAAAGACAAAATATCACATGATCTCACTTATATGTGGAATCTAATGAACATAATAAACTGATGAACAAAATAGGTAAATAGGTCCAGAGGCATGGATACATGGAACAGACAGACATAATCTCAGAGGTGAGGGGAAATGGGAAGAAATTAACCAGAGAACTTATATACATACTCAAGGCCCAGTGCATGAATTCATGACTGGGTGGGGTCCCTTGGCCTGACCAGAAATCAGGGGAAGGGGAGATTGGCCAGTTGGCTGGGGGATGGGACTGCAAGAGATTGGCTGTGGGAGCACACTGACCACAGGGGGCAGCTCCTGCATTGAGCATCTGCCCCCTGGGGGTCAGTGCATGTCATAGCAACCAATTGACCAGTCATTTGGTTGTTCGGTTGCTTAGGCTTTTCTATATATAAACTAGAGGCCCATTGCACGAAGAGATTCATTCAATAGACCTACCTTCCCTTGGCTTCCAGCATTGGTTTTCCTCTGGCACCCAGGACCCAGGCCTTCACTCTGGGTTAAAATTCCCTCCAATTTTATGCTATTAAAATAGTCTTCATTGCAGACACTGGCCAGAGTCTGCCATCTTCATCTTCGCTGCAGACTCAGGCCAGAATCTGCGGTCTTCATCTTCACTGCGCCAGAGTGTAGCTCCTATAGATCCCTTTGTCTCCCCTCCCCCTCTCTCTCCCATAGCAGGCATCCTGCCCCACCCGGCCATCCTGCACCTAGAGCAGTTGTGCAGCCATCATCTTTGTCTTTCTAATTTGCATATTCCCTCCTGATTGGCTGGTGGGCGTAGGAGAGTGGTGGTCAATTTGCATGTTTCTCTTTTATTAGTTTAGATATGCATAGCCCATGGACACAAACAATAGTGTGGTGAAGGCCTGAGGTGGAACAGGGGCTAAGAGGAGCGGGGTACAGGGGAGGAAATTGGGGGACATCTGTAATAGTGATGAAAAGAAAAAAAAATGAGGATGGAATATGTCAGACAAAAGTCAGAGAGTTCATCAGTAATATTCATTAAAGGAAGTGTTCTTCAAGTGATGGTATAACTTCCCAACTAATGGAGAGAGAAAAAAAATCCCAGAAATGACAAGAATATTGAATAAAAGCATCAAAGACCAGGTGATATAATTAGAAAGAATTGTTAGATGATAAAAAAATACAAACAAACAAATTTAAAGTAATTGCTATAAAATTCAGGACAATGGTCTCCTTTAGGGGTATTATCAAGGTTTTCTTTCTTAATACCGGTATGGTTACATGGCTTTTCACTTTCTAATAATTCTTTAAGCTCTACACTTGCTTTAGTGTTTTATAGCAAAAATGTTTTTAAAACTTGACAGCATTATATCAGTCTCTCCTTATCAGCACTGCATAAAAATGATGAAATGGCCCCTTCAACTTCTGAAAGACCTCACAAGGCAGGTTTGAGGGTCAGAAAAGGTTTAGAAAAGCTCACACCTCATCCCCCATTAAAGGTTCTACCTGCCCTTTCTTTGTTTTCCAAGGATTATAATATTGGATTTTTTGTAAACTGTATCCCCACAGCTCTTGCTTTGATATTAAATTTCTATCTATATTCCTTCTCCTCTGTGTCACAGCCTATAAGCCTGTGTAATAGTTCTCTTTCATTGAGGTGTATTGTCCATTAGCAAATGTGTAATCTCATTAGCATAAAGTCCTTCTGAAGTGAGGCTTCTGTGCTGCCTAGCACTATTTATTGTAGTTTTGATCAAACCATTTTTTAAAAATAAATTTTTATTTTCATTTAATTTTTTAAATGATTTGATCAAAACCACCTCAATAATTTACTAACAGGCTAGATCTTAAATGTTTTGCTATAAAAAATAAACTAAAATTATAAAAAACAAAATAGACTTATAGGAATTTTGAAACAAACTAAGAAATGTTTACAATATTATAAAACTACCATATTCTTAGCCCTCTAACCTGAAGTTTCTCTATACAAGTCCCATAATTATGGTTTCCCCACATCAATCAACATTAATGTAAATCTGGCTTCTAGTCTCCATCACTCATGATCTTGATAAATCATACTTTGGAGCTGAGCTAGCATCAAAACTCAAAAAGTAAGATACACTTGACATTTAGATTCAACAAACTGATCTGATTTTGTTTAAGAATAATTTTCTAGCCCTAACCAGTTTGGCTCAGTGGATAAAGCATCGGCCTGTGGAGTGGAGGGTCCCAGGTTTGATTCCAGTCAAGAGCATGTACCTTGGTTGCAGGCACAACCTCAGTGAGGAGTGTGCAGGAGGCAGCTGATGGATGTTTCTAACTCTCTATCCCTTTCCCTTCCTCTCTGTAAAAAATCAAATATATTTAAAAAAAATAATTTTCTATTTCAGAGGGCTTTTTCAGTTGCCCATTTGTTATTTCTTTTTTAAAGTAACACTATTTTTAAAGGATCATTTAAGCAATTGAGGGGCTATAAACTTTCTGCCATAATTTCAATGTAGTAATTACAAATTAAATTTGTTTTAACCATCTGGCTTGTATTTCTTCTCCATTCAAATGTCCCCTTCCTCTTCTCTACTTCCTCCTTCCCTCTGTTTCAGGTATCTTTTTTAGCTTTAGATTTTCTGGAAATGAAAACTGGACTCCAAAAATGCTCTGGAGGCATTTCAACAGTTCTTTGCGAGAGTTCACTGAAAGGCAAAGCTAAAGATAGCCAAAGGCTTTGAACTTCCTCTCTTCTCACCTAGATGACACTTTGCTTCCTTGTAGCTTTTCTTCTGGTTCAGAAGTGCCATGGAAATGTTGCTTAGGAGAAAAGGTTGTGTTACTGTAGGAGAGGTCCTCGTCCCCACCCATTGCTCATGGGAGTAAAATTCTTGCAATATCCCAAGAAAAATTATGTTCTGAGACTTGCGTGGGAGAACAAGTGATTTACCAAGGTCCCAATTCTCCTTGTCCTGCCAAGGAAGAAGTATAGCAGTGGCTTCAATGGGGCTAGAATTGGAGTCAGTGTCCAGAGTTTCTGTTCCATGTTGGAGCAGTCCAATTTGTCATCAGGCTAACTAAGCTTGTGCTCCCTGCTGTAGTCTATCACATGTGGGGTCCGCAGGGCCACATGGCTATGGAGGAAACATGGTAAATGCAAGGAAGCAGAAATAAGAGAGCCCATAAGCCAAGAGTCAAGAGTAATAAGAGCCATGAGAGAGAATTCCTTTGTTTAGGGTATTATGTACCCCCAAATTTTCAAAGGCTTCCAGTAGCCACACCCATTCTAGCCACTGATCTCTGTTCTCAGGTGTGACTGATAGACACCTTCCCTAATCACCCCAACTTCACTGTGCATGCATCTGTTTCCCCTATGTTGGACCCTTCTCCCCCTTCCCCACCCCCGTTTCCACCCTATGATCTTCAGGGGATGGGCCAGTGATTCCCTGGGGAGTATGAAATTGCAGCTTCCTAGCACAGCTGCCCAAATGACATTCCTATAATGTCTATTTTCCCTTTGCTCCTTTCCTATTATTAATAACTAGCTGATTACAGTGGTATCAGTTATGAGTTCAAATTATAAGCTATGAATCAAATATATATACTAGAGGCCTGGTGCTTGATATTTATGCATGGGTAGGGTCCCTAGGCCTGGCCGGTCCATCTGGGCCTTCCTTCCCTGGCTGCCAGCTGCCAGCAGGGGCCTTCCCTTATTCTGAGCCACCCCCTGGTGGTCAGCGCATATCATAGCAAGGGTCTCCTAGTTGAACTCCTGAGGAGACACTTTACATTAGCCTTTTATATATATAGATATATATTGCACATTAAAACATATATGCAAGTATTACATGTAAGACTTGCTGATGTGATGACAGGAAAGGTGTAAATTAAGTTGAGCTTAAACTGGGTATTGAGATGCTTCCCCAGAGAATGGCTTAGCTAAAATATTTAGTTAAACCATCTATCAAGGCAAGAGGAGCAACATATAGAAAAGATGGATAAATAGTACCATTGACAGCCAGGAAAAGACAGCAAAATCTCCTACATGGGCACTCTGGAGCTTGATTGAAAAGTGAGGCTGCAGTTTACACTGTCAGACCTGGAACTCGGGGAGCAGCTTCCACAGCATCTCCTTCTGGGTGGTGGGAGAAGTACCCCTCCCCTACTCAGAAGCTGCCAAGAAGCTCTGAAGAGCTGCACACCCTTGTATATCTTGTATCTTGGTGGGTGAGTAAAAAGTTACATGGGATGAATGGTTATCTATGCCTTATACCCAAAATAGATGGGTGGGCAAAAGTAGGTTAATAATAATAAATAAATGATAATACAATAGTTGATAAGTAATATAAGAACAAACTCTGTGTTTTGTGTACTCAAAACTGTAAACTACTTTTGCCCACCCCTGTATAGCTCTGCCTTTCCCATCCTTTCTTTCCTATCCTCAATATTTATTGTTTGTGGTTCTCTGGGTAAATGCAGGAGGAAGGAGGATAAACAGTGTCTAAAAGAAGCTCTTTGCCCATAGTCTCCAGACACCCTTCAGGCAAAACTGTCTGCTGCCATGATGCTTTATTTGGGTGTTTGAAATCCAAGCAGAATAGGACTTATGTCTTCTTTAAAAAAAAAAAGGGGGGGGGGGGGGGGGGAGTGACAAACTTTCTGTAGGAGTAAATATTTTAGGTTCGAGGGCCATATGGTCTCTCTCAACTACTCCACACTGACGTCCTAGCCTGAAAGCAGTCATATACAATATTTAAATAAATGAGCATAATTGTATTTCTATAAAACTTTATTTATGGATGCTGAAATCTTTTTGTTTTACTGTGTGTGTGTTTTTCCATTTACATTTAAGATATACCCAAACAGGCAGCAGATACTGGACTGTTGTTTGCTGACCCTTGACTTAAAAGATAAGGTAATTTTATCCCAGGATGCTTTTAAAATTAATCATTAATGGAAATAGCCCTGGCCAGGTAGCTCAGTCGGTTAATGTCATCCCAATACATCACAGTTGGGTGTTTGCTCCCCAATCAGGGCACATACAAGAATCAAGTGAAACAAAAAATGGATGTTTCTCTCTCTCTCTTTGAAAAAAATCAATAACTAATTAATGAAGGTATATCAACTCATCTGTATTTTGGGAATAAAGTTAGGCAGGTTTTATGATCATTGGGATAATCTGTATGTAATGCATATTTATTGTGTTTGTGATGTTTAATAAAATTTGACATGATAGAGAACTTGATGGATTAGTTAAGGAGATTGCAATTTAAATGTATAGACTTGTGATCTTAAGTTGAAAATTAGGCTGAAATTTAACTACACTAACAAACAGTAATGGAAAGTTTGGAAAAATTTGAGTTTCTATAATTATAAATTTAATAACATTAAAATTTATACATTTAATTTATGTTATTTAAGTATGTAGGAAAGATTTGCTTGTTTGGGTGGTAAACTTGCTGGTCAGTCATTTCAAGTAAAATCTTTTGAATACATTTATAAATGCAATGTAAAATGTTCTAACAAATTTGACAAACTAAAAGTTGATTATTATTTAAGGATGTTTATCTTGTACAACTTAAATTAATCAAAGAACATGGGAAAGTAAAATACTTATTTTAGGTGTAGATTTTTAAATAGAATAATAAGAATTATATTTTACACTTAAAAGTTAATGGAAAGAATGTTTCATATTATGTAACATTAATAAATTGATATATCTTAAAAATCCGAGTAACTGGGACTAATAAGACTTCTTGGAGTTCAATACTCATGATCATAAGAGAGTCCCATAAGGAGCACAATATAGGTGCAACCGACTGAGCTGTCAGTGCGATTGTACAAATTGGGTTCTGACCATCACGTTGCATTGGAACTGTGTCTCTATAACATACGCTCCTGATCCCAAGTCAACCCAAACCACCCGTAGCAAATCAAAAGTCATGGACAGGAAAGCTGATAATTTTAGCCCTTTGAGGGAGAATACCCAGAAAGATATTTTAAAGTGTCAGCATAATGCCTAAAAAACAGCTGATGCACAGGATTACCTCTGCATAGAAATGGAGAATGGAAAAGTGGTGTCCATCTGAACCTGCCATCAGTTTAATCCCAAATCTTTCCTGAGCATATTGTAGAACAGAGATCAGCAAAAACTATAGCCTGGGGCAAACTCTGACCTGCTACCTGTTTTGGCATAGCCTTCAAATTAAAAAAAGGGGCTTTTATATTTTTTAATTCTTAACAAACCAAGCAATGTATTTTGTGACACAGGAAAGTGATATGCAGTTTCAATTTCAACATCCATAATGGAGCTTTATTAGAACACAGCCACGCCTACTCATTGGCGTGGTGTCCATCGCTGCATTCACACTAGCAGAGCTGAATAGTTGCAGCAGAGACCTTATGGCCCACAAAATCAAAAATGCTTACTATTTGATCTTTTACAAAAGTAAGTTTACTAAACCCTGCTCTAAGTAGAACAACTTTATCATCTCCAGTGAGTTGATGTACTGGGTAAACAATTCAAGGCTGAGATGACTGATTGGCCAAGGGTTTGGGGTAGGGACACAGATACTGCAGATTAGTTCTACCTGATGCACACTTGACCTCATTCATATTATAGGATTGGCTTATCCTGGGGCTAAGTTACTCTCTTGTGAGAACTAGCAGCATTTTATAGCTAATCTGCTTTCCTTTGGTCTCAAGAAATTTTAATATCTCATCTGACTCAAAAAAAAAAACACGCTTTGTTCCTACTTCTTTGGATCTTGAATATCCCTTTTACCTTTATAGTCTTCACTAAGAATAAGGAAGATGCCTGTTCTTCAATCAGTGTATGAATGGCTGATCTTTCCTACTAGGAACCTCCAGATTGTATGCTAGGCAACCTTTAGAGTCCAGACACAAAGCTAAATTTACTCTAAAGCTAATAAAACAAAATCCTTATAACCCCTTTCCTGGACAGCCCTTTTTGATGTGTTCACAGGCCCATATGTATTGGGAAAAGAAAGATTTTTAACTTTCCCTCTGTCACTCATGATCCCTTGTCCCAGGAAAGGCCACAGCATTTGGGAGATCAGCTGAAGACAGGTAGAATATGGGATACACTTAGTTTTATTTAAGTGGGGTTATATTTATATGGGTGGAAATCATTTGGTCTACTAGCTATCTCCTTCCACCCACTATGCCAACACAATAACTGTGGCAAGGGCAGGGGAAACATAAAGTGATAAACCTCATCCTATAGCACCCAGGACCAGAAGTAGCATTAAAGAAACAAGGTTTGAATTGTCAGAAGCCAGAAGCTACTGTGTAAAATATTCTTCATATCCTCAGATATGTCTAATCCTAAGCAAAAGGTTTATTTCTCAAAAGTGCAGTCAAAACAGACACTCTCTGCTGTCAGAAATATGCTTGATAGTGAAGCATATACAAGTATAAATGCACCATATGTTCTTAATGGAAATCATGTGAAGTAAAATTTTCTGATTTTAGAATTTGTGTTTTTGGAGCATAGAGCTGTAGCACTTCTATCCCTGAGCATATCTGTGTGAAAAGTCCATGTGTTTTAAGCCTACCAATGCATCCTATCTAAGCACCTAGAGCATTTCTGCCTGGTTAAGTCTGTTGGTTCCAGACAAAATACTTTTCAAAACTGTCCCTGACTCAGCTAAATGGTCTGAAGAAATGAATGTTTCAGTGGCAAAACTACACATATATTCATGGATAAGTCAGTGTTTGCCATATAAAATTTGATTGCCCAACTATGTAGGTCACTATGAAGTTGCCATAATTTTTAAGTACTTTTGAGTTTCTTTTGTGATGGTGTTTTATTTTCTTGAGATAACACTTCAAATTGTATGTGTTTCAGGTTCCACAGAACCTGGATCTCCCTCAGCCCAACCCCCCTTCTGATACCCAATATGAGAGAAGGGTTACACTGGGTTGTCCCCTCTTATCCCATTGTCTAAATAATAATACATTTATGAAGAAAGAGGTGGGAGGGGGGAGATGTTGCCATTACTATGATTCTTGCTCTCTACATGTCTGTCCCTTTTTCAGTCTCTTCAGATGCCAACTGATAAATTCCTTCCATTCTTGAAGTTCAGATTCCAGGGCAGGAGGTCTAACTCATCTCATGCCAGGCCACAGTGCCACAGAGTATAGGTTGTTGAGTAGCCTATGGAATGGCCACCCTTCTACTCCAAACAATGGCCACTCTTCTGTAAAGGACAACCTTGTGCCTCCTCAGCATTCCTGAGCACCTCACTTAAAATCTCTAGTGATTCTGAGGAGGATTCATGGGCAGCATTAAGTGTCCTGCTGAGGTTAGAATCATGCCCTGAAACCTGTCTACACCTGTCCTCCAGGTCTCCAGCACCTCTGGTTCTCTGGGTGTAAGAATGGAAAAGATCTACTGGAGCACTGGCCTAGGGCTGGGGTTGGTGCTGAGGGTGTAGCAGCATGCAGTGATGTGGTGAGGTTATTGTAAATGCTATCAACCACAGTGTCCCATTTAGATAAAAAAAAGATTAAAAGCTAAGAGGGAACTAGAAGTCTGGAGAAAGCAGATGGATATAGGACTGTATATGTTTACAACCCTTCACTTTTCTGATGTGTTCACAGGCCCATGTGTATTGGGAAAAGTTAAGATTTTTTTAACTTACTTTAACTTGGCCTTTTCCTCTGTCACTCATAACCTCAGAAAGGTGAAAGCATGGCTAGGACATTGAATCGGACATTGATCGCCTTTAGGGTATTGTCTGCAGGTGGAGGTCTTACCACAGATTGTGAGGAGGTGCCCTTCCGGTAGGTGAGGAAAGTGACACCACTGAGTCCGGACAAATGGTGATTTATCCAAATAGCATCATTTTTGGAGGAAGATGCTCTTCTACAGGAAATTGAAGAGGAGTAGCTTTGAAGCAACAGTGGGGAGCAAGGAGAATGCCAACAGGAGAAGAGTGGGAGGTTGGCTGCTATCTCCCATGAAATTTGAGCTTTTTATCCAGAAGTGAGGATTTGCTTTTGCCCTGGAAGGCTCTTCAATGACCATTGAAGTGTCTGAGAAAGAAATGACAATCATGAATCGTCTGTAATCACTTATGAGTGAAATTCTCTCTGAAAATCAAATTTGGTCTTGGCAACAAATTTGTTAATGTTGACCCATGTTACCCCAGTGTTTGTAGGAGGCATTCTCCAAAGTGCTGCAGGGGGAGCCTGGCCATCTCTGAAAACTCTGTCAAAGCGAAGATGACATTTCAGAGACAGATCTGACCTCCCTGCAAGTCAGGATGCCAGAGCCAAACCCGCATTAAAAATTGTGCACATTTTCAGAATAGACCCCGGGTAGTTGATCAGTACCAATTTATGATCTGTTCATTCTATTTTGCCCTGGAAAAAACCACCAAATAGGAACCACTGAACTTGTAGTCCTACATGTTAAGGCCGTTCTGAAAGCAGTTCATCCTTTGAAAACCAAGGAGTGGTGTTTTGTACAGGACGTTGGCTCCATACCCATTAGCTGCTCTGTTGCTCTATTTGCAGGGTCTGTGCTGACCATGCCACTCCCATGTAGTGCAAGGTACTTTCTTTGATGTAGCATGTCAGCAGTGAGGGAGGCCCTTCACCTACCAGAGCTCCAACTGAAAGGACAGACTTCAAAGCGAATGTTCTTTTTAGAAATAAGCAAACTCCACCAGATCTGTATGGGGTTTTTCAATCACACACTGCTGACAGAACGCTCTTTGTCTTTTTTTTTTGTTTTTCCATGTCCCATTATCCTTCCAGTTCTTCCCCTTTGAAGTATTTACACATAGTCTCGACATCTGGGTTTTGAGGGGGATTCTGCAGTGGTTTACGGCATACCTAACAACAGAGCAAGACCCTAAAAAAATACCATAGTGTCGCCCCAAAGCTTCTCATTGTCTGCCACCTGCTCTCCATTATCTAATATATTTGTTTGGGGGCTGAGCTGCTCTAGCTTTAATTCAAATGGCGTGACTGATCTGACCAAATGGTACAGACTAAAAGATGTAGAAGATCACACTGGGATTCTCAATTCATTTCGCGGTAAATGTTTTTTGACATCAACTCAAACAATCCTTACAAAATTCCTTTAAAGGCCAGTGTTTCCCTTTGTTGTTTGCAATGATTGTTCTGATCATTCTTAATTACCGTGTGCATTGCCACATGATGGATCATTTTACAATTTAAAAAAAAAACATGGAATTATTTTGGCAATTTTATTTACTAATTAAAATACATTGACATCATACGTAATGTGTAAGGTAAGTTGAATTAAGCCTTTTTAAATGAGAAAATGTGCTTTATGCATAAATTGTACTTGGAAACAGACATATGTCCCTCCTAATAGATAATGTGGGTATAAACATTTTACTGATGATATCAAGAACATTTTGTGCATTTGATTCAGCTCTCTGCTGCTCTTCCTATGACCTTGAAAGCACAACTCATATAAGAGAATGCAGTTTTGTTAAAGGATCTATTGTGGCACAAGTAGGAAGACTGAATTAAATAAACTAATACCTTAGATGCAGTCCTTTATCTTCCAAACACACACACATGCGTGCCCGCCGAAATAGCTTTAACAGCCACTATGTAGCTTGCATCCTAATAGAAGCACAGGCTTCCAGAAAAAAAAAGTAATGGGGAAGGGGCAGTGGAGAGAGAAGACACACATAACAGGAGAGTAATAGGCAGAGAGAAATCTGGGGTTGACACCATCGACTTTGGCAAGCTTAGAGTCAGAGACCAATTGCATGCACTGTTTCTTATACACTTAGGAGGTGAGAAGGCCTACATGGGGAGTATCGGATGTGGAGTTCTCTTACAAGGAACTCTAATAATTTCTGGTAACTGGGAGTCCAAGATCAGGTTCCAGCATTTTTGGATTCTTATGAAGGCCCTTCTTCTGGATTGCAGACTGCTGACTTTTTACTGTGTCTTCTCATAGCAGAAAGGAGCTTTCTCAGGCCTCTTTTATAAGGGCACTAATCCCACCCCTGAGTGCTCCACCCTCATAACCTATCATCTCCCAAAGGTTCCATCTCCAAATACCATTGGGCAATTGGATTCCAACGTGTGTATTTGGACCATACATTTAGACCATACAGACACTGACTAGTTCTATGACCTCAGGCAGATCGCCAACACTCATTTATAAAATGAGATTTTATGGGGATTAAATAGGATTATATATACACAACGCCTGGCACTGAATGGAATTTGGTAATTGTTATTGTTATCTGTAAGTGGAGATATTTCTATGTTATATTGTTGTTGTGAGGATTCATGGGAAGATGTGAACTATCTAGCACATGGTAAATGCTAAGTATATAATTGCTATTATTTATGTCTCGTTTGTGGCTCATATATTCTGCCTAGAAGGTTGTTTTGTATATATGGTCTCCCAATTAAGTTGTAAATTCCTTGAAAGAGGAGTCTTGTGCTCGTTTTGCATCCTTGGCAATGCCTAGTGGAGTTCCTCATGTGTTTTTCACTAAATTAATGGAGAACTTTATGTCAGCAAGATTAAAATTTGGAAGTTTTATATTATTGGCAATTTGTAGTATTTATAAATTTGGGGATATGGGAGAAACAGTGAAAGTGTTAATAATAATTAATTGGCTAGTTCTATTTAAGATGAATAAGAATAGGAATTCAGAGTGGAAATTTAGAAAGTATTAGTTCATCTGTATAGAACCTTCCACATTTGCATGTTTATAATGTGGTTTCAGATAATCAGGGTTTTGTGCTGCTGCATGTACCCTCCGAACAATAATTGTTTGTTTTAAGCCTAGCTTGGGAAATACTTTTGTTTGTAAATTCTGGGTGAACGGGGAAATAGGGAATGGGGCTGAGCAGAGGGTAGCATGAAAGCACTGAACCACAAACAAGTGGGAAAGGCAATCTACTGTAAAAGGAAAATATGAGATGGCCTAGCAGTCCATTTCCATGTGGCCTAAGGCCCTGGTGTCAGCCTGTCTGTAGGATTCCAATCAATACCCAAATTAAAAAGTCAACAGTTGAAAAGTCGGCAAACCTCAGCTTCTTCCATTTTGACCCCATTCCCCCTGAGTGAGCCTCTTCTGGTAGAAGAGAAGAGTAAGAGTGAGGGGGGGAGAATGAGCAGTGATTCCAGGGCCCCTTCTCCCCCAGCCTCTTCTACCCACCAGTTAACAATATAGTTTATTGCCTTATACAAGATTTTTCATCCACAGAGGCCATTGCTCTGGCCTCCTCAGAAGATCAAAGGTCTTACAGAATACTGTTAGCTAGTCTCTTGCTTTTGAACCTGGCACATACCTGTATTCAAGGATAGAAAGCCTGAGGAAAACAACTGGAGAAAGTATAGCTCTCTGAGGGAGGCTGTAATTAGGTTAACAATACTGAATTTCATAAATGATGAAGCCTAGCACGCACCTTTAAAGAGCATTTCTCTTTTGTAATTACAGTTTTCTCCATTTCATTGTGGGATGGTTTAGAAACAGTCCTGCCAAAAGTACATCTGGGAAACAGGATTTTTTTTTTTTGTCCAAAGCATCACCAATAGAAAGCCCTGGTTTAGAATCCTGTGTGTATGAGCATGCAGATAAATTTCCCATTTTGTCACCTTTTCTGGATGGCTCATAGCATGATGCCTATGATGTAAGCTGTGACACAAAAGGGATTTATGCTAAGGTTTATTAAGGCCTTAAAAAGGTAAACAGAGTAGAATAAATAAGAAAGCTTGTTTGCACCCCCACACTGGCAAACTTTAAAAAGACTTTGTATTATTGACAATGGAAAAAGTTGGTTTTATTGTTCCTATGAAATTATGACAAAACATGAGCAGAAATCTGAAGATTGTATACTTATGCACTCATGTGCCACAAAATGATGTTTTGGTCAATGATTATTGCTTATACAATGGTGGTCTCATAAGACTGTAATCTCATTGTAATTTTGATACTATTTTTACTGTATCCTATATAATAAAAGACTAATATGCAAATTGACCGGTTGCTATGACAAGCACTGACCACCAGGGGGAGTGCCACTCAGCCAGAAGCCAGGTTCATGGTTAGCGAGCACAGTGGTGGTGGCAGGAGCCTCTCCCACTCCGCAGCAGCGCTAAGGATGTCTAACTGACAGCTTAGACCCTCTCCCTAAGCTGTCAGTTGGACATCCCCCTAGGGCCCCTGGACTGGAAGAGGGCACAGGCTGGGCTGAGGGTTGCCCCCCTCACCCCCAAGTGCACGAATTTCATGCACTGAGCCTCTAGTCTTTTCTATGTTTAGATATGTTTAAATATGCAAATACATACCATTGTGTTACAGTTGTCTACAGTATTTGTTACAGTAACATGCTATATAGGCTTGTAGCCCAGGAACAATAGGCTAGAGCTGTGGTTTGCAAACTGCAGCTCGTGAGCCACATGTGGCTCTTTGGCCCCTTGAGTGTAGCTCTTCCACAAAATGCCACAGCCTGGGTGAGTCTATTTTGAAGAAGTGGCATTAGAAAAAGTTTAAGTTAAAAAAAAAATTGGCTCTTAAAAGAAATTTCAATTGTTGTACTATTGATATTTGGCTCTGTTGACTAATGAGTTTGCCAACCACTGGGCTAGACCATCTAGGTTTGTATAAGTGCACTCTATGATGTTCACACAGCAACTGCCTATGACTCATTTCAGAACATATTTCCCTCAGTAAGTGGCACATGACTGTACATCTAAACCCTCTCCCTGAGAAGGGTCAGATTATAGGACTCCATGATTATGAGCAGTGGGGGGCTTTGTGGGCAGCTCATATCCTCGTCCTGGGACTGGGAATTTGCAACTGGGACTTGTTTTGTTCACTTCTTCCACCCAGTTCACTTTTTCCTGTATATGTGTGTTTTGGGGGAGGATAATAAATACTTTTAGTGGGAGAAGTATAAGACTTGGATAATATATTAGTTAATAAAAAATTTTGTCTAGATTATTCAGAGAATGACTTATCAGTCTGATAGGTTACATGTATATGAACTTTAATGGCTTAGAAACAAGTTTCATTGATGGCACAGTTATGGTAATGGGAAGAATGTGCCAATATATGGGGGCAAATAGAAATTTCAGGTGACTCTTAATGAAATAAAACTCACCATAAATATAAAGTATTAAGCTGGACCCCAAACATCAGTGCTGTGACACTGTAATAGTCAACTCTCTGATTCAAGTGGACCTCACGTGCATTTTGCAAAGCAAGGTGATTAAATATCACCTGGAAAAACTTCTTGGGCCACTATAATTCGACAGGGTTTGTTAAAAGATCTCACCAATTTCACTGACTCTTATACTTTGCCATACATTTTTGCTTATTTGATAAGACTGTACCTTTTGTGCCAGTGTTCAGGGTGTGTTTATGGACACCATCAGCCTCATGATGACGTGTGACCAGGTGGGAGGTGCAGGCACAGACTGCACGATTTGTGCTGTGCATTTGCTGGGATAAAACACGTGGGTGGACAGTTTACATCAGCTCTTCTTTACTCTGACAAAGTCTTGCATCAAAATTATGCTGACTGCCCTCCCCCCTTGCTGCTAATTTCTTTGCCTGATGACACACTGTAGTGTATGAATGGTCCATCCTATGAAAACAGCTGTCCACTTGTTCTGCGTTGTCTTAGAAGAAGAAAAAAGTTCTATTTAAATACTTTGAATTTCTGGGTTCCTTTGAAGTTTAAAAGTAATTTACATTGATTTGCATATTTTAGACAGTGCTGAAAGCTAAATTCATTTTTTATTCACTAGATACTTAAAGAGGTTAATCCACAACATAGACAAAATAGATGCCCTTCTGAGCTTGTCATCGTGGAGAATAGGCAAATGAAGAAGGTAGTTACCGAATGTGGTAAATGCTATGGAAAAAAGTAGATTTAACAGAGAAAATAGGATTCTTTGAAAGTTCAGAAAATGTCTCTTTAAATATGTGATAGTAAGGCTGTAAGCTGTCCTGCAAAGATCTCAAGAGAGAAATTCCAGGCAAGGATCTCTGTAAGTGCCAAGGCAGATTTGTCCAGCTGAGTTCAGTCATTTGATGGACAGAGCTAAAGCCAATTAGTCTGGAGTGTAGTAAACAGAAGGGAAAGAGCAGGAAAGATGTGAGGTCTGAGAGATACAGCCCAGGGCAAATTCACACAGGGCTTGGAAGAAAGGATAAAACCTTGGGGTTTTGTTCAGAGGGCAGTGGGAAGCCAGTAAGAGTTTCTAAGTGGAAGTGTGATGTAATCTGTAGAATAGCACTTTCGCCCGACCAGTGCTGCTCAGTTGGTTGAGCATTGTCCCACGCACCAAGAGGTCGCTGGTTCTATTCTGGTCAGGGCACATGTCCAGGTTGCAGACTCAATCTCCAGTAGGAGTTGTGCCTGGAGGCAGTCGATCAATATTTCTCATCAATGTTTCTATATCTCTTTCTCCCTCTTTCTTCCTCTCTCTGAAAGCAAGACAAACACTTCTTTCAGGAATGGATATACTTAGCCATATCACAAAATCAATACGTATTGAATATTGAAAATTGTCTTCCCTGATGCTCAAGAGCTGTGATTAGAAGCTTAGTTAGTGTCTATTTCATACTTAATGCTGGACGCATGAACAAAGGGAATAGGTTAAGATCTCTGGACTTTGGAGTTTGCAGGAAGGCTCCCTGAGGCAGAAGTCAGCCTTGGAGGAAGGACACTGCCCCCTAATACTGATGCTCTAGTCAGCTTTGAGCAGACACCCGCCGAGTTGAGAACAAACCTGAGAGTGAAGGGGTTTGCTGGCAGATGGTGCTGATTGTTCTGAAGTTGCATAAGGATGCTGATTCTGATAAAAGAAACTGCCAATTGAATCCAACTGGTACTGCTAGGAACAACTGCTCCATCAACCAATGCAGAGAGAGTGGCAGCAGCTTCATTCTTCAGGAGTGAACTGGAAACTGCAGGCATCACTTCTGCTCATAACCTATTGGACTAATGGGCATAAACAGGTTTTGAAATAAATGCAATTAGTTCTGGGTAAGCATGCAATTCAACTGGTGGAGGCCGGGGCACACAGATATCCTAAGAGAGTAACCTCTGGGAGTAACCATCCAGCAAGCCTTGGGCATGAGTCTGACAATTGGTTAATTGTGGACCAGTTAAGTCAGGACACTCTCTCATTTCCGGCAGTGCTCAAGCCTCACCACTTGCCCCTATCTCCAAAAGCAAAAACTCCTGTTTCAGGCCAAAGATAACATGTAACCCTCAAAAAGGTACCAAGTTAATGGGACATTAACCACATATGGGACTTCACAGGGATACAAGTTCTTTTTCATCCTCCTCTCTCTTCACTCCCCACCACCCTTGCAGGGACTGGCAGGACCAGGGTAAAGAGACATGGACAGAGGCAGCTTAGTGAAGCTCAGCTTCAGGTCTCATTCTCTTTCCTTGGTCTCAAGGGCCAATCAGATTCAGTCCCATGACAAAGAGCCTAAGTAACAGACCAGTACCCTTGCTTCTGTTTCGGTTTTGGTCTCAAGGATGCAAAAAGAGGTTGACATTTTTAAAAAGTTTCCTTTCGATTCCCCCAAGTCTGAATCCAAATAGGGATTTGAAAAGAGAGCTCCGGCTTATAGTTGAGCCTGCAATTTTTCCTGGCATGTGCTCAGAAGCAGTGGTGCTTTTGTGTGTGCCAATTTAGCTAAGCTTCCTGAAGTCCCATCCAGTTCTGAGTTAGGATTGGCCACAGAGGAAATTGCTGGAGATAAACAAGGCAGAGGTAAAGCAGAAGCCAGTCTGCTCCAGGTCCGAGTCAGCGGCCAGGCATCCACAGCTCACCCACGCAGTCCCTGACCCTCCAGTTGCCGCTACCATGTCTGTGGAGCAGCAGTCTGGCCGGCAGCTTCTCAGGTCCCATGGAATCTCCTTCAAGCTCTGTGCAGGTGCACGTGAGGTCTGTAGCACAGGATGCGGCTCCTCCTGCAGGTACCCACGTGGTGGAGGTCAGAGGCGGTGGGATCAGGCAGGTTCCACCTGTCCACCCTCTTCCCTAGCCCTGCTGATCAGTGGTGGCTCTAGGCCCAGCAGCCAACCAGAGGCAACATTATCTGATCAACTTATTTCCCAGTTCCCACAGCTATACATAGTCTAGTTCCTGTAATAAATCCCTTATTCCATCTCATTGAACTCCAATACAATAAGCTAGGTTATGCCTAACCCTGAACCAGGTTTATTTTTTGCTCATGATCCATCGCAGCTCTGTTCTGCATCGTCTCCACTCTGGGACCCAGGCTGAAGGAGCTGCCTCTGTTCAGAACAGTGCTGGTCACTGTGACCCATGGAGAGAGACAGGGAATCACACCTGTTCTTGAGGCTCTGCCTGCAGGGACTCCCACCGCGTACCTCACACTCCTTGGCCAAAGCAGTTCCCACAGAAATGCCTCAATTCAACAGGAAAATGGGGGAACATAATACAATAGGATTTTTTCTAACAGTAAACGCATGTGTCATTTCTCCACAGCAATTCTCTAACAGCAGCTAGGTACCCACTGATTCAATTCAATTGTGCCACCAACTTAGCACAGACCCCACACGTTAGGGGCTCAGTCTCATAGGATGGCCCCCACTTCAGACATCAGCTGCAAATAAAGTGCCCAGGCTGCTCACACTTCTGCCCAGCCAGTTGCCAATTCAGGGGTTCTCAGGACCACCTCCTTAGGTATAACAAGCTGCTAGAATGACTCAGAATTCAGGAAAGTACTTTACCAACCAGGTCATTATAAAGGTTACAACTCTGGAACAGCTAAATGTGTAGGACAAGGTATGGAGAGGTAGTGCTTCAGTGTGTTCACCAACTTGGAAGGTCCCCGAACCCCATCATGTAGGGGTTTTTATGGAAGTTTCTGTAGGAGGTATGATTGGTTAAATCATTGGCCATTGGTGACTGAACTCCATTTCCAGCCTGCTTCCCCTCCCAGAAGATCAGGGGTGAAGCTGAAAGTACAAACCTCATCATCTAGTTGGTTTCTCTGGCTACTCCACCAATCCTGAAGCTATTTACGCTCCCGCCACACCCATGAGTCATCTCATCAGCATACAAAAGAAAGTATACTCCAAGGGTTCTAGGAGCTCTAGACCAGGACTGGGGCACAAAGATCAAGTATTTATTTTTTATTAGGCCATCATATGAAACAATAATAGATAAAGACAGAAAAAACATCCTTTAGGAATCTACCAGTTTGCACAAAGGATTCAGATTTGAAGATCAACATTGTCTCTCTTTCCATCATAAATCACTATATTGTTCACTCAGCAACATTTTGGGGATCTGAATTAGATACAAGCAGTGTAGTAGGGGTTATTTTAAGACTAAGTCAGTATTCTGCTTATTTCTATTACTTTTAGTAGTTTTCCTTTGGGACTAAACTGCTACATTTTATTTTAGTTGCAAGGTGATAAAATATTTATTTGAGAAAATGAATGAGTTGAATATTGGGTCACTCCTGAATCTTGAGACCCAAGAGGAAAATGATTGGTTTTTTTTCCATGCTAATGTATCAAAACTAGACAAACTTTAACGTGGCCGGGGGGATTGACATTGCAAGTGCTTGAGAAATAAATTAAATGAGTGTCACAGTTTATTTCCTAGATGCTCATAAAACTATGTCTACTTTTTTAGCTATCATATAATCAATAGCCTTCATCTAATGGTGTTATGGGACGGTTTCTCCTTGTGTTTTGAACTAACTTGAAAATTAAGTTGAGAACACTATACCTGAAGTTGTTTGATTTCTCTACTTTTCACCTCAGGGCTCGATACTTACTGAGTATATGGAGTATAGTTGTTTATTTTTGTATATCCAGTGGTTATCATAGCTCCTAGCTTAGAGTAGATGCTCAACAAATGCTAATATATTACCATATTTTATCTATTTTAACATGCACATGTGTTTGACATTTAACCTCCCAGAAGTTGGTATGATCTTGCAATTAATAATGGCTTACATCACTGTCTCCCATTTTTTAAATCTCCAAATACCTCCTGGTAAAATGAAGAAAGCCTCAACTTCACAGCATATTCGATTTGATCAGATGTAGGTAATTAATAAATTAGTCAAATGTTACTTTTTTAGAGTTATTATAATATTGATTCAAACATTTTTTTATAAAGTGATGTCCTGGGATGACATTAAATACTCCTTCACAGTTTTATTGCCTCATAAATTAGGTGTTTAACTCAAAATTTATCATCATTCTTTTTGTTACTTATCTGTTCAAGTAAAAATGTAATTCTCCAAATGGAGTTTACATTGTTAACCAGACTGATTAACTTTATCCTGCCATGTAATTGAGACATGGGCAAAGATTTTGTTGTCCTTTAATTCATTCTTTTATTATCTACTCAAAAGTATTGACATGTTTCACCTTAATTAGTATTTTGTGTTAACTCAATTATTCTATGTTGAGTCACATAGTAACATATTCTGCCGAGAGCTGTGGTGTGGGGGAGTTATAGGCCACCCCCCTGCCATCGGAGTCCTAAGCCACCCACAAAGCCTCCACTATGCAATTACCATTTGTCTATGTGAAGCACAATGGTCACTACTCTTTGACTAACCATCAATCTCCTGAGCTTTAGGAAGTAACCTGCTGATGCTGCTATTCTGTTTACGAATTTCAACTCGCGTATGCATGTGCTACCTTGTTCTCTGACACATCTCTTGTAAGCTTTGGTGGTTTTAATAGCTAGGGGAAAGCATTTCATTATAAACTGCATGACTATATTTGTTTAATTTAGAACCAAGGAAACAAAGAGGCATTCTTTTAAAAACCATGATCGTATATATCGTGAATGAAGTATACCAATGAAAGAAAGGAAAGTCTTATTTTTTAAAGGATTGGGCTGTTTGCTATAGCAGATGATCAGAAATGCTGACTGAAAATCTGCCCTGGACCATTTCATCGGCTGCAGGCATGACAAGCTTACCAATTATGCCGGCATTTGCAGATGGACATAAGGGAAACTCCTTATATTAGACATGAAGAGATTATTCAAATGGATGTGCTCTTTTCTGATGTTTTAAAAATAGAAGATGAGTTTGTTATGTGTTTAGTTACATGTCAAATATGGGACTATAGGTTACTTTCAAATAAGGGCCAAGTAATTGCTATTGCACTCTTGGGCATTTACCCCAGAGAAATGAAAACATGTTTACACAAATGTTCAGAGAAGCTTTATTTATAACAGCCTCAAGCTTATGGGGAGGGGAAACAATGCCCTTCAATAGGTGAATGCTTAATTCTCTTTTCCACTTAATCTATATATCGAAGCACGTACCAAGCACCAGCAATGTGTTTAGAAAATGAATGGGGTAGAGTTCTTATCAAAGTTCCCATCGCCTGGGAATTTGTTAAAAATATAAACCCTTCAATGGAAGGCACCCCAGGCCCACTGGGTCAGGAACTCTGCGAGAGTAACAAGCTCTGCAAGCTGATTTTGATGTTAAAGTTTGAGGACCACTGGTCCACAAATAAACAATTAGCAGGCAGTGTTGAAAGTGCCATATTAAATATGTCTGCAAAGCACTTTGGAAAAAGAAACAGCAAATAACTGGGAAAATTGAGAAAGAGTGTACAGAAGAGATGACATTTGAGCCAAACTTAAAGGCAAATAGGATTTTATTCTTAAATTTAACAAATCCTGATGAAGCCCATACTACTATGGTCACTCTGCCAGACGGAGGAAGTTTAATAAGCAATAGTTCAATGAGTAATAACTCAGGCAGATTTCCCAAGAGGAAGTCCAAGGATTCCTCCTGTTCTGGGATCCTTACAACACCCTGTCCCTGTTTTTATAACTATACAAAATTAAGAGTGTATATAAGTGTGTGCTCTTTTTTTTACATTAGCCCCCATAAAACCTATGTTTAGGGGTCGGAGGGAGATAGTAAGAAAGCAAATAGAACCTCTGGTAAAGAAAACCATGTATGTCAGGCGACAGAGGGATGAGTTTGTTGGCAAGATCCGAGTGTGAGTGACTAACAAGGTTCATTACTAGAGGCCTTGGACTTTATCCTCTACTTAGTAGGTAACATTAGAGACGTTCAGTAGGTGCCTGCCTGCATTTAACAAAGGTAACTGTAGCAACTGTACAAGGCAACAGATTGATGAAGAGAGAGACTGCAGCCAGGCACGTGGGTGAGCAGCATAATGAATGGGAAATGTTGAAGGCGGAGATTCAGGCAATGGGAGTGAATTTGAGGGACAATGCAGAGAGAGAATCTACCTCAGGATCCACTGGAAGATAAGCCAGGTAAAGA
This sequence comes from Lasiurus cinereus, assembly GCA_011751065.1. Classification (NCBI taxonomy): domain Eukaryota; kingdom Metazoa; phylum Chordata; class Mammalia; order Chiroptera; family Vespertilionidae; genus Lasiurus; species Lasiurus cinereus. The sequence goes on along the minus strand of JAAGEH010000040.1, from coordinate 9,670,589 downwards.
CATTGAGAGTGACTTTTATATTAGAGTTTGGGTGTTTGGGGGCATTATCGTGTGGATAATAGACCTTGCAACTCAAAGAAAACTGAGAGAAGCTATGAGTTTCATGGATAAAATAATAGAGCTCCATTTTCAATAAGTTGCATTTTTCTACATTATGCTCCCATCATTCTGAAATTTATATATATAATTCTAATTAACTACTTTTTGAGAAGGGCTACCCATTTGAAAGAAAAATCACTTATACATAGTCTAGTGCTTTGTAATTATACAATATCATTATTCTTAAACTTATGTTTTATACTCATTAACTAAATCATTATTTCTAAAGAACATGAAGTGAGACTTTAGTATAGACAAAAGTCTGTCTTAGGCTTTAAAATAATTTAGCACCATCTCTGATGACTAGAAAAAAAAATGGTTTTAAAGACTCTGCAAATAACTTCCCGGAACAAAAGGTCAGAAGATTCCCCCTTTATAATAACAGAGCAGGTGAGGAGGAGAGGTACCAGTAAGCTCTGCTCAGACCCAGATGGAGGTTGATGGAAAAAAGCTTAAAGTTGCCTGTCAAAGATATACATGACAAAAGTGGTGAATTATATGTGCAATCCATATAGAAGAACACTAAACAGATTTTGTGTCCTGGTGTAATTATACAGATTAGACATTTAGCAAAGCATAAAGCAGCACGTCTCAAGAAAAAGGTCATCTAAATATACCTAAATGACTGTTCACTGAGATTATTCAGAAAGAGTGAACATGGATGATGAGGGAGATCTGTTTTTGGTGCATGAGCTTTGCAGTGTCTGTTAAACATCATGACTTACTTATTGCCATTTAACAGGGAAGCCGTTGCCAGGGCACCCGGTCCTAATGTAATGTTTTGTGTGCCGGGCATGGCTTGGCTGAACACAACAGAGAGCAGCGGTGGATGCTCTGGGGTTGCCATAAAAGGCCTCAGGCCAGCTTAGCAGACATCAGCATTCCTTCCTGTGAATTAAGAATTGAAACACCTAAAATTCTAACAGTGCATCCCGATCACATTTCTACTCTTAGGATTAGAAGTATTTCCCTCCTTTGCTGGATTTATCTCAAACTTGGTTAAAGTTAATGTGTGTGTCACATTTTCTTTGTCCATTCATTTGTTGGATATTGAGGTTGTTTCCAAATCTGGGCTATTGTAAATAAGGCTGCAATATGAAAGTGCAGTGCAGCTGTCTCTTTAAGATGCTAATTTCATTTCTTTTAGATATATACTAAGATGTAGGATTGCTAGATCAGATAGTTCTATTTTTAATTTTTTGAAGAACTATCGTGATTTTTTTCCCATAATCTCTGTTCCAATTTACACTCCCACCAACAATGTATAAGGTTTCCCTTTTTTTCATATCCTTGCCAAAAGATATCTTTTGTCTTTTTTACAATAGCCAACCTAACAGGTGTGAGCTGCTATCTCATTGTGGTTTTGATTTGCATTTCTCTAATGGCTAGTGATGTTAAGAAGCTTTTCCTCTACTTGTTGGCCATTTGTATATTTTGTTTGGAGAAATGTCTATTCAGGTTCTTTGCCCATTTTTTAGTAGGGCTGTTTTCTCATCATTTGGTTGAGTTTCTTATATATTTTAGATCTTAAGCCTTCTCAGATATATGATTTGAAAATATTTTCTTCCGTTCTGAGGAAAATATTTTCTTCACTCTGTTGATTGTTCCTTTTGCTGTTCAGTAGCATAATAGTTTAATGAGCTCCCACTTGTCTATTTTTGCTTTGGTTGCCTGTGCTTTTGATGTCAAATCCATGAAAGCAATGTCAAGCTTTTCTCCCATTTTTTTTTGTAGTTTTAGAGTTTCGGGTCTTATATTTAAGCCTTCAATCTATTTTGAATTGATTTTTATATATGGGGTGAGAAAAGAACCCAATTTCATTTTCTGCATGTAGACGTCCAGTTTTTCCGACACTATTTTATTGAAGAGATAATCTTTTTCCACATATATATAATTGGCACCCAAAGATCAGGTGATCATAAATGCATGAATTTATTTCCAAGCTCTCTATTCTGTTTCATTGTTCTATATGTCTTTCTTTATACAAGTATCATACCATTTTGATTATTGTAGCTTTTTTATAGAGTTTTAAATCAGGAAGTATAATTCCTTCAGCTTTGTTCTTCTTGTTCAAGATTACAAAGCCACTTTTCTCAAAACTGCCTGGTACTGGCACAAGAACAGACATATAGACCAATGGAATAGAATAAAGAACCCAGATGTCAACCCAAACCACTATGCTCAATTAATATTTGACAAAGGAGGCAAGAGCATACAATAGAGTCAAGACAGTCTCTTCAATAAATGGTGTTGGGAAAATTGGACAGATACATGAAAATAAAAATTAAACTGGACCACCAACTTACACTATACACAAAAATAAACTCAAATGAATAAAAGACTTAAACATATGACAGGAAACCATAAAAATCTCAGAAGAATCCTCAAGCAGCAAAATCTCAGACATATGCCAAAGCAATAGCTTCACTGATATAGCTCCTAGGGCAATGGACACTAAAGAGAAAATAAACAAATGGGACTACATCAAAATAAAAAGCTTTTGCACAGCAAAAGAAACCATTAACAAAGAAAGCCCACTACATGGGAGAACATATTTGCTAATGTTATCACCGATAAGGGCTTAATCTTCAACATTTACAGGGAACTCATACAACTTAACAAAAGGACGATAAATAGCCCAATTAAAAAATGGACAACAAACCTAAATGGATACTTTTCGAAAGAGGACATACAGAAGGCCAAGAGACATATGTAAACATGATCAAAGTCACTAATTATCCAACAGATGCAAATCAAAACAACAAAGAGGTACCATCTCACACCTGTTAGAATGGCCATCATCAACAAATAACAAGTACTGGCGAGGATGCAGAGAAAAAGGAACACTGGTGCAGCCACTGTGGAGAACAGTATGGAGTTACCCCATATATAAAACTAAAAATGGAACTCCCATTTGATCCAGTGATTCCACTTCTAGGAATATATCTCAAGAAACTAGAAATACCAATAAGAAAGGATATATGCACCCCTATGTTCATAGCAGCACAATTTACAATAGCTAAAAACTGGAAACAGCCTGAGTGCCCATCAGCAGATGAATGGATTAGAAAACTGTGGTACATCTACACAATGAAATACTACACTGCTGTAAAAAAGGAAGAAACTCCTACAATTTGCAACAGCATGGATGGACCTGGAGAGTATTATGCTAAACAAAATAAATCAGTTGGAGAAAGATAAATATCACATAATCTCACTCATTTGTGGAATATAATGAACAACATAAACTGATGAACAAAAACAGATCCAGAGACAGAGAAGCATCAATCAGACCATCAAACCTCAGCTGGAAGGCAGGGGAGGGTGGGGGTAAGGGGGAAAGATCAACCATAAGTTATGCATATAAGCATAACCAATGGACACAGACACTAGGGGGGTGAGAACATTAGTGGGGAGGGAGGGGTAATGTGGGAATAAGGACACATATGTAATACCTTAAAGAAGAAATTAATTAAATTTAAAAAAAAGATTGCCTTGGCTTTGGGGGTCCTTTGTATTTCTATATAAATTATAGGATTATTTTTATTTCTGTAAAGAATGTGATTTTGATAGGGATTGCATTGAATGTATGCGTCAGTTTGGGCAGTATGGACATTGTAACCACATTAATATTTCCAATCAATTTACACAGAATGTGTTTTTTTCCCTCTGTTTTCTTTAGTATCCTTCACCATTGTTTTATGATTTTCAGTGTACAAGTTTTTCACCTCTTTGGTTTAGTTTATTCCTGGTTTATTCTTTTAACTGGTATTTTAAGTGGAATTGTTTTAATTTTTTGATAGTTTGTTATTAGTGTATAGAAATACCACTAATTTTCGCATGTTGATTTTTGTCTCCTGAAACTTTACTGAATTTGTTATTTTTAATAGGTTTTGTGTGTTTGTCTTTACAGTGTTCTACATATCATGTCATCTGGAGACAGTGATAATTTTACTTCCTTTCCAAATCAGTTACCTTTTATTCTTTGTCTTGCTTAATTACTCTAGCTAGGACTTTCCATACTCTACTGAATAGATGTGCAAGAGTGGACATTCTTACCTTGTACTGGATCAGAGGAAAAGCTTTCTGTTTTTACCACTGAGAATGTTAGCTGTGGGATTTTCACACATGGACTTTTTTTGTGTTGAAATATGTTTCTTCTATACCTATTTTGTTGAGAGTTTATTTTGAATGAAGGTTCAATTTTATCAAATGCTTTTTCTTATGATTCTATGTTCTGTTAACCTTTTATTCTATTAATGTGATATTATCAGTCCACTTGTGTATGTTAAACCACCCTTTTATCCCAGGGATAAATTCTACTTTCTCATGGTGTATAATCTTTTCAATGTGCTATTGAATTTTGTTTGTTTTTGTTGTTGTTGTTGTTGTTTTGCATCTAAGTTTATTAGAAATATTGGCCTGTAGTTTTCTTTGGTCTGTAGTTTTCTTTTCTTATGGTATCTTTTTTTGGTATCTGGGTGTTACAGGAGTCATAGAATGAGTTTGGAAGTGTCCCTCCTCTTTTGTGTCTTGGAAAAGGTTAAGGGGAACTAATATTAACGCTTCTTCAAATGTTTGGTAGAGGTCAGCCATGAATCCCTGGGTTTTTCTTTTTGTGAGCTTTTTTATTACTGATTCAGTTTCTTTACTCATTGTTGGTCTGTTCAGGCTTTCCATTTCCTCTTGATTTTAGTCTTGGTAGGTTGTATATTGGTAAGAGAGTGGGCTCGGCTCTTTTCGCTTTTTAAAATTGGTCTAAGAATAGACAGAAACTTGATTTAATGAATACAGATTGCAGCTGGTTCTCCTTCTTTGTTCCCATGTCAATCGATAACTTTCCCATAGGCTAGAAATCTCGATCATTTCCTCTTCTTCCTTCTTCCTTACTCTGCATAACCAACTTTATTTTTGGAATGCTTTTCCTGGCTCGCTCCTCCTGTGCATTTCCAATGGACATAACTCCTTGCAGCTCAAAGTGTGATCTATGGGCCAGCAGCACTGTCATCAACTAGCAGCTTGTTAGAAATGCAGAATCTCGAACTGTAACTAGACCTACTAAATCAGAATCTGCATCTTTTTAAAAAAGAAAAGATTAATAAAATCTGAAATAAAGAACATTGTAACTGATACTCTAAAAATGCAAAGAATCATAAGACACAACTATGAATGGTCATATGCCAACAAATTGAATAACCTAGAAGACACAGATAAATGCTTCTGTTTTATTTTCAATACTGACCTATATGTCCATGAAAGGTGATTCTAGTGCTAACTTATTGGGAGGGTCTTTTTAGAGACTTTTAGGATAAGAAGAAAATATGGATAAATTTGAGAAAGATTTTTCTATGAAATATAAGCTTTTACACTCAGAAAGGCACACTGAATTTAACAGAATTATAGGTAAGGGGTACTTGGAATTCATGTAGCTACATTATTTGAAACTAAGAAAATTAAGGCTCCAAAATGTGACATATTGAAATTTAGATAGGAAATAAAAGAAATGGCTTCTTTCTGGTTTTTACATTGGGAATTTTTTTTTTCACTAAACCAAAGATGTTTTATTTTATTTCTTTGGATAATATATAGTAGAGTTCTTGAGCCAGATTCTGGGAAGAAAATGTATTAGCAAAATCTGAAATGCTTTTCATTGAGTATTAAACCACAGTAAAGAGCTAGAATTTTAAAATGTAATGCACCGTCATACTGCTGTTAAAGCACCAAGCAGAATACTTCTGAATGTAGCAATCAAATATCATAGAGAAGTCATCAATGTTAAAACCATAAATCATCAAAAGAGGGTGGAGGGTATCTCTATTACTTTATGGGATGCAATCAGTGGCTCTTCCTTCAAATATACTTACTTATGAATATCCATGTGATACACCAGGTGCTTTCTGATTAGCTTTGCAGAAAGGATAGAAGTAAAGGCAAAAAAATGCTAACTTGATTCTCAGGTACAGAATTACTTTAAGCTAGCAAAATGTAGTGAACTATTACTTCTCTAATAAGTTTCCTGCATGGCTTCTTAGTTTCAGTGTCTCTAGTATAGGAGTCAACCATCTTTCCTTAGTATTTAAAGTCTTCAATTTTCACCAAAAGGGCAGGAATTAAGGTAGTAGTGACTCTTTTATATGAGGAAGGTGTTGGTATGTAGGTGCTACAGAAAGAAGCACAGTGTCAAAGGCAGATACCATGGACTTCCTAGTATCTCCTGGGTGGACCAGCACAGCTCGACATCCCTTGTCCCATAACCCCAAACTCAGTAGTCCCCAAATCACCTCCAAGTCCCCCTGGCCTGATAATGCTGAGAGTTCCTAGCCCTTGTTTTGCCTGCTATCAGTTAGCATGCCTTTAGTTATCACACAGCCTAAGTAGAACAGTGATCATCCTAGAAGATGGAAAGCAAACCTGATAGCATTAACAGCTAGACTTGGTATTCTCCTGGTGAATATAAACCAATTTCAGACAAGACTGCTCTGTGTCCCTCATGAAATAAGATTTAAAAAAAACAAGATCACGGTGATCATGACTAAGCACAGACCAAAAAACAACACTGTCTAAACCAGAAACATGATCAAACATCCTCCTTTCCCCACTTTTTATTTGGGGGAGGGCTGATATAAATGGCTACAGCTTCTTTATCATTTACAGTTTTAGCTCCACATTATTTCCTCTATTTTCTAAATAAAATTATTAAGCTATCCAATGATAGAATTACCTCTCCTTTGGATAGCATTCACTCCAAAAAAAAAATCCTACTTTCTTAACCTCTTCACCAAATTACCTAACTTGATCCCAAATCCGACAGATTCTTTCTAACCCCTTGGTACTGAGATTAACCCCTTGTTGCATCGATCCAATAAACCAAACTTTTTTTTTTTTTTACTAACCTTATGTTCTAGTCTATGACTGATAGGCTTCAATAATGTTTCCAAATTGGTGAGTGTACCAATTAATAGTTTAGGGAAATGTTAAGAATCTTTCCCTTTTCTTATATGTGTGTTTCGTTTTGATAAATGGGACTGACTATCCAATTATTACAATCAGCAATTAGTCCTAAAGAGAAATAAAGATAAAACTTGGGCACTAAGACAAAGCTTTTTCAGGGATTCCCACCTTTACCTGATGTTGTAGAAATAATATTTTTCTGATGACTGGTATTCAGGCTGGTAGTAATAAATATTATATTAAAATGTATAAACAATGCTTTCTTTTGGACTGATTTAACTTTACTTCAATATGAGGCCTTTGGTGATTTTTTTATTATTTTAATCCCTAATTAGTTGTTAGTTAATGTTTTCATCTTTCTTTAATGGTGAAACAACAAGAAATTTAATTGCCAACATTTCTGAGGCCTTTTGTTGGATTTATTGGGACTGTGCTTTAGGGAAATAATAACTTACAAAATGCTCCTGGGCTTGGAAAGAGAAGACAAGGCTAAATAAAGTTGGCTCCAGGAATTTAACAGTTTACTAATGCTTCTGGTTTATAGGAGACCATATCCTCTGGCCATATTTCCCTTCCAGCAGCCCACTGATACTTGAAATGTTGAGATGTTGTAAGAAGGAGAGCAAGGATAAATAAGACAGTGAAAGATAAGCATTTCTTTAACAGTGTAGCTAAAATGACCACTGTCTACATAAGAAAAGAATGCACTATTGTGACCTGAGAAGCAACATATTCTAAGATTACACTGAAATGTAATAAAAATTCAAAATTAAAGACTTTGAGTTGAGAAGTGGAATAAGTAAAACTTTATTAATTTCTTGGTAAGAGGAACTGGAATTAAGAGTCACTTCTAAAAATGCTCTGGAACAATCTTGGAGAGAATATATATTTGGAGGGAAAAAAAGAAGAGATAAATGTGTGGTTTCTTTCATTCCATTTACAAAATATTTAGTGCCCTATTATGTGCCATGCATGATTTTAAAAACTGGGGATATAATTATGGGGGTGGGGGAGGAGCACTCCAGTTTCTACTCTCATGGAGATAATGGAGAAAACGGGGATAATATGATATTAGTGACTTTAATTGTGGCTTCCAAAAAGGTATGTTCATGCCCTAACTCTTGGAACCGATGAATGAGACCTAATTTGGAAAAAGTCTTTTCAGATGTACTTAAGGATTTCAAGTTGAGATCATTCTGATTACATAGATGAGCCCTCGCCCAATGACAAGTGTCCTTAGAAGAAACAGAAGAGAAGAAGACATAAATAGTAGATGACCATGTTGTGATGAAGGCAGTGATTGGAGTGAAGTGACCACAAGCCTGAAGCAACCTGAAGCTGGAAAAGACCAGGAAGGATCCTCCCCTAGAGCCTTCAGAGGGATTATAGTCCTGCTAACTTCTGAAATTTGGACTTCTGGCCTTGAGAACTTAAAACAAAAAAATCTTTTATTTTAAACCATTTGGTTTGTTGCAACTTATTACGGCAGCCCTAGTAAAGCAAAATAACCTAGTAAAGTAAGAGATAATTAAGGTTCTATGAAAGATAATAGAGTACTACTTGAACTAAACTTGGTAGTCAGAAGCCTCCCAGCAATTTATAGACAAAAATTCTGGAAGAAGAGTCAAGAAGATTAAATGGATCCAGACTAAAAAGACAATTTTAAGGGTAAATAAGAGAGGGCATTTTTCAGTGCATTAAAATTTTGTGCGTGATTTGTGAATGAATATGATGATGTAAATTTAATCAAGCACTAGCTGAAAACAAACTTAACACTTTTTCAAACCAACGCCCCCCCCCCCACCAAAAAAAGAGTAAACACAGAACAGGAGTACCCTCTCTGGTGTTGCTGTGTCCCTTTGGGCAGCTGGGAGGCAGGCCATCTGTTACCAAGTTGAAGGAACACTTGGATGTCTTTCTATATTCATATACGAGGCTCACCCTGAAGCTGCTGGAGGACACTGATCATTGGGCTAGGTGTACAATCAGCCCTGGGCCTAACGACAGGTCAGGTGCTTTATGGAGGCTGGACCAGGCCCATGAGTGAGCACAGGAGAAGAGCCAGACTGAATTTGATTATTTTCAAATTGCTAAAAAATCATTTTTGAATATTGAATCATTTATTTAATGAATATTTTCTAGTCACCAGGTACTGCTTGTTGTAATCATTTTATATGTATTAATTTAAGTCAAACAGATCCATGAAAAACATGTACTATTCATAACCCTGTTCTATAAACAAGGAAGCCAAAGTGCAGAGAGCAAAGTCACAGAGCTAATAAGTGGCAGAGCTGGGACTCAAACTCAGCCTGTCCGGTTCTAGAATTCAGGTTGTTACTCACTGAATTTTCTATAATCTCTATAATACAGCAACAACACAATAATAACCACAACATTATCAAATCCTAATGAACCAAGAAGTCTAATTATCATCTTCATTTTACAGATGAAGCAAGTGAGGACTAGAGAAGTTAAGAAAATTGCCCTGCATCAAACAGATGCTAATTGAGGGACCCTGGATTTAATCCCAGGGATTCAGAGTTCGGGAATTAACTACTACATTAGAGTGGCTTCAAATGTAGCAATTTTCCTTTGTGCTAGAACCAATGCAACTTTGCTCATATTCATGGTTTATTCATTGCTTCACCACCCTCTTTAAAACCATGTATAGTTTTTAATCTCTGAACAAGGGGACAATCTCATTGTATTCTTCATCTTAACCAGGAACATGTAAAGTATAACTTTATCTTTACTGCTTCCAACTTTTTTTTTATGCTTTCCCAAAATAATAACAGACAGCTAATATTTGCTTAGCTCTCACTGTGTACCAGGCATTCTGTGTGTTTTACTTGTGTTATTCCAAGTAATCCTGCAGAAAAGCCTGCAGGTAGGTTTTTTAATTATCTTCACAGGAGAGATGAGGAAACTGAATCTCAGAAGTGTTAAAACCTCCCCCAATGTCACACAGCTGATGCTGCCAGAGCTAGCCTTCCAGCTTCGTTGGATTCCAAAATCCATACTCTTGACCTTTACACTAACCTGCCTCCACCTCTTACATAGATCTGACTAACATTGCCTGTCTGATTGTGACAGGCAATCATAGGAAAAGAATGCATGGGAGCAACCACCCAAATCCAAGGCCAGAGGTTCCACAAAGGAGCATCCTTTTCTTGGATTCAGGAGGCTGTTGGCAGCAGAGACCTGTGATAGGGCAGATAGTCTTAGACCTTCCTGACAAGATCGGTGATCCTTTGTTGCCATCATAATTCAGGGTCCTCCTGCTCTGCAGTTCAGACTGTTTATCATTCATCCAGATGTGACAAGGCCATATGGAAGGGACTGGTCGTAACCTGCCCACAGGAGGCTGATGGGAACTTTTTTATTTTAAATATATTTTATTGATTTTTTACAGAGAGGAAGGGAGAGAGATAGAAAGTCAGAAACATCGATGAGAGAGAGACATCGATCAGCCGCTTCCTGCACGCCCCACACTGGAGATGTGCCCACAAGCAAGGTACATGCCCCCAACCGGAATCGAACCTGGGACCTTTCAGTCTGCAAGCCGCTCTCTATCCACTGAGCCAAACCGGTCTCAGCTGATGGGAACTTTTAATTATCTGCATATTAACTTATAGGGCAAATAACTCCTGAGAGGAAAGACCAGGGTGTGAGACTCAGCAACTAGACCCGCTCAAACACTAAGTCAGGAAGTTGCTTATTCTTCTGGGATATTCTCTGAAGATCAGGAGACACTTCTCTAGTCAGTATATTATGGGCATCTGAATTAGGCCTCCTCTTGGTCACCATTTCATAGTTGATCATCCTTAGCAAAGAGACTTGACTTTTATGAACCTGAATCCTTTCATTTATAAATCTATAATTAATTCCTAATTATAAGGTGTTAACAGAACATATTAGAAATATGTGTTAAGGAAGGTGACGCTTTAAAAATCTCACATGATTATTACTGTACCGTAGACCAAGATATAGGCATGTGCCTCCATCCAGACAGAAATATCCATGTTACTTATCCAAGCAGCCTTTGCCCAAAATATTACTGGATAAAAAGTGATAACCCATTTTAATTTACTTTCCTATTATCACAAAGTACAATTCCTGATTTTGCAAATTCTTTTGTTGTTGTTTCCTTTAGACATGCTATAGGGCAGTGGTCGGCAAATTCATTAGTCAACAGAGCGGCAAACCACGGCTCACAAGCCACATGGGGCTGGTGGGCCGTGGTCTGCCAATCACTGCTGTAGGTTATGTTACTTCCATGGAACTTTCACATGGGAAAGCTACTCTCTTCTGTGGAATGAGGATTTTTATTTTGGCATGTACTCCAGAAAATAACATTTACAGATGCCATCACCAGAGTGGTTATTCATACTATTTTAGGTTCCTGTGGCTCTTTACTCTATGAATACAGCACTGTTGTCTCATCTCCAGTAGTATTAAGGGATGGCAACAAACTTTAGTATAAAAAAGATGTCTGTAGAATAAACTGATGTTTATCAGGTAGAAGGGGAAGGGATGAAGAAGTAAAATTGCCAGTTATAAAAATCAGTCACAGGGATATAAAGTACAGCCATAAAGAAAATAGTTAATAATATTTTAGTAACTAGTACCCATGTGACACAATACATAGACTTATCGGGATGGTCACTTCATAAGTTATATAAATGTCTAATCACTATGTTGTACTTGTAAGTCTAATATAATATTGAATGTCAACTGTAGTCAAAATTTTTTTAAATTACTGATACAAGAATAAAAACACAATCAGAAAGAAACCTGGCAAGTCCTAAAGATGATTAAAGGATTAGAAAAATCTAACACATAAAGAAAAGATACCAACATGCTTTATCTCTTAAAGGCAAGAAACCAGCCATTTCTCAGTGTAGAAGAAGAAGAAGAAAAAAATGAAACTCTTACTAATGTAAGAGATTAAGACAAACGTCTGCTATCTTGTTAAATGTGGATATGAGTTAAATTAGTATGTTATCAACTCTCCTCTTTTGGAGACTAAAAAGATGTGGTTTAGTTGCATCTATCAGGGACAGTTTGAGACCTAGATACATCCTTGCCCAAGGGCTGACAGATGGATCAAATGATCTCTCAGCATCCCTTCCAGCCCCACACTTCTGTTTTCCTGTGATTGTTGGACTAGGATGTTAGCTGAGTCAGATTTGCCCTTGCAAGTTAGTAGAGGAGTCAGCTGCTTGAAAGAACACAGGTAGACTCTTTGCCCCCAAAATAAATGCTCCTCTACTCTGTTCCAAATTAAATTATACCACTATTTTTCCTTGCATTGCAAAGTCTTATAGAGTTCATAATTGAATACCTAAATAAAAATAAACTCAACTATATCTGATTAAAAAAACTTAGCAGAAAACCAAGACTGGAAATGCAGGAAGAGGGAGTCCCAAAGCAGAGAGCAGACAGACATGACTGTACTAACAAACTGCATCTAACTGAAAATGTAGCTTTAGACTTAGCAGAAGATAGAACTCTCCTCCCTCCCAGCTGAGTTCATCTATTCATCCTTTTAAAATTAAATTTATTGGGGTAATATTGGTTAGTAACATCATACAGGTTTTAGGTGTACAATTTTATAATACATCATCTGTATATTGCTTTGTGTGCTCACCACCCAAAGTCTAGTCTCCTTTCCTCACCATACATTTGACCCCTTTTATTCTCTCCATCCTGCTCCTACCCACTATGCCCTTTGGTAACCACCATACTATTGTCTGTGTCTGTGAGTTTGGGTTTTGTTATTTTTCACTTGTTGCTTTTTGTTATATACCCCACATATCAGTGAAATAACATGGTTCTGGTCCTTTTCCATCTTTCCTATTTTGCTTAGTATGATGCTCTCAAGATCATCCAAGTTGTTGCAAAATGCAATATTTTATCCTTTTTTATAGCTGAGCAGTATTCCATATTACCAGGTCTTCTTCATCCAATCAAAGCATAATGGTACAATGAACATAGGAATACATATATCTTTAAGAATACGTGTTTTCAAATTTTTCAAATTGATATCCAGAAGGAGGATTGCTGGGTCATACAGTAACACCATTCTTAACTTTTTGAGGAACCTCCATAGTTATTGTACCAATATACATTTTCACCAGCAGCATACAGGGTTTCCTTTTCTCCACACCCTCTCCAACACTTGTTTCCTTATTGATAATAGCTATTCTAACACGTGTGAGGTGGTATTTGATTGCAATTTTGACTTGCATTTCCCGTATAGCTAGTGAAGTTGAACATCTTTCCATATATCCGTTGGCCACCTGTGTCTTCTTGGGAAACATGTCTGCTAGGTCCTCTGCCCATTTTTAAATTGGAATTTTTGTTTTGTTCTGAGTTGTGTGAGTTCTTTATATATTTTGGAAATTAGTCCCTTATTGGCGTTATCATTGGCAAATACACAGTCATTCTTTCAATATCTTTGGAATTTCTACCAGTGCAGAGCACTAGGACAAAATACTAGGGCAATGGTCGGCAAACCGAGGCTTGCAAACCACATGAGGCTCTAGAGCAGCAGTTCTCAACCTGTGGGTCGCGACCTGTTTTCTGATGGTCTTAGGCTCTACAGTAGTGACCCACAGGTTGAGAACTGCTAGCAGGGTCGCCTAAGACCACTGGAAAACACAGATATTTACATTATGATTCACCACAACACGAGGAACTGTATTAAATGGTCGCGGCATTAGAAAGGTAGAGAACCACTGCTCTAGAGCCACGGTTTGCTGCTCTGTTGACTAATGAGTTGCCGACCACTGGGATAGGGGCTTAATCACAAGGAACAACAACAGCCTGTAATTATTGGAATCCAGAGTCTAGGTCAATGGTCGGCAAACTGCGGCTCATGAGCTGCATGTGGCTTGCAAGTCGCAATTTGCCTACTACTGTACTAGGGCTCTACAGCAAGCAGCAGACATGGCTCTTGCCTTCCTGCAAAACACTGAACACATGGTAAACAAATAGTGAATTACTAAATGAAGTCTACATATACACAAGAGATAACAATTGAATTGTAATATCCACAAGGCACCATTCTAGGCACTTGGCATGGAGTGGTAACAAAATGGATAAAACCTTTGCCCTCTGGAAGTTACATTCTGGTAAAAAAAAAAAAGTTATACGATGAAAGCACAAGGTGTTGTAAGAACTATGACAAGGAAACCTAACCTAGCTGACAAGTCCTCCTGAGAAAGGGATGTTTCTCTTGGTGAAAGGCGTGTGTGGGGTAAAGAGGAGGTACCAAACCTAGAGAGCGTTCCATGTAAAGTTACCAAATGTTGTCAAACTACCACAATTTGCTTGAATAGTAGAATAAAAGGTAATATTTTTATTCAAATATTTGTGCAATAAATAATTTTAAACAACATCCAAGTCACATTTATAACTGTTATCACATTTTTACCTTGTAGCTTTAATGTATTGGTCTTTACATTTATCAATTATGATCAAATTGTATATGGATATAATTTAGAGAATTCAAAATCAAATAGGAGTTTTACCCTCATGATTCAAGCCCTGAGTCTAATTCCAAAATGTGATGTTACTGAATGCAAACAAGATAACGTATTTGACACTGTGACATGGATCTTTCCCACCTACATTGAATATGAATTATAGGTTGGTTCCTGCACTACAGGTGGACCTGTGGCAGCCCAGCAGTATCTCCTATGTCTCAGAGGGAACAGTTGCTGATGTCCATATTTCCCAAAATGGTTCCCGAGCCTTGTTAGCCTTTTTACAGGAAGCCAAGATCCCATACAAGTAAGCCTTTTTTTTCATTATTTAGTCCATTTGTACTAAATTGAACTGAATTATAGCTGTATTCAGGTAATTTACTGAGTGAATGATGTTGTTCCAGATACTCTTTATCCAACTTGGAAAACCAACATGAATATAACAATTATATTTACCTTTGAGCTTATTAATGTAACAGTAAAGAGAGAAATCACATTAACATATTTCACCATTACCACCAAGTAATCAGTATAAACACAGAAGGTATTTTTTCCTGTGGGAGTAAAGCAGAGAAGCCTAGCAATGCCTAGAAGGTAAGTGGGAATGCAAGAACAGGGAGAGCTTTTTGCAGGAGCTGTTCAGTTAGGCAAAGGATGAAACTCAGGACCTTGCAAACAGAGGGGATAGTACAGGGGAGGGAAGCAGCAGCATAATGTGTGTGCGCAGGAAACTGAGGTAGTTCAGTGTTATTAGTGTACAAAGTTCAAATCAAAGAGTAGAAAATAATGGTGGAGAGTCAGAAGAGGTTAAGTTGTAGGAATAATGATGTACACCCTCATCCTGAGGGTGGTGCTGCACAGGTGGAAGATACAAGCAAGGGAGCCACACACGCATTAACTGGATAGAGACTGCAGTCATGGTCCAGGTAAGAGCTAGTGAGGGCCTGAGTCATGACCAGAGTAGTGGGTCAGGACAGCATTCAATAAAATACTTCAGAGGTAAAACCTCCTGGACTCCTCACTTGGTTGGATACAGGTGCAAAAGAAAGAAGTCAAGAACGATGCCAAGTCTTCTAGCTTGGGTGAATGAGCAGACAGATTCAAACAGATTTGGATATTTTCAGGTTTTTGGGGTTTTTTTAATATATTTTATTGATTTTTTACAGAGAGGAAGGGAGAGGGATAGAAAATCAGAAACATCGATGAGAGAGAGACATCGATCAGCTGCCTCCTGCACGCCCCACACTAGAGATGTGCCCACAACCAAGGTACATGCCCCCAACCGGAATCAAACCTGGGACCTTTCATTCCGCAGGCCGACGCTCTATCCGCTGAGCCAAACCGGTTCCGGCATTTTCAGGTTTTTTGAAGGACTAGTTTTGCTAGTAGAAATAGAGTAATTATATGGTAGTCACAGAAGTCAATGAAGAAATGAAAGACTTTTAGAGAGGGAATATCATTGGTATCAAGTACTGCAATAACATCAGCAAGAAAAGGATCGGAAAGTTTCCTCTGGATTTGGCATTAGAAACTGCATTGGTAACCCTAATGGAGGAATTAGATTGTCAGGAGCAGGAGACAGAGAAGCAAACAGGAAGTGAGAACATGAAGCAGCAGAGAATAAGGCGTGACTGGACTGAGTGACTTGCCTTTTGTTTGAAATCCTAGGATTTGGGGATTGACAAGCACGATTGTCAAGAACTAATTCAGCTATCCCCCATTTTTTAAAACCTCACTTGAGGATATTTTCCTACTGATTTTTGGGGAGAGAGAGAGAGTGGAAAAAAGATAGAAATGTCAATGTGAGAGAAACACATCGATTGGTTGCCTCCTGCATGAGTCCTGACGAGGGCCCAGGCCGTGGAGGAGCCTGCAAACAAGGTATGTGCCCTTGATAGGAATCAAACCTGGGACCCTACAATCCACAGGCCGATGCTCCATCCACTGAATCAAACTGGCTAGGGCAACCCCCCATTTTTTTAGCAAGTTCT
This sequence comes from Lasiurus cinereus, assembly GCA_011751065.1. Taxonomy (NCBI): domain Eukaryota; kingdom Metazoa; phylum Chordata; class Mammalia; order Chiroptera; family Vespertilionidae; genus Lasiurus; species Lasiurus cinereus. The sequence continues at coordinate 9,654,058 of JAAGEH010000040.1, read as the reverse complement.
GGTACTGACAAAACCAGTACAACGATCTGTAATGATGTCTGGCAAGGCCTGGGATGGGCTCGTGGCTCTTGTGATTATTGGTGAAGGCCCTGGTCTCTGTGGAATCGAGGGTGCAACATGATAGTGACATTCCTCCCTGGTCCACACAAATAATTCCCTGCCAGGAAAATAATTGCAGCCTTATTAAAGTACTGATTTGCTTTTTCAATAAGATATTTTATCTATGCTTCTACAACAGGGTAGAGGCACAGCTGCGCATAAAACTATTGTTCATATTGAATACATTTTAGTTCAATGCCTAGCAGGAAAAAGCTTTGTAACTATATCTATAGGTGCTCAGTAACAACTCACATGCTTCATTAATTATTATTCGGTAGAAAAGAATATACCAGATACTTATTTTAACAAGTATCTTTTTCCTGCTATTAAATATAGGTCATGTGGAGCTAACAGAATAAATATCACACTGTATGTCACGGAGAATAGAATCTAAAAATGAGTGTTTAAAACCAGTTGTTTCCTAATGGAGAAGAATAATTTAGAATTATTCATTTTGTTAGTCGCAAGATAATAACACATAAGAGTATATTAAATTCTACAGGCCTAGTAGGTAGAGATCATTTTAATTGACTTTTATTATTGGAGCCTGGAGTATTTTCAAAATATTATCATTTACTCTGTACAACTATTCATAATGTATAGCTATCGTCACCTTTAAAGCAGAGATAACGTGACCCCAGGTGTCTGGCCCCTATGTGATCAATTCCTTTTAATGACATGATAAATAAGATGACTCATTTTGCCATAAAAAAAAAACCTGTCATTCATTTTGTAAATTAAATTCCTATAAAAATTGGTCACGGAACTTCAAATTTGGAGTTCCCTCTTCCACCCTGGAAGCTTGGAGAAGTTGGTTTTGACACCATTTGGAAAGTTCTTCATAGGAGCACATACAATTGGTAGGAATAATAATGTGCTGTAAAGAACTAAGAAAATACAACAGTTACAAAAACCACTTCTGGGCTCCATTTCATGGCCTTCTCATTCAATAAGCTACTTGATGAGAAAAATGGGCTAGACCTTCCAGATCACAATTATTTTCATTTTCAGGTTGGTCTCTTTAGGCCTGTATTAAAGTATAGGCTAGGTTATTGAAAATAGCAGTATGATTGTATTTACATTCAGTTTGTATAACTACTCAACCAATGGTAGTCATTAATATTATCATTAGGGAACATATGCTTACAATTTTATATTTATTACACCATTTAACAGCTTTTATTTCCTGAAAAAATAACATTTCCCAAAATTTGGCATCCTTAGAAATATCCATATTTGCTGCCCTCAGTTTATAGATGCATAATTTTCTTTCTATATTGCCTGATTTTTATATTATCTCCTTTTAATTTTCATCATGTCTTTTATTACAAATCCAGGATCCTCATAGAAGATCTTCAGAAAGTATTGGAAAAAGGAAGCAGTTCACAAGCCCAGAGAAATCGAAGATCCCTCTCTGAATATAATTATGAAGTTTATCACTCCTTAGAAGAAGTATGTAATCAAAGGAGCCTTCCTTGCTTTTTTGAAAATTAATTTTTATCAGATCTAGGGATTGGGAAGGCAGTAGTAAGAGGCAGTAGCTATATGATGAATATGTATAGTTCTTTATATTGCCTAGGCACCTCAGTCTTCCACTTAGCCTTTAACTAACTGCTATATAATTCATTTGCTTTGCTCCACCCACCCCTACATAGTACATGGGAAATGCATTGGAAAAGTGAAGTAATGTTGGTATAACTGTGGTTATAAAGAGCTTAACTTACAAGTTGGATGCACTTATTGATGGAAGGTAGAGTAAGCTCGAGTTCGAGAGCAATAATTTGGTTGAGGGTTAAGAGTGAACTTTGCTTCTTACTCCACACCCTCTGCAAATCTGTGATCTCCCAAAGGCTAAGCTTCATCTGTGGCACTTCAAGGCTTATTACGTGCTATTATTTATTCTACCTGGAAAACATGGCAACCTCATTCCCACTACCATATCCTTTACTGTTCACCTGGACAACAAATCTCAGCTTAAGCAGGAAGACAGCTGTTTCTATTCTCCAAGACTGAATCAGAACTCCACTCCCACCTCCAAACCCCAGCATATTGCATGCACATGGCACATGGATGTATGATTTTTTTTATCAATGTCTCTCTCTTCGATAAGCAGGCCATTTCTTGTTCACCACTATATCCCTAGTGGCAAGCAAATAGACCTCCAAACACATAGTTGAGGACAGAATGAATACACATATATATTTTTCATATTTCTCTGAATTGAGCAAAAGAATGCTAGGCATCGAATTCGTGAGATCCTGTTACATATTCTTAAGAGAATTTTTGGTTCTCTTGATAATGACATTCCTTTCAAGAGTATTTCTATATATTTTATGTTACAACAAAAAAAAGTCTTTAGATAACTTGGCATATGGATGTGCTATTAACAAACTAGAAAAAGTTAAAAATTTTAAATATATCTATATAGCGATATATGTATACGTAGACATGTATACATACATAGACTCATTGGACTAAGAAAAAGTATTGTACCTTCCAAAATATATTTTTCAGTACAGATTTTCTTTTACATCATGGAATAGTGTGACATTTTTGTGTGACTTCCATACTCTTCATGGAGATTTTAAGTCAGAAATGTCACCCATCTTTCTAAGTGCCTTATTCATCCATCTCCAGTGTACCTTCTGATGACAGGTAAGTGTATGTGAAAAGACTGATGCAAATGCATCACTATAACTAGGGAATTGATTCAGATTATGCCCTCCAATGTGTGGCTTGATAGAATACCTTTAATTGAAAAAAAAATGTCTTTTTCTCAGCATCTTCGATTCAGTAGCAAATTATAATATATTGCACTTCGGTGAACACTTTCAAGTTGTCTGAATGATTTTCTTGAAATCAGTTTCTTTTTTTTATTCTTTAATAGTTTGGAGGAAATGAAAATAAATTTTGATTTTCAAAAGGAACCCAGAACACATTGATTTATTTTTTTAAAAACTCTGCCATCAAGATATTAATGATAAGTGGTAGTAGAAGGTATGCTTTAAAGAGGGAGCAATATACAGACATGACGCTACTATTTGTAAATTCAGAAAACAAAAGGTAACTTTAAATATCCTGAAGAAATTTAAAATAGAAATTTTGCCTTTTGTTCAATTTTATATTCCATGTTTCTTCTTTGGGTTCTGGGACCTATTGTCTTGTTACCTTCTCTTCTCTAAAAGCTCTGTAATTACAGGAGTCTGACATGGTCTTTATTTATTTGCTTTTAGATTCAAAATTGGATGCATCATCTGAATAATACTCATTCAGGCCTCATTCACATGTTCTCTATTGGAAAATCATATGAGGGAAGACCTCTCCTTGTTTTAAAGGTAAAAGAAGGAAATTATTAGGTAAAAACATGAAATTAATACTAAAATATTTACTAGACATTTGTTCTAATTTTGACCAAAAAGGGAAAAGAAGTGAAATGGTCTCTCATAGTGTCTCATATTTAACATTATCTGATAATTTCAGAAAACATTTTCCCTTAGGTTTTCAAGCCATATTGAATTTTTGCCATTGAGTATTCCAGAGCATACTAACATCTTAATGCACCTAAAATATAATGACCTTAAAAATGATTTGTGAGTTGGTACAACATAAAAGTTATGTCATTCCCAGCCCTTCACCTTCCATTCTCTTCTACAGCTCTCTACCTCTTCACACCCCAACACACAGAAAGATTTATAATAAAACATCACTCTCTAATTTCTCACCTTGTACTGAGACCTTGACCCACTGGCCTTGTGCACCCACCACTCCTCTAAATCTTCACTAGCCATGGTCAACGATGACCATGAGGTTTTCCTCCCATCTTTTTTACTATTCTCTCAGGTTCCTCATCCCTATCATTTTCTATGTTCTGGCAATCTCAGGATTCTATTCTCAAATGTGCTCTCATTCTACAAACAATCTCTAGATGGGCATATCCACCCCTCAGTTTCAACAATCGTTCTAGACTCTGCTATTCAGTGGAGTCCACTGTCTGGAGCTTTAAAGTACATCATTGCCTGCTTTACATTCTCATCTCGATCGTCACAAAAGCACCTTCTCTCAGAATGGCACCACGCTGCTCCCAGTCTAAAAACATGAGCATCAGCTTAAATATCTCTCCTTGATTTTTACCAAGTACATTCATTCTTCCTTCTAAATATCTTTTGGAGCTACACCACCCTTCTTCTCTTGTTCTCACTTATCACTGGATCTCTTCCCCCTGGACTATCCCAATAATGGCCTCAGTACTGAACTTCCTTTGGAAACCAGCCTCTACCCTCTCATCTTCTAACCCACCTCCACACTGCTGTCAGTGTGTGCTCTCTCTCCCCCCGACTCCAAACATACTTTTCCCATTCAGGATGAGCCAGCTCCATCTGCCACTCCTTCCTCCTACCCTGGAAGCAGTTCTTCAAATATGGTGAGCTTAGGTTCATTTCCAAGCTTGTGATGCCTTTTCCAACTTGTCTGCCAGGCAAAGCTTCCAGTCTTCCTCAAGTGCTCAAGAAGGCTCCTCTTTTGAGAAGCCTTTTTTTCTTTCTCAGGAAAAATCAGACATGTTCCCAAATTAACTTACACATTTTCACATCATACGGATTAATTGTTGGTATGTCTGCCCACCCCACTAGCATATAAATCCTGTCTTTCATCTTTGAATCTCTGGTGCTGAGTCCAGTGTCTGACATTGAAAAGGATTTTCTGAGTGAACTAATGAATAAATGAAAACTAGATCCCATATAAATATAAAGTCAAAAGCCATCTATTGATTATTGGGTTAGAAATCATTATAAGGTAATATTAATAGGATTATGAAGAAAAATCTGTCACTTGATTCTATAATTCAAGTTGTTGTTTTTTCATTTTGCATTTAAATAAAATTTTGACTTTGTCCACCTATAAAAAACACATCTAATTCTTTACAAAAGATTCCCTGGGAATATTTCTGATTTCTTTGATGGAGGCGAGGTGGTAAATTTGGCTTTTTAGTTAACAGTCACATAGCCTATTAAAATAAAGAAGCAAATCTCCTTAAGGGATTGCTGTTTTCCTTGTGTATTTTCTAGTTCTTTGATTTGTAATAAGGGCAATAAATTTGTTTCTGTGATAGAAAATCATTTTTTCTTTTCTTATGGGTTATCAAATGAAACCTTATTAAATTATGCTGGTCAGTAAATCCAAAAATAAAAGCCTGTGTTGGTTACTGTGAATACTCTTGTTTTCAGCTGGGCAGGCGATCCCGAGCTTACAAACGAGCTGTCTGGATAGACTGTGGTATTCATGCGAGAGAATGGATTGGTCCTGCCTTTTGTCAGTGGTTTGTAAAAGAAGTAAGTTAAACCCTTTACACAATGTCCATTTCAGCTAGTTGGTGGTTCCCATGTGTTTTTATTCTGTTCAAGGAACAAAACTGGGAAAGTGAAGCCAGTGATACCTGCTTGAATGATAGTGCCTTGATTTTGAGTCGCTTTCATGTTTCTGAAGACTCTCATAGCCCTGGCTCAGCTTATCCTCACCTCTGCCCTTAGAGGTTGAAATTACCAACTCTCATGAAAGAGATTCTGAGCATTTATGAATCTGTAAAAAATTAGAAACCAACCATAGTAGCTGATATATGGCAAAAGGCTAAAAATCAAATTTATGGTGTTCCAGAGAGGTTTCTCATATAATATTCAACATCATCTGTCTTCTCTGTCAAAATGATCTCACATATGCTATAACAATAAAGACATGAGCAAGTGATGACATTTTTCCCTCCTGCTATGGATCTGTAATTTAGATACCAAAGACCTTTAACATCTTTGTGAATTTAACATTCTCAGTATTTTTTCTAATCTTAATTGTTAATGACTCATAGTGATTTCTCATTTTCCAAAGGCTTCTGTATGTTAGTGTATCCAGTGGGTCCTTATCCCAAGAATGGTCCAACTTTATGAACCAACATTTAACATGTTTGAACATTTTTCTATCCTTGTTAAGAATATTATGACTTTCATGGTTGTTTTTTAATCTTTTATTTTTTTAAAAAAGACTCTTAAAACCAACCACTAGTACTGGTGCTGAAAATGAAAAAGTCTAAGGAAATGAAGGTTCTAAGCCAAAAAATAACCCTACAAATATTTCTAGCCCTGTACTTACAGGGAATCATTAAGGATACCAAAGATATTTTAAAACTTCAGTCTTATAGGGAAATTATATGCTCACATGAGAGGTGTGGGATTTTGAGGACTCTCCTAGCCCTGGAAAATGTCAACAATGTACTGAGTTTGTAAAATCTGCCTCTGCCACTATCAAACCCACAAAAGTATCCTTAATTTTATAAATATTATGTAATAATAAAATTTTCAAACTATTCCCGCTCAGTGTTTTGAGTAATTCATATTCTTTAAAAAACCATTTCACCCTAATAGGACAAATACAAAATCAAATAAGAAATTAACTCTATTACCTTATATTAAATATCCATTGTATATTTAAACATACTGTCTTCTTTCTCAAGTTTCAAAAAGAGGAGAAATTAGTTAAGTACAGAATATCTACTATTTATAGACCATGGTCCTGTGCGTGATTGAAGGACATAAGAAATTTACCTCATCCCGCATGTGCGGCCTCTTCCTTAGAACACCTAACTTTATATGTTCATGGTGTTATCACCTCTTTTCATACCAAGGGTAGAGACTCTATCTTGTTCAGTGCCAAATCCCCAGCACACAGAGCAACACCTGGCACTTAATAGATTTTCAAACATTTGTTAATGAATGGGAATCATGAGAATCCAGCGGTAATGAAGTGGAACGATTTCTGAGAGAGGACTTGTCAAATCATCCCATGTAATATGAATGATACCACCTGGAAAGGGTATCAGAGGTAGAAAAATGGCTAGGCATACCTGCTTGCTTGAAAAAAACCTGGGTTTTTGCAAGGCACAATCTGTGAAGTCATATAAAACAGCTCCATAACTCAAGCTAAATGTCCAAGGAAGAGGAAGACACAATATGACCACAGAAAAAGAAAGGCACATATAATGACTGCCCATTGAAAATAGTTGATATTGGAGCAAAAGCAAGAAGAATCAATGAAAGTGATGTGCCATTTCACCAAAGATAACTAAAGAAAGGCTTTTCTCTTCACCAGGCTGTCTTCAAGCAAGCAGGTATGCCTAGCCATGTTTCTGCCTCTGCTACCCTTTCCACACCTCCCTCACTCCCCTGTTTATGGCTGTTGCTTGCCCCTCCACTTTATCACATTTTCCATGAGTCAGGAAAGCAAACAGAAATGGGGGAGGGGGGACAACTATGGGGTCGCTTGTCCCAGTGGCCTGGTGGAAGCATTGGGGCTACCAAAGTATGACAGCCAAATGGTAGCAGTGTCAGAGTGGGTCAATATTACAGACTTATAAGAAATATTCTCATTTGCTTTAAAGCCTCATTCCCACTAATGGTGGTGTTGAGTGCAGAGGGAATAGGGACTTTAAAGATTTAAATAACCTTAAACCTGCCTAGCATTGGGGCATCATCTCTTACACACGAATTCAATTCTTTGTTAAATTCTCAGCCTCCCGAAGAAGGCAAGAGGTGGCTGGTCCAAGAGGGGCACCAAGTAGCATCCCTTCCACAAGATAACTCCCCTTCACCCCAGAAGTCCCATGACCAGCTCCCAGGCTCTGAACTCATCTAATTTTCTTGCCCCTTCTGGGGACACCAGGGAAGCTTTGGGCTCTCTCCTGCCTCTCAGGAGAATGTAAAATGCTATATCTATCCCCCCCTCTTGGCTGACACATGCCTCACTTCTGATTGTCCCCATCTCTCATGAAGAAACACATGATGGGGCGTCCTGTCAGATACGAAGTAAACAGGACAGAGGTCCTCTTTTCTTACATTTTTTTTCCAGTCGGCCAGTGGTTTCTATCATGTCTTGATTTTCCTGGAGAAGAGGGTACTGTCAGAAGCCAAAAGATTGGCTTCCTGCCTTTGCTTTCTCTCTTTCTTGAGTGCTTTAACCCAAACTCAACAGCTTAAAACAACAGACAGTTTCTGTGGGTTAGCCAGCCAGGCACAGGCTAGCCAACTGCTTCTCACTCAGGATCCCTCACAGGGCTGCAGGGCTTCATTCATCAGAGGCTTGTGTCGGGGAGGATCTGCTTCTGAGCTCACTCACGTGGCTGCTGGCAGCCTCAGGTCCTTCCTGGCTGTCAGCCAGAGACATCATGTGGGCCTCTCCATAGGGCAGCTCACAACACAGCACCTGTCTTCCCTTAGAGCAGAAGAGGGAGAGAGCAGGCCCAAGCTGGAAACCAGAGTCTCTTGGTAACCGAATCTCAGAAGTGACATCCCACCACTTTTGTGCATTCTCTCCATTAGAAGTGAATCACTAGGTCAAGGCCGTATTCAAGGGGAGGACATTACACAAGAGCTTAAGGACCAAGAGTGTGGAATCACTGGAGACTAGCTAAGCAGCTGCCTACCATATCTTGTGGCACTTTCCCCATAGCCACCGCGGTAATGTTTACATCCTTATTCAGATGTGAACTGGAAGAAAACGTACAAAGTGAGGTCACCAGCACACATTCAACAGTCAGGCAGCCCTGGGTTGGATGCCAGCTCTGCCATTTACCAACTGTGTGATCTTGATGGGCAAGTCATGTAACCTCTCTGAGCCTTAATAATAATATGTGACACATTGGGTTCCTGGGAAAATTAAATGATATAATGCATATAAAAGGCGTAAGAAGGTGCCTGGCATATAATAACCACTGAATAAAGTCAATGTTTTAGTGGCAATTTCTACAATTTGGTATTTTTAAATCAACAGCAAGAGAATCATTAGAAAGGAAATCAGGCCCAACCAGTGTTGCTCAGTGGTTGAGCATTGATCCATGAAACAAAAGGTCACCAGTTCAACTCCCAGCCAGAGCACATGCCGGGGTTGCAGGTTGGATCCCCAGTATATGGCATGCGGGAGGCAGCTGATGGCTGTTTCTCTCTCTCTATCCCTCTCCTCTCTTTCATCTCTAAAAATCAATAAACCATATTTAAATAACAGAAAGTCAGCAAGGATATGAAAGTACTCATCAACACCATCAAGACTCTAAACAACATTTATAGATCACTCCGTCCAACAAGAGAATACACACTCTTTTTAAGCGTCTACAGAACATGTATCATGATATACCATATCCTGGGCCAAAAAAACAGGACCTTCACAAATTTAAAAGAATTAAAGTTATACAGACTTTCTCTGACTGCAATGAATTCAATCTAGATATCTATAGCAGAAAGATCACAGGAAACCTCCAAACACTTGGAAATTAACATGCTTTACAATTATCTAGGGGTCAAAGATAAAATCTCAAAAAAAAATTGAACATATTAAACGGAAAATTAAAATATATCAGTATTTCTGTGACATAGTTAAAGCAATGCTAAGAGAAAAAATTATAGAACTTAATGCATATATTAGAAAAGAAGGGAAATCTCAAAATGATAATCTAAGCTCTCACCTCAAAAAACTAGAAAAAATGAAAGCAAAACAAACAGAAGTAAAATATTGATAAAAAAGAAATCAATGAAATTGAAAACAAAATCTGAAAAAAAATCAGTAAAACAAAGAATTGGTTCTTGAACATGTTAATGAAATTAATAAAACTCCAGCAAGGAAGACAAAGACAAAAGATGGGGGAATGAGGACAAATATGTAATACCTTAACCAATAAAGAAATTAAAATTTAAAAAAAATAAAAAGATAGAAGATACAAATTGCCAATATTAGAAATGAAACAGGGAATATCACTGCAGACCCTGCTATTATCAAAAGAATAATAGGACAATACTATAAAGAACTCTGCACATATAAATTTGACAACTTACACAAAATGAATAAGTTGAAAAATTGCAACTTATTACGAAACAGATCATTTGAATATTCCTATTACTATAAGGATATTGAATTCGTTGTTTTAAAATTAAATCTTTTAACTCATATTGTTTCACTGAAGAATTCAACCAAATGTTCAAAGAAATTTAACATCAATTCTTCATGATTTCTTTTAGAAAAAGGAAGAGGAAAGAACACTTTCAATTTATTTTACAAACCTAGTAATTGCCCTGATACCAAAATCAAACATAAACTAACAGAGTGGGAGTGGGGGGAAGAAAAATAGAGAATAGTTTCTTTCATGAAAATAGATTCAGAAATCCTTAACTAAATATTAGCAAACAGAATTTGGCAATCTATAAAAATTATTATGCACCATGGTCAAGTTGGGTTTATTTCAGGAGCGTGAGCCTGGTTGGATATTTGAAAGTTAATCAATGTAATCTAACATAACAATCTTCTCATATAATCTTATCAATTGAGGCAGAAAAAGCTTTAACAAAATTCAACATACATTCATCATAAAAAATCAGAAAGTAGGAATAGAGGGGAACTTCTTCCACTTTATAAAGAACATCTACAAAAATCCTGCAGCAAACATTTATACTTAATGGTGAATGACTAAATGCTTTTTGTGAAATCAGAAACAAAGTAAGGATGTCCACTCTTACCACTCTTAATTAACATAGTGCTGAAAGTCCTTGTCAGTACAGGCAAGAAAAGGAAATAAAAGGCATATAGATTATAAAGGAATAAATAAAATTATCCTATTTATAGGTGACATGACTGTCTACATCGAAAATCTCAAGGAATCTACAGAAAAATTTATAGAATAAGTGAGTTCAGCAAGTTCACAGGATACAAGATAAACATACAAAAATCAATTGTATGTCAACATATTAGCAACAAATACATGGACACTAAAATTAAAAAATGTAATATTGCCTGGCTGGTGCGGCTCAGTCTTTGAGCATCAACCTATGAACCAGGTGGTCACAATTAGATTCCTGGTCAGGGCATATAACCCAGGTTGCAGGCTCAATGCCCAGTGGGGGGCATGTAGGAGGCAGCTGATCTATCAATGATTCTCTCTCATTATTGATGTTTCTATCCCTCTCACCCCCTCCCTTACTCTCTGAAATCAATAAAAAATATATATATTTTTAAAAATACAATACAATTTATAACGAAAAGGTAAAATCCTTAGGAGTAAACCTAACAAAGCACTGTACCAAAGTTTTATGCTAAAAACTACAAAACACTGGTAAAGAATTAAAAGTCTAAATAAATAAAGAGGCACACCCTATTCGTAGATGGGGGACTCAACATATAAAAATGTCAATTCTCCTCAAATTGATACACAAATATAACAATTTATTCCAGCAAGACTATTTGTAGATATAAGAAAGATTATTCTAAAATTTATATGAAAAGGTAAAGGAACTAAATGAGCTAAAACTCTTTGAAAAAGAAGCATGCTACCCAATGTCAAAACATATGACATATATAATACCTTAATCAATAAAGAAATTAAAAATAATATTATGTTTTTATATTAGTTACACTAACCAAAATTATTTGTGAAGGGATAAATGGATCAGAGATAAATGGATCAGAATAGAGGACCCAGAAGTAGCCCTATACTTTCATACCCAACTGATTTTCGACAAAGGTACAAAAGCAACTCAATGGAAGAAAGAAAGACAGCCTTTTCAACAAACGGCCCTGAAGCAAGTGCACTTCATAGGCAAAAATATGAACCGCAACCTAAGTCTCACACTTTATTCTAATGAACTCAAAATGGATCACAGACTTAAATGTAAAATTATAAAACTTTTAGGAAAAAATCTCCAGGATCTAAAACTAGGCAGAGTCCTTAGACTAAACCCCAAAAGCATGTTCCACAAAATAAAAGTTGATAAATTGAACATCATCAAACTTAATCAAAACTAAAAAAAATTGTGTGAAAGACCCTATTAAGAGGACGAAAAAGATGAGCTACAAACTGGGAGAAAATATATGTAAACCATATATCTTATTTTAAAAAAAAGACTCACATTGGGAGTAAACTCAAAACTTGACAATAAAAATGGAAGCAATCCAATTTAAAAAAGGCAAAGACATAAAGAGACATTTCACCTGAGAATATACAAATGGCAAAAAAATAAAAGCATGCAAAAAGATGCCATTAGGGCAATTCAAATTAAAACCACCATGAGCTATCATTATACACCTATCAGAATGGCTAAAATTAAAATCATTCATATATACATAGAGAGAGAGGGATAAAGGAAAAAGAGAGGAACACCACTGAATGCTGGAGATAATGCACAAAAACTGAATCACTCACACATCTCTGCTGGTGGGAATACAAAATAACAGACCTACTCTTGAAAACAGTGAACAGTTTCCTTTAAAACTACCATATGCCCCAGTAATTGCACTCTGGGCATTTATCCCAGAGAAATTAACATTTATGTTTGCTCAAAACCTGTTCAGGAATGTTTATAGCAGCTGTATTCCCAATAGTAAAAACTTGAAACAATCCAGATACTCTTCAATGGGCAATTGGTTAAACAAGCCAATACATGCATGCCATGGAAAACTATGCAACAATAAAAAGAAACTAATTATGGGCATACACAATTACCTGAATGAAACTCCAAGGAATTACCCTGGAAAACCAATCCCAAATAGATGCATACTATATTATCTCATTTATATAATGTTCTTGAAGTGATAAAATTATAGAAATGGAGAGCAGACCAGTGGTTACTAGCAGTTAAGGAGAGATGGAAGAGGGAAGAAAACTGGATGTGGCCATAAAAGGACATCATGAGGGGTCCTGGTGGTGACAGAAAGGCTCTGTATCTTGATTATACTCATCTCGGTACCCTGAATGAGAGGGTAACATCCTACAAAAGTATAGTTTTATAGGATGTTACCCTTGGGGGAAAGTGGCTGTGGGAACCATTCCAGAGTAGCCAAACAGCCAAGGCCACTCAGAGTGTGAAAGACCTTGTTGTTAGTGTGCTGGAATGTCCAAAGCCACTTTGTGCCTAGGCTGATACCATAAGCACATGCAAGGACACAAGCACAACAATCCTATAGTCTACTGCACATGTGTGCCCTTCTATAGCCAAAATATGATTAATGTAACTATTGTCATGAAGCCTTGTCTTTGGAATAATATACAAGTTACTGATCCTCTAGTCTGCCGGAGTGTGCTACACAGAGATGTAAGGCTACAGAGACCAGCCAGTGTGCCGGACAGGGGAGACAAGAGAAGCTGCTGAGGCAGAGAGCTCAGATACCACTACAATATAAGGTGATGCATTTAGAGGCAGCATGCAGCTGCTCAGATAATGACTGTGAGTACAGAGACTATTAGAGGTGCTAATATGTGAGAAAGTTATGTATTTACCAGCTGGTGTACAGCTGCCTGATTGGGATACTGTTATGAAGAGCTGTCTGTCTAATGGCTTATGGTCACTGGCTTCTGCAATAAAGACTCATACCTACAAACCTTTGTGGCTTCTCCATCTAAGACCCAGCATCCAAGAAGGTCCAGCCCTAGACAGAGGGGCTCAGACCCAACACCTGAAACTAGTGAACAGAGGATAAAGGAGGAACTTGAACTAAGTTCCCAACTGTTAGTACCATGGGCAAGGTTCAAGACGGAAACTGCCCAGGCATAGTCGGGAAGAATTTAGAAGAATATATGGACTTAGAGCAACTCAGAGCATTGGAGCTTATTTACAACTCTTGATATCTCTGACAGTGGGTAAAAGGCACATGGGATTTATCTATATTGATTCTTATATTTACACTAGTGGCCTGGTGCACGAAATTTGTACATGGAAGGGGTGGGTTCCCTCCGCCCAGCTTGCACCCTCTCCAATCAGGGACCCCTTGGGGGATATCGGAGATCCCTCTTACAATCTGGGACCCCTGGCTCCTAACTGCTCACCTGCCTGCCTACCTGATCGTCCCTAACTACCTCTGCCTGCCTGCCTGATCACCTCTAACCTCTGTCTGCCTGCCTGATCACCCCCAATTGCCTCTACCTGCCTGCCTAATCATCCCTAACTGCCCTCCCCTGCCAGCCTGATCTCACCCCCAACTGCCCTCCCCTGCTGGCCTGGTTGCCCCCAACTGCTCTCCCCTGCTGGCTTGATTTTGCCCATAATGGCCCTCTCCTGCCAGCCTGATTTTACCCTTAATTGCCCTCCCCTTCCTGCCTCATCTTGCCCCCAACTGCCCTCCCCTATCAGCTTGATCACCCCTAACTGCATCTGTCTCAGCCCCCACCACCATGGCTTTGTCTGGAAGGAAGTCAGATGTCCAGAAGATGTCCAGTTGACCCGGTCTAATTAGCATATTACCCTTTCATTAGTATAGATTATATAGGATAGGATTGCTTAAATGGGTGTGGTGGGGGGTAGATTTTTTCAGCAGGAGGAGATGCTCTTGGCAGACAAAAATACATAATCCCTATATCTAGATTGATAGCCAACCATATACACTATACTGTCAAACAAGTCATTAAAAAATTGAGCCTCTTTCTTTTGCCTTACACCAAACAGTTGTTGCCATTAAAAACCCATCTTCAGCCCCCACCTTAGGTTCTGCCTTCGCAGTTCACCAGATTAGGTTCTGATTGGTCAATTTCTATGCCAGTCAGCATCAAAAGCTCTGCCTCCTAGGCAGCCATTGGTGTCTCACAATTCACCCAGATTTGATTCTGACTGGTCAGTTTCTATGCCAGTCAGTGTCTCTGGGCCTATTTCCAGGCCTGATCAGAGAGGAAGGGCTGATCAGCAGCCCCTGTGCAGGCCCGGAGAGAAAAAGAGAGATAATGGCTGATCAACAGCTGCTACAGAGACTATGGATCAGACCCTGCTTCTCTCTCTAGATCTCTCTTAGGCCTTATCCACAGCCCCCTCAGCAGTCAGTGCTGGTTCGCCATGCCCGCTGCGGTGGCGGCAGTGCTGGGTCCTGGCAGCAACCCAGGACTGACTTCTGGTCAGTCGAGCCTTTGGTCATTTTGGATGTTAGAGACCCTGGGTTTTTATAAATTAGGATGTGAATATACATTTTTCTTAAAAAGAAGAACTTATTATAAAAAATAATAACCAGGTCTCCATACTTCTGGGTTCCATTCATCCCTGCTCTCTTCCCTGCTGCATAATCCTCATCCACAGACCCTGACTCTATGTCCTAGAAACAATACATATCAATATGCAGCTCTAGCTTCATCTGTCTGTCCCTCTCTTCTTCTGCCAGCTTGGCTATCCCATGCCATGCCTTAAGAGCCACTTCCTCTTCTGATCCCCTCTCCAATTTAGCAGATAGATCCATGAATGCCTTGACACACAGCACTCAGAAGATAGTAACACAAAAGCAAAACTACCTGGATTTCAATAACTGGTGCGATGGGCTTGATCACTACATTATTTTGAAAATTGTTTAAATGAACTCATTATCTCTACATCTGGCTGCTGGTTGCATTTTAAATGCAAAATGCACATGATTGTGGGTTTTTATCTTTTAAATTGAAAATCTTTTAATTATGTCGAAAATTATAGAGCCATCACTTTTGATTTCAATACTTGCCACCTCTTTTTCCTAGTATTCACATCACAGAATGTTCTATCTTGTAAGCAAAATGAAAGAAACAAATTAAGGTATGCTTGTATTATAGAATCTTTCTCTTGTTAAATTCTTGTTTATAGCAGAATAAAACCATTACTAACATTATATTTAAAGCACTGGGGGTTGGGGGAAGAACAGATATGGTGGACTTACTAATGAAATATGTTCTACAGATGTCCTTTCACCATGAAATCAAAAGGGAGCTTTAAGAAACACTATCTTTTGGTGATAAAGTTTTCTTAAATTTATAATGAGTCAAGAGGGATGAAACAGACATGAAATTCATCAGAGAAAGAAAATTAGGATACATAAGGAGAAGGAAACAGATAAATACACAAAACTTGGAGGTTATCTTTCTGCAAAAGCAAACCAATGTTATTTATCAGAGTAGAGACTTAAATCTGAGGGTAAACAGAGCAGGAGAAAAAGAAAATAGACAAGTAGAGACTTATGAAAAGAGTCATGCACCAAGCTTAAAAGTAATGGACTTAAAGGTAAAGTACAAAGCAAACAAAACTACCAACTTAAGAAACAGGTGGTGAAGGAAGGCTTGGAGCAAGGTGGGAACCAGGGGGTGAAAAGCAAGGGGATAAATAAAGGGGGGGTATATCTGTAATACTCTCAACTATAAAAATATTAAAAGCTAGAGGCCCAATGTATAAAATTGATCATGGCTTGTCCAGAAGGAAGGACATTTGGTCTAATTTGCATATTATGCTTTTATTATTATAGACCAGAGGCCTGATGCACAAAATTTCATGCAAGAGTAGGCCTTCCTTCCTCCAGCTGCTGGCACTGGCTTCCCCCTGAAACCTGGGACCTGGGCTGGCTTCTTTCTGGCTGCCCACAAGCACCCAGGGCCCGGCTGGCTTCCCTCTGGCCAACCATAACACCTGGGACCCAGGCTGGCTTCCCCCTCAGGCTGCCTAAAGGCACCTCAGACCTGGATGGCTTCCTTCCAGCCCTGGCTTCATCACGAAGGCGTCCAGAATGACATCTAAAGGATGTCCCGTCTAATTAGCATATTAACCTTTTATTATTATAAATAGTAAAATTATAAAACAAGTTAAATGCAATTGAACAATTCCTCAAAAAATTAAACATCGAGTTACCATGTGACCCCAAAATTTCACTCCTATGTATATAACCAAGAGAAATCAAAACATACATCCACACAAAAACTTGCACATGAATGTTCAAAGCAGCATTATTTATTCTTAATAGCCAAAAAAACTAAAAGTAACTCTAGTGTCCACCAACTAATGAATAAACAAAATGTGGTATAAGCATACAAAAGGATATTTTGCAGACAAAAAAGGAATGGAGTATAATACAAGATAAAACATGGATGAACTTTGAAAACATGCTTAAATAAAATAAGCCAGACCCAAAATTTCACATATTGCATGATTCTATTATATGAAATGTCCAAAATAAGCAAATCCATAAAAACAGAAAGTAGATTAGTGGTTGCCAGGATGTGGGGGAGGAGAGAGTTGGGAGTGACTACTAATAAGTATGATGTTTCTTTTGGGTGTGATGGAAAAGTTCTAGAATTAGATAGTAATGATAATTAAACTTTATGAATATATTAAAAATCACTGAACTATCCACTGTAAAGTGGTGAATTATGTGTTGTATTAATTATATCTCAATGAAAAAGGAATGAAGTACTGATACATGCTACAGTATTGATTAACCTTAAAAGCATTGCTTAGTGAAAGAAGTCAGTCACAGAAGACCACATATTACATGATTCCATTTATATGCAATGTATAAAATAGATGAATTTATAAAGACAGAAAGTAGAATAGCTGTTGCTTGTGGACAGGGAAGTTGAGGGAGTTGGGGAATTGATACTTAAAATATAGGAGTTTTGTGGGGGGGTTATTATGAAAATATTCTAAAATTATATAGGGGTAGTGATTGCACAACTCTGAGTATATTTTTAAAACACTGGATTGTATACTTTATAAAGATGAATTATAAGATGTGCAAATTATTTTCCAAAATAGCTGTTATTTTTAGAGTTAAATAAGGCTTCCCTAGAAGGTATATATATTGATCAGTCCAACAATTTCTTGTTGAGCACAACATTTTCAGTGCTCTGCTAGCATTATGAATGTCAGCATAAATATAATTCATGGTGCCTACACTCAAGGAATCTACATTTTATTTAAAAAGAAATATTTAGAGCCCACGCCATCTTGAAGGGGAGAACGGCCTTTTTTAAGAACTCATCAGCACCACCAACCAGACAGGCCTTGGAACTGTCCCGTAACCCAGCAGCCACTCCAGCCAAAATCCTGCTTCCCCACCCACAGACCCACACCCTGGGACCTCCACCTTCCAAGGTACACCACTTGGCAGCAGTAAGTACAACCCCCCCTCCCCAGGGGCAGAACTCCAAACAAAACACTCACATGTTTCCAGCGCATGCAGACATCAGGGCATGCCACTGCCACTCCTTAGGCAGCACCTGGGAGCTCCTGAGGGTGTGATTTTGTACAAACAAGGGCACGTGGTTCTGCAGTAGAAATTCTGAACTCCCTCTTCCTGAATAACTAACTGCCCACGGACATCCCAGCTGTGCAACTTCAGTGCTAGGGCCTCTCACAGACCTCTGCACAATCGAAGGCACCTCCACATGTGCACATTTCCAAGGAGCAGGACCCCTAATCCCATATAACTACAGGGCCCTGGGGGAGCAGCTGTGAGACTCTGCTGAGTGTGATTCTGCACAGACAAGGGTGCACTGCCCCACAGTAGAAATTCTGAATTCCCCCTTTCTGAAAAACTGCCTACATAACCCCTCAGAGTGCATCAGAGCTCTGCATCAGCAAACGCACCTCCACAGATGCAAATTTCCAACAGGCAAGCACCCTGAACCCATCTACCCTCAGAGCATTCCTGGGAGCCACTGTGAGCTCTCCCTGGGTGTGCTCTTGGACAAACAGGGGCACACTCCTCCCCCCAGCAGAAATTCTGAGTTCACTCATCCTGGATACCTGCCCACAGGCACCTCAATTATATGGCTATACTGCCAGGGCCCCATAGGTGCCCCTGTGAGTTGCCACTAGGAGTGAGCGCCTATCCACCACAAGTACAGCAGCAAAAGCTGAGTCTTACCATCACACAACTACAGGACTCTGGACACCACAGTCACACCTTTCAAGAGTGCAGGCCTCCTGAACCCCATCACTCCAACAGACAGTTCCTGGGTGCCACTGTGAGTCCCCAGAAGCACATAGAGTTCCAAACAAGATGAACAATCAAAGAATGATACCAAGACACATCATCATTAAAATGGAAACCACCAAAAACAAAGTAAGAATCTTAAAGGATGCCAGAGAGAAACAGAAAGTTTCCTCCAAGGGTTCTCCTATTAGAATATCAATAGATTTCTCAACAGAAACATTCCAGGCCAGAAGGGACTGGAATGAAATATACAAAGCAAGGTACTGAACCTAAGAATTCTATACCAAGCAAGGCTATTATTCAAAATTGAAAGTGGAATCAGGAGTTTCACAGACAAAAAAGGGCTAAAAGAGTTCATCACTATCAAACCAACAATGCAAGAAATGTTAAAAAAGACTGCTGTAAAAAGAAGAGAAAGGCAAGAAGAAACATAAACATTAAGGAAAAATATGCCAACAAACATGTACGTGTCAATAATAACATTAAATGTAAACAGATTAAATGCACCAATCAAAAGACATAAGGTAGCTGAATGGATAAGAAAACATGACCCATATATTTGCTGTCTGTAAGAGACCTAACTCAGAACAAAGGATTCACATAGACTGAAAGTGAAAGGATGGAAAACATTTTTCAGGCAACTGGAAATGAGAAAAAAGCTGGTGTTGCAATACTTATATCTGATAAAACAGACTTCAAAGTAAAGGTCAAAATAAGAGACAAGGAAGGCCACTACATAATACTCAAGGGAGCAATTCAACAAGATACAACTCTGGTAAACATATATGCACCCAATACATGGAGCACCCAAATAAATAAAACAACTTCTGGAAGATTTCAAGGGAGAGATTGATAGCAAGACAATCATAGTAGGGGACTTTGATACCACTGGATAAATCAACCAAACAAAAAAATCAGCAAAGAAATAGCAATCCTAACTGACACACTAGATCAGATGGACTTAATTGACATCTTTTGAACATTTCACCTCAAAGTTACAGAATATACATTCTTCTCCAGTGCACATGGAATATTTTCAAAGATAGACTACATATTAGGACACAGGCAAAGTCTCTTAAAATTTAAGAAGATAGAAGTCATGTCAAGCATCTTCTCAGATAACAATGGCATAAAACTAGAAATCAACTACAATAAAACAATCCAAAAAAATCAAACACTTGGAGACTAAATAGTATGCTATTAAACAATGACTGGTTTACCAGAGAGATCAAAGAATAAAAAATATCATGGCAACAAATGACAATGAAAACACAATAATCTAAAATCTATAGGACACAGCAAAAGCAGTCTTAAGAGAAAAGTTCATAGCTCTACAAGCCTACTGCAAAAAACAAGAAACAATGGTAATAAATTATCTAACCTTATAACTCAAAGAGTTAGAATGAGAGCGACAAGAAAAGCCCAGTGTAAGCAGAAGGAAGGAAATGATAAAGATCAGCGAAGAGATAAACAACATAGATACCAAAGAAACAATACAAAAGATCAACAAAACCAAGAGCTGGTTCTTTGAAAGGATAAACAATATTGATGAACGTCTTGCCAGGCTCACCAAGAAACAAAAAGAGAGGATCCAAATAAACAAAATCAGAAATAAAAGAGGTGAAATAACAACAGACCCCACTGAAATACAAAGGATTGTTAAAAAACACTATGAACAACTCTATTCCAATGAACTGGACAACCTGGAGGAAATGGACATATTCCTAGAAAAATACAACCTTCCAAAACTCAATCAGGAAGAATCTAAACATTTCAATAGGCCAATAACTATGGAAGAAATTGAAGCAGTCATCAAAAGTTTCCAGCAAACAAAAGCCCAAGGCCAAAGAGCTTCACAGGGGAGTTTTACTAAGCATTCAAGGAAGAATGTTTAAAACCTATCCTTCTCAGTCTATTCCCAAAAATTTAAGAGGAAGGTACATGCTCATTCTATGAAGCCAGCATCACCCTAAATCCAAAACCAGATAAAGACAACACAATGCAAGAGAATTACAGACTAATATCCCTCATGAACATAGATGGCAAAATCCTCAACAAAATTCTAGCAAATAGAATTTAGCAGTACATCAGGAAGATGATACATCATGACCAAGTAGTATTTATCCCAGGGATGCAAGGATGGTACCATATATGCAAATCAATAAACATTATACATCACATAAACAAATTGAGAGATAAAGACTACATAGTCATATTAATTGATGTAGAAAAAGTATTTGATAAAATCCAATACCCATTTGGATAAAAACTCTCAGCAAGGTGGGAATAGAGGAATCATACCTCAACATATTAAAAGTCATATATGAAAAACCCACCACCAACATCATACTCAATGGGCAAAAACTAAAACCATTTTCCCTAAGAATAGGAACAACACAGGGATGTCTGCTTTCACCACTTCTGTTCAACATAGTACTGGAAGTACTGGCCATTGTGATTAGACAAGAAGAAAATTGGAAAAGTAGTAGTAAAACTATCCTTATTTGCAGATGACATGATATTGTGTATAGAAAACTCTAAAGACTCCATTAAAAGTTATTAAACTTAATAAGTGAATTTTGCAATGTAGCAGAATACAAAATTAATGCCAAGAAATTTATGGAATTTCTATATACCAACAGTGAACTTACAGAAAGAGAGACTAAGAAAACATTCCCATTTACCATTGCACCAAAAAAATTAAGATACCTAGGAATAAACTTAACTAAGGAGATAAAAGACCTCTACTCAGAAAACTACAGGACATTGAAAAACAGAAATAGAGGAAAACATAAATAGATAGAAGAGCATACTGTGTTCATGGATTGGAAGAATCAACATCATTAAAATGTCCATACTACCCAAAGCAATCTATAGATTCAGTGCACTCCCCATTAAAATACCAATGCATATTTCACAGACCTAGAAAGAACTCTCCAAAAATTCATCTGGAATAAAAAAAAGACCCCGAATAGCCACAGAAATCCTGAAAAAGAAGAACAAAGTAGGTGGGAATCTCAATACCAGATTTCAAGCTGTTTTACAAAGCTACTGTTTTCAAAACACCTTGGTACTGGCATAAGAACAGACATATAGACCAATGGAATAGAATAGAGAACCCAGATATAGACCCAAACCACTATGCTCAATTAATATTTGACAAAGGAGGCATGAACATACAATGGAGTCAAGACAGCCTCTTCAATAAATGGTGTTGGGGAAATTGGACAGATACATGCAAAAAAATGAAACTAGATCATCAAATTACACCATGTACAAAAATAAACTCAAAATGGGTAAAAGATTTAAACATAAGATGGGAAACGATAAAAATACTAGAAGAATCCACAGGCAAAGAAATCTCAGACATATGTCGAAGCAAGTTCTTCACTGATAGCTCTCCTAGGGCAATGGAAACTAAAAAGAAAATAAACAAATGGTATTTTAATAAACAAATATTAAACTTAATAAATGAATTTTGCAATGTAGCAGGATACAAAATTAAAGCCAAGAAATTTATGGAATTTCTATATACCAACAGTGAACTTACAGAAAGAGAGACTAAGAAAACATTGACATCAAAATAAAAAGCTTTTGTACAGCAAAAGAAACCATCAACAAAACAACAAGGAAGTCCACTGTATAGGACAGCATATTTGCAAATGTTATCACTGATAAAGGATTAATTTCCAATATTTACAGGGAACTCATACAACTCAATAAAAGGAAGATAAATGATCCAATAAAAATATGGGCAACAGACCTAAATAGATACTTTTCTAAAGAAGACAGAAGGAGACATATGAAAGACACATGAAAACATGCTCATAGTCACTAATTATCTGAGAGATGCAAATCAAAATGACAATGGGATACCATCTCACACCTGTCAGAATGACAATCATCAACAAATGAACAAACAACAAGTACTGGCAAGGATGCAGAGAAAAAGGAACCCTCGTGCACTGCTGGTGGGAATGCAAACTGATGCAGCCACTGTGGAAACAGTATGGAGTTTTCTCAAAAAACTAAAAACGGAACTTCCATTTGATCCAGTAATCCCACTTCTAGGAATATATTCTAAGAAACTAGAAACACCGATCAGAAAGGATATATGCACTCCCATGTTCATAGCAGCACAATTTACAATAGCTAAGATTTGGAAACAGCATAGGTGCCCATCAGCAGATGAGTGGATCAGAAAACTATGGTACATCTACACAATGGAATACTATACTGCTATAAAAAAGGATTTCTTACCATTTGCAGCAGCCTGGATGGAAAAGGAGAGCACTATGCTAAGTGAAGAAAGCCAGTCAATGAAAGAAAAATATCACATGACCTCATTCTTTTATTGATAATAAAGAACATTATAAACTGATGAACAAAAAGATACATACAGAGGCAGTAAAAAATAAAACAGACTGTCAAATTACAGCAGGAAGGTTGGGGAGGGGTGGGGAGATAAGAGACCAACTAAAGGACTTGTATACATGCATATAAGCAAAACTAATGGACACAAGACACTGGGGGATGAAAATGTATATGGGAGTGGGATGGGGAATGGGGCAATGGGAAGATATGTACACATGTAATACCTTAACCAATGAATAAAAGAAAATAAGGTAGTTTTAACTTTAAAAAGTATATTTATGTGTAGAAAACAATAATAAGCAACAAAAACCAGTGTATTTTTGGGAATTAAATTGAACTGACTGTAGTAGCTGAAATTGTTAATCACCCAGATTAAGTATCTTAAGCCATGACTGGTGCTGGCTGGCTCAGAGTTCTGTATAGCACTTAATTTTTGCCTCTAATAATTCTACATTTCTGTGGCAAATCTGACCAGAGTTTTTATTCATAAAACTAGAGGCCTAGTGCACAAATTCATGCACAGGTGGGGCCCAGCCGGCCCACCCCAATGGGAGCCATCAGGTCATTCCACTGGGGGAGAAGGGACCATGGACGGTTGGCTGGCCAGCCCTGCCCCCAATCAGGGTGTTGGGGGCCAACTGGAGGCAGGGCCGGCCAGGGGAGTGGCTGCCCGCAGATCATGCTGGTTGGCTGCTGCAGTGCCTGTCATAGCCATTGGTCATTCTGGTTGTTCTGGTCACTCCACCATTCCAGTCGCTGGGCTTTTATATAAATGCTTAGAACGTAACTCAGAAAAAAAAAAGTAACTTTTTGATTTCCAAGTGAGAAAGACATTTCCAAGCATAAAAGCAAAGAAGACTTAAAGGAAATGATTGATAGTCCTGGTTTCATAAAATATTTTAGAGGAGTAATTAGTGATGTGAGAAACTGTCTATGGCATGCTGCTATATCCAAAAATAAAATGAAATAAAAACTAGCATGGACATTATTATTATTTAAAAAACTACTTAAGTAACCAAAACTGAATACATTTTATTCTCAAACTACCAGTACTTTAGAATCAGTGGTTGTATGCTATTTAACTCAATAGCAGACCATAGATAAAGCAAGGGTTTGTGAGAAGATGGTCTACAGGCAAATTGATACAGTAATTATCTGAAATGAGAAGTTCTTCCAGACTTTGAAGATAAAGCACGGAAATAAAGAAATCAGAAGAGAAAGAATGGGAAAAGGAAAGAAAGAAAGGGAGAATGGAGAGAAGAAAAACAGAGGAGAGAGAAGGGGAGGGAAGAGAAAGGGAGACTGCTCAGTTTCCCAGGTGAGTCACAGTATTCTTCTGTTGCTACATAATGTGAAACTTCAGACTTCCTTGCCCAGCCTGATTACACAGGAAAACCAACTCCATTACACATCCCCTCTCATCTACACTGGCCAACTGTGATGGCTAACCCTAGTACCAAAATCTGGCATGTGATTCAGATGTACTATAACTATGCAGGTAACTCAAATAGCCAAAAATAGGGATAAGAGACTTTCAAGGAAGGGAGTTCCTTTTCTAAGACCCAGCTAGTGGCTGTGGGCTGGGTATGTCATAATGTTCAAAGGTTGTGATGCATTGTGTGTAAAGACAGAGCTCTCTGGAAGACTTGGCACAGTGGTTGTGGGAAAAGTCCTTCAACTGGGATGGCTTTCCAGAAAGGAGGATGCTTTCTCCAGGATCTAAGAGCTTTGGGGATAATCATCTCTTTCAGTATTATATGTCTTACTGGTTAGTAAAGGTAAAAATATAAACTTTCAAATGCAGGTGTAAAATTCAAAGTTTTGTTTAAGAAATATATCACTAAATATAAAATAAGCCTTTTTAAAAAGAGAACTTAAATTTTTTTGCTAAAATATGCTAAAAAAAAACAGGGACTAAATAATTGTTATGCCCAGATCTAATATTTAATGAATTCAGTCAAGTAAGCAATTAAGTCTTTAAACTGCACAGTTTAAACTGCACAGTTTAAAAAAGTTCATCATGTAAAAATGACCTGCATTTTTTAAATTGTCTGACTTTTTTCACTACCATACCAAGTAATTACAATATTTTGATTTATTTTCAACCAGCCTTTTTGTACCTTTAACTTCCCATGTTCTCCCATCCTTATTCTCCTCCCCCAGTCTTTTCTTTACCCCTCTGCATCCTCCAACCTAGCTTCTTCTCCCTTTTTATTCAATTTATAATGTCTTGTACATAGCAAAGTCTATATTAATGTTTGTTCAATTGAATTAAATTTAAATTCATTTCATTCCTTGTACTACACTATCTAATATCTGAGAGTGTTCTGGGCACTGTTTGTACAGGCCGTTCTTGCTTTTCCTGAGAGTATTGCTGGACTGTAACAATGACCCTACAAGCTGAAGCCATCAAAATCTATCTTAATAATCAATAGGGAAAGTCAAGATTGTTCTATGACCTTTACATATTTTTATCAAAGAGATTAAAAGCTCTTATTGTTTTAAATGTGTAGGAAAATGGCCAAAAAATAGTAAATCTATTTATTGTGCTATAATTAAACGTTAGAAATATTAATAATTAAAATTACCTATTTCATTGTAAAACACCTTGTGACAGGTTTAGGCAGTGCTTGCCTTCTTGTTATATAACTTACAATGTGAAGTGAGTGTATTTATGCCTTGGCAAATTGCCATACTCCTTTCTTAGTTTGGATTGGTTTCCAATATTTTTTCTTTGCCCTTTCAATGTTATAAAATATCTATGGTTTTTCTTTAATGTGAAATGTTGGCAACATCATTTCTTCTGGAACATCTTCCTCATTTTCATTACAACCACTTTTCTCATTTTGTACAGTGAGTTCTTCACTAAGTTTCTCTGGCTTCGTATCCAGAGTTGAATGGTGATACTGTCAACATTCCATGGTCAGCTTTTTCTTCTATAAATTCATTTACATTTGATTCAAATTTCACCTCTATATTATCACTTTTTATTTCTTTGCTTAACTTTCGTCTTAGTTGGCCAATCCCTTCTCATGACCATCCATTTTTGTAAAATGCTGCACAGATTTAGAAGATAAGGGGGGCAACACAGCTACACACTTTGCTATCTCTGTGGGAACCTAAGAGCAGATGCTCAGTGACCAATCACCTAAAGACACACTTTAAAAAGAAGTGACATAATTGGTCACAGATCTTGATAACCATCTGTTACTTACATAGTGGTCTGTAGACTAAAAATCAATTAGTGGTAACTGAAATTAGAACTGTACTTGTTGGAGGACTGATACTACTTAACTAAACCATGGTAACTGAAATGTATAGCAAAGCAATGCAAAGTGAGGATACCTCTACTTTCTTTTTGGTAGATAAAAGATTCTTACATAGATTTTAATAATGCCTCAAAGTTGGTCCTGGCCTTCACTCTGTTGATCCTGAATAAATACAACAGCCTTGTTATTGGGCTATCTCAGTAAGAAAGTTCTAAAATTGGAAGTAGTGTTACTTAAGAAAGAATAGAGAGGACACGCTTCTAATTTTATATTCTTCCTGGTAACACTATTATTTCAAATATTTATCTATATCACTTATTAGCAAATATAGATTAATAAATACCAATTTTCAATTATCACC
Source organism: Lasiurus cinereus (assembly GCA_011751065.1). Lineage (NCBI taxonomy): Eukaryota > Metazoa > Chordata > Mammalia > Chiroptera > Vespertilionidae > Lasiurus > Lasiurus cinereus. The sequence continues at coordinate 9,627,232 of JAAGEH010000040.1, read as the reverse complement.
TGCCCTGTTACATTAGTCATCTCTGGGTAGTTTTAAGTATAAATAAACTAAGTATAGGAACAACTAAATGTAGATGGCTAATAGACAAAGAAAAAGATACTCAAAATCACTAATCATCGGAAAAATACAAATTAAAACCACAATGAGATATCACCTCACATCTATCAGAATAGCTATCATCACTAAATCAGCAAACAACAAATGTTGGTCATGATGTGGAGAAAATAAAAGCACTATCTTATTACCCAGATAATTCACTTATGGGTATTTATCTGAAGAAATCCAAAACACTAATTAGCCAAGATATGGAAGCAACCTAAGTGCCCATTAACAGACAATTAGATAAAGATTAATCAGCCATAAAAAAAGAATGAAATCTTACCATTTGTGATAACATGGATGCACCTATAGGGTATTATGCTAAGTGAAATAAGAAGTGAGTCAGAGAAAGACAAATACCATATGATTTCACTTACATGTGAAATATAAAGAAAAAAGTAAGTGAGCAAACACAAAAGAAACAAACTCAGTGAGGAGGTTGGAAGGCTGAATGAAAAGGTAAAGTGATTAAGAAGCACAAATGGGCAGTTACAAAATAGTCATAGGATATAAATACAGCATAGGGAATATAGTCAATAATATTGTAATAACTCTGTATAGTATCAGGTGGGTATTAGACTTATCAGGAGGATTACTTTGTAAATTATATAAATGTCTAGCCACTTCACTGTGCATATAAAACTAATACAATATTTGATGTCAATTTCAATTGAAATTTTTTTAATTTTTTACAAGATTAGCATATGATTTTTCAGCTCTCCATCCTTCATTCACAGAGCCTCTTGCTCATGTTGCTTTCAAACTATTATTTAATTTCTATCTTGCATTAACAAGTTTCTCATAATGTGACATCAAATACCTTTATAGATTAAGCTCTTTTTAAAAATCTCCCTGGAAACTCTCTCCTGCTCTAATTAATTTTCCTACTATTAAATTTTAAATACTTGTTTTGTGTCAAGATGCACCCACTTAGGTGCTACAACTTTTTTCCATCCTAAATAATTTTACTCCATCCCAGCCCAGGTGAGGATATTCTTCACCTTGCCTGGTGATGGTGCCCTTCCCTGGGTCTTAGCTGGAACATGCCTACTTCTCTCAATATTCCCTTCACTGAATGTGTGATTATTTTTAGGTCATTAGTAATTATTCTTGAAGAGGGGGGGGTGTGAATGGAAACTTTAAAAAATACTTTTAAAGGGCCAGTAACTCTGGTCCTAGGGGTGGGGGCAGGGAGAAAAGAAAGAAAAAAACACCCCAGCATTCCAGGTTGTCATGGGGCTCTATAAAAAGCAACATCCAACCAAATAAATCCAAAATCAATGAAAAAAAAGGGGGTGGGGGCAATCTCTTGGGCCTAACTTTACCACCCCACACAAAGACTTCAATAACTGAAAAAGTGTTCTTCAAATTTAACCAAAGTTCATTTGGTGAATTCTGGTATGACATGTATATATTTATGAGGAAGCCTAAAGAGAATTGGTATGTGTTGAGTACTAATTAGACTCATTCTTTGTCTTTCTTAACGTCATAAATTCCCTTACCTACTACAAGACATATAACTTTCCTAGCAGAAGATAATACTCAAAACTTCTTTGATATCTCTTATTTTAAAATCAAAATCCATTTCCGTTAAGTATTTCTTAAATAAATTGAGAGGTAAAGTGAGTGTAGTAACTAAAGACTACCACACTGAGGCGTGTTTGTTACTGTCAGTTCACCACTACTTAAGTCTTCCTTATAGGTAACAATAATAGTCAAGATATTAAACTTGTAAAGCCCCGATGGAAATTAAATAGTAAACATCTACTTTTCTGTGTGTATAGATGGTGTAAACTGATTGCTAAAAAGAGTCCTACACATTAGAAGGATATCATATGTTAAAATGATAGGAAATTTAAAGTTACAGGGTCTTTTTTTTTTCTAGAAACTCCACTAAACCATAAGAGAAGAGAAATGATCTATGTCCTATCACTGAAAGCATTCAAGCAAGGAGTTCTCTCAATCATCCTATTCAGTACTGAACAGTCATCATAGTGTAATCATTCTCATTTTGACTGACCAGATGGAGAATGGCTACAATTCTTAGAGATTTACAAAAATCACAAATATGGCATATATAATGCATTGACACCTGTTTACTTTTCAGAGGGAAAAACAAATTTTGACAACTGTTGGAAATTAAGTTCACTTCAGAACACAATACTAGAGAACAGCTTCCTTAATATATTATTTAGAAATGAAGAACTTTAAAAGAGGCCATATCAATGACCTCAAAATATATAAAACAAATTTTGACAAATTAAGGAAAAGTGACAAATCTAATAATGTCAATTTTTTTAACACAACTCCCAATGACTAAAACAGCATACAGGCAAAAATTTTAGTAAGATTATAGATTATATAATGTGATTATAAACTTAATCCAATAAACACACAGAATCCACATCCAATAATTAAAGAATGTATATTTCTTTCAAGCACAATTGGAACATTTGCAAAACTTGACCACATGCTAGGTGATAGAGCAAGATTTAAGAAATACCAAATAATCTGTATCATATAAACCATATTCTCTGACTATAATGCATTTGTTTGAATTTATAAAATATGACCTAAAAAAGAAAAATCATATATTTTATCATATAAAAATATTTATAAATAACTCATGGTTTAAATAAATCAAGAAAAAATTAACATTTACAACAAAATAGAAACAAAACTATTATATGTCCAAACATCTAGAATATAGCTAATGTAGTATTGGAGAGGGAGTACATAGTTTTAAATAAATATACTAGAATAGAATTAAGTCTCCAAATTAATGAGCTAAGCTTTCAAGTCAAGAAATTAGAAAAGATGCCAAAACCGGTTTGGCTCAGTGGATAGAGCGTCGGCCTGTGGACTGAAAGGTCCCAGGTTCAATTCCGGTCAAGGGCATGTACCTTGGTTGCCGGCACATCTCCAGGTGGAGGTGTGCAGGAGGCAGCTGATCAATGTCTCTCATCGATGTTTCTAACTTTCTATCCCTCTCCCTTCCTCTCTGTAAAAAATCAATAAAATATTAAAAAAAAAAAAGAAATTAGAAAAGAAAAAAAAAAGAGAGTCAACAAGAAACAAAGAACAGAAATCAATGAAAAAGAACGGAAAGATATATATCTTCCCTACTGTATCTTTGTTTTACATTTAATAATAATACAGTTACATAACCCTGAAATCAAAACCAAACAAGAACAAAATAAGAAAGAAAATTATAGGCCTCACTCAGGAATATAGATGTCAATATTAGCAATCTGAATCCAGCCTATGTAATAAGAATACATATTACACCAAATGGGCTTAGCCCAGGGATACAAGGATGAATACACAATAGAAAATTACTTATTAAATTATCATAGCAACAAGTATATAATGTTAATACATAAAGAAAGATTATTCAACACCTGTTAATGATAAGCAATCACCTAGGACAGGACAGAACATCTTTAATATGCTCAATCTTGATTTTAAAATTAATGTGAAGAGAGAAGGATCCAAAACAGCCAAGACAATTCTGAAGTGGAACAACATGGAAAGACACATCCCACCAAGCTCAACAGATTCTATATAAATCATGCTATGACTTTGGTGAATGGATATAAACCAAAGTGCATGAGGGCAATTCCATCCACAAATGACTTTACATTTGACAGAGAACATGTTAACTCACAGAGGAAAAGACAAACCATCCAAATGAATTCGGTGGCACAGCTGGTCTTCCATAATGAAAAGGTTAATTTAATAAATCCCAACCTCACATCATATAAAACATCCTTTCTAGGAGGTTTAAGGCCTATATTTGAAACACTAACTTGAAAACTACTTTCTAAAAAAAATACTGGATATTAACTTTATGATCTCAAGGCAGAGATGGGTTCTTAAAGAAAACCTATATACATAATGCTGGTAAAAATAAAAATTTATATATAACAAGGGCATGATGAAAACAGGAAACAATAAGAAAGGAAGATGTTCATGATGCATATAACCAAACAGAGGATTAATACTAGCAGAATATAAAAATAAGAATTTAATAGAAAAATGGATAAAAATATGAGTGAGCAATGTATGGAATAGCTTATCTATATCCATATATCTATATATCTATATATATATGCCTAACTATTTGACCATTCGACCAGGCTATGATGTACACTGACCACCAGGGGGATAATGCTCAATGCACAGGCATGGAAACATGGAACAAACTGATGAATCTCAGAAGGAAAGAAGAAGTGGGGAGGGTGGAAAGAGATTAGCCAAAAATCATATTCATACTAGAAGCCTGGGGCTTGGATTCATGCACCAGTGGAATCCCTCAGCCTGGTCTGCATGAATCAGGCCAAAACCAGCAGTATGATATCCTCTGAGGGGTCTCAAATTTCAAGAGGGCGCAGCCAGGCTGAGGGACCCCACTGGTGCACTAATCCATGCACCTGGCCTCTAGTATAAAAAGTTTTCCAATATAATTTGTAATCAGGGAAATATGAAGTAGAACAAAAAAACAGCTTTATACCCTTAATTTTTTTTTTAATTAAAAGTTTAACAATACCAAGGGTTGGTAAGGTTGTAGAGTAATGGGAACTCTCATTCACTGCAGATGAGAGTATTTACTGATTTACAGAGAAAATGGCAACATTTAAAAGTGGAAGGCGCGTAAATCATGATTCAGCAAATCCATTCCTACGTATAGAACATTAAGACCTGGCTAGATAATTCATTTGGTTAGAGTGTCATCCCAATGTGACAGGTTTGATCCCCTGTCAGGGCACATACAAGAACCAACCAAGAAATGCATAAATAAGTAAAAAAACAAATTGATATTTCTCTCTGTGTGTGTCTTTCTCTCTTTATCTCTTTTTCCCCCTACCCTTCCTCTATCTCAAATCAATCAATAATTTTTTTTTAATTTACAAAACTCACACATCTAGAAGATGTAAAAATGTTCATTGCAATACTGTAACAATGAAATATTGAAGCAATCTAGCTGTTCACCAACAAATTAAAAGATCAATATACAGTATTGTGTGTTTACTTTAATCATATATTTAAAATGAATAAGTCATCAACTTAGTAAATGTAAAAATATAATAGTGGGGAGAACAGCAGACTGAATGTCAAAGCATTCACATATATACTGTTCATGAATCTATATATGTAGCAAAACAAAACTATGCATGGGATGATAATGTCAAATTTAGGACAGTGATTACCTTGGCAGAGGAAGAAAATGGAATCAGGAAGTGATAAAAGGAAGATTTTTATTCATAATGTCTTCAAAGATTTGATAAATATGACAAGATGTGGTTGGTGGGCACAAAGTTATTATATTTTATTTACTTTATATACTTAAAATATATAGTAATTTTTAAAAGGAAGTTAACAATATTATTTTAAATACAAAAATATGGCAATCACTTGCACTGAAGAAGGAAAAGGGAAGATCAGAGAACATTCTCATGCCAATCTCCAGCATAGTCTGGTGGGTAGGTGCTAACATGCCCCATAATCGATGCTTGGAAAAGGTGAGACTTGCCCAGTTTGGGCTGGAATAAATGAGCCAAGGTTCCCAATACTAGTAGGATAAATTACCACAATTTTTCCTACTACCTTTTTCCTGCCTTGTTGTCTGAGCTCCCTTTCAGTCCATCTCTCTGTCTTCCTCTCTAGCTAGAAGGGCATGGAAAACCACTTTAAGGGAGGAATGTAGCTAACCATATAGCTCTGTCACTGCTAACACCAACAGGACACTTCCTCCAAACATTGGGGAAACCTCCATATATTAGAGGAAAACAAAATTGTAGGGTATGTACAATTGATCATATACCAGAGGTATCCCTCTAGATTAAAACATTACAGGTAATTGAAATTCAAGCATATATGGAAGTTCTACTAAAGCTATTTGGCCAATAAATTATTATTGAATTTTAATTAAAGGAGAACAGGAGAAAAGTATAGTAACATGTATCAACTTGTGTAGATATTTCAATTATATTTAATAAAATTGTATTTAGTAACTTTTCTTATGTTCTTGAATGTATCACTATTTTTATTATTATTTCCAATACAGTGATAATTTCTAATAATAAATTGCATTATTGGATTGCTCTCTATGAATAGAATTCTCACCATGTAAATATAGAATGCTGCTTACGATGGGTTCAAAATCCTACTTAACTAAGTATAAAAGAAGATTGAAATGTTAAGTTTTTTAAATTTTCCAAAAATATATATATACATAATTTAAGAATTATTATTTTGAATTGCAGTCCAAATGGGAATAACCATAAAGGTATTTCTCCTTCCAATACATTGCAATCCTGCTACCCAAAGTATTTCTAAGATACTTTACACATAGACAAATATGCATCAGGAAGAACTTTTATTAAAAAGGAATGGTATTTCAAAATGTCTTAACACATTCAATACTTTTCTACTTGAAGCCAAATCTATAGTGCAGAATCTTCAGAGTTGGTGTCAGACACAATGTAAGTAAAACCCAATTACAAGATCAAGATAAAAGAGACGTTGTATTGTTCATTCAACTTTTTATAGAAAAATCATGAGAAAATTGAGTATCCATGTAGCAAGTTCTAAGACTTGAATATGGTACCAGTTAGACATACAAATTAAGTGACATATATAACTAGTTTGTGTTATGATATATCATATAAAGATATCAAAGATATTAGGTAATTAGTTTGTCCACAATAAAATCGAATCTTAAAAAAAACTGATTATACAAAACTATTGCTTTCTTAATCAACCTAAAATTTAATCAGATCTGAGACAATGCAAGAGTCTGTTCAATTAATCTGTTTTGTCACCTTTGCTAAAATGGTATTCATAATACAAAAGTCTCAATAAAGAATATGTAATGCCCAAGAGTATAGTTCATATTATCTTGTTATTTTTAACCCAATATACTTGGTATTTCCCATGGAGAGAAATCTGTATTTCTTTTTTACTAAATCTGTATTTGGAATCATTTTATAATAAAACTGTTACCTTTGTCTTTAGGCTCTTCTAACATATAGGAGTGACCCAATCATGAGAAAAATGATGAATCACCTGTATTTTTATATCATGCCTGTGTTTAATGTTGATGGATACCATTTCAGCTGGACCAATGTAAGTCACTTTGCCTATCCAATTGAAAAAGATGGCGTAATTCATAGAAAACTGTCAGAAAACAGGAAGGAAGTTTGTGGATAGCCAGCTTAGTGATCCAGAGCTACAAAAGAAACCTCACTCCTTCCCCCATCATAGCAACAATCTTTTGATGTTGTTTGTATAATCTTATAGCTTTGCATAAGATTTCATGTAAATATCCCTAGCCAGTTTGACTCAGTGGATAGAGCGTCGGCCCTTGGACTGATGGTCCTAGTTCCATTCAGGTCAAGGGCATATACTTCATTTTCATCCTTGGCCCCAGTCAGGGTGAAAGGCAACCAATTGATGTGTCTCTCTCACATTGATGTTTCTCTCTATTTCTCCCTCTCCCTTCCACTCTCTGAAAAAATCAATGGAAACATCATTGGGTGAGGATTAACAATAACAACAGCAAAAAGATTTCATGTAAATAGATTTCTCCTTTTAAATAAGTTGTGGAAAATAACTAGTTTAGTCCAGCTTATTCCATTTGCCTATAAAGAAATGAAACCACGCTAAGGTAAGAGACAGCAGGGTTATGGCAGATACTGGAGCAAAAGCCTGAGTGTCCAGTCCTCTTTCCACTCCCTGGATTTATTCTGTTCCAGGAGGAACTCTTCCCTCATGCTGTGATTCATTCACTGTTGTGGTACTAAAATACAAGTAACCTTGTAAGTATTTTTTCTGCGACTATGTTCTTAATTACATTCTAGGATCGCTTTTGGAGAAAAACAAGATCAAAGAACTCAAGGTTTCACTGCCGTGGAGTGGATGCCAATCGTAATTGGAAAGTGAAATGGTGTGGTAAGTTGGGGACTAATTGAAATTCAGATCCAAAGGTTCCCACAGCTTTTCCACTCAGAAGTAGTGAGACTGTTAGGACTCTAATATAAGACTGTTTCTCTGCATGTGAAAACCTAATATGTACATTGTAACTATAATGTACATGTTAATGTACATACTTTGCAAAACAAAATCAAAGCATTTTAAAATATGTAAACTGAAAGGTCCCAGGTTCGATTCCCGTTGGGGGCATGTACTTTGCTTGCGGGCACGTACCTTGCTTGCGGGCACATCTCCACTGTGGGGTGTGCAGGAGGCGGCTGATCAATGTCTCTCTCTCATCGATGTTTCTGACTATCTCTCTCCCTTCCTCTCTGTAAAATATCAATAAAATATATTTTAAAATTAAAATAAAATATGTAAACATCAAGGATTTAAATTTGTCAACCCAATCCTGAAAATTGAAAATTTAAAAAACAGATATAACAGCATAAAACTGAGGAGTGCAGTCTTTGTCATTCAGACACTAAAACAGGAAGTATGGTTTGTGGTATAAATCTGGTTAAATATTTTTGTCCTTTCACTGAGAGTAACAAGGATCCTGCCATCATCTGTCAAGATGATCAAAACTGTCAGACCCTTGACGAGAATCCACCAATCCGTTATGCACTGATTGGCCACACATACAGCAAGTATATTTTTGCTACAGTCCATATTTCATTGATATAGACCTTTCAAGTAAGAGAGGATATTATCTTAAAGAAGGAAACTTGCAAAATAAAAAAAGCAGGTAGCATACAAGAGACAGAGAGAGAGGGAGAGAATTAGCCATAGGTATTGTAGAGGAGGCAAAACTTTATCTTTACCCATCTTGAGATTTTAGCTGGGACTCAAACAAAAGGACAGTTTAACAAGAGAAAAACAATTTATCAGCATGTATGATGCATGTCACATGGGGAAAACATCATGAAAAGTAACTCAAAATGGCAACTTAGAACTCTGGCTTATACAGCATCTCCAACAAAGAGCAACAGATTTGAGGAGAAATGGCAAGACAGAGGAGAGCAGTTTTAGGCTCCTAAGGGCAGCCAACTGTGGGAAGGCGACTACATGGGAGAAAAATCATGGAGTAAGGTTTGCTTCAGATGCCTCTGGTCCCTCTCTGGATTAATAAGAGACCTGTCTCCAAGAAAAGAAGAATTTATATCCTATCTTTAGGCAGAAAAGGGGGAGATGGTAAAGAGAGCTTTTCCTGTATTTGCTGCTGCTTCATTGCCGTCAGCTCAAAATAGTTTTTATGTCAAAGAGCATATTTGGGGGTGATATATTTTAGTTTCCTTCATTAGTATCATTTTTGGCAACAAGGCAGAGGGGAAGGGAAATATCAAAATGCAGTTGTAAGGGAAAGAATATAGCTCTAGAATATGACAGATATGGTTTCATTCTACCATCATTGTTCAGATAATTTGGCTAATTTCCCTTAAGCTATCAAATAATGATACTAATAGTCATCCCAAAGGATTCTTATAGTAATGAAAGGAATTTACCTATGTTTAATGCCTAATTCAATCCTAGCTTCAAACAGGCATCCACATGTCAGTGGCCCACCCCTCTCAGTCAGTTCATGTCTGAGCCTCAGGTCAGTTGTATTACTGCCTTTTTTTTTCAGGAGAGTATTGTGATAATGAGACATAAGGCAACCTTAAAAGTGTTTGCACTCATGGGGGAAGAAAAAGCATTGCATAAATACTACAAACTGCTATTACTGATGACTGTTTAGAGTTAAAATATTTTTCTTCAATATGAACTGAGACAATAAGCTTGTTCACATTAACTCCCTAAGACCGCTAATTTTTAAAAATTCTATGTTCCCCTTCTCTGATGGGACCATTGTGCGTGCTCGTTAGGTATATGTTCTGTTTCTCTAGTTGGCAGCTACCCACATCCATGTGTTATCCACATGATGCCCACAACCACCTGGGTGAGGGCCCTGAATGGGTAACTGAGCTGAGTAACCCTAGCAGGCCAGCCAGCTCTGCCTGCGTAAGGTTAGACTCCTGTTTATATCCAGTTACAAATAACTTCCTTGCTTCCCTTGGTTCTTCTTTCCTTACCCAGCTTGTTTCCTTCATATATATGATGCCTTCTTTGATTTCTTAGTTTCAACTGCCATCCCAAATAGAATTTCTTTGATTCTTCCCATTTTTTGAAGCATTCTGAGTCTTTCTATAAATCAACAGTCAAGATGTTGACAAAGGATTATGGCAAATGTCAGTTACAAAATGACCTTGACAGACCATTGTAAGTGATGTGGAAATGCAGACAGCCTGGCTGGGACTCTCTCTCTCCTTCCAAACATCTGCTGATTTGATAGGCAAGCAGATGTGGCCTTCCTCCCTCACAGCATCAGACTCATCTCCCCGCAGCTATTTGCTGGGTCAATGGCATTGAAATAAATGAAACCCCTCCAAATAACCATAGTGTAAATGATATGAAATGCCCAGACCCATTGAAAACATGATAGAATCAACACTGAACTGCCAAAAACAGCTGCTTCTTTCTTTAGAGTCAGTGAGTCTCAGACATCAAGAGTAGAACACAAAACTGCTTTTTTGCCATGAAAACTCCATCCTAAGAGAAGTGTTACACTTTAGTGCATGTAGGTAGAGTAGACAGCATACACATGGAAACAAGTACATCTTTCCAATACGTCATAGCTCCCCTGGAGGCCTTCAGGTCATGAAATGAATATCATTGTACTGCAAATCTAGCAGAGGGACTCAACAAGTCAGAATAGTGACAGGAACCAAGAATAAATATATCAAATTTATACATTAATTTGCCAAAGCTAATTGAGCACATGCCCTCTACTAGGCACTGTGGGAATTTTCTCCCATCTTTCTATGCATGCTTTTTAAATAATTGTGAGCACTGCCTTTTCCAAATTCAAATAAATCCAGGAGAGAAGTAATATATCCATACTTAAGCTTTAATCCCTAAATAAATCAAGGGTTGCCTAAATATAAATTACTATTAGGACAATCTACAGAATGAAAGAATGTATTTGAAAATCAGACACCTGATAAGAGTCTTGTATTTATTCAAAATATTAAAAGAGCTCTCACAACTCAACAAAAAATACATATAACCCAATTTTAAACGTACAAATGATTTGAACAGATATTTCTCCAAGGAAGATATAAAAATGGGAGTAAATACAAAAAGAGGCTCAACATCATTAGCCATCAAGGAAATTCATATCAAGGTATCACTTCACACTTACTAAGATGGCTATAATAAAAAAGAAAGAAAATAGCAAGTATTGGTGAGGGAGTGGAAGAATTGAAACACTCCCACTTGTTGGTGGGAATGTAAAATGATCCAATCACTTACTTGGAAAACTGTTTTATAGTTCCTTAAATTTTTAAATACAGACGAAACTGGTTTGGCTCAGCGGATAGAACGTCGGCCTGCGGACTGATAGGTCCCAGGTTCGATTCCGGTCAAGGACATGTACTTTGGTTGCAGGCACATCCCCAGTAGGGGGCATGCAGGAGGCAGCTGGTTGAGGTTTCTTTCTCATCAATGTTTCTGGCTCTCTGTCCCTCTCCCTTCCTCTCTGTAAAAAAAATCAATAAAACATATTTAAAAAAATAATAATAAGTACTGTTACATGGATGACCTTGAAACATAACAAATATTATATGATTCTACTTATACAAAATGTCCAAAATAGGTAAATTCATAAAGATAGAGTGAAGTAGATTAGTGGTTACCAAGGGCTAGGAAGAGGGAGAAATGAGGATTGGCTGCCAGTGGGTAAGGGGCTTCTTTGGGGGATGATAAAAATACAAGAGTGGGAAATAAAAAGTAGGTTAATAAAAAGTAAATAAATAATACAAGAATGAACTGTGTTTTTAATTTTGCTCATCCTTGTATTTTGGAATTATATAGTGGTGAGATTGAGAATATGCTAAAACCCGTTGACTTGTACACTTCAAAAGAGTGAACTTTATGATATGTGAATTATAGCTTAATATAGATGTTCTAAAATTTTTAATTGCGATGTAGAAGCTAGTTAGGCATTTAATGAAATATAACTACTCTTTGTAGAACACTCAATGACCTAATATTGTAAATTAGGTATAAAATGAAGAAAACCGTATTTTTTGCAGCCCAATTACTATGTCTCTCTCCACACATGCCCTTCTCCTGCCAAAACCCCTTCATTCTTTCAAAAGAGGGGGGGGGGGACTGTTTGGTTTGGCAAATATTTTGATAGATCATCAGATATAAAAAGGGAAAATATTGCATTCAGGTTGTTTTGAGCCAATACCCATGAAAAAATAGATGATCACTGGCCATCTTTCTAAGAAGTTGAATTCCTCCTACTGAAGGGCTTTGGTTTTGAGAGAGCTATTCTAGCTGAGAACCTAAGCTGAATTGCTATAAAAATATAGGAATTTCAGAGACTCAATTTGGGACAAGGAGATGGAAAGGGAGAGGGAGAGGAAGAGGGACAGGGAGAGGGAGAGGTGTTTAATATTGCTAAAACATCTAGAAAGGGATTTTGGAACTCAAAGATGTCTAATGAGGACACAGATAATAATGAGGCGAAGACCTGGGGTGAGGCAGGAGCTAGATGAAGGGGAACAATGGGGGGAACAATAAGGGGAGACATCCATAATACTCTCAACAATAAAGAAAAAAATGTTGCTGTTAAGTATATAAATCCCCTTCGGTATTGCATAACCACCACCATTGGTAACATTCAGTACAATCTGCTTCACTGACTAACGTTTGTGTAATTGGACCTGCTAATTGGGGATGTGAGGAAGTGCTGAGACTGGCCTCCAGGTGAGCTCAGGAAAAGAACTCATCCTCATCAAATTTCCAGAGGCATGGAGCTCACAACAGGAATTCACTGACTTATAAGACAGTGAATTTACATCACTGAGATTTACAGAGTTGGATAACTTTGGGCTGAAAATGGCATAAAGATGTGATTGAATAGATCAGTGGATGGCAAACTCATTAGTTAACAGAGCAGCAAACTGCAATTTGTGAGCCACATGTGGCTCAGGAACCGCAGTTTACCAAACACTGAACTAGATGGTCGAACTGGACCCTTAAAGTCTCTGCCACCTCTGTTAAAGATGATTCTAACACATTATATATTAATCCAATTTTAAATCAAAACACATATATAAGCACCTCCTATAATTCAAGGTACTGTAAATTGTATCAAAAAATCCTGGAAGATTGAATGAGTCCTTATCTAATGCCCATGGAATTATTTGGAAATCTAGGGAATATAAAGGGAAAATCTGTTGGCTTATCCTGTTTGCTTTACAACCAACTTAGTGTAAAAAGATATATTATTATCTAAAATCTTCTGCAGAGGTTGAGAGAGAAATTTTAAAATTAGAGAATCAATGAGTTAAATTATTATGCTCAGTTGTGCTTTTCATAAAGAGAGTAAAAGGCATAAAGTCTAGAGATTTATATATCATAAGGGGTTTGCTTGCTAGTGGTGGTGATCTGTGGGTAGCATTTATTAAGGATTCACCATGTGCCAAGCAAGTGCTAAGTGCTCAAGATGAATTTCTCATAGGTTGACACTATTATTATCCCTATGTAAATGATGAAGAAACTAAGATTCAGAGAAATTAGGGCGCATGCTCCCAATTACACGAAACTTGAGCTAGAACGGGAAGCCAAGTCTAACTCCGTTTCTAGCCATGAGTGGGACCCTTTGGGATCAACTTACGATGAATAGTCATTCCTCTCTGTTAAACAACTCATGTCTGCAAAGGAACAGTTTGGTATCAAAAGAATATTAATACTTGGGCTGTTTAACCAAAATGATGAAACACAAATAAGGGAAAGAGGAAGATTGGGAATACAGTGATACCTCGAGATACGAGTGCCCTAACATACGAGATTTTTGAGATACGAGATGTAGAGTGAGTGGTTTTTGCTTTGAAATACAAGCAACATTTGAGATAGGAGTAATCGCGCGGATTGACCCACCAGTGTACCCCAACTCAAGCATCTCAGTTTCCCACGCCTCAAGGTTTCGGAATGAATTAAACTCGTATCTCGAGGTACCACTGTATATGGAAGAAGAAAGGAGAAGAAAATTCCCCATTTACTATTTCTCATCTGGGGCCAACTCATGCCATGCTGACAGTTTGAATTTGCATGTGATGTCAGGTGCATGATTACAAATTGTCCAGGGAACTTTTCTCTCCTAGCCAAAAGTTAATATCTTCCCACAGAGGCAAACTGCTTTGTAGCCAACACTTTAATTGAAAGTCTCTTTAGACAACCATTACTTATATCACATTAAATTCCAAATGTAAATATATCTTTATTACAAATAAACTGTTTTTAAAAGAAAACAAAATAAAGATAAGTAACTATGCAAGAAAAAATATTTGCCAAAAATATAGCACTGGAAGTTTTATTATCATTTCCATATAAATATTTCAGAATCAAACATCCTAATAAAAAAGTAATATGCAAATTAATCATCACTCTGCTATACCCACAAACCACACCCACCAGCCAATCAGAAGTATGCAAATTAACCCCAACCAAGATGGCTGCAGCCAAGGAGAGCAGGAGAGAGGCTTGGGTTTCCCCAGCGATGGAGGAACCCTAGCTTTCTACACACTCTAGCAGGCCCAGGCCTCCATTCAAGGCTACAAAGTTTCAATTACAGAAGATAAATAAATCCCAACAAAAATGGCAGCAGCCACAGAGCTGGAGAGAAAAGGAGGCCAGGGTTGCCCCTGGCAATGGAGGAAACCAAGTTTCCGCAGCCCTGGCCTACCTTGGCCTCTACTTATGGCTACAGAGTTTCAATTATAGAAGATAAATAAATCCCAACAGAAATGGCTGCTGCCACAGAGCAAGCAGGAGGCTTGGCTCCACTCTGGGCTACAAAATTTTAATTGTAGAAGATAAATAAATCCCAGATACCAAGACCTCCTCTTGGGTCACCAAAAGGGATGTGGCCAGCCTGCAAACCACCACAGACCCCTTACCCAGGCTGCCCATGCCCCAAGAGAACACCCACCTTATCCAGGATACCCTTCGGGGCAAACCAGCTGGCCCCCACCCATGTACCAGGCCTCTATCCTATTTAATAAAAGAGTAATATGCAGATTGACCATTATTCTAACACACAAGATGGCTTCCCTCATGTGGTCAAAGATCCTGCCCCCATGTGGACACCTCAAAATGGCCAGGGGAGGGCAATTGGGAGGCACCAGTTGTGGGCAATCAGGCCAAAAGGGGAGGGCAGTTGGGAGGGACTAGGCCTGTAAGGGAGGGCAATTAGGAGCTACCAAGCCTGCAGAGGAGGGCAGTTAAAGGTGACCATGAAGTTGGGAATGACCAAGCCTGCAGGGAAGGGCAGTTGGGGGAAATCCAGGCCTGCAGGGAGGGCAGTTAGCGGTGACTGGGCCTGCAGGAGAGGGAAGTTAGGGGAAAACAGGTTGGCAGGGGAGTGGTTAGGGGGTGATCAGGCTGGCAGGCAGAAGCTGTTAGGGGCAATCAGGAAGGCAGGCAGGCAAGCAGTTTGGAGCCAGCAGTCCTGGATTGTGAGAAGGATGTCCGAATGTCTGTTTAGGCCCTATCCCAACAGTGAGATCAGGCCTAAACAGGCAGTTGGACATCCATCCCTCTAGGGGTTCCAGAGTGGAGAGGGTGCACGCTGGGCTGAGGGACACCCTTCCTCCCATGCACAAATTACATGCACCAGGCCTCTAATTACATAATAAAAGTAATTTTTAAGAGTCTATACAAAATGTGAAGAAAAACTCTAAGACTCTAGAGGTTAAAAGAAAAATTAAAAAAAACAATTACAGTTCATGAGAATAAATCAACATGATAAAATAGGCATCCTCCTAGTAATCAAAAATGATATTAAAATAAAACAAGATAACAGTTTATCTATTAAATTATTCCTGAAAAGGTTTAATGTGGTAACCTAAGCCGGAAGCAATGATAAAACTAGAGAGCATGTATCTCTGAGGGCATTGGAAAGCAATTTGACCAGAGACATGAAAAACACCATTCATTTCTTCATTCATTCACTAAGAAAGAAAAAAAAATCTGTACTTCATGCATTCTATTTGCCACACTGCACTAGGCACTGGAGAAGCAGAGGCAAGTCTAACAGACTTCCTGTTAGTTTTGAATCATTGGGTTTGGAGTAGGTGAAGAGCAGAAAGAAAAAGGAGAAAGGAGTGAAGGGGAAAAGAAGAAAAAATGAAACAAAATGTTATAGATTCTGTGTAGAAGTATGTATGGTATACCTATGTAGATATATATTAATATGCATGTGGTTCAGTAGACATATAAAGAAAGAAGGGACCAGTTCTACTTGATAAAGTCAGAAGAGTCTTCAAAAAAGAAATAATAGCAGATTTACATATTCAAAATATATCTGTCATCAGTAGACTAAACTGTAAGGCAGAAAGTAAACAGAGGATTCAGTGTGAAGAAAGCATCCAGGTAAGGGAAATGAATATATCCTTGAGGAAAATATGCAGCATGAAACAGAAGGGGGTGTTGTGAGTCTGGCAGGTGGCCCTGCGTGGCTAAAAGGATGAACAACTGGAAGGACTGGGGAGAGATGAGCCAGGGGAGAGATCAGCATGAGGGGCATGCTGAGATTCAGTGTTGTGCTGACCTCTACGGATTGTATGCTAGAAGCTTTGCCTGTCAAACTGACTTGAGGTATATGGAGTTATGTCACAAAGAAAGTCAGAGTCATAGCATACCTTGGGGGCATGTCAGATTCACTTGAAGATTTCAGAAAGAGTATTATTTGATGTTAGAACAAACACAGATACATAATTGAATGGACTGGACAATCCACATGAATTTTTAAAGTGAAACAAATGTTTTGAAGAACTTACGGACTTACTGTCTATGTTGACCTTGACTGTTAGGAGTCTACTGATGGAAAAGTTTGACTAACACTGGATAATTAGAAACCTTTAAAGGGAGGGATAATTGGGAACTTTTAAAGCCAGAAGTAAATGACAGATCTCTGAATGTCACTTGAGCAGGAGTGTCAGCCAAAGGATGGGTGAGTAAACTACAGCAGGACGATAAGCCAGGAGGTTTTGGCGAGGAAGTAGAGTGTGGAAGCAGCAGCATTCGCTTACATCCCAGAGAGATGTGGACAATGAATTTCAGAAGGAAAAGTAAGGAGTCTAGGATGACTCTATTTTGGCTAGAGTAACAAATGGATAGAGGCCTCATCATCTACCATGATTTGGCATTTGTGAGAGGTGAGGATTTCATGGCAAATATGCATCTACTTTGAGCAGTGGATGTGGAGTGGTAGAGGGTTTCTAGGGGAAGATGTACAATAGGTAATTGGATGTAGACGTGAAGGATCGAAAAAGTTCTAGTCTTATCACATAGGCTTGAGGGCCCCTAACACATAGGGAGAAGTTGAAGCTTTGGGGATAGATCAGATGGGTACATTTGGACAGTGAAAAGAGAAGACAGTCAAAGCAGAACCTTCAGCCTATAAATAACCTTTAGTCCAAGCATCCCATTTTGAAAAGACATTGTAAGGAAAGAGAAAAAGATACTACTGACCATTGTATCATTTATAATAATAAAAGACTGAAAACAAACCCAAATGTTAAACTGACAATTGTTAAATAAATTAATATAAATTCATTTGGTGAAAACTTGGATATGGATAAGATCATTTTAAAAATAATTAAAAGCATATAATATTGAATCTAATTCTGGCTATAACTTTTTCATTGTGAATACAATTCTATAAAAGAATATAATTATTCTGACAGATATGTGTATGATATATACACATTCACATACTAACACGGTGGGGAAAAAGACTAGGAAATAAAACACCAAAATGCTGGTATCAGAGGACTAGTGTTGTGTTTCCTTCTTTTAAATGTTCTCTGAACTTTGTTTTACAATTTCACTGTAGGGAGCAAACTTGGCTTTCTAGAATGCACTCTATGTTTATTTTTCCTATACAAACGGCAAGTGATTAGCCAAATAACCAATAAACATATTTTTTTAAAGCTGCATATAATGAAATAAATACCACTTAAATCTATGTCCTTGTTGACACTCTTGAGACTTCAAGTTAGGTGACCCTATTATAGCACTGAGAATTTAGCAAAACTCAATAGCACCATAGGAGTCCTTCAACAAGGATTTATTGAGTACCTGATATATGTATGCAGGTACTCTACATGGATACTATTTGGAACATTTCTTTAGATCAAGGAAACAGTCTCTTAATTTTCTTCAAGTACACTTTTCTCTACCAATGTTCAAAATACACTTCAAAGAGAAACACTTTTCCTGACCATCTAATTTGAACTTATTGGTATTCTTTTGAATTTATTATGTACCACAGTTCTATGTATTAAAGACAGAAAGGGGTTAAAATTGGAAGGATATGAGGAAACAAACAAATATTCCTTTGAGAGTGGGAATGGGTACAACTTCTGTGAAAGGGTATTTGGCAACATTAAAAAATACACATCTTTTTGACTGAGTAATACAGTAATTCTACTTTTAGAAATGTGTCCTATTGCTATAGTCACATATCTAGGGGGAAAAAACCCACATGTACAAGGATACTCTTCACAGCACCCTTTACAACAAAAGATTAGGGGCTTCCCAAGTTTCCATCAACAAAGGACTAGTTATGTAAATTACAATTATACAGTAAATAGAAATAGCCAGAATTATACAGCTGTTTTATGTACTCATGTGAAAAACTCTCCAGGATTACACACATACACACAGAGTTGAACAAAGCAAGGTTTAAGATGAAAATATATAAATAATATTGCTCTTTATGTAAAAAAAAAAAAGGTTTTAAAAGATAGACATGATAAAACTGGCCTTTTGCTTATAAATGCATAAACTAATGCATCATACAGGAAAGTAGTAAAAGTGATTGCTTCTGGGGGAAAGAAATTGATGGCTAGGCAAATGAAGGAGGGATCAATTTACATGGCTCAACCATGCCCATACACTGGCCACTCAAAAAAATTAAAAACTGTAAAAATAAGTCAACAAGCATTTCTAAAAATAAAATTAAATTAAAACATGATTTTAACTAAAATCAAGCTTCAGAATGCTCTATCACCATTCAAAGCACATTTCCTTTTGTATTAGTTTTTGTTATTTAGCTTAATTTGTTATTAGTAAAATGTGGGGGGCATGAGACCAAAAAGAGGCAGATGGTGGGTCTATAAAAAAGTCATGCTTTATACTTCCTATCACTATTCCTCATTGATTCTACTCACAACCCTCACCAAATGGAATGGGGATGGGAAATGCAAAATTAGCGTTCCCACTTAATTACATATAATCTAATTTAATAAACACCAAAGGCACTGCCTGCCACCCCTTTGGCTGCCCCTATTATTTATCTT
Organism: Lasiurus cinereus; assembly: GCA_011751065.1. Taxonomy (NCBI): domain Eukaryota; kingdom Metazoa; phylum Chordata; class Mammalia; order Chiroptera; family Vespertilionidae; genus Lasiurus; species Lasiurus cinereus. Next base: position 9,607,742 of record JAAGEH010000040.1, on the reverse strand, counting down.
AATATTCTCCTAGAATATGAAAGAGATCAAGAGAAAAAGTAAAGTATTACACTGATACAAAACATTTTGCAAAACTTTGTTTTATTAAGTAGAGAAATAGAAAGTGTACATTAGCAAACATATTTTAATTCACGTGACATATTTCATTAGAATACAATAATTGTTTTCTTGCACTGGAATCTATTTAAAATGGGATTTAAATGCATGCCATTCTAAGCCTGTGTTATTTTGAGAGAAAGAGATTCTGGAATGGCCTTGCAGCAAGTTGCATGACAAAAACAGCACTAATTATCTCGTTCATCACTCTTAGATTAGGAAGATGTATTGGCAACAATCAAAGACAAAGTGGTAATATGATTCAAAACTATTGATTCCCTTTTATTATTTGTTGCCATTCTCAGGTTTATTCTTATTCTTGAATATAATCCTATTTGCATATATTTTGAGGATTTGCCAGAAACCTAGATTTTTTGTGATACAGGCTCTTGTGCGAGTTCTTACCTTTTATTATAACCTTCAATTATAATAAAACCGACCTTCAGATATCAAACACAAATGGAATTTTGATGTGACAGACTAAGAGGGACCTTGCTGTGGGGCAGATTGATTCACTCAGTAAATATTTACCGAGCCCCTGCTATGAGCAAAGCACAACTCCAGGCAACATAGGAGCACTATTCAGTCCTTGTTCTTGGGAACCAGCAGCCAGTGAGGGAGCCTGGCGTGTGCACCACCAGCTGCGATCTGAGGCCAGTGAAAGCTGACGACCTGCAGCAGGAGAGTCTGGCCCACAGACAAGCGAGGAATGAGGGATTCTGCTGGGGTCAGAGTGGGCCAGCAGCGGACAGGCGACTTGGGAGCTGAGCCTTCCAGGCGTGGAAGGAGCTGGACCATCCTGGCTGAAGGAAGAGGAGAAACAAAGGCAAAGAGGCGTGGGAGGGAATGACAGGGTATGACCTGGCTCCGGGAGGGGTGGGGCTGCGGCTGCTTTGGGGGATGTACACAGAAAACGTGAGCCTCAAAGGGGCCGTCAGTCGCGGCTTGGACTCCGTGCTGAGGGGCCTGCACAGATGTTGTTGCCCATGAGAAGCTAAGGAGAGTTTGGGGAGTGCTTGGAGGAATAACATACTATAGTTGTGCTTTAGAAAAGCAGTCTGAGAGCATGATGAAGGAGGGATTAAAGCGTGTGGTGATAAGGAGACCAATTGAAAGGCCCCGGCGAGAGATTAGGAATGCCAAAATTAGGTAGGGGCAGAGAAGAAAGACAATTCTGGAAGGTAGAGCCATGGAACATCGTGCCTGATTTTTTTTTTTTGGGGGGGGAGGTAGGGGGGTAGGGAGGGAGGGGAGGGACCCTGTGGTAGTTAAAGAGGACTCTTAAGATCTTTAGCCAGAAAATTAAAAATTAAAAAATCCTCCATATACTCAAAGGGCTTTGACCTCAAAACCAAAGAATGTTAATAGAGAGAAAAGAAAACAAGAATTTTCTGGAAGCATCCTCTAGTCCAGTGGTCGGCAAACTGCGGCTTGTGAGCCACATGTGGCTCATGAGCTGCATTTTGCGGCTCTGTTGAATAATGAGTCTGCCGACCACTGACCTACTCTCAGTTCCAATAATTACAGGCTGTTGTTGTTCCTTGTGATTAAGCCCCTATTGGAGAGAGTCTAATCTGAATCATATTGATAAATTTATTAGCTTATTTAATAAATCTTTTAAGGACAGTATATTAGGCTCAGAAGATACAAACAAGAAAAAGGCATAATTCTGCCCTCAAAAAGATTAACGGTTTAGTAAAAATACAATTACATTAAACTGTGTAGAGATAAAAGGTGCTTAAAAGAGTGTATTAGGGTCCTTTTGCCGCTCTAACAAATCATCACAAACGTGGTGCTTAAAACAACACAAATTTGTTTTCTTATAGCTCTGGAGGCCAAAGTCCAAAATGGATTTCATCAGGCGGGAGGTGGGACAAACCACACTTCCTTGGGGGTTATAGGGGAGAATCTATTTCCTTGCCTTTTCTAGCTACTAGTGGCCACCTGTATCCCTTACCTTGTGACCTCTTTCTCCACCTTCAAAGCTAGCAACATAGCACCCTTTCTCCGCCTCAGCGCCCCCGGGCTCCTGCCAATTAGCCCTCTTTTTCATGTATAATCCAATGTTCCTTCTATAAGTATCCTATAACAATTTAGCGTATTTGAGAAGGCCCTTTCTCATATAAGGTGACATTAAAAGATTCTATGGATTAGGACCTGGCAGTCTTTGGGGCTGTTATTCAGCCAGCCACAAGGAATAGAAAGAAAATGCCCTTACTCTGAGCCCTTTATCCGGAAGGCAGTGGTTGGCCGTTGGCAAAGAAATTACATATTAAGCTTTGCATTTTATGAAAATTAATTCAGGACTTCTGAAGAAGCAGATTTAGAAGAACCAAGAGCCAGGAGAACAATAATCCAGGATAGTTTTGACTAAGACACTATTAATTGGGTTGGGTGTACTTGAGAGAAATTAAAACAATGCCATTAACAGCTTTTTGTAGACTGTTGGGTGCAGTAAATGACTTCTTATTTGAGCAATCAGGAGCCCTATACCAAGTTTAAAATACAAGAGCAGACACGGATTTGGAAAGGAGTTGGAGGACATTAGGCAGGGAGGAAAATTTGTATCTAAGAAAAATGTGTTCAGAAAAATGAATCAATTTGCTTTCTAACTAAGTTTTAGATCGCAGCCTTCTTACGGACTGCCTCTAAGAGCAAAACATCAATTAGGCCACACAACATTTATTACTGAATTTTACCCTCACATCCTCGAAACAGAATCTGAAGATTTTAAGGAAAGGTAAGTATGCAATTACATATTGGATTTTTTTTTATTCTGGACTAGAACCACAAACTGTCGATGCTACAAAGTCTTAGCAATCATTTTCTAGCCAGTGTTCCTCAGCTTTATTTTCCCCACTGCCACATACCCAAGTAACTCCTGTGGTTACTTCCAAGCACACCCACTCTAGTGGACCATTTCTCTCCCCCAGTACAAGAGTACTAGTATATGAGAATAAATTAAGACTTATTAGTCAGGACAACCAAAATCGATTATTTTAAATAATTTTACAATGTATACAGTGGTACCTCGAGATACGAGTTTAATTCGTTCCGTAACCTTGAGGCGTGGGGAAATATGAGATGCTCGAGTTGCAGTAAACTGGTGGGTCGTGTGCAGCCGGCCGATCCGCGCGATTACTCCTATCTCAAATGTTGCTCATATTTCAAAGCAAAAATTGCTCGCTTGACAGCTCGTATCTCAAAAATCTCATATGTTAGGGCACTCGTATCTCGAGGTACCACTGTACTAGTAACTAGCTGCTGTGTGACACCCCACACACACAACAGATAGCAACACAACACCATGTGAGAACCACCAATTGGGGTTCTGACCACCCAGGACAAATGCAGCCAGAGCAGTGACACGCCTGTCACTGAGCTTGGCAGTAGTACCGCTCTTGCTGGAACCTGGTCTTATAATGCGTGGGCCATTGCTGCTTCTAGCACCTTTTTCTTCTCCATTTTTTTTTTGGTAGACCACTATCTACCTCATTTTACCATTTAGAGGAACTAATATTCATGCAAGCAGCAAAACCTTTTTATTTTTGGATCCTTTATTTTTTAAATAAAATCCCAATTTTTTTAGTTCCATCCATCTTGATTACTCCAAAGTCTCATTGCCATGACAGTCTCCCCAGGGCTCCTAATCCCCCTGCTCCCTCTCCCTCCTCTATATTCCGTGTGCTTGGTTTGCACCACACACTTTACAATCGTATTCTAGATATCTACAGTGCCTTGTCCTCCCATGTGCGCATCTTGTTTCCTGTGTAGATATATGAGGTCCTTGTAGAGTTTCGCATCTCAGTACTCAACAACTGAAGAGGTGATGGATTGTGTGGAAGTTAAATTGCTGAAATGCTCAGAACAGAGATGTATGCTGCTCTGACAGGACTCAAATCTCTCCCTCTGCACTGCAGAGGTCTGTTATATATTCTGCTCTTGTTCTGCATGTGAAGCTGGCAAAGAGAATATTGTCTTAGCTCCAGAAACAATATATTGGCTCCCATAAACTAAGGGAAGACAAATCATTCTTGGATGATCATGCTCCTAAAACCTTAAATTTTAGGATTGATGCTTATTGTCCCTTTCCCTTAGAAGTCTGTTTTTTCATAGTGTCCTAGATATTGAATCATTTTCTTGATTTTTTTTTTCACTTTCTTCTTTAAAATGCTGTCTGGTGCTTTCATTTTCTGCTATCTTGACCTTCTGTAGTACAGCAAATATTTTGGGTCAGAATTTGCGTAATTGAGACTAGATCTGGATAGGACTCTTCAAACTGTGTATCCAACACAGCTGCTTAAAATTCCAAAGGCACTTAAGGTTTAGTAATGTTTGTGAGCCATTCCTCTACATTTTAGTAAAGCTTGCGTAGTGCCCCCAAAGGCTGTAAATAAAATTAAATCATTTTAGTGGTTTTCTTTCCACCTGAGTTAATTTCCATCTTGGAGGCCCTGCTAATCATATTTTGTGTCTGTTTTTTACAAAGGGTTGGTATAGATGAGTAAGGCAAAAATTCAGAGGAAAACACAGGCAGAGAGAATTTTGAATGTGTTATCCCATTTTGCTGAATCAATACTTAATTTGTGGTAAATAACATTGGCAGGATTCCAATCCACAAAGTATACCATAAAATGCTATAGTGTATTCCATTGCCTAATGTGTTTCTCAGGCAAACAACATTAAATTGAGGCATGGCCCTTCTTAATATTATATAGTTTAGCTTGCGCATGATAATTAGGAAATAAAGTGCTATTCCATTTCAGTATGTGCCCAATATTGATCAAATACTGTGGCTGATGTAGTTCAGTTGGTTGTAGTGTCAACCCACACACCAGAAGGTTGTGGCACATAACTAGGTTGGGCAAATACCTAGGTTGCCTGTTTAATCCCCAATCAGGGCACATACAGAAGGCAAACAATCTCCCTCTTTCTCTTTCTCTCCTTCTCTCTCTCCTTCTCTCTTTCTCTCTCTCCTTCTCTCTCTCCTCTCCATTCTTCTCCTCTCCTCTCCTTCTCTCCGCCCTTCTCTCTCTCAAATCAAAAATTTTAAAGGAAAAATAACAACTGAATTTTATGTGACAATATTTCTAACTTTCCCAAGTAATGCTAACTAGAGGATCCAGCTGCTTCTTTCAAATCAATTTCCAAAGAGAACAGTTTCTGCTAAATGTAAAAATAAAACCAAATTTACCTATGCTTTTCTGGCTTTGTTTTCTTCCTTAAAAACCTTTTTTAAATTCCCCCTTTTAAAAGTTACCAGAGAAATGCAAATTAAAACCACAATGAGGTATTACCTCACACCTGCCAAGATGGCTAACATCAATAAACAAACAAGTAATGTGAAGGATGTGGAGAAAAGGGAACCCTCATTCCCTGTTGGTGAGAATGCAGATTGATGCAGCCACTATGGAAAACAGTATGGAGATTCTTTAAAAAATTAAAAATAGAATTGCCATATGACCCAACAATTTCACTTTTGAGTATCTATCCAAAGAAAATGGAGACACTAATTAAAAAAGATATATGCATCCCAATGTTCATTACTTGCATGCAATAGCCAAGATATGGAAGCAACCTAGGTTTCTACTGATAGATGACTAGATAAAGATGGGTATATACATATATACAATGGAATATTACTAGCCCATAAAAATGAAATCTTGCCAATGATATATCTAAAAAGTATTATGCTAAGTAAAATAAGTCAGAGAAAGATAAATACCATATGACTTCATCTTTATGTAGGATCTAAAAATAAAAATGAGACTCACAGATAACAGAGAAGAGAACAAATTGGTGGTTGCCAAGGAGTGGGAATGGATGAAAAAGGTGAAGGGGATTAAGAGGTACAAACTTCCAATTATAAAAGAAATAAATCATGGGGATGTAGTACACAGCATAGGGGCTATAGTCAATACCATCATAACAATTTTGTACAGTGAGAGATGGTTATTAGACTTATCTTGGTGTTCACTTTATAAGGTATATAAATGTTGAGTCACTATGTTATACACCTGAAATTAATGTAATATATGTTAAAAATACTTTAATAAAAATAAAAATAGACATCTGATATATTTACTTGTACTACTTTTTCTGTAGACATAATATTGCTGGGTCTTTTTTATTTTTCTATATGAAAGTGTCAGTCATTTTATTGGTGAGTTTCATCTGTTAACATTTTTCATTAAAATGTATGTGTTAATCATTAACATTTATTTCTGCCATCTTAACTTCTTTATTTTTGAATGTCTTCTTTTTTCTCTATTTTCTGTTGAATGGTTTTAAGTTACTTATGTCAGCTGTGAAATTTGTGTTCTATTTTTCCTCTTGTGGTTATTCCTAACTTATTAAGATCCATGCTTAGATTTGTTTTTCTCCATCAATTTCTATACTTCATCCATAGCTATATCCCCTTTGAAAAAGACACCAAACACCGTGCTTTTACTTCTGGTTCCCCACCCTCCATCATTCCCTCAGTTCGTTTATTCTAGAATTTGATACTCAATCATTATACTTATTTTTCCCTTGGGACATTGCTTATTTAGACAACAGATCTTACTGAGTTGCTTACTCTCCAGTAACTCTTATCATTCTGATGGAATACTTTCTTCAAGAGTGTATACAAATTGTCTGTGTATAATATGCCTTCTGAGGCCTTTTATGCCAGAAAACATCCTTATTTCACTCTCACATTTCAATGAGAGTTCAGTTAGATATAAAAGTTTAGATTCATATTTCTTTTTTAAAAATATTTTGGCCTGGCCAATGTGGCTCAGTGGATCGAACATCATCCAATGCACCAAGAGGTCACTGGTTTGATTTCCAGTCAGAGCACATGCCCAAGTTGTGGGCTCAATCCCCAGCAGGGGGGCGTGCAGGAGGCGGCCAATCAATGTTTTCCTCTCATTGATGTTTTTATCTTTCTCTCCCTCTTCTTTCCTCTCTAAAATCGATAAAAACATTTTAAAAATACTTTGGAAATATTACTCTAGTGTTGCTATTAAGAAGGTAAACGTGAATCTAATTCTTGTTCCTTTATAAATGACCTACTTCTGTCTCCCTGGATTTGTTTATTTTTAAATTCTACCTAAAGGTGTCAAGGAGTTATTTTCCCTTTTAATTCTCTTGTTTGGTACACGGTAAGTTCATTCAACCTTTTTCTAATTGTGAGGAAATTTCAATTAGCAGTACTTCAAATATTTAACTGTTTATTTTTTTCTTTCAGGGCCCCTAATTATGTTGATACATATTCCATTTTTTATAACCTTCAATTTTTCTCCCAGGTCTTTGTTTCTTCTTGATGCTTCTGGGAATGTTTCAAAACCCACTCCACCTCATTAACTCATTCATCAACTATATTCATTCAACCCAGGAATTTTTAAATTTCTATTGTATCTGATTGGGTCTTTTTTGTAATTTTTGTTCATTGTTTCTAATGCCCTCCTGTAGTCCCTTGAGAATATTTATTAGGATTAATATAAATTCTTGTCTCTCTAGCTCATTAGTTCAGCTCCCTCTGGAATTAGTTGTTCAGTTGGGGATCTCTCCTTTCCAGTGCTTTACATCAGTGTTTGTCAGATGCCTATTTTTCCTCTTCCTTTTGGCATATTAGCTATAGTTCCCAGTTCCATTCATAACCCACTTGCTTCTGAGGCATCTCCAGAATTAAACTCAGAGGAAAACCACAATCACTTTCAGTTCCCCAGCTTGCCTCTCCTAGATAGCATAAACTAAACTTACTGTCCTCAAAATTTAGTGTGATTTAACGTGGTTGTCTTTTTGTGTTCAGTAGAGTTAGATTATGTCACAGGACCACCAAACATTTTCCATTTATTTATGGGAAGAGTTATAGTTTTCTAGGGTCATTAGAGTGAAAATAATGGCTCAGAATGTCAAATAACTAGGGAAATGTAATTTATTTCCAAAATTTCTTGAATCCTTAATACTTTGTGATTGTTGCAGTGAATCTTATTTTCCCTCCTCCTCTTCATAGACCTGTATAACATAATTTTTCATTTCAAAAATTATCAAAATTTACTTTTTGTTTTTTCAAAATTTAGTTTTTAAGATTTCTTCACTGAACACTATCAAATCCCCAAGATGGGCTTTCCAAAACCTGTTTGGAGATTGCCGATATAAAAATGTAATAGAAATTGGTTTGACATGTTCTGTGAAATTGTCTTGCTTCCATGTTTTTGATATATCAGTATTTGTATCTCAAGACACCTGCATAGATGCTTAGCCTTTTCTTTTTTGACATTCACTTATTCGACAAATGTTTCTTGAACACTTTCCATACTGTTGTTCTCATTGTCAGGTGCCCAGCAAGGACACAGCCCTTGCCTTCAGAGCATTACAGTCTAACAAAGACTCCAGATAAAACATAGATTCTGTTAGAGCAGGGATTTTTGTGTGTGTTGTTTTCCAGTATATCTCGGGTACCTAGAACTGTGTAAATATTGGTTGAACGATAAATAAGTAAATATTTGATACTAATTACAAGTGTTGAACATTATGGAGGGAACGTACAGACGTTGTGATGAATATAAATAGGAGGCCTTCCCTTCCCTACGGGATCATATAGAATTAGTTCTCCAATGATAGAGTTATCTCTTTAAAGTAGTTCTTTTTTCAGACTCACTTCAACAATCAACACCTATTTCCTAATTCAGGCCACCCTCCTCCTATGCAGGAAGGCTTGAGCCACAGTGGATTTTTCAGTAATCGATTTCTGTATATGAGATGTTAGCTGAATTGCTTAACAATACCCTACATATATAGAAATAAAGAAAAATCACAGTTTAATAATACTGACTTGTGTTTCTTGCTTCTTGCCTGGCCACTCCCCCACCCCATTTTCTTTTCTAAACACAGATGAAGGAGCTTCTATGCACCCATGTGATGATACATACTGTGGACCTTTTCCGGAATCTGAGCCTGAAGTGAAAGCTGTTGCTAACTTTCTTCGAAAACACAAGAAGCACATTAGGGCTTACCTCTCCTTTCATGCATATGCTCAGATGTTGCTGTATCCCTATTCTTACAAATATGCAACAATCCCCAATTTTAGCTGTGTGGTAAGTATTTGTTCATGTACATGTGTGCCAGGCTTCATGCTTCTTTTCTAAGATGATTCATGATAATAGCAAATATATATTCTGTGTATTCTAATGAACATTATATATATAACATTCATACAGCACAAACACATATATGAACTCTTTATTTTTATAATCATAAGGTATAAAACTATTATTAGCCTCATTTTACTGATGAGGAAATGGGAACCTAGAGAAATTAAATAATTTTACTAAAACCACATGCTACTAAGTGTCAGAGCCAATATTCAGCCTCAAATCTAGCTTCAGGGCTATTGCTTTTAACCACTGTGTTCTGCTGCTTTTCAGATGCAATCATTTCATCCTATTTACATTCTCTCCACAGGTTATGCAGAAAATGTTAGGATGGATTTTATTAGTATTACAGCTCTGGTCACATGTACACTTTATTGAGTAAATAATTGCTCATAAATTATGGTCTGACTCATTAATTAAAAGCAAGTTTTAATTTATAAGTGCTATTTATGTAATGCTACTAAGTCTCTGGGCATGTATCTGACAAGTTAGAACTGAAAATGAACAGCCTTTCAGACATAAGATTACTTAAAAGTGAAAAAGCAGTGTTTCTTTTTCTCCCCATCTCAATAACCCAACAAGCTAGCCACTGTAGGCATAATTCTTTGTAAAGTGGGTCTAGTTCTGAGCCTATAGTGTCTAAGACCTATCAAATTCAAAACCAGGCCAAACTAATGTATAGTTTTAAAAGTGGGGAGGAGAGGTTGGGAGCAGTGATTGAGAAGAGGCATGGTGAGCTTTTGGGTTGCTGCTGCTATTCTATTCCTTGACCTCAAGGGCGTTACATAAGTGTGTGCAATTTGTGATCATTCACTGAGCTGTATGTATGTTATACTTAAATTTAAAGGGTTGTACAAAAGAGAAGCATCTCCTTTTCCCCTATCCCTTGAACTGCAAATCCTGTGACAGTACTTGGGGTTGTAGGAATTCCTGATCTGGATGCCCAGGACTGGAAGGAATAGTGAACATAAGGAAGACAGAAGGCCTATGGGAAGGCTTGTATTCTATCTAAAAGAGGGACTTTGTTCTTGGAATCACAAGCAAGAATTCCAAGCAAATTCTCTCTCTCTCAAGAAATGTTGTGAATGTGGTAGTTACATTTGATAGTGCTATTTTTTAGCTACTCTAAGGGTCAAATAGGGTTTTCACTGTTATTGGTATTGACCTGGCACCCTAACCACCTTGTATCACAATGTTTCCATAGGCAAATGTTCAGTCCTTTCTATATGGCACAGTGTCTCTATACATGCTCATAACACATTACATGGAGTATGCATTATATTAAACTATTACGTGAGAATGTGCTCCATATTTTGAATTTATCTTCTCTCTAGAAATAAAGCACTGTTTTCTTTTTGTCTTGGACTGGAGGGTGTAATATAAAGAGTAGATTAGTTTTTCAACTAAGAATGAGTTTGCCTCCCAAGGGACATTGGACAATGTTGGAGACATTTTTAATTGTCACAACAGAGCTGAAAGATGAGATTGACATCTAGTGTGTAGAGGTAAAGGATACTGTTGGACATCCTACAATGCACAGGACAGCCTCTCACAGCAAAAAAATTATCCAGTCCAAACTGTTAGTAGTCCACTATTGAGAAATCCTGTTAGTGGGTTATGTATAAGCTAAACTGCTAAAACCAGGATTATGCCTCTCAGAAGCTAGATAGTCTCTGAATGTCAACCAGAAACATTACATTCTATTCATAGTTTAAATAAAAATTGTCCAAAAACATTCCATCAATATGTAGGAGTCTGTGTTTCAGCCAACATTTTTAGGTCATTTATTTTATTTTTTAATCATTATTATACAGATTATTACATTTGTTTCTCTTTTTTCCCCTCCATAGCACCCCTCCACCCAGCTCCCACCCTTCCCTCTGCCCTTACCTCCCTCCCATTGACCTCATCCATAGGTGTATGATTTCTGTCCAGTCTCTCCCTGTATACCCCTCACCCCTTTCCCCCTGAGAATTATCAGTCCACTCCCGTTCTGTGCTCCTGATTCTATTATATTCACCAGTTTATTCTGTTGATCAAATTTTTAATTCCCTTAATTTTTAGACTCACTTGTTGATAGATATGTATTTATTGTTCATAATTTTTTGTCTTTTACCTTTTTCTTCTTCCTCTTCTAAAAGAGTACCTTTCAGCATTTCATATAATACTGGTTTGGAGTTGATGAACTCCGTTAGCCTTTTCTTATCTGTGAAGCTCTTTATCTGCCCTTCAATTCTTAATGATAGCTTTGCTGGATAGATTATTCTTGGTTGTAGGTTCTTGCTATTCATCACGTTGAATATTTCTTGCCACTCCCCTCTGGCCTGCATCGTTTCTGTTGAGAGATCAGCTGACAGTCGTATGAGTGCTCCCTTGGAGGTAATTAACTCTTTTTTTCTTGCTGCTTTTAATATTCTTTGTCTTTTGCTCTTGGTATTTTAATTATGATGTGTCTTGGTGTAGTCCTCTTTGGATTCCTTTTATAAGGGGTTCTGTATGCTTCCTGGACTTGTAAGTCTATTTCTTTTACCAGATGTGGGAAGTTTTCAGTCATTATTTCTTTAAATAGGTTTTCAGTATCTTGCTCTCTCTCTTCTTCTGGCACTCCCACAATTCTGATGTTGGTATGCTTGAAGCTGTCCCAGAGGCTCCTTACATTATCTTCACATTTTTGGATTCTTTTCTCTTCTTGCTTTTCCAGTTGAATGTTTTCTGCTTCTTTATATTTCAAATTTTTTTACTTGATTCTTGCCTTTCTCTAGTCTGCTGTTAGGACTCTGTATAATAGTTTTTATTTCAGTCAGTGTATGTTTAATTTCTAGTTGGTCCTTTTTCATCTTTAGTTGGACCTTTTCCATCTCTAGTTGAATCTTTTGCATCTCTAGTTGGTCCTTTTTCATCTCCTCTTGGCTCTCACTAATTTTATCCAACTTTTCTAGCATATTCTTGAAAAACCTTATAACCGTGGTTTTGAACTCTATATCCAGTCGTTTCTTTTCCTCCATTTCTTTTGTTTGTGATCCTTTCCCATGTCTCAGCATTTTCCCTATGCCAGGAGAAATTATGTTGGATTCAGCCTTATGATACCAGACTTTCAAAACCGCAGAAGCCTCTCTGTTGAGCTTGGGAGGGGTGGAGTCTCAGGGCTTAAGGGACTGCCTTGCCTTCCAGTCGGCCCCGCCCTCCACGGCCCCTGAGTCTCACATGACTGGGTAATTGCTGGAGCGGTCCTTGTGCCTCCAGACAGCTGCTTTTCCGGCTCCCCTATGCCCCAGGACCACATAAGTTTAGGTCCTCAGGGTTTCACCCGAAACTGGGGCTTAGTGGAGTCAGAAGTGGCACAGTTGGGAGGGTCTCTCTCCCGCCCACTCGCGAAAGCCAGCGGCACAATCAGCAATCTGTCCTCTGTGCGTAGTGCTGTGTGCGCTACCAGTCCTCTGATCTTTTGTGACTCCCCTAAATTTCCGTGCACCTCTCCCTTTTCACAGTCCAAACTCCCCAGTAGGAGTTCAGCTGGATCTGGTGTTTAGTGTCGTAAGATAAGGGGTTCAATGCCTTTGAGAATCTCCGTTTCCCTCCCACAAGAGAAAACCAGCCAGGTACTCCAGCACCCGCTCTCTCCGCCCATCTCCGTACCTCAGCTTTTTGCAGCTCCTCTGGTTCTCCACGAGCCCCTCTCTTTCCCTCTAGTTGTAGAACTTCCACTCAGCCAGCTTTCCTGTGGTTCTGGATGATGTCCGTTCTGTCTTTCAGTTGTAGTTTTGAAATTGTTGTGCGAGGCAGCAGTGTAGGTGATTACCTATGCCGCCATCTTGGATTCTCTCTTTACGTCATTTATTAAAGTTGCTTTAAATATGGAAGTAAAAAAAATATATTCCTTTCTCAGATGAGATCCAATACATGAGGCCTGCATCCTTTTGGACATTTGGAAAGAGAAAGGAATAGAGAAAAGAACTTACATGCATATATGCAAAGCCCATAAATATAGACAATAATACAGTGAAGGCCTGGGGGAAGGAGTGGGATGTAGAAGGTCATTAGGGGAAACAAGGGAGACATTTGTAACACTTTCAACAATAAAAATAAATAAAAATAAAATAAATTTAAAAAAAGAGGAAGCACTTAAACTTTCTCAAACACATGACTAGCTGTGCAAGCCAGGAAAATGGTTCTTTAAAAAACATACTGAGCTCTAACTGGTTTGGCTCAGTGGATAGAGAGTCAGCCTGCAGACTGAATGGTCCCAGGTTCTATTCTGGTCAAGGGCATGTACCTTGGTTGCAGACACATCCTCAGTAGAGGGTGTGCAGGAGGCAGCTGGTCAATGTTTCTCTCTCAGTAAAAAAAAAATCAAATATATATATATGCTGAAGTTTTCATCTTTTGGAAGGATCATATCTAAGCCACTCATCTATAGACACCCGCACCAAGTGTCAGAGCAGTGAGCTGAAAAGCCTACAACTATGTAGGAGTTTTGTGTACATAGGTAAACATGGATATCTGGTTTTTTTCTTAATAGATTTTTCCTTTGGATTAGTCATGAAATAATGAGGAATAAAGGTCTTCACACCAATAGAATGCAGTAATCTCCTAAGTGTAGAATGATCTGCCCTTTCCATGGAATATTTCTGTGACCATTGGATAAGATGCTAAAACATTAGAACATTCTCCATAAAGATACCTCATTATGGTGTTTATATTCTTTTTCTGTTGGCTCCTGAAAAGGAGAATGTCAGCATCAGTGAGATCAATAATCGATTGTCTGCCAGGTTCTGGAGCCTGGTCCCTGAATATCCACAAAGGGTGGCATTTGCTACAAATGCTGCTTAATGCTTCCCTGAGGTGAATGAGGACAGCAAGCTGAAGCTGGATCCAACACACAGCCCACATTGCCCAGAGTGCTTCAACTGATATATTCAATTATTCATGGACAAATTGAAATGGGAGAGCTGTATACTGGTTTCAACATACTTCTTTACTTCTCACTGGTCATACAATACTTGCCTAACTCTTTGCTGAAAGTATACTTTTAGACGATTTAAAATGTTTTCAAGAGTAATAAGTATCATTCTAGTTCATGTTTGAATATTCACCCTTTAGTATTTTGATTGTGCTGAATATTCTCTCTGCTTTTTGACATTGGTAGGAAGAGTTTCACCTCAAAACTTCTACATCTTGGAACTACTGGCTAGCTCTGCAGAAGTGTATGTAACTTTAGAAGTCATGGAGCATTCTGAAACTGTCCCCATTCCCAGTAGGAATAAGCACATAACATAAGACAAGTCATTCTTGCTGAATCAAAAAGTTTCTTAACTGATCCATATGTGTTCTAAATATCTTGTACATCACCACCAAAGTGTGTACTTAAGGATCATTAAGATTATGTTAATACTCTTAGTGATCTATACTTATTCAACATTCATGCAAAATGTATTGATTAAACGTCTTTTATGTACAGGCACATGGCTAAATATTGAGATGAGCCTTGCCCTACCAAACATGTTGTAATTTATAGAAATAGGTGTCTCTGAACTAACATGAAGACAGAACTCTAAATCAGCATCAGAAGATATGAGTACTTATATACTTATCCCAACTCAATCTCTCCTTGCTGTGTAAGCCCAGCATGCCCATTTCACCTCACTGAGACTTCCTTTACTCATCTGTAAAATGGAAATGTTACTGACCACTGGCTTTTAGTGAAGATAAATCAAAGGAAATGTGTTCTAAAACATATTGCAAAATTCAGCATGTGACAAAGAGTAACATAACATTATTATTAAATACCAGAGGCCCCGTGCATGAAAATGTATGCACTGGAGTGGGGATCCTTCAGCCCAGCCTGCCCCCTCTCAAAGGTCTGGGAGCCCTCAGAGGTGGGAGCCAACCTGGTGATCAGGGGAAGGTGACACCCCATTAGACCTCTGCTGCTGCTACTGCTGGCAGCGCAAGCCTCTGCCAGCCCCGGTCACCTGAGCCTCGAGCAGCCCTGGGTGGCTGGGCAGCTGCCATCCAAGGCTTGCCTGTCCCTCAGGCAACCCTGGGCAGTTGGGGGGCTGAGGGGACTGGGGAACTCCGAAGGCAGGCACACAGAGCAGCTGGGCCTACCTGAGGGCAGGCCCAGTCCTGCCATGTGCTTGTGGCACCAGCAGGGTTGAGGGGACTGGGCATTGCCATGTTGTGGCAGTGGGCACCACCATTTTTGAGGACAGGGCAGTCAATTAGCATATTCCTTTCTTATTGGCGGTGGGTGCCGCCATATTTGAGGGCAGGGCAGGCAATTAGCATATCCCCTCTTTATCAGATAGTATGGCTATTAACTAATGTGTGTCCATCCTTGTTCTTCAAAGTGATGACTGATAAGGCTCAAACAACATGTAGTGTTTCCAAAGGTTTCAATGCAATGATGTAAATGATATAATGTCTTCCTTTTTTCCTCACAGGAATCTGCAGCTTATAAAGCTGTGAATGCACTTCGATCAGTATATGGGATACGGTATAGATATGGGCCTGCCTCCAGCACCTTGTGTAAGTTTCCTGTGTATGTTGTATTAGAGTCATTTATTGAACCAATATCCTGTATAATGACTTCCCTTCAAAAAAAAAAAAAAAGCGAGAAAGTGTGTGCCCCCTAACATGAAATTTTTGACTACCAAATTAGCCAGGGAAGATGAAGAGAGTTTATATCTAATTAGTTTTACACTGCTCAACAGAAATCACTGTACCAATTTAAATAAATTTGAAGCAGAGAATATTCTAGTCATGTAGTAATGACTGCCAAGTTGAATTGAGATCTATGACAGTAGAAAGTACCAAAATGGGCTTCTTAAGCAATTGTAACCACTATAAGCCTGGAAATGGGCCTTGGGGAAATCCTGAAGTAATGTTTCAGCATGAACAGAGCTTCCCTTTTATTCCTTTCCTTCACCATTCTTGTTATGAAATTCTATTTCTTACATAGCATCTTCAGCTGAATTTTCCCTTAAAAGATGATTGAAATATATCTTATTTTATATAAAATAAAGAACAATTGAATATATGAAAAGAACTCAGACAAAGAATTGGGACACATGGATTCTAGTCCTAATTCTGCCAAGTCTGGCTAAGATATTAATTCTGGGCTTCAGTACCCACAACTATTCAATGAGAAATCAGAAAAATCATGTCTCATGGCCTTTCAAACTCTGAAATTCATTGACTATATGACTTGAAAAGTCTAGTGAGAAATCCTAAATATCTGATGTATGCATGTTAAGGTGTAGACACACATAGATCATATGTATATGTATAGATAGTGACCCCTGATTATGCATTATCATAAAATAGCAAATTTCTCCTGATACATTTAATCTACCCATCATTATATTTATAACCATTCACTTTCTTCGGTCTTCAGAAGAAAAGCTTGGTTTGTCAATTAACACTACTTATCAAACAAGTCTATGCTAATAATAATAATGTCCTAAGTGTCAGAACTTTTTTCACACTCCATGATCATTAGTCTCAGGCTGACCTTTTCAGAACTACCTTTCAATTAAGTCACCCTAAAAGGGGAAATACAGTATTTTCAGAAATCACATTCTAAAAATCCAGTTAAGATGGTGGAATAGGTAAATGATGTGCTCACCTCCTCTCATGACCACTCAAATTACAACTGAATTGTAGAACAGCCACCCTTGAGAACCAACTGAAGACTAGCTGAACAGAAGTCCTATAACTAAGGATATAAAGAAGCTTTGTCCGCCTAGTCTGGCTCAGTGGTTGAGCATCTACCTGTGAACAAGGAGATCATGGTGCGATTCTTTTTTTCTTTTCTTTTTTTTTATTGATTTTTTACAGAGGGGATGGGAAAGGGATAGAGAGCTAGAAACATTGAAGAGGGAGAGACATCGATCAGCTGCCTCTTACACGTCCCACACTGGAGATGTGCCCGCAACTAAGGTACATGCCCTTGACCGGAATCGAACCTGGGACTCTTCAGTCCACAGGCCAACGCTCTATCCACTGAGCCAAACAGGTTTCGGCCATGGTTCGATTCTTGTCAGGACATACAGGAGGCATGCAGTAGGCAGCTGATCAATGGTTCTCTCGCATCATTCATGTTTCTATCTTCCTCTCCCTCTCTCTTCCTCTCTGAAATAATTAATAGAGACAGAGACAGATATAGATGCATTTTAAAAAGAAGTTCTTATTGGCTGGTAGGAAGGACAGGGACACAAAATGGGCTGGTCCTACACTCATTTTGTGGAGGTTAAAAATCGGGAAGGATATCTTGGCTGCAGAGGTGTCCCCTAAGGAGGGAAAGCTACCAGCCCTCAGTGGGCTCCCCAGCCCAGAGCACCAGGGCCAAGAAGAGGAGTCCCTACAACATGTGGCTGTGAAAATCAGCAGGGATCTGTCCAGGTGAGATGGAGGGCTGCTCTAGATCCAGGTGTCCTCTTAACAGGCCTGAACACAGACTCACATGACCCTAAATTACAGGGGAGGCACCACAGCTGGAAAAGCACCAGGGGTTTATGGGGAGGAAATGAATTGGCTGGCTTCAGGGTGGGGCCAAAGGGGCAACTCTGTCCGAGGACTTAAGTGCTGCCAGGCACCATTGTTCCTTTGTTGAGCCCTCCCCCAACTCAGCCTGTATGCACAAGCAGATGACAAGTCTAAGTCCCTATCCACCTAATTAATACTTGCCTTATCCTGATGATTACCTGAGACCCTGCCCATCCAACTCACACAGGAGCTAGAAACACATCCAGCTGCTGCTCCACATAAGCAACAAGCGTTGGCCTGTACTGCAGACTTCACTAAAATATCTCTAGGGTCTATAAACCCAAAACAAGCAGTGTCTGGCCTCAGTATGCTCAGTAGCTCTTGCTAAACAGCCCCAAGCCCAGCACCAGTGGCAGCCGGCTTTGGTGACAGCATAGCTTTTCCCAGGCACCTTTAAGCCCAACATAGACAACTAGCAATTGCAGACCACCTGAAAAGACATTTAACCAAAGAGGGCATAGAGGTGGCAAATAGACATATGAAAAGATTTGCAACATCACTAATCATCAGAGAAGTGCAAAGTAAAACCAAAATGAGGTATCACCTCATACATGTCAGAATGGCTATCCTCAATAAATCAACAGACAAGTGTTGGCAAAGATGCAGAGAAAAGGAGACCTTCCTGCACTGATGGTGCAGCCAATATGGAAAATATATGGGGGTTCCTTAAAAATTGTGAATTGGAACTATCATATGACCCAGCTATTCCACTTCATGGTATGTGTCCAAAGAATATTAGAACACTAATTTGAAAAAAAATACAAGCATCCCTACATTTATTGCAGCATTATTTACAATAGCGAAGATATGGAAACAACCTAAGTGTCCATGGATAGACAGTCAGATAAAGAAGAGTTGGTACATGTATTCATTGGCCATAAAAAAGAATGCAATCTTGCCATTTTTGATAACACGAGCTGACCTAGAATAATTATACTAAATGAAATAAGGCAGTCAAAGACGAATACATATGATTCAACATATGTGTGTAATCTAAAAGACAAAATAAACAAATAAAATATAAACAAACTCATAGATACAGAGAGTAGGTGATTAACAGATGGGAGGGGGATTAGGAGATTGGCTGTAAAAGGGGAAGGGTTTAAGAAGTACAAATTACACAGACAATGGGGATGTGGAGGCCGAGACTGAGGTGCAGGAGCAGATGAGTGATGAGAATGGGGAGGAAAGGGGACTATGTAATACTTTCAACAATAAAGAATATTTTTTTAAAAGTACAAATTGGCAGTTACAAAATAGTTATGGGGATGGGAAGAATAGCATAGGGAATATAGTCAATAATATTGTATTGGTTCCAAGGAGCTGCTAGACTTTTTGGGTAGGATCTCTCCATAAGGTATATAGATATCTAATCACTCTGCTATAAATCTGAAATCAACATAATATTAAGTATCAACTATAGTTGAAAAGTTAAAAAATTTTAATGGGAAATATCACATTACAAATTAATACCAATATATATTAACAATTTTAAAACATTCATTTTAAAAATCTGACACTTCACCTTTGCAGCTTGCTGTCAAGGCATAGTCATAGTATGATATTTACCGAGAAGAACCTGTTACCATAGAAATGAGGCTGTCACATGACCATGAGGTAACTGTTGGCTGCTATGACGACTGTTTGTAGTTCCAGTGTACTCTAACCCAGAGGAACAATGAAGCCACAGCTTGTCCTAACTGAAGCCAGAGGAGCCTGAGAAACAACAGAGTCATCTAATTGTCATCTTTCCATACTAATTCTATCTCTAATTTGTCCTGGCAAAAAAATAGCATAAAAAGTGGTATTATTTGAGTAGTTGAAGATTATAACGTAACAGCGTATGTCAGGCTACATTATATAAATTTCAGGAGGGAAGTATATAAAGATTATTCTATGAAACATGTATTCATTTATTTAAAAATTATTAAGAGTATGTTTAGCTAGAACTACATGCTAGGCACTTTAGGATGTAAAGATGTGAAATTGTAAACAGCTAGTATAGGCTACTATACTATGATTTTATTTCATTCTTTTATTTCATTTTCACAACAAACCTATGCAGGAGGTGTTATCATTCCTTTTTCAAAAGGAGAGTCTGAAACACAGAACAGCCACAGGAAGGATAGGATACAGTCTGCCTCTGTTGTCTGCACTTTTAACTCTGCTGAAAGGCTGGAATATATGGGGTCATAGGAGCCAGAAGGAGAGAACTGTCAGAAAGGATTGTCAGCTAGGGTAAATGCTATGGAGAGGTTTGAAAGTGGAATCTGAGTGGGGGACGGAGGTGTGGGGACGGGGGGTGGGGGGAGGTTAGAGACCAGGCCTGCTATGCTTGGTGACCTTCAAGAAAAAAGTTTTCAGAGACAGAGGCAAGAACCAAAGTGAAAGTGACTGAGAATGTAGAAGAAACATACAGCAATTCTCTTTTAGTTTTAAAGTAACAGGAAGAACCAAAAGAGGATGGCATATAGCAGGATCACGAGCAGGAAGTGCTACAGGAAAGTGGTGCTTGAACACTTTGGCCATTGCA
Organism: Lasiurus cinereus; assembly: GCA_011751065.1. Taxonomy (NCBI): domain Eukaryota; kingdom Metazoa; phylum Chordata; class Mammalia; order Chiroptera; family Vespertilionidae; genus Lasiurus; species Lasiurus cinereus. Next base: position 9,587,426 of record JAAGEH010000040.1, on the reverse strand, counting down.
GCTGCAAGATAGAGGGGGATTTAATTAATGAAACAAAGGCCTGGAGAAGGGACCCGCTCATTAGCAGAGAAGACAGTAATGAATGGTATCAAAAGAGGACACATGTAAAAAATGAGCAACATTTCTTCTTCTGAGCTAAAGGAGGGAAGACAGAGGTCTATAAGGTCAGCAGAGGGGGTGGCTGACTAACTACTCATTGAGTATGGGAACAGTGAAAAAGTGATGGGCAGGACTAGAAGGCAATGATAAACACTCAGTAAAGGTGTAGAAAAAGGAGCCTAGAGCAGCATCAGGAACAGAGAAAAACTTCAGTGATTAGTGTGAATTTATAGCAAAGACTTTCTCCAGCTCCCTCATAAGGTGTCAAAGCAGAGACATGGGGTCAGGGATTGAGAATCAGCAAAACCAAGGCAAAAAAAAAAGTCTGGGTGAGTCATTTTTAGGGTTCTGGTGAGAAATTCAGTGAAATAATTGACCAAGGCCAGGTATAGAGTTAAATGAAATCATAAGCCTGGGGAGAGTCTGGAAACTCCAAACTTAAGCAAAGACAAAGAACAAGTTCATCATGAGGGGAAAAAAATAGGGGAAGTAAAAAAAAATGAGGTTTGCTGGGGACAGAATTGCAATATTTTAGACCTTGGAAGTGAAGAACTGAGTGATAAGAAGGAAAGTCCATAGTGTGGTTTTGGTCATGGGCGAATAAAGTTCGAGTGGAAATAAATGTTATTGGAGTTGAGGCTGAGAAATTTGGAGGTCAATACACTGGAAAAGCATTAAAACCTAGACTAGGTTCTCAAAAAATGGCAGGTATAATTTATAAGGTCTCTGAGCCCGAGGCCAAGGAACTTGTATTAAATCATTGTTGGTGAACAGTATTTATTGGAAGAATGTAGTACATCTTAGTAATATATACATTTTTGAAAATTATACAGACTTTCAAGTAAGGCTGATTCTTTTTTCTTTAACTTTCAGATGTGAGTTCTGGTAGCTCTATGGATTGGGCCTACAAAAATGGAATACCCTACACATTTGCTTTTGAACTACGTGACACTGGGCATTTTGGATTTTTACTCCCGGAGGTGCTCATCAAACCCACCTGTACAGAGACCATGCTGGCTGTGAAAAACATCACCATGCACCTGCTGAAGAAGTGCCCCTGAGATGGCCCGAGGGTCAGGTCAACCACCAGCAAGATGGCTGACTCTGCCCAGGAGCTGCTGGGCAGTGGATAAAAACTGTTTTTAAAGAAAGAGGCAGCTGCTTGGAGTGAGCATATCTGTGGACTTTTAAAGGAACCTTTCATGCAATTCAACTCCCTATGGCAATAAAAATGGTAAAAATAAATAAATAAGAGCATAGCCTTGTTTGTTGTAAGCAAAAGTATCCATTTAACATCCCATTAGAGTCTTATTTGATTAAAGTGGAGGTATTTTTTAAGTCTTTTGTTTCACAAAATGTACAAATTGAGAATGTCACATCAATAAATCACCTATTCTCAATTAAGATCCACTAATGATGTTTAATCACTTGGTCCTTTTGAAATGGAAATTTTTGAAATGGAAAGAACTATAATTCTTAATATGGTAAGTATAAAATTTTCAAGACCTCAGATTATTCACAGCTTTGCCCTGGGCATTAGTGTATCATATACTCATAGCAATATAGCAAGATAGAGCACATAAGTTTAGACTCTGAAAATACCCCTTTTAAAATAGGAGAAAACATGGACTGGGCTGCCAGACATAGCATTAACAGCTTTATGTAATGATCTGACATTATTCTTCAAATACTGTCAGGTAGATACTGCTATTATCCTCATTTGTCAAATGAGAAAATTGAGGCTTAGAAAGATGATATAGACTCTTATTTCCAGGAATCTGACAGAATAGTTCTCTATCTGGACTGCTGGGAATAACAAAAATATCTGGGGGGGGGAGATAATTTTTAAAATAATCTTTAACACATCAGACCAACAAATAGAGAAATCTCAGGCATACATTGAGTAAAGGCAGGAAACTAGAAAGGTAAGTGGTGCATCATTATCCTGAGGGCATTTGTCACACCAACTCAGTGTAGACTGATTTTCACAGCATTTTGGAAAATGAGAGCAGAGAACAGAGCCCAAAGGCTCCTCCAAGGTGAGAAGTCTATTAGCAGATTCTGGAAAGTCCAAGGATAAATGGCAAATAACCCCATACTACCTCCAATGGACCACAAAGAGACTGAACAATTTCAACTTTTGACAAGAGTAGAGAGAGGAGAAACTGCCACTGAGAATTTGGGCCACAAACTCTCACTTGGGTTTGTGGCCCAAATTCACACTATAGGTATCCCCTACTTTTCAAAAGTTCACCGTATACCATCTCGCTTTAACAAAAGATCTACATTATTACCTGTTTCCACTAACCAAAAGAAATCTGAGAAAGTTTTTTTTTATAAGTGAAAATAGCATTCAGCATCTGTTTTGCAGCCCGTGTTAAAGAGACAGCTCACATCCCACGCATTGAGAGCAGCCCCAACAAGCTCCTTCCCAGGGAATCACACTCAACACCCCAGCAACAAACCATCAGATCTCTAAACTATGTTTATGATTATCAGGGCTTCCTCCCGATTTATTTTATGCATCTATTAGCAAGATGTGTCCTGAGGAAATTGCTTCTTCACTTTATGCCATGTCAGTGTTTGAAAGGTTTCTTAGAAACAAGCTACTTTTGGGTAGTAGGGGAAACCTGTACCTAAGTGATCTGATAAAGCTCCAACCAAGAATGTAATTCAGATTAATCCCAGATTGATTATACCCTCCAAGTATTTGGTAGGAGCAAAAACAAATCCTCTCAGAGGATTTAACTGATGCACCATGAACAGCTGGATAAAGAGATGAGCCTAAAAGTTCCAGGTGAGGGGGGAGGGGGACGGGAAGTGATCAGAAGGGAATAGGGACTAGAGTAGCATGAAAAGTCTCAATAGCACCATAGAAGCTTGAAGGCGATGGAGAAGTGCACATTGTATCAGAGTTTTGAGGAAAATTTATCTCTTTTCTATCCTAAAAATCTACATGTAGCAAAGCAATCAATGAATTGTCAGGGTAGAATATTTTCATAAAATTGAGTTTCTAAATTATGTACCTTGTGAAGAATATGCTCTACGGAAACAAGGAAGTAAACCAAGAGAAAGACGTAAGATCCCAGAAAATCAGAATTCCAACACAGGAGAAAAGCATGGGGGATGGGGGGGTTGGCGGGGGTGGGGGGCAAAACTAAAAATAATGCTGAAGGGAAACATCCCAGTAACAGCTCTTTGTCAGGCTTAGAGAAAAACTAACTTGGAATAGGAGAAAGAGACCTGAAGGCTTTCGATGAAATTCTCCAAGATGAATAAAAAACAGAAACTTAAATAGGTTCAGAGGCAATTTTTACTTGCATCAGAAAGTTTGGGGATAAATCCTATATAATAAAGAGTTAATATGCAAATTGATCATCACACCCACACACAAGATGGCTGCCCCCCGCCACGTGGTCACAAGATGGCCACCACAAGATGACAGGCAGGGGAAAGCAGTTGTGGCCGATTAGGCCAGCAGGGGGAGGGCAGTTGAGGGTGACCAGGCCTACAGGGAAGGGCAGTAAGGGGCAACCAGGCCAGCAGGAGAGGGCAGTTGGGGGTGATCAGGCTGAAAGGGGAGGACAGTTTGGGGGTGATCAGGCTGGCAGGGGAAGGCAGCTAGAGGTGACAAGGCCTGCAGGGGAGGGCAGTTAGGGGTAATCAGGCTGGCAGGGAAGAGCAGTTGGGGGCAACCAAGACAGTAGGCAGGCAGGCAAGCAGTTGGGAGCCAGCAGTCCCGAACTGTGAGAGGGTTGTCTGACTGCCAGTTGTGGGATTGGGTCTAAACTGGCAGTAGGACATCCCCAAGGGATCCCAGATTGGAGAGGGTACAGGTTGGGCTGAGGGATACCCTCACAGTGCATGAATTTTATGCACTTGGCCTTTAGTTAGTAATAAAAGCATGGAAACCAAGAAAGGAAGCAAAAATTGCAGTTGTTAATTCTGGTGAAAACAATGAGTAATACTGTACAAGAGAGGAAATATAATCATAGTATACCATATGACTTAGCTATAAATAGTATTTGTATAGTTAAATAATGTTAGCCCTAAATATTAACCAAAATTGTGATATAAATATACTTAGAGAAACCGAGATGGCATCATAGGTGAATACCTAAACTGCTGCCTCGCACAACAATTTCAAAACTACAACTAAAAGAGAGAACGCACATCATCCAGAACCACAGGAAAGCCGGCTGAGTGGAAATTCTACAACTAGAAGAAAAGAGATGGACTCACAGAGACTCAGAGGAGCTGCAAAAAGCTGAGGTACTGAGACATGTGCATGGAGAGGATGGGTGACAGAGTGCCTGGCTGGCTTCCTCTAGCACAGTGGTTCTCAACCTTCCTAATGCCGCAACCCTTTAAGACAGCTCCTCATGTTGTGGTGACCCTCAACCATAAAATTATTTCCGTTGATACTTTATAACTGTAAGTTTGCTACTGTTATGAACTGTAATGTCAATATCTGATATGCAGGACGTATTTTCATTGTTACAAATTGAACATAATTAAAGCATAGTGATTAATCACAAAAACAATATGTAATTATATATTGTGAAATATTTATTTCTAATTATAAATAAATGAAATTTTGTCTTGAATCATGGTATAGCATGGGCAACAGTCTTCATATGACAACAGTAAACTACATTGCTACACTTTGCTACACCGAGGAACGGTGCGTTGGTTCCTAAGACCATGGGAAATATGTGTTTTCCGATGGTCTTAGGTGATCCCTGTGAAAGGGTCTTTCGACCCCCAAAGGGGTCTCGACCCACAGGTTGAGAACCACTGCTCTAGCAGAAGGGAGATGGAAATTCCCAACTGCACTGAACCCCATTTCCAGGCAAGACTCATATGGCGGGGAGTCTGGCCTATTGTGAAAAGGGAGAAGTGCATGGAAACTTAGGGAAGGCATGAAAGGCAGAGATCTGGAGGTGCACGTGCACACGCAGAGAAGACTGACTGCTGATTGTGCTGCTAGCTTTCTCTAGCAGAAGGAAGACAGAACCTATCAACTGGGCTGAAATCCAGTTCTGACTGCATTGAACCCCCGTTTCAGGTGAGACCCTGGGGACCCAGACTCATACGGGTACCTGGACCACATGGCACCTCATGAGAGCCAGAAAGGGAGAGGTCTGGAGGCAAGCGAGTGCAAGTGTGCACAGAGAGGGCTGCAGTGATTACCGAGGGACACTGAGACCCAGGGGCCTGTAGGGCAGGACTGACTGGAAGCCAAGGCTGTCTGCTCGGGCCTGAGACTCTGCCCCATCCACAGAGGCTTTTGCAGTTTTGCAAGTCTTGTATCATAAGGCTGACTCCAGCACAGAAGTTCTCCTGGTGTAGACACAGCTGATCCTCACAACCAATTGGCTTGGAGGTCAATCCTCTCCAGTGATACCAACAACTATCAAAATTTAACTACCACAAGGCTGTACACACAGTTCACAAAGGGGTGCACCAAGAGAGTCCACCTCAGGTAACTCAGGAGGTGGAGCTACTGGGCCATATAGGACACCTAGCCCACAAAACTACTTTACCAACTCAGAGAAGCAGAGAAAATATGGAGACAAAGGAACAGATCACAAATGAAAGAAATGGAGGAAAACAAATGACTGGATATAGAGTTCAAAACTATGGTTATAAGGTTTTTCAAGAATTCCCTAGAAAAGATGGATAAATTTAGCGAAACACAAGAGGAGATGAAAAAGGACCAACTAGAAATTAAACATACACTGACTGAAATAAAAAATATTATATAGAGACCTAACAGCAGACTAGAGGAACACAAGAATCAAGTCAAAGATTTGAAATACAAAGAAGCAGAAAACACTCAACTGGAAAAGCAAAAAGAAAAAAGAATCCAAAAATGTGAAGATAGTGTAAGGAGCCTCTGGGACAACTTCAAACATACCAACATCAGAATTATGGGAGTGCCAGAAGAAGAAAGAGAGCAAGATACTGAAAACCTATTTGAAGAAATAATGACTGAAAACTTCCCATTCCTGGTGAAAGAAATAGACTTACAAGTCCAGGAACCCCAAACAAAAGGAATCCAAAGAGGACCACACCAAGACACATCATCATTAAAATACCAAGAGCAAAAGACAAAGAGAGAATATTAAAAGCAGCAAGAAAAAAACAGTTAATTACCTACAAGGAAGCATCCATATGATTGTCAGCTGATTTTTCAACAGAAACGATACAGGCCAGAGGGGAGTGGCAAGAAATATTCAAAGTGATGAGTAGCAAGAATCTACAACCAAGATTACTCTATCCAACAAAGCTATCATTCAGAATTGAAGGGCAGATAAAGAACTTCACAGATAAGAAAAAACTAAAGTTCATCAACACCAAACCAGTATTATATGAAATGCTAAAAGGTACTCTTTAAGAAGAGGAAGAAGAAAAAGATAAAGATAAAAATTAGGAACAACAAATACATATCTATCAAGTGAATCTAAAAATTAAGTGAATTAAAAATCTGATGAACAGTATAAACTGGTGAATATAATAGAATCAAGGGCTTAGAAAGGAAGTGGACTGACAATTCCCATAGGGAAAGGGGTGAGGGAAGTGCGGGAAAAGACTGGACAAAAATCATACACCTATGGATGAGGACAATGTGGGGGGAGGTAAGGGCAGAGGGAGGGGTGGGAGCCAGGTAGAGGGGAGCTTTGCGGGGGGTGGGGGAGAAATAGGAACAATTGTAATAATCTGAACAAAAAAGATTAACTAAAAAGAAATTATCAGATAATCCGAATAATAAAGATTTAATTTAAAAAATAAAATAATAAATTTAAAAAAAAGAAATTATCAGGAATAGAGTGTTGTATAGTAGTTCTTTCCGCCCATAGAACAGGCAAAAGTCAAAGAGCTCAGAACAATCAGGAGGGCTAGAAGCTCATGAAGAACCCCCAACAATGGGGAAATACTGCTTATCAAAGGACCTGACAAAGATGTACACAATTGACTGGTGTCATCTGGTGGCCTTCATGGACCCTTGATGCCAGGAATCTTTTCCTTTGATTGGGAGCAGCTGCCTTGATGAACCTCATGTAAATTCTTTTCAATAATTATTCCCACATTTCAGTAACACTGTATATATTTAGGTCTCAAGTTCTAAAAGTGGGTATTTTAATATTTATAGGTTAATCTTTTTAAACTAAGCCACAGAATGTACTGCTGGCTGATTTATGTTCAAGGCACTCGGCTCAGTGCTGTGTGAAGAGGGGTGCTAGAACAAAAAGTGTTATATTTATGTCGACACTTGCTTAAAATGTAAAAGTTAACCAAAGGAAAACCATCACATGCGTTTTAAAAAAAAATAGTTTAGCAAGATACTTCCCCATCCCCATCCCCATCCCCATCCCCAACACACACACACACACACACACACACACACACACACACTCTACTGGTATTATCAGAAGTAATTTTATATATTCTGATTATGTTGAGTGGTAACTCTCAACTGTGTTTCAGTGAGTGTAAGGATGACCTAGGTCTGCCATAACAAAGCACCACAAATTGGTGGCTAAAGAGGACAGAAATTCGCTGAAACCGGTTTGGCTCAGTGGATAGAGTGTTGGCCTGTGGACTGAAAGGTCCCAGGTTCGATTCCGGTCAGGGGCATGTACCTTAGTTGCAGGCACATCTCCAGTGGGGGGCGTGCAGGAGGCAGCTGATCGATGTCTCTCTCTCATCGATGTTTCTGACTCTCTATCCCTCTCCCTTCCTCTCTGAAAAAAAATCAATAAAATATATTTAAAAAAAAAAAGAGGACAGAAATTCACCTCACAGTTCTAGAGTGGCTACAATTCCAAAATCAAGGTGTCACCAGGGCCACACTTCCTCTGAAACCTGTAGGGAATCCTTCCTTGGCCTCTTCCTAGCTACTGGCTGCTCGCCAACTATCTTAAGTGTTCCTTGACTTGCAGGTACACCTTCAAACTCAGCCTTCCTCTCACATGGCCTTCGTTCTGCGTGTCTCAGTATTGACCTGTGTTGGTGTTCTTATAAGGAAACCAGCCCCACTGGATTAGGGCCCACTCTTCTTCAGTCTGACCTCCTCTTAACTAATTTCATCTGCAGTTGACCCCATTTCCAAATCAAGTCACATTCTGAGGTACTATGGAGTTACAGCTTCAACATACCTTTTTTTTTCTTCTTTTTTTTTTTTTTGAGTGGCAGAGGGACAAAAGTCAACCCATAACAATAAACTAATATCATGAGACACTGATATTAATGAGTCTATTAATCAAACTAAAAAAGTCATGAATCTTGCTTGAGTTTAATCATTTGTTCTCAAAGCTGTTGGGGAATAGCTGCAAAAATAAAGCATATTTTTTAAATCCTCACACTCCCTGTGAGGTTGTTTTTACTAGAATGTTGTTAGAAACAGAATTATCTACTCTTTATAGTTTACTTTCTGAAATAAAATTATATTTAAATTATCTCTCTTCACATGGGAAATTTGTTAGTTTTAGGTGGTGTCATGTCTTTCCTTAGCTCTCAATAATTATTGTGGACTGCTGCATTATGAAAAGTATTTACAGCTAAGTTATACTTGATCAAATCTAATTGATTAAATCAGAATTCTGTGCAATGTTAATTAAAGTATGCTGAAGATTAAGCAAAGTAATTACATGAGCAATTGCATTTAATAGAATATTTTCATGAATCAGAATATTGCATAATAAATCTGAAAACAGCTATACTGAATACCTAAATATATTTCACAAAACAAGTGCTACTGAGAACCACTATCTGAATAATGCACATGACAACTTGAAGACCTTCTAAAGTAGACTCAAGCTCCTCCTTTCCAAGGGCTGCCAATCACCCCATTGTGTTTCTGCAGTTACAACTGAATGATGGCCCTCTTCCCCACATCAATGTCCTGGGGAGTTTCTGCCCAGGGCATCCATCCTTGTTCCACCAGCCCAGGCGAGGCTAGAGAAGCATATTGAATAATAAGTCTAGACTTCACAGTATATAGACACTAAAGTACTGTTCACCTTGTAATTTAATTATGAGTTAAATGAAAATGATAGCTTCCCACATAGCACTGAAACAGTGTGTTCAATGTTTCAAATTGTCTCTAAGAATAAATGCTCCCCACTAGGAGCACCAGCCCCTCCAGAAAATGAGACAGCAGCCTAGTGCACATGCTCAGAAAGAAAATATGTCTGACCCAAAGACTGGTGTTAGATTCAATCATTGAATTTCTATTATAGCTATACAGAACCTTGCTGTCCGAGGTAGCCTTCTTCAGTAATTTAAAACTGTATTCAGTATTCTAAGGGAGATTATTTGATATTTGCTAAGCAGAAGTTGTATTGTTAGGTGTGTTTAAATCCAGCTATCTGCCTCAAGCAACACTGGATTGAAATATTGTGTTAAGATTTTCATTTGGTAGAGCAGCAAATGTTGAATAGACAGATGGCTCTGTGCTAGGGTCAACAGAATTTCATAAAAGAATGAATATTTGAAATAAGTGTCACTGTACCTGTCACAATCTATCATGGGAGACACGTGAGGATATCCTAAAGATATTAAGGGTGTCCAAGAATCAACTAAACAGTTATGATAATAATATAACTCTGAATAGAATTTACTCCCAAAGAATTAATTCTGTACTGGGAACTTAAAACCAAATTGCTGACTCTTTAGAATCATAAATATGAACACTAGCCTTTATCTTTCTTTTAAAATAACTTGGGATGCTGTTCTTCTTTGTGTATTTATTATCTTTAGCCTAGTTGCTTTCATATAGAAGACACTTTGAATCACAATCAACATTTGAACTGCACATCTTATAGCAATATGCATATTTGTTAAGACTAGTTAATTATTCCAAGTAGTTCTTTGGGGATATATATATATATATATATATATATATATATATATATAATTTTATTGATTTTTTTGTTTTTTGAGAGAGAAAGAGAGAGAGAGAGAGAGAGAAACGGAGGAAGAAGAACATCATTAGGCTGCCTCCTACATGTTCCCTACTACGGATGAGCCAGCAACCTGGGCCTGTGTCCTGACCAGGAATCAAACCTATGACCTTTCAATGCAAGAGAATCTGCTCAACTAGCTGAGCCACACTGGCCAGGGCTCCAAATGCTTCTTAAAATCGCTATTAAAAGTGTCCCGCCGAAAACAGTTTGGCTGAGTGGATAGAGCGTGGCCTGTGAACTGAAAGGTCCCAGGATCAATTCTGGTCAAGGTCATGTATCTTGGTTGTGGGCACATCCCCAGTAGGGGGTGTGCAGGAGGCAGCTGATTGATGTTTCTCTCTCATTGATGTTTCTAACTCTCTATCCCCCTCCTTTCCTCTCTGTAAAAAATCAATAATTTTTTTTTAAGTGTCCCTAGGACTGGATACAATTTTTTAGTGCACCCACTGTCTTTCACATCTCCTTTTCCTTTCTAAGGCAGTGGTTCTCAACCTGTGGGTCGCAACCCCTTTGGGAGTCAAACGACCTTTTCACAGGGGTCGCCTAAGACCAGCGGAAAACACCTATTTCCCATGGTCTTAGGAACCAACAGACCGCTCCTCGGTGTAGCAAAGTGTAGCAATGTAGTTTACTGTTGTCATATGAAGACTGTTACCCATGCTACACCACGATTCAAGACAAAATTTCATTTATTTGTAATTAGAAATAAATATTTCACAATATATATTACATAGTTTTTGTTATTAATCACTATGCTTTAATTATGTTCAATTTGTAACAATGAAAATACATCCTGCATATCAGATATTGACATTACAGTTCATAACAGTAGCAAAATTACAGTTATGAAGTAGCAACGGAAATAATTTTATGGTTGGGGGTCACCACCACATGAGGAGCTGTATTAAAGGGTCACAGCATTAGGAAGGTTGAGAACCACTGCCTTAAGGGCTAGAGAATTCCTTGTTTTGGCTGTCTTAATTTCTTTCCTCTGTCTCCATCCAAGACAGGTTCTTCCTTACTGGACCAGTTCTTGAGCTTTTATATGGAGAATTGGGAAGAAGGGTGGGGAAGTAGAGGGGGGCAAGAGGACACCTAGAAAAGGAATGGGAACTTTTCCAGGGAATTTAAGGACAGGAGGCACGAGCAATGGATAAGAAAGTAATGAAGAAACTTAAGAATCATTGCTGAAGTTTTTCTGTGATGTTCAACAAGGACTTTGCAAGTGCTGGGCCATATTTTTTTAAGCATCTCATTAATTGAGAATAAACCATTTGGATCCCAGTTTTATAAATATTAAAATATGCATATTTAATATAAATATATAATGTAATATAAATTTCAAACCCCAAAAAAAGAAAAGAGCAATTTAAGGAAAGAGAGACCACACAGAATCCACATGATAGCAAAACTGTCAGCCAAGTTTACGCTGCAGAAATGGCAATGGCGGGAGGGGAGCAGGAGCAGTTTCCCTAATATTTATAGGGCAGAAGTGGGGGCCTGGTTAAACTCATCTGGCCAGTTCTGCAGCCTGTAGCTGGACAGCATTCTGAGACTCAGCTCTGAGTTGGTTCTCCCATTAATATCTACATAATAAACTCCTTTCTGGCTTCATCAGCCAGCACCAATTTCTGGTGCCACACAATAAACTGTATTAAAACTCCTGTTGGGTTACATATGAGAAAAACAGCTCCATTTTCCAGGTTTACTCTACTTGTATATTTAGTCCAGGCATTATTTTGCTGGGTAATGTTACTTGTACATTTTTAAAATTTTATTTTATTGATTTTTTTTTACAGAGAGAAAGCGAGAAGGATAGAGAGTTAGAAACATCGATGAGAGAAACATCCATCAGCTGCCTCCTGCACATCTCCCACTGAGGATGTGCCCGCAACCAAGGTACATGCCCTTGACTGGAATTGAACCTGGGATCCTTCAGTCCATAGGCTGATGCTCTATCCACTAAGCCAAAGCCGTTAAGGCTACTTGTACATTTTTATTAGTGGCTTTTTTTAGTTCAAAGTAAGGTTTTTGTTTCTAAAATATTAATGAAAATGGCATGAGCAGATCATGGAATAAGATGTTTTCAAAATTCCAAATGTAACTATACCATGAGACAAGTATTATATTTGGTTTTACATTTAGAAGAGATAAAAAGATTCTGGTTAGCAGTGCTGAGCCTCTAAGTCATACTCCAGAGGAGATGCCCTTTTGTGTTTATCTGCAAAATAGGGATAAGCAGATCTGTATTACAGGTATATTATGTGGATTAAAGGAAGTAACATATGAAAAATGTCAGCAAAGGGTTGAGCCCCATATCATCCATACCAAGTGAAGTTTTCTAAATTTTATAATATGTAAGAGCATAGGGTAAAAAATACAGGCACTTTACTGGCAAGAAAAATATTAACATAATCAAAGCATGCAGAGATCTTCATTGATGATTGGGTAAATGATCATCAGAATTCCATCTTGACCTATTTTTCTCACACTCAAGCTACTAGACACTTGTTTAACTAAAAGAAAAAAAATTTCCCTATAACACTGTTAACAAAGTAAGTCAGCTTAGAAGAAAATATTCAATAACTACCTCATCTAAAAGGAGGAGATCACTGAAATATAGACTTTACTGTAGGAGGAAATATCCCTACTCGGTGCTCAGGAGTATTAAAGATATTATTCTTAAAAATTGAAACTAACAAGACCAAAAGAGTTATTAGATACATTAACCATTTTGTGTGTATGGCAAACAAGCGATCCGCTGGAGAAAATCCACATCCCAAGGGAATTGTGCATGTATCCAAAGGTTTATTGAGCAATTAGTGTGAGATTGATACTGCCTCCTGCCAAGGTAATCCCCAAGCAAAACTGTAAAGAAAGTGCAGCTTGCATCAATGCCTTCTCTCTTGGCAACTTTTGTGCCTCTGAATAAGCAGCACCCTCTGTGCCTCCCATTGGCCTGCCTTTCCAGATAGGTCTCATCATCCAGGCTTCTCTCCATACTTCCTACGAAAGCTGACCTCTGGTGCCAGAAGGAAGTGCTCTCCACTAACTGTCTTTTGAGGGTGTATTCGTTTGCTCAAGCTGTCAAAGCAAAATACCACAGACTGGGTGGCTTAACCAACATTCATTTCTCACCGTGCTAGAATCTGAAACTCCAATCAAGATTCCCACAAATTCAGTTCCTAGTAAGGCCTTTCTTTTGGGCTTGCCTTTCTTTTATGCCTATGGAGGTGGAGGGGGTGGAGAAGAGGGCAGCAGAGAGGGAAGAGGGGAAGAGAGTGGGGAAGGAGAAGTAGGGGGGACGGAGAGGGAGAGGAAGAGGGAGAGGGAGAGGGAAAGGAGAGGGAGAACAAGCCCCACCTTCATGGCCTCATTTAACCTTAACTGCTTCCTCAGAGGCCCCATCTCCAATACATCTATTGGGGTTAGGGCTTCAACAAACATTCAGTCCATAACAGAGGGGATACAGTTAGTTCTAACACACCACATTATAAAAGTATTTAGCCTTCTTTGCACAGAATACATCTTTTTGCCTAACAATCCCAGAAAAAAATTTCTAATGATTCAGGAGGGTAAGTACACCATATACTTGTCATATGGAACCCATATCTACCCTACTCCACTAGGTGCAAGGTGCATCCTCATCCTCATTGATAGTTGTTTCTTGTTCTCATGTCTTTAGCACCAGTCAGGTGTGTACAGTCGGGCATGTGGTCAGACATGCTGACAGCTGGGCATGTGGTCAGATATGCTGGCCCCAGACCTTCAGGCCACCGGCCATTTCATGCCATGGCTTCAGGTCCACAAATAGGAAGGGGACATCGTCTTCCCTATTCTGGCAGCTTGCCACACAGCCATGCCTGGATTGTATTCCAAGTTTTCTAAACCATTTATACTTGTGTATATACACAAGCTTGCATATTCTTAACCTTTCAGTTTTTCTTTGTACATTTACCTGCCATTTGGGAAATTGACCGCAAAAGTGTCCAGATTGAATTATATGTTACCATGTAGTAGATACAAATGGTATTCAGAAATCTTAAAGGTTGCTTTGCATTTTCTTCAAAAACACAGAAGGAGCCAAGATGTGTAACATTTTTTCTGTCCTATTCTCATGTATGAATCTGAGCAGCTACTCTCTCAGCAGATAACATGAATACCTATTCTTAAATATGAAAAGAAAAGTCTTCGGGAACCTTTAGTTACCAAAGCTCTGTGCTCCAAGTATTTGTACTCAATGAATTTCAACGATGGATTCAGTGATAATAATATCTGAAACGTAGGGTTAGTTTTTTTAAAGTACATTATACCTTCCAGTAATCTGACAACATCTCTGAGAATTTGATTAGAAACATCAGAATGCTCTTGACACAGTAAGACTGGCTCAATAATTACTTAATGATTAATTGCAATATGATCATTTTTTAAAAATGAGGCCCACAACATTCTAATAATTTGAGTATGTTTTTTTGTTTTGTTTTGTTTTTTGGTCCAGTTAGTGGCAAAACTGAGAATATAAGGCAAGTCCTTAAATTTTTTTAACTAATGAAAAACTTTAAATACACAAAGGTAATATAGTAAAATAAACCCTAGGCTTCCATTACTCAGTTTCAACAATTACCAATATTTTTTTTTACCAAACATTTCATCTTTCTTCTTCCTTTATCTTATTGCAGCCATTTTAAAGCAAATCCTACACATCATATCATTTCATCCATAAATACTCTAGTATTTATCTCTAGTAAGTTCATTGCTTGATCTACCACAGATATGTGTTAAAAATCTAACAATTAGCCAAAGGACTAGGACACCCAGCAAAATATGCTAGTAGCCTTCTTTCATTTTTCCCCTATGCATTTCTCTTCTTAGAAAGAGGAAATCCAAATCAACTTTAACAAGCAAGTACTGTAAATAGAAAGATGAAAAACAAAAACCAATAATCTTGATAGTAGAAATAGAAAATATCATCTTTCAAATCACTTTTAAAATTCCAGTATGTTCCAGTTCTATCAAAAGCACAAGAAAATCTATCTTTTATCTTCCTCCAAGAAAATTAGATCCTTGGACAAAATCATGGAGTAGAAACTTCATTCTTGTATACCAAACATCTCGAGGTTGCATGAATGCAATATGTATATATAATTTGCTATGGAAATTGTGGTGGCGTTTAATAAAATATAAATAACATTCCTAAGTATCTCACCTTGATAAATATTTATTTGGTATATAATTTAAAGGTTGTCTGCTATTATTATTTAATGGCCTTATGGAAATTTTAATTCTATTCTAATTTTAATATGGAATTTTCATTTTAATTTAAAAGGCAATCAGTTCACTACAGAGGCAAAAACTTACCTACAGAGTGTCCATTAGGTCCCAAAACAGAAGCAACTATATATAATAAATGGCTTATTGATATTACATGATAGTACATGATGTTTGATGTGCTGTCTCTTGTTAGTGATGCATAGTTTAGTGTGCTAGGCAGAATGGCAAAGGACAGGATATATCAACACAGAATTTCTAGCAATCCTTGCACATACCTTTGTAATGCATCACTTCTCACCAATAGCTCTCGAATGAGATCCCTGGAATCAACAGAATCAGTAATGCCTGGGGATGGTAAAAATGCAAATTTGGAGGAACTCACCCCAGACCTACTGAATCAGAAACTGAGTTTTAACAAGCTCTGCAGGTGATTCTCAGGCAAGCTGAAGTTTGAGAACCACAGGCTAAGATTATTTGTCTCTGATTTTCAGTGAAGAAAAACAAAAACCTTGCCCTTTAGCATACCCCAAACAAAGAGTTGCCAGATTTAGCAAATAAAAATATAGAACACCAATTAAATTTGAATTTCAGATTTAACAACAAGCTTTTCATTTAATTATATCCCTCCAAGTTATATCCCATGTATATGCCCCACTTATGTCAGCGATATATAAGTAACCTCATGCATATTTATACTAACAAAGATTGAGCTTTTCATCTTGTGTCCTGAGTTTTTCTGGCACCTACAACAAAGGGTTTTCTAATCTGGCCAGCATTCAGCATACTCCACAAAACTGCATCATCCAATCCAGTTTTAGTTTATAGATCTGCTATTCATGCACATCTTTGGAATGTGGGAGAGACCCTCATCACTCTCTCACCACTCCAAGGTCATGTAGTGGTCAGTCTCTAAGTGACCTTCCCTTGCCTGTCAAGAGCATACACTAAAATAGTTGGTCACATAACATAGTCAAACATGGCAGTCACCTATTTTCCCAAACTTTGTGGGTAGAAATACGTTAAGTCCTCACTTAATATCCTGGCTGGTTCTTGGAAACTGTAACTTTAAGCAAAATGATGTACGTATAAGGCTAATGGATATAGACAAGAGTTAAGTTCCTATGGCATATTTCTAGTAGTCACAAAAACATTACCAAATCTCTAAGTAGAGATCCAAAACACTTTTAATATTAAACCCTGAAATCAATGTGAACTAGATGTAGATTTAAGAACAATGAATAAAAACAAGTAAGGTAATTATTTTCCTACCTCCTTATGCCAGTTCATGGTCACGGTGACCAGAGCCTGTTCCAGCAGCTCAGGTTGCAAGGTGGGAACCCATCCTCAATAGGAACCTTTCCATGCCAGGGCCACCCACACTCCCTCAGAAGGGGACATGTAGACCCGCCCACTCACTTCACGGTGCATATGTTTGGGATGTGAGGAACCCAGAGTCCCAGAGAAAACCCACATAGGGGAGAGCATGCAAACTTCACACAGACAGTAGCCCCAGCTGAGCAATCCTGTTTCCTCAACAATGGTGTTAGGAAACGATGTTGACTGAAACGACCTTATCCAAGGGCCTGCTGTAGTGTGTCAGCTGAGGAGAGAAGCTAAGGAAATGTGTACCAAATCTCATCTAGCTAACTTTAACTATGGAATGTAAAAACAGTATTTTCCTGTCGTAGGCAAGACTCTTGGTTTCTAATACAAATGATTAACTACAGATTAAAATGTTTATCCCTTAGCAGAGCTACGGGCTGATGGTGGGCCCTTTCTTCTGCCTTATTTAAGTCAGAAAATTAAAACCAAACATTTCTGAAATCTAAATTGTTCCTGAATTAGTTTCTTTTTCATTGTTGAACTGTCATCCTATTTTCTTTTTAAATTTACATAAAATAAAATGCTTAGATTTTAAATACACACTTCAGTGAGTTTTGACATACACCCCCACCCATCAAGAAGTAGGACATTCCTTTCACTCTAGAAAAGATCCTCGAGTCCCTTTCTAGTCCAATACCACCCTCCCACCCCCAGAGGCGACCATCATTCTGATTTTTATCACCAAGGATTAATTTTATTTGTTCTAGAACTTCATTAAACTGCTTTCATTTTCACATATTCAAAACATTTTGCTATATGGCAGAGAATTTATAATGTATATTTATTTCTTTTACCTGAAATGGTCTGAAAACCCTAAAGATAGCACCCCACCTCCCTCCCTCATGGATAGAGGAGGTTCTGGACATTTATTTTATCTAAGGGGAAGCATCAGAACCTAAGGAAGTGACTAAAGGGACAAGAAAGGGTGGCTTTAGATCAGGGATCCCTGATGGCCTCTTGAAATGGGTCCCCAAATCAAGAAGGAACCTAGGGGACCCAGAAGGGATGGCTGTGAGGGTCACCACAGGGGCAGCCCAGGAGCTGTGCCAGGATGGAGAACAACTCCAGCACCTTGGCAGGCTGTGCCCCTGCCTCCATGGCAATACCCATCCCTATGCCTCTAGTCACATGTGCTCAGAGACATCTGTAATGAAGACAGATCTCCGTAGCATCCCAGGATTTTTAGAGTGGACATGGGCTCTGATATCTGTATCCTGGGGGCAAACTAGACCATAGTGGTACACTCTAAGGCAGTGGTTCTCAACCTTTCTAATGCTGTGACCCTTTAATACAGTTCCTCATGTTGTGGTGACCCCCCACCATACTTCATAACTGTAATTTTGCTATTGTTATGAATTATAATGTAAATACCTGTGTTTTCCAATGGTCTTAGGCGACCCCTGTGAAAGTGTCGTTCAACCCCCAAATGGGTCGCGACCCACAGTTTGAGAACCACTGCTCTAAGGTAAGGGCAGAGGAATGGAGATATCTCTATCCCTGCTAATGTAAGTTAAACATTCCAGTTATTTAATATTTTAGTGCTTTTCAAAGTACCCACTGGAGTAGCATCTAATTATCACTTTAAAAGTCTACAACCCAGACAGAACATAAAATTTAAAATGCCAGCAGTATATAACCTAATATCATCCTCCATGGAAAAAAATATTTCTATGATCTTCTCTTTGGCTCACATTCCTAAGGGATTCGTGGATGAAAGACTATATAAATCCAAACAGATCTATTCCTAGTAAGGTTAATTTACATAGACATTTACAAATGTTATCATTTGAGACTAATTTAGAAAAATACATACAAAGAATAAAACGCATTTTATTTTTTTATTTTTATTTTTTAAATATAATTTATTGATATTTTACAGAGAGGAAGAGAGAGAGAGAATGTGAAACATCCATCAGCTACCTCCTGCACACCCCCAACTGGGGATGTGCCCGCAACCAAGGTACATGCCCTTGACCAGAATCGAACCTGGGACCCTTCAGTCCACAGGCGAATGCTCTATCCAATGAGCCAAACCGGTTTTGGCATTTTTTTTAAATATATTTTACTGATTTTTTTACAGAGAGGAAGGGAGAAAGAGAGTTAGAAACATCAATCAGCTACCTCCTGCACACCCCCCACTGGGGATGTGCCCGCAACCAAGATACATGCCCTCGACCGGAATTGAACCTGGGACCTTTCAGTCTGCAGGCCAATGCTTTATCCACTGAGCCAAACCGATTTAGGCTAAAATGCATTTTAAATGCACCTCCGAAATGTTCATGCTCCTCACAAATCCTCACTACCCCACTGCTGTTCTTGAACTTCTAGGATGTCTCAAAGGCTAACTTACTGCAAACCCTTCAGGGAAGACTATAAGTCTCTCTCACTGACCTCCTCCGACGTGGAGTCCATCCTATCAGGTTCCAAGGATCCTCACTGCCTTCGTGTCTGAGGAGAAACCTCGTAGTAGTATCACACATGACACAAAGCCTTCCTGTTTCTTTGCTGTTGAAGATTGTGTCCTCCAGGAGCCGGTTCTGACGTAGAGTTTGAGGAGCACGATATTTATTAAGGACCAACACCTGTGAAAGTAAGGGAGCAGAAGCAGGTGGGACGGTAAAGCAATGAAACTGCAATGTAGACCCAACAAACGTAGCCAGGAGCTCTGGGGTGATTATTGCCAGTCAGAATGTCCCCTACCAGGCCAGATGCCTGTGCTTCTATATCCCTGTCTCACTCGCCAGATGCAGGGAGTGACCTTGGGCTAGGAGGCTCTGGGAGGGAAAGCAGGGCTGAAGCAGCTGGCAGCTGAAGACTGTTTTGTTGACCACTGTATGCTCCACAACTGGACACCAAATCTTTCCTTGAAGGGAGATAGATGTAAGTACCTTACACAACTGTTCTCCAACTCTTTCTACAAGAGCCATATGATTTTCTCTCAATTCCCCCCAGAGCACCATGCTCACCCTTATCTTAGAGTGGTCCATGTGCCGGGAACATTTTCCCTGCCCTTTTCACCTAGCTAACTCCTTCACGTTCTTCAGATCTCACCTATTCCTTTAGAATACTCATCTCGCTCATAAGATATAAATTGCCTAGCCCTAGGGCCTTTATTCCCTGCTTCAATACCCTCCGTGACAGCAGGGATGATACTGGGATTATTTGTGCTGTCTCTTTAGGATTGAGCAATGTGCCAAGAGCAGAGTAAATATTCAGTGTATATTTGATGAGTGGATTTGTTAATTTGATACACCTGGTACTTTAGTTTGGGTTCCCTCAGAAACAGACCCTTCAAGCAAGGATTTTAGTGCAATCCCTTTATTTGAAAGGAATTGGAAACATTAGTGGGTAGGTAGGAAAGTGAGACAAGAAAGGAAAGGCAGCCAATTAATTGCCCATTACCACTGTGGGCAATGAGCTTAATCTTGCCAGGGAAATCTGAAAACCAGAACTGAACATGTGCCTTGAAGTTGTCCATCCAAAAAAAAAAATGAGTATGATTCCATTTATATGTATCCAAAACTGGCTAATTCATGGAGACAGCAAGTAAGTGAGTGATTGCCAGGAAATTGGAGAGGGAGAATGGGTTTTTGAGGGGAGGGGTAAATATGTTGATGGTGATAATGGTTGTATGACATTGTGAATATACTAAAAGTCACTGAATTTTATACTTTAATATGAAGTTTCTTATGTAAATTATACCTCAATAAAACAAATTGCAATAAATAGCCCTAGCCAGGTGGCTCAGCTGGTTGGTGCATCATCCCGTATACCAAAAGGTTGTGGGTTTGATTCCCAGTCAAGGCACATACCTAGTTTGCAAGTTCAATCCCTGGTATGGGAGGCAACCAATTGATGTTTCTCTCTCACATCGATCTCTCTCTCTCTCTCCCTTCCACTCTCCCTAAAATCAATAAAAATATCCTTGGGTGAGGATTTTAAAAAACTACAATAAACAAATGAAGAAGCTGGGATCTTTATACAATAGCTTCATTAATTAGTCAGGGCTTCTGGGACCTGCGGGTGTTAATTTCTGCATATGCCCAGCCTGTCTCAGCACAGACAGAACAGGCTCTGAGACCAGGGCAAAGAGATGCAGATACCAGCATTTTCCAGTCTGGAAGCACGATGCCTGAAATGGGAAGGATGAATGGGTACAAGTAGGTCACAGACAGGTAGGGCACTAAGCAAGAGAGAGAGAGAGAAAGACAGACCTGGCAAACACACCTGGCATATTCAAAAATGAGCCATTCTGTGGAGAAGAAGGATCGACTCAGAAACTTCCAACTCCAAGAACATATTTTGCTAAACCTATTCTAAAACAGATCAGTACATAGATGCCATGTTTAGGGAGCCCAGTTATCTCAGCTGTAACCCCAAATGAGGAAAGCTGTGGAAAGAGAAAAGAGCAGTGCTTTCAGTGGAAAGTGAGATTGCGGTAGGTTGAATTCTGACCACTCTCCCCCAAAATTCCACATCCTGATCCTCCGAACTATGAATGTTCCCTTATAAAGGTAAAGGGACTTTGCAGGGGTGATTGGTTAGAGATTTTGAGATGGGAAATTATCCTAAATAATTAGGTGGGCTCAGCGTAATCACAGGGTTCTTGTAAGAGGGATAAATGTGGATGAGAGTCAGGGAAGACATAATATCAGAAAAAGAGGTCAGAGTGACACAGAGTGCCACCAGAAGGTAAAATAACAGCCAGGTCCTCTCCCTGAGCTTCCAGAAAGAACCAATCCTGCCAACATCTTGACTTTAGCCCAATAAAAATATTGCAAAGTACAAAATTGGCAATTACAAAACAGTCACAAGGATGTAAAGAAAAGCTTAGGGGATATAGTCAATAATAATGTAATAACTATGTATGGTGTCGGATGGGTACTATATTCATCAGGAGATCACTCCATAAATTATATAAATGTCTAACCACTATGCTGTATACCTAAAACTAATATAAAATAATATTGACTGTCAACTATAATTGACAAATAAAAAATGATTGCACACCTCTGACCTCCACAACTCTGTTGTTTTATGCCTCTAAATTTGTGGTAATCTGTTACACTGGCACTTTCCCAGAAAGGGTTAAAAAGTAATCACCATGAGTTCTTCCCCAGAATACATTGCAAAATTTGGAAGGTTTTAAAATCACAAAGCAAAGAAAAAAAATACTTTGTATCTTGACTTTATGTTCAATATACGTAGTTAGTCCATTTTTAATCTTTTACAATACTATACTTATGCCTGTCTTCATATGATTTCTTTTTAGAATAATTAAATACTGTTTGAAGTAGAGTATTTGTGTACTTTTCATTTTAATAAATTGAATGTTACAAAGTACCTTTTATAGACTTTGAATTTATAAATTATATCATGCCAAGTAAAAATACTTACTAGACTATTGACATAGGAAAAAGATCAGTGGATAAATTCCCAGAAAAAACATGTTTTCAACTCTAAAAATACTGGAAAATTCAGTAAATTAAATAGAAATGTCCCTACTGTATAGCAGCAAATATCTAAGCATTTTCAATGTAGGTTAAAGAGAGAGGCTATCAGGCATGAAGGTGAGAGTGTGAGGTTGTGGGAGCTGAGAATGAGATATTGAGTAAGATAAGGTCGGAAGTCAGAAAAATGGGGGGCTGAAGAAGACAGAGGTTTAAAGGACATAAAATGAGTGAGGTGTTTTAGGGACACTTAGTAAAAGGCTCAGGTGTCTTATCTCTGATTCCAGCCTATCTCCACATTATCACCAGATATAGAAAATAAAATTCAATCATCTCATATCAAAATGCTCTGAGCTTTTTTAAATAAAAATAAAACCACGTGCATCACCCCAGCGGCATGCAAAGCCCTTGGTGACTGGATGCCAGCCTACTTGTTCAAACTTATCACCGCCATGCCAATCATGCCAGACTCTCCACTTGTTCCTGAAACATCTGTGCCTCTTGTACCTTAGGGCCTTGGCAAATACCATTTCCTTTGACTGGAATGCGTCTTTCCTGCTCTTATCACATGGCTTCATCCTGAGCTAATTATCTTCTTAGTGAAGCTTCTGCTAGAAGTGAATCATCGTGGGCCTTGAGCATCCCTCCCTGCACATTCTTGCCAGGAATGCCAAGAACACAAAGCCCTGACTACTCTTCAGCCTGGCTGTGTGTGATGGTCGTGCTTGTGGAGAGCAATCTTGAGGGCTGAAGTGGCATCTTGCATGCCACTCATTATAAAAATGGTAAATTCCCGAAGCGTAGTGTGCCTCTTCTGAACACAACCCGTGGCATGTACTGAGCATGGGACCTGAGTGTGCCATGGGACCTGGGACAGGGGATAGAGGGCAGGGCATGGGGACCTGCTACTGACATGTCATTATACTGATCCTACTCACTGTTCTGTGAGAAATTCAGTCATTTGTCTCTGGCCTACGAGTCTCATGTCTCCTGTCAACACCCTTGAAACAGAACCAGGCTAGCTTGTTAGCTTGCAAGTAGGGTAAAATCCCAGACTCTTCATAGATTTTGATATTTCCCATCTCTCTAGACAAGGTGTGTGGCCTCTTATATTTGTAATCTTATATTTGCTCAAATAAAATGTAATGTTATTATATGAAGGCATGGGTTATAGCACATAGGAGATTTTCAGAGGGTGGGGGGGGGAGAATGTCAGTCAAATGAATAAAAGACAATACTTTCAGTTCAATAGAGGCGTCTGCTCTGATAACTGCTTCATTTCCCCCTAAATAAAACTGGTCCCATTTAAATAAAACAAACAAATGAGATTTATTTTATTGTTAAGGGAGAGTGTTTCTTAAATGACTAGTGTTCTGAAGATCTAAGAGAATCTAACAGTGATTGTCTTAGACTCTTTCAATCTCTTCTCATGTCAATTAAATATGGCCGGCATGATCCCATTAATTCCTAGACTGTAAGAAAAACCCATTTTTAAAACATTCTTTCTCTAGTACACAGTATATGTTTTCTGTTCTTCAGAATTGAAGGTTAAGTCTACATTTCAAAATTTTGAATAAGATTCTTTTTTTTCTGAATCTTGTAAAGCGGGAGGAATAAAATTTCCATTAATTATTGAATTTTTTCCTAGTAATTTTATCACATTTTTGCAGCCAGGAGGCATAGCAGTACATTAATAAGCTGAAAGAAATAAATGAATACATAGAATCTTACTTGGCTATGAGATCATGAAGAGAAATGGAGAAAATGCAAAGCAGCAAAACAGAAGCAGTTGTTGGAAACCCCAGAAGTGAGGGTATTATAAAACAATAGACATCTCTCCAGCCACAGGCAATGGGTAGGCTTACAAGACGAAAGCCAGAGGTACCCCCACTAATAAGCTACCGCAGGAACACATCCTTCCTCCTGCCCAAGAGGTAGGGAGAAAAGGAATTGCTTATTTCACCTCATTCACAACAAGTTAAAAATATGTATTTAAACGAAGAAACCGAACACTAAGGCTCTAATATTTGAAATAAGATTTATATTGATGAAATATGCATCTCATTTTTCAGGTAGCCTGTGGGCAGGATTGAGTTCCTGCTGGATATGGACCCTTGTTAAAAGAAAGAGGCAGATCTAGTCCCTCGGTCTCAACACTCCTCCTCCCTTACCCACCTCCTCTATGATGCAAGGCAGGGTCTTTTTCCCACTGTCAGTTTCTGCAGGGAATGTGGGTATAGTTCCAAACACTCAAGGATGTGTGTTTTGTGCTGCAAACTGATCTAGTGGTGTGAATGTCAGTGAAATGAACCCGTGTGCCTGGATAATAAGATGAGGGACCACTGATAGACATTGTCACAGCATCCAAGGAAATCTGGAACTCCTGACTCTGGGGTTTTCTTATACATCAAAAGAAAAGCCTTTTCTTATCCAGCCACTCAAGTGTGTGCTTGGGTCAACTAAATTGTGGGTTTGGGTTCTTCTTGGAGTTTTGCTTCCTTCTTTTTAATTTGAGGAATAACTAACTAGTGAAAGTTGTTTTTAACTTCCTCATTTGTAATAAGAGCAACCATAGGACTCAAAAATTAGAGTCACCTAGTTACCGCTCTGCTTAAAGTTTCCTGTTAGAGGCTGGTACTTTTCTGTGTTCTGTGCTGCACCTGTCTCCCTATGCTCCACCCCAGAGTGGAAAGGTAAGTACCATGGAAACAACCTTACAGACATATTTCTCAGGAGACAGACTTATTAGAGCCCCTAGATTGTGTTAATGTAAAAAACCATTGAAACCTGTAAAAAAATTTTGTGAGTTTATTTGAGCCAAACTGTTGACATATGCCAGAAAGCAGAACCTCAACGAATTGAGATAATGCTCCGGAGAATGGCAGGTTACATTTGTACTTATACATTGCAATCAAAGGTTACATGAAATTCACTGGTGATAGATTAAGGAGGTGGGATAAAGCAAAGCTGAGGAAACCTCTGGGATTGGATAAAAAGTAAAATGATGAACACATACTTAGGTGGGTGCAGGAACAATTAACATGATAATGAAGGAATTTGTGGCATTTGTCCTGGCGCCCATCATATTTGGTTGTGACCCAGGAGCTCCAGAAAAAGAGAAGTTAAAAGTTACCCAGACATTTCAAGGTTCTGTTATCATAGATGCAAAAAAACAGATAGGCACCGAAACCAGTTTGGCTCAGTGGATAGAGCGTCGGCCTGCGGACTGAAAAGTCCCAGGTTCGATTCCGATCAAGGGCATGTACCTTGGATGCAGGTACATCTCCAGTGTGGGGCATGCAGGAGGCAGCTGATCAATGTCTCTCTCTCATTGATGTTTCTAACTCTCTATCCCTCTCCCTTCCTCTCTGTAAAAAATCAGATATATATATATATATTTTTTTTTTTTAAAGAAAACAGATAGGCTCAATTAAGGTAAAGGTTGACCTTGTCAGTGAAGATACTGACTTGGGATGTAACTGCCCACCATAACTGCATTTAGTTTAGTTTAATTTTAGACCACCCTTTGTGGTTATTTTAGGTCTCTGAGTTTGCAAGACTGTCATGCAGGCCTCCCCTGAGCTTATCAAGTCAGCATGTGGCACCTTTCGTCCCAATTGGCAAGTAGTAAGTAGTTCACAGCTATGCCCACTTCCCCAGAAGTGGAGCCCCCAGAATACTCCTTCTTAAAGCCTATAAGTACATTAATAGGTTCCACAAAAAATCGCAGATAAATCAGCTTTTAAAAAATAAAATTGCATTTAAATGGAGTTGTATGTGAAACAGTAAGAGGCCAGAATACACTGCATTTCTATATAGGGCAATATTTACTTCCCCCAGGTATTTTACTAGAATGATAAGAATATTCTAAAGACATCACTAATCTTGGCTAATTTGTAACTACCATTTAAAACTCAATTACCCTGAGCCAGATTTCTCATGTAATCTCAATTGCTATTTTTCCTATTTAATTTCTATTATTAGCACTAATATTCTGTTTACCTATTGAATCTCAGATCCATCAAGATAATCCTCCACCCAATCAATTGCCAAACCCTGTATTTCCTTAATATAGTGACCCTGAATCTTCCTTTCTAGTGAAACTCAAGTTCCGATCCTAGTCCTGATTACCTGAAATGGTCTCTCAGCTCCCAGCCTCTCCTCCAACCATTTTGCACATGGCAGTGTGATTAATCTGTCTGTATCATCACTTTGGTTGTAGGGACTACCTGGCTAAAAGTCTCTCACAACTTTCTGTTGCCTACAGCAATGGTTTTCACCTGGTAAAACAAAGTACTCTCCTGCTGTACTTGGCAAACATCCTACCACCTTTCAATCAATAGGGACATGTTGGTTTTTCCAGTATTGGAACTTTTGACAGTAATTTCTGTCAAACAGAATGTTGATCTGAGCAACATGTGGGGGAGAAGGGGATTAAAGTGCAACTTGCTACTAGTAAGAGGGGAGACATGTAACGTAGCACCCAATCTGAGCCAAGGTAACTATCTTATTTTTACTGGAACTTGTCAGAACATCACTTTGGAGTTTTCAAGGGTGCAACTATCTGGGAGTATAAAGCTCTTTTCCAAAGAAACACGGTGAAGGTCAATCAAGTAGCTAGTGGAAGTAGCTGTGGATGACTCTGTGGACACTGTGAGTCAATGACTGCCCTGTGCAATTGCTGTGCTATGATTGCTGCTGGCTTGTTTAGTGTTTCCAGACCTTTAATATTTCCCATTGTCCTGCTAAAAATTCTAGTGTTTGAAGGTGTGCCACAAACCCAAAAGATTGAAAATTGCTGGCTTTTAAGACAAGCACAAATTCCTTACTGCAATCTCTCCTTTTGACCTCAACCTTCTTTCCAGCCTCAACCTCCAGTTCTTGCCCCTTAAGTCACATGGGGCCACATTTTGCTCTTTGACTAGTCAGCCCTGGGGTGTTGTACACAGAAGAAAGGTTATGTTCTTTTTTCTGCACTCATTTATCAAGACCCATTGACAATATTGTCTGCTCCTGGTGTTTTCTCTACTCCCCCAATAATTGTTCTCATCATCATTTGCTCTTATTTTTATTACAGGATGTACCCTCACATTTTATTCTCTTAACTATGCCTGTCTCCAAGGCATTACGAATTGTGTAGCTGAGTTCACAAGGGCTCAGGCTTTATCTCATTCATCTTTCAATTCTCAACGCTTGAGATATTACAGACCCTCAATAAATATTTGCACAGTTGTTTGTTTTGCCTGAGGTTCGGGCCACCTATGACCTATTGCTGATGAATCTTTTAAAAGTTATCTCCCACAACTATGCTATACACGTTTGATGCTCAAACCAAGCTAGAGTGCTTATTGCTTCTGAAATATGACTTACCCTTTCCCACCTCTGCAAATGAGCTCTTAGGATCCAAAGGATTCTTACACTTGGGACATGCACCCTCTCTCTGATAGCCACCTATAAAAATTCCACTTATCACTTTTTAAAAATATATGTTTTATTGATTTCAGAGAGGAAGTGAGAGGAAGAGAGAGATGGAAACATTAATGATGAGAATCATTGATTGGCTACCTCCTGCACACCCCCTACTGGGGACTGAGCCCACAACCCAGGCATGTACTCTTGACCAGAATCAAACCCAGGACCCTTCAGTCCACAGGCTGATGCTCTATCCACTGAAGCCAAGCCAGCTAGGGCCCACTCATCCCTTCTGACCAAACTCAAATCCATATTTTTCCAAAAAGTCAATCCTGATACCCAGACTAAACATTTTCTCTGAACTTTTACATATTAGGTTATAGAATTCTTAGGACACTTAGCACGAAATACTCTAAATTGTAGTCGCTTGAATATACTAAAGTATAATCTTGAGGCAATAAAGATGCCTTATTGATTTTTGTTTTCTCATTAATACCTATGTATTTTCTTGTACATAGAAGGTACAGTTTTTTTAAATGCATGAATGAATGAAATAATGGATATGTCTAATGCATCATGCTATTCACTATATTCTATTTACCTATGCTAGCATACAATTAAGTTATAGTTTATGTAATAAGAGACATTTCAACATTTCCTTAGTATATTATGCAACTGTTATTGTAGGTAGCAAATGCACATTCTTACCACTATTGTAGGCCTGTTTGCTAAATGAGGCAAATTTTAAAACCCTACACAGGATGGAGGTGTTAACTAACTTATCGTGATAATCATTTTGCAAAACATACATGTATCAAATCATCACATTTTATACCTTAAATTTACATATGTTACATGTGACTAACACTTCAATCAAGCAGGAGGGGCGGCAGGGGTTGGAACCCTACATAGACATTCACTTCTTACTCTAGAATGTGAAAATTCTAATTTATAACAAAAATAAAATCTAATACAAGTGAATTTCTTTTTTTTCTCCTCTTTGCTTCAGTGCATATATCAATTATTATAATAGTTATTCCCATTGCTTAGTTGTTATATTTTAACATTTATCTTCCCTGCTATATTTTTTGAGCTTCTCAAGACTGAGAACCATGTCTTATCTATCTCTATTTATTGATCTGTCTATAATAATTAGTTTGCCTAAAAATATATATATTTATTTATTTTATATTTATACTTATATGTAAACTAGAGGCCCAGTGCATGAGATTTGTGCACTCAGGGGCGGGGAAGTCCCCCTCAGCCTGGCCTGTGCCCTCTCACAGTCCAGGATCCCTCAGGGGATGTCTGACTGACCATTTAGGCCCACTCCCTGCCTAGGCCCTGAGTCAGACATCCTTAGTGTTGCTGCGGAGGCTGGAGAAGCTCCTGCCCCCCCCCCAACCCTCCCCACCCTCCCCGCCCCCCGCTGTGCTCACCAGCCGTGAGCCTGGTTCAGGGTTTCTGGCCAAATGGTACACCCCCTATGGGAGCACAGTGACCACCAGGGAGCTGCTCCTGCATTGAACATCTGCCCCCTGGTGGTCAGTGCACATCATAGTGACCAGTTGTTTGGCCATTCCATCAATTTGCATATTAGCCTTTTATTATAAAGAACTAGAGGCCCGGTGCACAAAATTTGTGCATGGGGACAGGGTGTCCCTCAGCCAGCCTGCTTCCTCTCCAATCTGGGACCCCTTCAGGGATGTCCAACTGCCCATTTAGGCCTGATTCCTATCTGGATTGGGCCTACATGGGCAGTCAGACATCCTTCTCACAATCTAGAACTGCTGGCTCCCAACTGCTCACCTGCCTACCTTCCTGATTGCCCATAACCGCTTCTGCCTGCCAGCCTGATCACCCCCTAACCACTCCCCTGCCAGCCTGTTTGCCCCTAACTGCCCTCCCCTGCAGCCTGGTCCCCCCACAACTGCTCTCCCCTGCAGGCCTGGGTCCTCCCAACTGCCCTTCCATGCAGGCCTGGTCACCCCCAACTTCCCTCCACTGCCGGCCTGGTCACCCTAACTATCCTCCCCTGCAGGCTTGATCGCCCCCAACTGCCCCCCGCTGCCGGCCCACAACTGCCCTCCCTTGCAGGTCTGGTCTCTCCCAAATGTCCTCCCATGCTGGCCATCTTGGGAGGAGACATCTTGTGTCCACACAGGGGCAGGATCTTTGACCACATGGGGGCAGCCATCTTGTACGTTGGAGTGATGGTCAATCTGCATATTACTCTTTTATTAGATAGGATAGAGGCCTGGTGCATGGTGGGGGCCAGCTGGTCTGCCCTAAAGAGTGTCCTGGATTAGGGTGGGTGTTTCCTTGGGACATGTGGTGGCCTGGGTGAGGAGCCTGTGATGCTTTGCAGGCTGGCAATGCCCCCAGGTGACCCAAGCAGAAACCCTGGTATCTGGGATTTATTTATCTTCTATAATTGAAACTTTGTAGCCTTGAGCAGAGGACTGGGCTGGCCAGGGCAAGAGGAAAGCTTGGCTTCCTCCATCTCCAGGAGCAACTCAAGCCTCCTGCTCTCTCCAGTCTGTAGCTGCCGCCATTTTTGTTGGAGTTTATTTATCTTATATCATTGAAACTTTGTAGCATTGAGTGGAGGCCTGGGCCAGCAAGAGCAAGCGGAAAGCTTGGCTTCCTCCATTGCCAGGGAAACCCAAGCCTCCCTCCTGCTCTCCTTAGCCACAGCCATCTTGGTTGGGTTTATTTGCATATTTGCTCCTGATTGGCTGGTGGGTGTGGGTTGTGGGTGTGGCTTGTGAGTTGTAGCAGAGGTGTGGTCAATTTGCATATTACTCTTTAATTAGATAGGATATTATGTAAATATATATTTACTATTTATTTATGTGATAAAAAATATATAAAAATGTATGTAACTATTTTATCTGGCAGTATTTTCCATTTAATAAATATTGAAGTAATGAATGGACATTTTAAATGGTCAGTATTTTTTATCACTAATAATTTGTTTTCAGAACTACTAGAAGGAGAAAAGAAATAAAGCAAAGATACTAAGATCCACTGCCCCCAAAATAGTAATTGGATATGAATATAAAACACCTATGAAGTAATAATAAAAGCCAACAGTCAAACATGGTTCAATTTTCATAGCACTTTTTAGTTTGATATTATTGATTTGATATTATTTAGCCACTGGGGTGATATTGATCTTCCACTGAAATTTAGAGCAGTGTTTCTCAAACCTTAGCAATGAACAGATCCCTTTTAAATATGGGAATCCTTAAGACCCACAGACTTGCTGTAATTTGTATTTACTCAATTACTTAAACATATAAAAACATAAAAAACAATTTACAAATACCTTTTGCTTATGAATTTCATACAATTTAAAATAAATTTGCAAATTAAATTCTAACAAAACTAGAAAAATGAATAAAATTTAAATTAACAACATTAATGCGATGGAGTATACCGTTTTGCTGAAAACAAACTGCCATTTGTAGTAAAAAGGTGGTATCCACATTTAAGGTGGGCTCTCTTCCCTCAAATCTCTCATCTCCCACTATCTTTCCCTATTCAAATGTCCTTCTTAAAAGCACAGGATGACTCATGTGGCCTTTATTTGGAACAAATACATCGTTTATTAAGTTAACCACTACTCTTCCATCATTAGCCCATAAGAATTAGAGTAACCCAGGGCTATATTACAAATATCCAGGCAAATATAAGAGTAAACACTGCAATAAAATTATTAAACAGTATTTTGTTATTCAGTGGTCATCCTGGGGATTTATGATATGCTTATGTTAACATTTTAGAAGATTATGATCAAATGGAAACCATCAGGTTTGACTCTGACTCTCTCTCTCTCTCTCTCTCTCTCTCTCTCTCTCTCTCTCTCTCTCTCTCTTCCTCCTTCCCTCCCTCCCTCCCCCTTTCTCTCTGAAATCAATAAAGATATATCAAATAATAATACAAGCAGTCAGAAAACTAGCATCCTCAACAGGGGCCTGTTTCTTCCATTTCCTATAGTTTCTCTTTCTCTCTCTTCTCTTCCTCCACTGCCTGATTCATCCTTTCTACTTTATTTACCCACTTATCTTTTCTTCTCTCCTCCACCCTCTCTATTTCTTCTACTTTACCTCTTCCCTCTTTTCCACTCTCTTTACTTGACATTCCATAAAATTAAAGCATACTTCCAAATTATTCTAAATGTGCCTTAACCTTTAATTGTTCTTCTATGGATTAGTAGCCACCACCACCACCTCACTCGCCCCAAAAAACTTTCCATCCTTGATGGCATGGTGAGATGTACATCTAACATGAAGGTTGGGTGGCTAGATTCTGTCCCCAGTTTCAATAAGTTCTTCTCCAAGAAGACAAGTTTGTTTTAGTTGTATGAAAAATAGTAGCAGATCCTCTTTCTTTTGTCTTTCTCAAAGCAAAATTTAGAGAAAATGACTGAAAACTCTATTTATTTATATGTTACTGAAGATTCTTATCATATTTTATCCAGGACTAAATATTGGTACTTGACATAGGCCTGCCTTCTTCATAGCAACTGTTTCTGAACTTCTACAGGTCTCTAGGTTCAATGGCAGACAAAAAGAGCTCCCTTCAATAAAGGTCTGCAAATTGCCAGACACATTCCTGCTCTCTGCTGAACTCCACAAGTCACCTAGAAATGAAAGGAGAAGCCAGGTATCCCAGACTCCAGACAAGCATCAAGTCCTCTGAAGGCAGGAATGCTATTTGCTTGAGCTGAGCATCAAGCAGCATACTAAAAAGCAAACTCTGAACACAGGCAAATAGGGTTGATCATCCTTTGACTCAGATGTAGGATCTCGAGGCAATTTCTAAAATATCTTGATTCCTCATCATGTTACTGAAATGAAAATATAGCCTTCTAAGCAGATCTCTTAGAAAGGTAATTCTGGTAGGTGTTTGGGTTTTTTGTGTGTTCATTTCTAGTTATTTACATAAGCTTTCCTCAATCCTTTTTGTCAAAATTCATTGTTCTCTCCTCTTTATGTCTATTAAGTATCCCTCTATTAAAAACTTTTCACTCCATTTAATATTTGATTAGTTGTTGAGTCACAATAGGTAACGTTACTTTATTGCAAGTTTCTTGAAAACAGAAGATAAGTTTACTCATATTTATTCTCCTCAAATTCCATGCTGGTACCTACACATAAGAAGGTATTCAATGTATATTTACTGATTAAATTAAAAAACCTGCTAAGTTGTTACTTTGGAAATTAACAGTTAAGATGGTAGTGAGTCTGTGACACATGGTCTTTAAAACTGGCTATGGCATGAAAAGTTAGGCTTTCATAAGATAATATAGAGAATTCACATGCAGATACACAAATACACACATATATGTATAACCTTACCTACCACCTAAAGTTTAAGGACATCTTTGGAAACACTGTATTCATGTTTAAGGACTTTGGCAAGCACAAAATGTTACAAAAATGCTAGTGGTTACTGTGAGGTTCTGAGAGGAACCAAGGGTACTGCATTTCTGTGGCTAGGCAGTCTAGTAATGTACTGTTTTGTTAAATGTTGTTGTTTAAAGTAAATCATGATACAATAAAACCTGATGGGTGCAATTAATCCTACTCCACTAAAGTCAGAATTTATCATTATGATCATGTTAGCTAAAATGGACCTTTACCAGTAGCACAAAAAGAGAGAGACAATAGAAAGGAAGAAAGGTGTTTGATAGCCTGCATAAACAAAATTACAACATAATAGCTGTGTTGTAAAAAAAAAAAAAACAGTTTTTCACAGAGACAGGTGCAAAGAACCTCTACTAACACTTTGGTCTGATGGAGAGGTGTCTCTATGGCTACTGCATCTGAAGGTATTAAAGCTGCCTCGCTTTTAAAATTGCCTTTTATTTATACTTTTCCTTTAGCATGATTAGTAAGTTGTATATATCCTAAGCAGTTTACTTAAATTTGTTCTGGACATGGATCATTGGAGGAACTCAGAAATCCAACTTATTTTATACCACAGTGACGGAAAATCATTTCAGAAAGACTGTAATGAACACCAACAAGAAAAAGATAACCTTCAGATTTTGCAAGCACATAAATCAAAAGGCTGATTACATTTGCAGCAATCTACTGTTGCAAAACATGCCATGACGTTTAAAATTCAAAGGATGTCTGAAATTAACAAGGGGAGTTCAGAAAGACCAAGATTGCAGGGAACTTAACCCCATGCTGCTATAGTCAGAAAGTCGTTAAGTACTAGCCCATTGACATTTGGTCAATGTGCTGCTGTTATTAAATAGCTAATATTTGAGAGACTTAAAACATCACCAATTGGTGAACAGAAAGAATTAAGTGTAAATCTAAAATTACACAATGCTCTCAGAGCAAAAATAGAGGAACAACAACTCATAAAAAGTACCAGGAGCTCAAATGTATACCACTGATTCTTAGTTTCCCATTCTTCAAGTTGTTTTTATTGGAAATTTTAAATGGAACAATAATAGAAATATTTTCTAATTCCAATTCAAAAAAATAAAGCAAGGCAACACAGAAGCATTCCCACTTGGGAAAGAACTTGACATTGAATATGAGAAAATGTATGATCAGAAGACAATGAATAATATATGCAGGAAAAAGAGAAATACTATGAACATTAATTTTAAAGAATAATATCTAAAGTAATCACACTTTCAGTTTTTAATTTAAAATTTATGAATACATTTGAAATGTCTGCATTCATATTTTGAAGTAAGCTATAAATATAATTCTCAGTAAATGAAAATGCCACATTACTGTCGGGCCCTATTCTAATCTTATGTCTCATGAACTTATTTTTATACTATTTTATATGCCTTTGTTATTACTCCAGTGGAAAAACTAGAAAATATCATCATGGGGGGGGGTAAAGAAAAGTAATTCTATATTATCACCTCCCAAAGATTAAACAATATAAACATTTTTGTTTGTCTTTTCAGATTTACAACTCAGTACATTTATTATATTGTAACCTGTTTTCCCCCACAATTACTATAATGTAGATATCTTTCCATGTAATCATGTAGACATGTCACTATTTTTTTTAAATACTTTTATTTATTTCAGAGAGGAAGGGAGAGGGAAAGAGAGAAACATTAATGATGGGAGAGAATCATTGATCAGCTCTCTTGCATGTACCCTACCACAACTTGGGCATGTGCCCTAACCAGGAACCGAACCATGACTTCCTGCTTTATAGGTCAAAACTCAACCACTGAGCCACATCAGTAGGCTGACACACCACCTTTTTAATGGCTTAATAGTATTCCACTGTATGGACATACTATGATTTCCTTCTGCATCAACAGATGTTTAGGCCATCCTATCTAATAAAAGAGTAATAAGCAAATTGACCTTACCTCCGCTACACCCACAAGCCATGCCCACCAGCCAATCAGAGCGAGTATGCAAGTTAACCCAACCAAGATGGCTATGGCCACAGAAAGAGCAGGAGGGAGCCTTGGGTTGCCCCTACTGATGGAGGAAGCCAAGCTTTCCACACACTCTGGCTGGCCCAGGCCTTTGCTTAAGGCAACAAAGTTTCAATGGCTGTGCTAGGAGAAGGCTTGGCTCCACCTCAGGCTACAAAGTTTCAATTATAGAAGATAAATAAATCCCAGACACCAGGGCCTCTGCTTGAGTTGCCAGGAGGCATGGCTGGCCTGCAAACCACCACAGGCCCCTCGCCCAGGCCACCCCATGCCCCAAAGGAACACCCTGATCCAGGATACTCTTCAGGGAAAACCAGCTGTCTTCCATCTGTGCACCAGGCCTTTATTCTATCTAATAAAAGCATAATATGCAGATTGACATCACTCCAACACACAAGATGACTGCTCCCATGTGATCAAAAGATCCTGCCCCCAGGTGGACAAAAGATGGCCACCATAAGATAGTCAGCAGGGGAGGGCAGTTGGCAGGGACCAACTGAGGTGCAAATGAGGGCAGTTGTGGGGGATCAGGCCTGCAAGGGAGGGCAGTTGAGGGTGATCAAGCCTTCAGAGGAGGGCAGTTAGGGGTGACCAGGCTGGCAGAGGAAGGAAGTTGAGGGTGATCAAGCCTATAGAAAAGGACAATTGTGGGAGACCCAAGCCTGCAGAAAGGGCAGTTAGGGGTGACCAAGCCCACAGGGAAGGGCAGTTAGGGGCAAACAGGCTGGCAGGGGAGCAGTTAGGCATCAATCAGGCTGGCAGGGGAGTGGTTAGGGGGTGATCAGGCTGGTATGCAGAAGAGGTTAGGGGTAATTAGGAAGGCAGACAGGTGAGCATTTGGGATCCAGCAGTCCTGGATTGTGAAAGGGATGTCTGACTGCCTGTTTAGGCCCGATCCATGCAGGGGGAGGGGAGGTGTGTCCTTCAGCCCAGCCTGGTGCACAGGTGGGGGCCAGCTGGTTTCCCCTGAAAGGTGTACTGGTTCAGGGTGGGTGTTCCAGGTAGGGATTGGGCCTAAATGGGCAGTCGGACATCCTTCAAGGGGTCCCAGATTGGAGAGAGAGCAGGCTGGACTGAAGGACACCACCCCCCATGCACAAATTTCATGCACCAGGCTTCTAGTTTATTATAAAATGCTGTGATATTCTGTATCCTGCATCACAAATGATTTTTTAAAACGTAAATCAAATTAGTAACGCCCCTGCTGATTTCTTCATTTTACTCTGAGGGACGGGAAGACCCTAAAATACCAAGTGTTGGGGGTGTGCAGGAGGCAGCCGATCAATGATTCTCTCTCATTGTTGATGTTTTTATTTCTTTTCCCCTCTCTTTCCTCTCTGAAATCAGTTTAAAAATTTAAAAACAACATTGCTTTTTAAAAATAATAATAATCATGAAATCTTGCCATTTGAGACAATGTGAATGGGCCTAGAGGGCATTATACTAAGTGAAATAAATTTGAGAAAGAAAAACACCCTATGATTTCAAGTATGTGGAACCTAAAAAACAACAGCAACGAAAAAATAACAACAGACCCATAGATATAGAGAACAAGTCGTTGGTTGCCAAAGGGAAGGAGGGAGTTGAAAATGTAAAAAAAAAAAAAAAAGACAACTCTAACTCCTTCCAGGCTCTACAAAACTCTGCCTGAGTAGGACCTGGCTCCACATGAAGATCCTCCTACCCTCTCCCTGTCACTTGCTCTCGTCCCGTTTACCTTTCTCTGGTGGCAGAGAAGCCAATGCTGTTGTTTCCAACTCAGGGCTTTTGACACACCTTTCCTTAGACACACTCTTCAGCAAGCTCCTCACCTTCTGGGCCTCTGAACCTGGTGTGGTCTTTCCTGACCACCTACCCTGACACCTGTTTCCAGTCACGTCATTTCACACTGCCTGAAAACCATACTTCTTTATTTCTTAATATCGTCTGCCACCCACTCTGGCTTCATACAAGTTCCATGTGCTCTTAGGAGCTCCTCAGTAAGTGATCCTTGAATTACCAGTTAATTCAGGACTGAAACGCAACAAATGCCATCCTTCCTGTTTCAGTTGTCTCTTCAGAGGCAGCATTTGCAGAGAAAGAACAGTTGACCCAGGAGTAAATCAGCCTTCTCTAATCCTGAGCAAATGAAACATTGCCAGGGAAACCATCCCTTACCTCTCACCCCCCATCACCCCTTTCTGTCACTGCCACACCCCTCCAGATAACACTCAGAAATTTTTCTTTCCTGGTACATCACCTCAGTTGTTAATAATTATTCACATCACTAATTGCTTAAAACATTTCTCTCGCTTGAGACTGAAACTCCATGAGGGCCCGGACGGCGTCTAACCCCCTGCTCGGTTCCCAGCTCCAGCAAGAATGCCTGGCATAAAATAAACATGCAATATACACTTGTTGAATAAAAGAAATAATAGTCTTCTCTAGGCTGAAAACACTGGAGTTGAAAAAGAAGTTATACAGGGTTGAAATTTTTATCTTAACAGCTGACCCAAAAATGCCCGGGGAAATACCTTAATAAGCCATTTGGAGCAGGTGTGGGAAGGCAGTGAGACAACAAAAGCAATGCCTGATTGGTTCTGCATGACAAAACCGGAGGAATTTATTTTGCCTCTGAGAGGAAGGAGGAGCTGGGTTGATAATGACTTTAAACTTGGGCACCAGGTGAGGAAAAGAGAGAAATGGAAATAGGGAGTCTTTAGTCAGGTCCACTTACCATGCAAACCACCTCATGGGAGTGGTGTGTGTGTGTGTGTGTGTGTGTGTGTGAGAGAGAGAGAGAGAGAGAGAGAGAGAGAGAGAGAGAGAGAGAGAGAGAGAGAGAGAGAGAGACCTGGGAAAGAGCCTCAGTGTAACACAAGTCAATACATTGCTGAACAGAAGCAAATCATGTGAAACACTAACACTCCATAAACTGAGAAAACAAGAGCTGGGAGCCAGAGGTGACATTGAGACTATAAACTGCCTAGTAATTTCTAGAAATCAGCCACAAGCCTTGGAATTGGGGGAGTGATTTCCTTTTATTTAGATCTCCAGGGACAAGCAGAGAAGCAGGTCACACCCAGATTAAAACAGTGATGGCTATCGCCTGTCACCCCATCTCTGGGCTTACTTGCTGCCCATCCTTTCACCAGTTTGGAACTGGGGTTCTAAAGATGAGAAAAAGGGAGGAAATGGGAGTGGGGGGGGAGATTTGGAATAAGAGACCCTTCTTCCTTATTACCAGATGAGATAAACTTTACCAAAGTGCCTCTTCCTATCTGGGTTTTAAGAAACAACCTAGTAATTTTTGTAATTTACTGTCTTGGGCGGGGGGAGGGGGGCGGGGGGAAGGTACTCTATAAATAAATAGCACATTCTTTGCCGTTGTAATTAGGTTACGCAAAGTAAACTCTGCGTGATTTTCTTGATTTCACTTGGTTACTCAAACAGATCTTGCCATTTTGAAGTTTCTTTAGAGCAGGAACTGCTATATTGCTTTCAGTTCCCCACCTAGAGAATGATCTGTGAGGACCATGCTTTAAAAATCTGTGGAGGTGACTCATGCGGGACCTGCCAGGAGAAAAATATCTGATATCAAGAGTATTATTTATATGTGTGTGATGTTAGGACACTGCAGGAAGAAGGAAGTAGTTGCCCAGACATAAATTAGTAGAATATGTGTATAAGAAAGTTCTCCTTTTCACAGAGCTCCGGAGGCTGACGCATGATTAATACAAGGTTGTGTTACAGGTGTGAACACATCCAGGTTTCACTACTGCCAATGGCTCCTGTTTTCATTGGAACAACCCTGATTCTTCCCAGAACGGAAGTTTTAAAACTTTCTTGCCAAATCTTAAGTCAACACGCACTAATATATTCATTCCACTTCTAGTGCATCTGAATGGGGAAAAGGGAACAGGTTGGGCCACCTTTATTGACTCTCCAGTATTTACTTACTACATTTAAAGTAGCTTTATTGATTATAAACTGAACTCAAAGTAGGGAATGGCTTACATGCTATTCTGAAAACTAAAACAATAGTCTAGTTACACAGAAAACTCCCTTCCCCACACAGTCATTATCCCACTTTATGTGGAGAACAGTGTGGAGTTTCCTCAAAAAACTAAAAATGGAACTCCCACTTGACCCAGTGATCCCACTTCTAGGAATATATCTCAAGAAACTAGAAACACCAATCAGAAAGGATATATGCACCCATATGTTAGTAGCGGCACAATTCACCTTAGCTAAGATTTGGAAACAGCCTAAGTTCCCATCAGAAGATGAGTGGATTAGAAAATATGGTACATCTACACAATGGAATACTATGCTGCGCTAAAAAAGAAGGAGCTCCTACCATTTGCAACAACATTGATGGACCTGGAGAGCATTATGCTAAGCATAATAAGCCAGTCACAGAGAAAGATAAATATCACATGATCTCACTCATTTGCGGATTATAATGAACATAAACCGATGAACAAAAACAGATCCAGAGACAGAGAAGCATCGATCAGACCATCAAACCTCAGAGGGGAGGGTGGGGGTAAGGCAGAGAGATCAACCAAAGGACTTGTATGCATGCATATAAGCCTAATAATCAATGGACACAGATAACAGGGGAGTGAGGGCATGAGTGGAGGGGGGTGGGCTATGGAGGGATAAGGACACATATGTAATATCTTAATCAATAGAGAAAAAAATAAATAAAGTGGGAAGCAGCCTATTACATATATATATTTGCATTTATGTAAAAATGAAAAAAGAAGACTAGAAAGTCATATAATAAAATGTTTATGATTCCCGTTTCTGAGTATGGAGATTATGGGTGTGCTGGAATGATGACCACTCTCTCCTAGATGACCATGTCCTAATCCCAGAACCTGTGACTATGCTACATCCCATGGCAAGAGGAATTCATAGGTTGCAGATGCTAATCAGCAAGTAGATGATCCTGGGCTATGCAGGTGAGCCCCATGTAATCCCAAGAGTCCTTAAAAATGGAAGAAAGGTGGGGAAAGCCAGAAGAGGGTCAGAGGGAGAGGTGGGTATGAGGGGTGATTAGAGAGGTGAAGGTACTGGCAAGAGTAAGGGGACAAGCTAAAGAATGTGGGCTGCCTCGGTTTGCTGGAAAAGGCGAAGCACCACATTCTCCCCTAGTCCTACCAGAATGAACGCAGCCTGTTGATACCTTAATTTTAGCCCATCGAGACCTGCACATCAGACTTCTGAGCTCCAGAACTAAGAGGTACCAATTTTTTTTTTGAGGCTCTAATTTGTGGTAATTTGTTATAGCAACAGTGGAAAACTAATGGATGGTCTGGTTATTGGGTGTTTTGGGGGGAAGTGGGTTGGGGTGGTGGTGTAAGAAGGCTTTGAAAGGGAGAGAGTGGGATAGTTTCCAAGTTTTATGTAATGTATGTGCCTCAACTCTATAATTAGGGAAATTTCACATCTATCATTTTTTCAAATAATATGAGAATATTAATGAGGGCTGTGGTAGAACTTTTTCAGCATTTAGGCCCAATCCTGATCACACCAAAATTGCTCCTTAAAATTCTTAATGTTTCATTTATTGAGAAAATTGATATAGGGGCATTCACGCAGCAAAAAGCGGTAGTTTATTTTAATCAGGAGTTCCTCACCAGTGAACACTCCATTTGATAGGTATTTACTGAGGACCTACAGAGTAAGAGGCACCATCTGGGTCCCTCAGCTGACCCATAATTCTGCTCATGGACAAAGCACGGCATTCTCAGGCAGGACAGTGTGCAGCACAATCCTATGCATCTCTAGCAGGAGCTTCCTCTGCTGAGCTTGTGGCCGTGGTGGTGACTCTGGCTTTGGAGGTGGTGGGGGAGGGAGATTGTCATTGATGGTGAGGTATAGTTAATGCTATTAGTTCCCGTGAAAGAGACAGTGGTGGTGCGGGTACGAGAGGAGTGGTGGGGGCAAAGGTAATGGACTATTTCTCAATTCCTTAATTCGGACACTAGGGTGCCACAAACATGTCCTTGTTCCTTTGCAACATGGGAATTTTCCTACTCTCCTCTTGTAGTTTTTTATCAGAAATAGATCCAAAAAAGGCTGGTAATGTGTCTGAAGGGGGAGGTAAAAGAATCACTTTTTTTGTCTTCTAACCCCCAGAGATGTCACTTACACAAAGCTCCCAGGACTTTGTCTAACATAACTCCCAGGTCCCGATTGCTCAATCCAGGTACATACCTGTTGCTGGAAGCACACCATCAGCCCTTGGTTCCCTTTTCCCTCCTGAGCCTCAGATGTCACCTCTCCATCTTCAGGCTGCTCCCTCAGCCTGGAAAAACTCTTCTCGTTTTCAATTTGTTTTATCCTTCAAGGCTCAACTGAACTGCCAACTAGTTTTTCAAACAATAATTGAAACCATGTGCCAAGGACTTCATATATGTTATATTATGGAATCCATTCCATTCTAGTCCTGCTTTCTCACCTCCATGTGTTTATTTGAACCCTGGTTCTG
Source organism: Lasiurus cinereus (assembly GCA_011751065.1). Lineage (NCBI taxonomy): Eukaryota > Metazoa > Chordata > Mammalia > Chiroptera > Vespertilionidae > Lasiurus > Lasiurus cinereus. Next base: position 9,545,918 of record JAAGEH010000040.1, on the reverse strand, counting down.
CCTCACTCCCAGAGGCTGCTGCATAAAACTCCCTTCAAGCAAGAACCATGGTTGGTCACTCTTGCCTCTTTGCTCCTTTAGCTCTGTGCATATGTCTCTGTATTGTTACTGATTTCATCCTGCTTCACAGGTAGTTACTGGTTTACATGTTTGCATTCTCCCTTCTAATTGCATTGTCAGCTTTTTGAAGGTGGGTACCTTATTCTACTACTTCCAGGAAGTGTCGAATGTAAAACTTTATGAAAGACAGTCAAGCAGGTAGTGTGTTCAAATACAACATACACATATATTAAATTACAGGTCAAAGATTTCTTCTCCAATTTCTTCTACTCACAAAGTTTCAAAGTTTAGTTTTCCCCCCACACTACCACCACTCTTTTTTTTTTAAGTGTTTCTTTTTAAAAAATTTTTTACTTCATAGAGGGAGAGATAGATGAGAGAGAATCATTGATCGGCTGCCTCTTGGATGCTCCCCACTTTGGACTGAACCCACAATTCAAGCATGTATTCCTACCAGAAATCGAACTATACCTTTCTGGTTCATAGGTTGATGCTCAACTACGGAGCCATACCAGCCAGGACCGCCATTCTTTCTTTTTTATTACTTTTTATTAATTTTTTATACATATCTCCCCATTGCCCCCCTCCCAGGCATACCCCAACCCCCCAGTGTCTGTGATCATTGGTTATGCTTATATGCATGCATACAAGTCCTTTGATTGATCACTTATCTACCTCACCTAACTTTAATCTTTCTGCTGTAATTTCACAGTCTGTTTGATGCTTTATGATTTTTGTCCCCCTGAGAATTATCAGTCTACTCCCTTTCTGTGCTCCTGATTCTATTATATTCACCAGTTTATTCTGTTGATCAAATTTTTAATTCACTTAATTTTTAGATTCACTTGTTGATAGATATGTATTTGTTGTTCATAATTTTTTGTCTTTTACCTTTTTCTTCTTCCTCTTCTAAAAGAGTACCTTTCAGCATTTCATATAATACTGTTTTGGAGCTGATGAACTCCTTTAGCTTTTTCTTCTCTGTGAAGCTCTTTATCTGCCCTTCAATTCTGAATGATAGCTTTGCTGGATAGATTATTCTTGGTTGTAGGTTCTTGCTATTCATCACGTTGAATATTTCTTGCCACTCCCCTCTGGCCTGCATTGTTTCTGTTGAGAAATCAGCTGAGAAGTCATATGGGTGCTCCCTTGTAGGTAATGAACTGTTTTTCTCTTGCTGCTTTTAATATTCTCTCTTTGTCTTTTGCTCTTGGTATTTTAATTATGATGTGTCTTGGTGTGGTCCTCTTTGGATTTCTTTTCTTTGGGGTTCTGTCTGCTTCCTCGACTTGTAAGTCTATTTCTTTTACCAGATGTGGGAAGTTTTCAGTCATTATTTCTTTAAATAGGTTTTCAGTATCTTGCTCTCTCTCTTCTTCTGGCACCCCCACAATTCTAATGTTGGTATGCTTGAAGCTGTCCCAGAGGCTCCTTACATTATCTTCACATTTTTGGATTCTTTTCTCTTCTTGCTTTTTCAGTTGAATGTTTTCTGCTTCTTTATATTTCAAATTTTTGACTTGATTCTTGCCATCCTCTAGTCTGCTGTTAGGACTCTATATAATATTTTTTACTTCAGTCAGTGTCTCTAGTTGGTCCTTTTTCATCTCCTCTTGGGTCTCACTAAATTTATCCAACTTTTCTAGCATATAAGTGTGGTTTTGAACTCTATATCCAGTCGTTTTTTTTTCCTCCATTTCTTTTGTTTGTAATCCCTTCTCTTGTCTTGGCATTTTTACTATGCCGGGGAAACTTCTGTGTTGAATTCAGCTTTATGATACCAGACGTGCAAAGCCGCAGAAGCTTCTGTTGAGCTTGGGAAGGGGTGGAGTCTCAGGGCTTAAGGGACCGCCTTGCCTTCCAGTCGGCCCCGCCCTCCACGGCCCCTGAGTCTCACATGACTGGGTAATGGCTGGAGCGGTCCTTGTGTGCGCACCCTTGGTGCCTCTAACCACTGCCTTTCCGGCTTCCCTGCGTACCAGGACCACACGAGTCTAGGTCCCCAGGGTTTCGCCCGAAACAGGGGCTTAGTGAAGTTAGAAGGGGCACAGTTGGGAGGGTCTGTCTCCCGCCCACTGGCGAAAGCCAGCAGCACAATCAGCAATCTGTCCTGCGCGCAGTGCCGTGCGCGCCACCAGGCCTTTGATCTTTTGCGACTCCCCTAAATTTCCGTGCACTTCTCCCTTTTCACAGTCCAAACTCCCCCCGTATGAGTTTCGGCTGTATCTGGGGTTTAGTGTCATAGGATAAGGGGTTCAATGCCTTTGAGAGTCTCCGTTTCCCTAACGCCAGAGAAAGCCAGCCAGGTATTCCTGCACCCACTCTCTCCGTGAGTGCATCTCCATACCTCAGCTTTTTGCAGCTCCTCTGGGTCTCCGTGAGCCCCTCTCTTTCCCTCTAGCTGTAGAACTTCCACTCAGCCAGCTTTCCTGTGGTTCTGGATGATGTCTGTTCTGTCTTTTAGTTGTAGTTTTGAAATTGTTGTGCGAGGCAGCAGTGTAGGTGTTTACCTATGCCGCCATCTTGGATTCCTCTCAGGACCGCCATTCTTAATATACTAAGTTCACAGGTGTGTCTCAGACTGGAGTTAAAATATTGCTAGTAAAATTGTTGCTTGCTGCTACTTTTTTTTTTTTAAGGCTTCAACTACCAGGACCAGTTGCTCAATAAAGTGGAGTAATGAATCTTGTAGAAATGGCTCTAGGATTTCAAGGTGGAGTAGTAGATAATGTCATTGGAGAGGAAGTACAGGGAAATGACTCAAGACCATCCCACCTCTCCCAGCTGAACTCACCTTTGTCACAGAACATGTTGGAGGGCAGGGGAGGCGGGGAGATGGGACAGACTGGGGAAGACTGGTTGAACCTGTTAGCTCTAATGCTCATACAATCTAGGCAATAGCAGATGAGAGTTGAGATTTGTGGGTAGTTATTGAAGAGTTTCAAAGCCCATTAAAAGAAGCTTTTAAATAAAAACTAAAATTCCACTCAAATGCTTTTGGTTGTTTGAAGTGGAAGTGGGTCTGATAATTCTTAGAGGAAAGAAATAGTTGATGCCTTTCAGAAATGGCATCTTTCCAAATTATATAGTCAATTTGCCACTAAGTAAGGCAAGACTCTAGAAACTAGTACATGTTTACAGAATAAAAACCCTAAGGTAAGAAATACAAAGATTTCTTCTGGCAAAATTTATGTTTCTAAAGTTAAGGGTTATCAGCTCTGCTTTAAAAGATCTGTTTTGTATCTCTCTGGTGTATATGTATTTTTCTCATTTACCATATCCTGTATTTTGCAATACTATCTAACTTAGAAAAACAAGAGACTATAAAGTCCAAAATAAAGCTTTCTCATAGCATTTCCCACCCACCCCCGCCCCCCCTGAAACAAGTGTTTCCAGAATCAGAGAATTATTTTTGTGGAATGTGTTTTTCCATTTGCAAATGAGATAACGTGATTAAAAGAGCCATAACTGTCTGTCACTGGCTAGAGCAGAAAATAAAAAATATTTCCTTTTCCATCTCTCAAGGACCTTCTCTCCTCCATCAGGAAGGAATGAATGTCAGCGTCCCCCCTGCCTCCTCCTTTCCCGTAATGAGAAGGAAGAATCTTACCACTATATATTCTAGAATCAGACATACTTAATCTTTAACTATAAAAGTAGAAAGAAGAAGCAATATATAAGTCCCTATCACATAAAAACACTATCATTTTTCTTTCTTAGTCTTCTCTCTGAAACATATATTCAGTTATAAAAATGTTAGCCAAAAGGCACATTTTAGGATATATAGCCATTTTTAAAGGGATGGGGATGAGAATCCATTTTATGAGTCCTACATTCTACTCACCCTTTTCAATGGTTAATTTTGTCATTGTCATGTAGAAATAGTTATTCAGTTATTAACTCTAGCTGGTTTGCCAGAGGACTAGAGGGTCCAGATTTGATTCTGGAAAAGAGCATGTATCTTGGTTGCAGGCTCCATTCCCGGCCCTGGTTGGGGCATGTATGGGAGGCAACCAATCGATGTGTCTCTCTTACATCAATGTTTCTCTCTCTGTCTCTCCCCCTCCCTTCCACTCTCTCTAAAAATCAATGGGAAAATATCTTCAGATAAGAATTAAAAAAATAAAAGATTAATGAAGGTTTTCAAGAGTGTTGGTGGAGCAAGATCCTTCGAACTCTCATTTTAGAGAAAACAATGGGGAAAAAGGAGAAGGAAGGAATGGAGCAGGAGTAGGAAATTTTGCAGACACATTCTTCAGGTTAATGTTTATTGACATAACAAGGCTCCAAGTCACAGTTAATTAACCAAGTCCTAATTATAGTTCGTGGAGCAAATTTAACCCCCTACAGCAATAGTGCTCCAACTTGAGTCCATCAGAATCACCACGAGCTCTTGTTGAAACACAAACTGCTGGGCCTCCCCCCAGAGTCTCACATTCAGTAGGTTTGGAGAATGGCTGCTCTAATAATTAAATTGACATAAGCAGGTTCACAGGGGAGAGACATTAATTACATACATATGGAGCCTCCATAAGACTAGGAGACCCACAGGCAGTCAGGCAATTGAGGCTTATGTGCCATCCTGAGCCAAGGAGAAGAGGGTAAGAGTCTGAGACTTCAAGGAAGAGAAAGATAATTTTCAAAAAATGGGAAGAGCAAACAAGTGCAGAAGCAGCAAACATGTGCAGAGACAGCACTGAGAGGACTTTTTCCCTTCCGGTGCTGCCCAGCTCCCCCAGGCTACCCATCACCTGGCCCACACTCGTTATGGTTATCTCTGGGCTTTGTTCCCCTTTGGGGGCCAGGCCCTCATCTAAATTCTTCTAGGCAATTAAGGGAAAAATAAACACTTTTTAATCTGCTGGTCTTTATGGCCTCAGCTCACAATAATCCACATGCCTATGTGGCACATTTTGGGATGGCTCCTTCTGAACCTCTTCAGCACTTAGCATTTGCCTTCCTAATGTGTTCCCAGGTGATGATAATACCATTGGCCCAAAGACCCCACTTTGAGAACCACTGTTGTAGAGCAGTTACTTGCAAGATGCTTGTTTGGAGGTTTTATAAAATCCTGATATCTATGCCTCACCCTAGATCTGCTGAAATAGAATCTCTGGGCTTGGTCTGGTCAAAGACCAATAAATCTAGTTAAAGAAGCGTGAGTACATTTTTATTCAGTAATAGCTATTGCAATAGGGAAGAGAGCCCAGTGTGAAGTCAACTTGGTCAAAACAAATGGCAAGAGGCTTCTTAAAGCTGAGTATGCTAAGGAAAAGACAGGAGAGTATTAAGGGTTCACGGATAGGCCATCTGGGTTTGGTAATTGGCACTTACTCTGAGGAGGAACAAACTTATATTTTTTAAAACTGGCAGTGGTGCAGGTTAGAGCTCTCTACCCACTAAGGTTAAGCCCTCCTTTCTCACTGGGACTTGGAGGGAGAGGTAGCTCCTTGAGGGTGTGTGGGTGGGAAGAGATGAAACAATGAACCTGTATGTAAATATGCATAATGAATGGACACAAACAATGAAGACATAGACAGTGGTGGTTTGGGGGTTGAGAGCTGGGCTGGGAGAGGTCCATGGAGTAAAAAGGGGGACTTATGTAATACTTTCAACTATAAAAATAAATATATATACAAGAGGCCTGGTGCATGAATTCATGCACACATGAGGTCCTTTAGCTTGGATGGCGATTGGGCCCAATTGAGGCCATCTTGCCCAATCTCGATCAGGGCCAGCCAGCTGGGCAGCGAGACTGCGGGAGGTTGAGCATCTTCCCCCTGGTGGTCAGTCCGCATCATAGCTTAGGCTTTTATATATGTAGATATTTACATTTTAAAGAAAAATCCTTGATATTCTGGAGAAGCCAGTCTGGGTGGTACAGATTTGCATCTCAAAGGAGCAGGGAATGAATTTATAATTGTAACTTTCTAAAGTAACTCTTCCAAGAAGCCACTTAGGGGCCTCTCTGCCTATCACCAGGTTTTGGCTGGAACAAACAATAAACTCTCCTGGAGGCCCTGAGCTTTCTCAGGCAGGAGTTTAAGGGGCTGGTGGTACCCCAGGGACTCAAGCTTCAGCTGTTAGAAACCATGCAGAGAATGAATGAAATTATTTATGTTGAGAGTCTGTGGGGATATTTGGGTTGTTTGTTTGTTTGTTTTTAAATATATTTTTATTGATTTCAGAGAGGAAGGGAGAGGGAGAGATAGAAGTCTCAATAATAAGAAAGAATCATTGATTGGCCTCCAGCACACCCCCACCAGAGATCAAACTGCAACTAGGCATGTGTCCTGCCTGACCTGAAATTGAACCATGACCTCCTGGTTCATAGGTCAATGTTCAAACACTGAGTCACACAGCCAGGGTAGTCTTCGTGATCTTTACAGGCCAGGGTTGAAGACTAGTTGAGAACTTGGAGGAGTCAGACTAGAGTGTGGTCAGGGAAAGAGTCTTGTCAGTCTGGACATCTGCTGTTGAAACTTGCCCAAAGATAATTCTAAGTGAACAGTTGAAAACCAATTCCTATAGTAAGGAGATTCACAATCCTAGGACAGAGGCAAAGTTTGCTTAAATGTATTTGTTTTATGAGTTCTTCCTAATACTTACACAACTGCAGAAGCAATTGGCAAACAGGAAAGATTTCTGCACTATGTGGTGTAGGCAGGTAGCATTTCAAAGTAGCTGCAATTACTTTATTTTATAGAGTAATATTTCACACAAGTTACAAGGAAAGGAAGATAAGGAACTGAGAAGTAACTACAACAAATAACCTGAACTCTGTTGTTCTTATTCCCTTAATATTTAAAAATATGTGTTCAGGGACATCTGACTGTGACTGTGAGAGATCTCTCCATGTCCAGAGCCACCTGTATACAAACCCAGGGAAAATCACATCAAATGACATCTGGCGGTAGCATTTTTGTTCAGGGGAAATTACATCAGAATAGATACTACATGCAGCCTTGAATGGAGTAAGAATTTTTAATGCAGCCTAAAGGGGCCATGATCTTGATGATGACATGAGTGAACTGGTTATGGGATCTGCTATGGACTGAATTGTGTGTCCCCAAATTCATATTTTGAAGACCTTCACTCCCAATGTGACCATTTAGAGATAAATCTATAACCCAGGTCCTTACCAGAAACCAAACCAGCTAGCACCATGATCTTGGACTTCTAGCTTCCCAAAAGAACTGAGAGAAATATATTTATGTTGGTTAAACAACTCAATCCATGGTATTTTGCTATATTAGCCTGACTAGACTAAGGCAGAAGCATTAACTCATTCATTCATTCATTCATTCACTTGACAACTACCCCTTTTTTAGGCACTGGAGATATAGCAATAATAAAAATAAAATACCAACCTTTGAGGAGCTTACATTCTAAAGAGGGAGAAACAAATCCCCCAAAATCAAAATAATAGTGTGAGAAATGGTGATTAGTGCTATGGGAAGGGAAGAGTAGGAAGCAGGAGAAAAGGGATGGGAGGGAAGAGAGCGTAGAGGAAGGCCATTCTATGTAGCATGTTCAGGGAAAGTCTTACTCATCAGTTGATCCTTGATCAGAGACCTGAAGGGGAAGGATCTTAGGCAGAAGGAACAAATGCAAAGATCTAGAAGCAGAGCGTGCCTGACAAGTTCAGGAAATAGCAAGGAGGCCACAGTGGCTGGAACTGAGCAAACCGAGAGAGTGGTTGAGTAACTGTGGAGGCAGGGGCTTGCATCCTCTTGCAGAGAGGATACAAGGATTCTGCATTAGGACTCTGTCTCTTACTCTGAGTAACAGGGGCAGTCACTGACGGGTGCCCAATGCAGCAGTGGCATGATTTTGCTTCCATTTCAGAAGAAACATTCTTGCTAAATGGAGGTGGGATGAGGCATAAGACCAGAGCAAGGAGACTCTGGCCGTGGTGTGGATGTTGATAGATGTTTATCAAGAGTTTTATTTTATGTAGACTTAGCTTTTGAAACAGTTAATGAAAGCATCTTTTGTGAAGTCTCCAATGATAATTTTGTTCGTATTCTTGGGTTACTCTGACAGATTAAATAGAAAGGTATTGCAATTTTGTTTATACCCAGGAGGTAGGATTTCCCTTTGACTTTACCTACTAGGGTTTTTTTCTAAGATTCCCTTTGGTTCTTTAACAAACTTCACCAAAGCCTGCTCAGTGACCTTTCTCTCTGTACCCTGATATGACATCAATGTTATTAATATCCCATGGCTATTGGCATTATCTTCATCCAGATCCATCATGTCTATTGAAGGAGTACTTCTCACACTTTAAGGTGCACATAAATCACCATGGGGGATCTTGCTAAAGTGCTGATTCTGGTTTGGAGGGTCTGAGATAGCAGTAGAAATGCAGAATCCTTCTACACTATTGGTACTTGAACAACAGTGATTAGCAAGGTATTAGAGTACTTAAAGAATCCTACACATTTTAGATATTCTTTTTGTGAAGAAAAACATCAGACAAATGTGTGCAATGAGAAATTTATTTTTTTAATATATTTTATTCATTTCAGAGAGGAAGGGAGAGAGATATAGAAACATTAATGATGAGAGAGAATTATCGATCAGCTGCTCCTGCACGCCTCACACTGGGGATCGAGCCTCGCAACCCAGGCATGTGCCCTGACTGGGAATCAAACCGTGACCTCCTGATTCATAGGTTGATGTTCAACAGCTGAGCCACGCTGCTTGGCAGAAATTTATTCTTTAGTTCATTTCTATTGAGGGAAAATGTTGGGCCCTAAGAAGCAAATTGAATTCGTTTCTTCTTTTTCCAGGCATTAAAATATATATATAGATGTTCTCTGTTTGAAGAAAAAAATAAATAATTTTTATTTTAATTTGTTTGTTATAAACAATGCATTCACAAGGTTAAAAATAATGAAATATATAAAATGATCACCAGTGATATCTCCCAACTGTCACCCATGAACACCTAGTTACATACTTCTGTGGAGGTAGATTAAGCAAATTAAAGTAAATACAGTATAAACTTTTTCTTATTTTTGCACAAATGACAGTTTGCTCTTTTTATAACTAATACATATTAGAGATCATTTCATATCAATATATTAAAAGCATCCTCATTCAAAGGCATTTCTTTTTTAAATATGTTTTATTGATTTTTAGAGAGGGAAAGGTGAGGGAGAGAGAGAGAAAAATTGATGTGAGAAATTTTGACTGGTTGCCTCCCATGCGCACCCTGACCAGGGATCGAACCCACAACTTGGTATGTGCTCTGACTGGGAATCAAACTGGTGACCTGTGAATGAAACAATATTCAGACAATTAAGCAATACCAGCCAGGGCCATCCTCATTCTTTATTATGGCTGCATAGTGTATCATTAGATAGATATCTATAGTTTAGCCTCAAAAGGTCATTTAAAATTAGTGTAATTGGAACAAACAATTCTTTAAAACTGCAAATGAAAACAAATTATAATCGAGTTCTCCAACCACTGGGGGAAAAACATGTTTATACACAAGATAAAAACTAAATTGTTATTATTGCTATAATAAATGCAATTTTTTTCTTAAATATTTTTTAAAAGACTTATGCATCCCTATGTTCATAGCAGCACAATTTACAATAGCTAAGATTTGGAAACAGCCTAAGTTCCCATCAGCAGATGAGTGGATTAAAAAACTGTGGTATAGCCAAAACCAGTTTGGCTCAGTGGATAGAGCGTAGGTCTATGGATTGAAAGATCCCAGGTTCCATTCTGGTCAAGGGCATGTACCTTGGTTGCGGTCTCATCTCCAGTAGGGGCCGTGCAGGAGGCAACTAATAGATTCTCTCTCATCGATGTTTCTAACTCTCTATCCCTCTCCTCTGTAAAAGATCAAGAAAATATATTTTAAAAACCTGTGGTACATTACACAATGGAATACTGTCATAAAAAAAGAATTCTTACCATTTGCAGCAGCATGAATGGACCTAGAGAGCATTCTGCTAAGTGAAATAAACCAGGCAATGAAAGAAAAATAACACATGATCTCACTCATATTTGGAATATAATAAACATCATCAACTGATGAACACAAATAGATCTAGAGACAGAAACATTGAACAGACTGTCAAACCTTAGAGGGAAGGCAGGGGAGAGGGAGGGGGTAAGAGATCAACCAAAGGACTTGTATGCATGCATATAAGCATAACCAATGGACATGGACACTGGGAGGTATGGGCTTGTCCTGGGGTTAGGGAGTGATGGCGGGGGGTGGGGGGGACAATTGGGGAAAACGGAGACATATGTAATACTTTAAACAATAAAATGTAAGACTTGACTATATATTAGCAATGATATTTTAAACATTGTTTTTTAAAAATAAATTTTATTGATTTTTAGAGAGGAAGGAGAAGGAGTGAGAGACAAAATATCAATGATAGAATCATTGACAGGCTACGGAATGGAGCCATGACCTCCCAGTTCATAGGTTGATACTCAACCACTAGCCACACTGGCCATTTTTTTTAAAGAAAACACTGTTTGCATTTTCCAGTATATAACAGATTCCTCTGGGATTATGAATGGTGTGTTAGGGAATTGCAGAAATTCTTACAGTTTGAAACAGTGGTAAATCACTAAAAAGCTTTGAAAGTATATAAGTGTTCATGGAGAGTTTCAAAAATATAAATTACTAAAGTGGAATTCTTTATGCACTTCAAGAGTCTTGCTTGCTTATAGCTGAGTGGAATCTTGTATAATTATATTGTTCCATTCATGGCCAATCTGGATGATTTAGCCCCTTTACTAACCAGACCCTCCTTCCCTCAATTTTATGTTTTTCTATGCTTGATATAGCAAACCTATATTTCTCTCACTTACCTAAAAATCTCCAGAATCAGTCATCTTTACCTTATAAGTCCAGTGGGTTTTGATTTAGTACTCTCATAGAGACAAAATTGGTAATTGGTATTGTTAAAAATAGGTTTTTTAAAAAAAAGCATCATGGAATAAAATTGACCTTTTCCTGTGAGCAGACCTATCAATTTGAAAACACATATGTATGGATTCATGTAACCACTTCTATGATCAGGGTATAGGACATTTCTACCATTCCTCCCCAACAAAAACTTTCCTTGCCCTATTCCTTGTGACACCTCCTACCTCCACATGCAGCAGTGGATGACAACTGATGTGTTTTGTCTCTATAGTTTTGCCTTTTTGAGGATGTCATGGAAATGGATCATCAAACCTTTGAGACTGGTTTGTTTCACTCAGCATAACGTGTTTGCAATTCATCCAAGTTGTTGCATTTATCAATAATTTGTGTGTTTTTTTGGGGGGTTACTGAATATTATTCTGTTGTATAGATGTACCATTGTTTACTCATTTACATATGAGTTCTCAGTTTTTAGTGAGCATGAATAGAATTTCCATAAATACACATGAACACAAGTTGAGAATTTAAAAAATATCTATTCTGAATACAATCAAATTGTCAGATATGTGATTTTCAAATATTTATCTCACATTGTACCTTGTATTTTTATTCCCTTAATAGTGTATTTCACAGAGCAAAAGTTTTATACTTTGTGAAGTCCAGTTTATGAATATTTTTCTTTGATTATGCTTTTGATGTTGGGACTAATAAGTTCCACCTAGCCCCAACTCATGAAGATCTTATCCTATATTTATTCCTGAAAATTTTATAGCTTTACATTTTACATTTAGACCTACAACTTACTTTGAGTTCATTTTTATATTTAGGTTTTATATGAGTTCATTTTTATATTTAGATTGAGGCTGGATTATTGCTTTTTTTTTAACATAAGGATTTCTAATTGTTTCAACACTATTTCCTGAAAAGACTGTCCTTTCTTTCCTTAAATTGCCTTTGAATCTTTGTCAAAAAATCAATTAGCTACATTTCTATGGGTCTATATCTGGAATTTCTATTCTGTTCTATGATTTATTTGACTATCCCTAAACCAATACCATATGTCTTATCACAACTTTATATTAAAGCTAATATTGAGTATTGATTCATCCAATTTTATTCTTTTTTAAAACACTTATGACTATCTTAGTTATATTACCTTTCCATATAAATTTTAGAATCAGCTTCTTTATAACTACAAAATTAGAATTGTGCTAAACTTGTAAGATCAGTTGACATTTTTACAATGTCCTCTAATCCGTGATTAGAGGATAGAACATGATATATCTCTTCATTTATTTAGGCCTTCTTTAAGTTCTTTCATTAACATTTTCTTGCTTTCAGTATAGAATTCTACATATGTTTTGTAAGATTTATCTTGGGGCTCTATTGTAAGTTGGTATTTTTAAATTTTTGGTTTCTGATTGTACATTCATAATATATACAAATCAAAAAAAATTATGCATTGGCTTTGTATCCTGGAATTTTATTCAATCATATGTTCTAGGAATTTTGGAGGTGTTTTCATTTTGTTTTTTAATTTAACTTTTGATTAATGAGAAAGGGAGGGAGGGAGGAAGAGGGAGAAAGAAACATCAATTTTTGTTGTTCCACTTATTTATGCATTCATTAGTTGATTCTTGTATGTGTCCTGACCCAGGGTTGAACCTGAAATCTTGGCATATCAGGATGACATTCTAACCAACTGAGCTACCTGGCCAGAGCCTGTATTTTGTTTGTTAATTTTGTTTTGTAGATACCCTGGGATTTTCTACATAGATAATTATGTTGGCTGTGATTAAGGACAGTCTGTTTCTCCCATTCCAATCTGTGTGCCTTTTCTTTCCCTTGCCTAATTGTACTGGCTAAGACCTTCAGTATGATATTGAGTGGGAGTAGTGAGAAGGGATATCCATGCCTTGTTTCTCATCTTAACATCCAGTTTATCACTATTGCATGTTTCCACAATATTTTGTCTCTTGATGTTTCTTTTGAAGATGTTCTTAATCAGGTTGAGGATGTTTGCTGAGAGTTTTTATCTTGAACTAGAGGCCTGGTACACGAAATTTGTGCACTGGGATGGGGAGTGACGAGGAGATCGCAAGGGATGGGGGATGTCCCTCAGCCTGGCCTGTACCCTCTCACAGTGCAGGAGCCCTCAGGGGATGTCCAACTGACGGCTTAGGCCCTCTTCCCCTGGAGAGTGGGCCTAAGCCATCAGTCGAACATCCTTAGTGCAGCTGCAGAGGCAGGAAAGTGCACTGCCACTGCACTTGCCAGCCATGCAATGGCACTCCCCCTGTAGGAGCACACTGACCACCTGGGGGCAGCTCCTGTGTATCTGCCCCCCGGTGGTCAGTACATATCATAGTGACTGGTTATTCCCCAGTTCAGTTGATTTGCATATTAGCCTTTTATTATATACGATAAACACTGAATATTATCAAATGCTTCTTCCTCATCAATTTATGATCATAAATTGAGTATGTCAGTGTGGTCAGTTACATTGCTTGATTTTCCAATATTGAGCCAGCCTGCATTCCCAAGATGGCCCTCTCCTCCTCCACCACACACCACTTTTTATTGTGGTGTATTATTATTTTATGTATTGCTGAATTTTATTTGCCAATATTTTGTTGAGGATTTTTATATCTATGTTCTATATTCTCTTTTTTGTACTGTCTTTATCTTGTTTGGGTTTCATGGTTTTATGCTGATCTCATAAAATAAGTGGACAAATGTTCCCTTCTATTTTCTGAAGGAAATGGTATTGGTGTTTTTCTTCTTTAAATGCTTGGTAGAATTAACTAGTAAAACCACCTAAGCTTATAGATTTTCTTCTGGAAATTAAAAAAACACACAACACAATTCAATTTCTTTAAAGGCAGGCTTTTAACAAAATGTTTCATTTTTAATTTATTTTAAAAACCTGACCTCCAAAAATGTAATGCCTACATAGCCATTAATATTTAACACTCAGTTCAGTGTACTAGCTGTTGAGAATAGTTTAAAATAATTATGGTACAATATTGGTGAAAAGGCATTTTCAAATGGATATAGAAATATGTGACTAAAAGGATAGCTAGAACAATGATTAAAAGCATATGTGAATTTTAGCAAGTGACAAACTTATGTTTATATTTGGGCAATTAACATCCCTAATTTTTTTCCTCCTTTATAAAAGAGAAATAATAACATATTCATGACTGAGTTGTTGTATAGATTGAGTTAATCCTTGTAAGGGGTATCATACAAAGTAAGTACCTAGTAAGTAATAGCTATTGTTAATCACATAGGAAAAATTATAATGTGTATAAAGAAGAGAATAGTAACATAGATTGAAAGAAAGTATTTTCTACCACCCTAGAAAAATACATAACTTAAAGATTTTTAAGGAAATTTAAGTGCTTATGCTTTCAGATTTATTATTCTGTAAGACATTAACACTTGATTTAAAAATTTATGGAAAATCTATTACCTCCAATTTCTAGCTCAATCTTTGTTCTGCACCATTCTAATTATTTTAAAAAACATCACTTCAATGATTTAAAAAACACACAATATAGTCCCTTATTCAAAAAAAAACTTCCTTATTCCTCTTATGTTTTCTTTTCAAATGAAATTCTTTAATCTATCATGCTCTGGCTCTGTCTGCCCTGTCCAAGGAATTGATACTTTTCCTACCTAAGAATGAGCAGTACCTCTGAGTTTGAAGTCGCACTCTACTCACTTATTTCCTTAATAAGCAAGATGGAAGCAAGCGCCTGCAACCTGGGCATGTGCCCTGATGGGGAATCCAACCATGGCCTCCTGGTTCATAGGTCAACACTCAACCACTGAGCCATGCCGGCTGGGCGATCCAAGTTCCTATTCAAATTTATATCAAAGACTTTCTCTATGTCAGTGACTATACTAGATTCTAGAAGTGAATTGACAAATGATATCCTTGGTGTTATGAGGGAAACACATAACCAACCAATGAACAAGTACGCAGGCAAGATGATTAGATGGTGATATATGCTGTGCAGTAGACTGAGCTCTTTCAGTGCAGAAATCTCGATATTCATTAACAAATATCGTGAATCATTTAGGATAAAGCTAACTGCTCAATATAACACAGTTTACTTCATTGTCCAAAAGGAATCTTCTAACTTGGACCTTTACCTTCTTCAATATGTGGCCATAGAAGGGTTAAAGAGCAAGGGATATTGCTTGTGCATTTCTTTTCCCCGGGGCTAAGTAGGGCTGGCTATGCTATATATCTAACTGCAAGGGAGACAAAGGAACACAATGTATTTCTGTACTGAAGAAGAGCAAATAAATTGGATGATCAGCTAGCACCTTCAACAGTACCTGGAACAATACTCACATGAAGAAACCAAGAGTAATTAGAAATGGAGCTTGCTCTCAAAATTTTTATTATCTATGAGTGTGTACATAGAAGTCATTATGGCTGCTGTAGTACACTCTTAACGGCTGATAACCTAGAAATAGTCTCTAAAATGAAATTAATGAATTTGTCTCTCAGGACAACGAAGTTTAAAAAAATCTAATTTCAGGATCAGCTGGAAAGTTTCCATTTTTATTACCCTCGGTTTTGAGTTTTTTTGTTGTTTTTGTTTTTCTTGCTTGTTTCAAATCTTGTCTCTTCACAGCCTCTCCATTCTTGGGTTGGAATGGTTACTTTAGGACAATCCCACAGTCAGGGCTTATCGAATGGATGGGAACAGTGAGAGGCATTTCCTAACAATTTGGAAACCCGTATTGATAGAGCCACACACTCACTTTGGGCTTAAAGACACACGTGTACCTTAGATGACCAATTCTTTGAATATATTTTATGGAAGTCTTTATAATTTTCTGCTCTGAATGAAACAGAAATTTGAATTATTTTTTTGGTACCAAAAAACAGACCCACGGTCATCTGTATGTTTGCGGTAGTCTGTCTGCATTTAAAGCTTTTTCCTTTCTGAAACGGGTTTTCACGTCCTGGTCGGAATCGTAGTATTAAGGGCACAGTGACACAGAGCATTCACCTGTTCGCTTGAGACTCGATTCAGAGGGGACCTGACATCCAGAGTGCACCGATTTATCCCACAGAGATGCGAAGCGGAGCCCCCCGATGGGGTTCAGTTTGCTTTTCCCCAGAGAGAATCCTGCCTGCAGAGCCGGGGGGCACAGGTCTGGATCAGCAGCTCCCTGCGCCCGGGAACACAGAGTAGCGAGCGCGCCGCAGGTGCAGACCGTGCGCTGAGCCGGGCCGTGCGGGCGTGTCCCACACCCGGGCAGCGAGGGGCTGCGCTCCCACCTAGGGGATCCCCAGCAGGACGGAGAAGAGGGCGCAGCCTAGCCGGGAGTCCAGTTCGCGGGTGGCAGAAGGGACCCCGGGCGGCCGCAGTCCCCCTTCAAGGGGCCCAGGGCGCCCGGCCGGCCGCCGCCGCCGCCGCCGCCGCAGCAGCAGCTGCCACGCGGCACACGCCACACCCCACGCCGCCTACAGGAGAACGCGGGAGGCGGGAGGCCCCGCCGGGCCGCCGTAGCGCTGCGGCTCCGCGCCGCCTCCGCCCCCTGCCTCCCGGCGCCCGGCACTCTGGGCGGCAGCGCCAGCCGCGGCCGCGCTTCCTCCTCTGCAGCCGTTCGGACGCTGCGTGACGCGTCGTTTCCTCCCAACATGGCGGCCGGGGCAGGCCGGCGGTGATGGAGGCCAGTGCGTGGCCGCGGCGGGCGCTCATCCCCACCGGAGCCAGGGCAGCCCTGCTCTCCCCTGGCCTCTGAGCCGGCTCGCTCCTCGGCTCCCCCCTGGCCGTCGCCGCCCGGGCTGGGCCCCCTCGCCGCGCCCAGGCCGGAGGGGCGAGTGACTGGGGAGGTGGCCGGAGAAGCGGAGGTCCCGTAGGCGCGGCCCTCCGGGCAGCCTCTCGGGGTGGGCGAAGGCACCCGCGCCCCCGGCCCGCGCCGCCGCCGCCCGCCCCTTCCCGCCCCAGCCGCGGCCCTCCACGCCTCCTCCCCCCACCGCCACCCCTTTCTCTCGCCTCTTCCTCCCCCCTCCTCCGCGCAGCCACCGCGAGCCTCGGGCCGGGCCGCCGCCGCCTCCTTCCTTGCGTCCATGTATGAGGGGAAGAAGACGAAGAACATGTTCCTGACGCGGGCCCTGGAGAAGATTCTGGCCGACAAGGAAGTGAAGAAGGCGCATCACTCCCAGCTGCGCAAAGCGTGCGAGGTGGCGCTAGGTGAGCGAGCGGGGGCGCCTGCGGGGCGGCGCGAGGGGTCCCGGGCGCCCCTGGGGGCTCGCCCCAGCCGAGCCTCGGCTGCCCGGGAGCGGGGAGCTGCTTGCGGCCCGCCCGCCCGGAGTTGGGAGTTGACAGGAACTCGGCTGCTTGCGGGGGGCGGGGGTGTGGAGGCCGCTGCTGGGCTCGGGGAGCGGCCGGGCTCGGCACCCCGCGACGGCACAGGGTGAAGGTTTGGCGGGTGGATCGTGCGCTGCGGCCGGGACACCCTTTTGTGATGAAGCAGAAGGCGAGCTGCTGTCGAAGAGCTTGGGCGTTCAGGTGGAGCTGACGGGTCGAGACGGGGCGTGGGAAGGGTTCCGTATCGTGCGTGTCAATAACTTTGCCGTTTGACCGGGCGGTGCCGGGAGACGGGCCGAGTGGCTCCCCGGTGGACAGTCTGGAGCCGGGGCTTGCCACGGATGCAGCCCGTTGACACGTCCCCCCCCCCCCCCCCCCCAGCCAAAGCGGGGCGGGGCGGTAGCCGCCGGGCTGACCTGGAAGGGTAAGACCGGAGGGGAAGGGGTGGGGGTGCTGGGGGCAGGAAAGGATCTGGAGGCGAGCTGGCTTTCAGGCCAGGAAGGGACGGTTTGACATGGGGAAGATGAAAAGACAATGACGACCCCCCCGCCGCGTGCCTGGACCCCGGCGGCTGCTCCCCAGCTGAGCGGTGGTGTGTAGCTCGGGCGGAGGAGTTGGGTGTGAAGCCGGCAGCGCAGACCCCGCCAGTGCTTAGAGCCGGAGCGGGAGGTGGGGGTTGTTCCGGGAGACGCCGCCGCCGCCGCCGGATCTGTTGCATCCACCGCGGATGAGATCGTTTGCAGACAGACTGGGACTTTTAACACAGAGATGAATCCCTAATGCTTACGCTTTATTTTACAGCACTGGGAATAGACGAGAGGATCTAGTCAAAATGATGAGAAAATTAAGCTTATTGAATGGGCTTAATTTTTTTTAAAAAACATTCTTGAAGGGGAAGAAGTCCTGAATAACTTAAAAGAGTTATGCGAAATTAAAGGATTAAGGCAACTTTTACTTATTAAATAAATAGAAGATGACTTTTTAACTTCTCTAATAAGCTTTACTGGTTTTTTTGGGTTTTTTTTTTTACCCCCTTTCTCTTTGGATCTTTTAGAGTGGTGCTATGGAAAACATCAAAGAAATTTCATTTAAAAATGTTGAATCTGTAGTAGAGTGGACTTACCTTTAGTTTTGCAGCCCTTCTTGGGTTAGAAGTTCACGTTTTGTTGTTCTTGCAGCTAAGGAAAAGCTGAGAAGACTTTGTACAGAGGTGAAAGATGAATTTATATATGGGTCTTGAAGGGAATAATTATTGGGAATTATTGGGAAATGATGAGAGGAGGAGAGGTTTTTAGAATTTTTAAAAGGATTGTTATGTGCAGGTTTGTGAAAAATTTGCAGGATAAAGCATTTGAGATTCAAATTAAAGTGTGTGTTTTTTGAGACCAGATTTTCCATATTAGAATATATATTTTAATACACTAAATTATAAGTATTAGACTGAAGAAGTGGAATTTAGTGTGTGTGTGAATATATATTCATTTGTTTCTTTAATTTTTTTTGTCCCATCCTCTCTAAAATGCTAATATAAGTGTGTGTTTTAATGGAGAGCTCACTAGCAGTAGAATCTGGGACTCTGGGCTTATCCCAGTAATGTTGCATTTAGAATAGTCAAATCTCTGAGCCTTAACTTCCTTCTCTGTAAAATTAGAATAGATATTGAACTTAATGATTATAATGTTACATTCCCTCTAATGCACCATGAATGTGGTGGGTGCACTATTCTTTTAACTTGTGCAGTGAGTATCCCTGCTGCTCTTGACTGACATCTCTAGGGGGCTTGTAGTTTGGTCCTTGCCATCTCTGAACTTAGGAACTACTTGGTAGTAAGTGTGCTAGCTTTACCAGGATTATCCATTACAGCTTTGCTAGTTTTTACTTTTTTACCCTTCCATACAGTTGGCAGAAGCTTATTATGAGGAATCTGACTACCCAGGCAAGCGCCTTTCTTTACTTGAGATGTGTAAGGCTTTTTCTCACATTTCATAACAGTTACATTTAGCCTCCTACAAAACTTATTGAGCAACCTCAAATAATCCCTGGTGAACTTGGTCCCTTCCCTTCTAGTCATCCTTATCAACGAAACATAAATTGGTGAAATGATAACCCATTTCATCTTTGCAAAAAGTAGACTGTCTTGCAATAAGGTATCCCCAAATATACTTTGTCCCTGGAACTTATTATAGACCTCCCCTTTTCTTTTCAGTATTGAGACCTGTACCAGGCTCACTTTGGCCTCTTGGTAATCCGTGTAGCCATCAAGCAGGAAGGAAAAGTGAACTGGAATGGCCTGGTTTGGTCATCCCTGATCTCTAGGTTGTGAGTAGGTAGAAGTTGGATGGTGGAAATACAGAGGTGGGTGTTGTTATATCCCTTTTAAATACACCTTCCTGCACCCATCTTGCCTCCCCTCCCAAATGTTTATTGAATACTTGCATAGAGCTGAAAGAAGATGGCCAGTAAACAAGGAAATATATAGTCTGTCGAACTTTGAATCCTCTAAGTAAAGGAACTTTTATTTTCACAAAAAGAAAAATAAAGCTTCAAAGGATATGCAAATTATTTAAAAGTCTTATCAAATTTTCTTACAGTTCAGACTTTATTTTAAGGAATAATTTTTTTTAAAAAAAGAAAAGAATGAAATCTTCACACCTATATTGTTGCAAACAGGGTGAAACCCATAGGCCCAAGAACAGCTCCAGGTTGCCCTCTCTTGGTACCTGCCCACTACATCTCTGTAGTGCTCACTGAATGAATTCTGCAGGGTGAAGTCTCCTAGGCTGCCCTAGCTTAGCCTGCTCCATTCCTGCTCTCTAGAATCCTGAATTAAAAATAGTCTGGCCATCTGTTGGCAGATGAGACAACAGCTGAGCTATTTTTAGTTTCAAAGAATTTAGGATGTTGGAGGATCTGTCTTGAAGGTAGTATTGTTTGTCTCATGGGGAGGAGACTACATATGGGCCATATTCCAGCAAGGTCTCTAAGTGTTAGGAGTTTCTTTGATGTTAGGGATATGACTAGTTCAACTTTTGCTTCTAACATCATATCATTGAAAATACTCTTCAAATGTTAGGATGAACAAGTTCATGTTTGGAAACTAGCAGTGATACAGAATAGGAGTGAAAGAGGTGACCAGAAGAAGGTTTTAGAGGCAAAGGCACACTGGGGCAGCAAAAAGGGGTGGTAGATTCCTTGCAGAGGTAATGGGAGAATGATAGAGAAAAAGAGGAATTATTAGGGAAGTACTTCTTTCATCAGAGTGTAAAGTTGATGTTCATTTTATAAAGTGATCCTACTGATTTAGTTTTTCTGATATATGCAGATTTACTTCTAATTATAAGTCACCCCCAGAAATGTAAATATAATATTTAGACTAAAATGTTACAGAAGTTGCTTGCTTATTTTAGTTAGTGGGGATATAAAAGGATATATGGATGGAGAAGAAATTAAGTGCTTGTGGTACCAGTTTTATGCTACTTTAGGTAATTTTATTAATTTTTATCACTCTTCACCATTTAAAATGACTTGCTCCCAAATAATACCCTGCAGACTGTGTACATTTTAATTACAACTTATATCCATTAGCAAGTCTCCTTTTAAACCTTCCTTGGTATCTAAAGTAAAAGTTGTTTTCAGTAAGTTAGGCTGCCAGAATTTTGAGATAGCTAGAAAAGAAGAGTGTTAGGAATGAAAGGAAGATTGCATTAAACATGACCCAGCTGACACCTTGAGTTCAGACTCTGGCCCCCAGAACTGAGCAAGTGAATTTCTGTTGTTTTAAGCCAGCAAGTTTGTAGTTAATTTGTTAAGGGAGCCCTCGAAAACTAATAAGTTCCTTTTATCCTAACTTTTCAGAACCTGTATTATCTATTTGAGCTTACACTTATAGAATATACAACTTTACTGGGCTTTGCTTTATTGCGCTTTGCAAATACTGTGGGGTTTTTTTGTTTTTTAAACAAATTGAAGGTTTGTGGCAACCCTGCATCAAGTAAGTTAATGGTGCCAAAAAAATTATGATTTGCTGAAGGCCCAACTGAACATTAGCGGGTTTATTTATTTATTTTTTTTTAGCAATACAGTATTTTTTAATAAAGGTGTATGCATTGGATTTTGTTTTTGTTTTAGACATAATGCTATTAATCACTTAATATATAGGCTACAGTATATAAACATAAGTTTCATATGCATTGGGAAACCAAAATATTTATATGACTCACTTTATTGAAGTAATTCACTTTACATCGTGGTAGCCTAGTACCAAATTTGTAATATAAAAGCTGTGCCTGTATATGTTTAAACAACCAAATGCTATCTTTGTCTAGTCTCTGTTTCATAATTCTCAAAAGTAGTTATTCTGAGACTTTAGGGTACATGAGTCTCTTGAAAATTTTCTCTAAAAGAGTTCTGGGTCGAAATATTTGAAAGTTTTGTGTTATACTTTCAATATTTCTGTTTTGCTTAGATTTAAACTTGATATAACAACATTAATCTATATAGCCTATGTTATCTTCTCATTCAGAAAAGATTATAAAAAAAAGTCTTTAAAATACTGTGATATGAAGTAGCTATAGAAAACTCCATGTGGGATAATTAATTTTTTCTTTCAACTTTGAAACTGAAAAGGTATACAGTGAGACCTTACTTGATCAACGGTTAATAACCCTCATCTGTCCTGAACCTTGCTAAGAAATGAAATAATAAAAGTATAACCTGACAAAGAAGATAGAATGAAGGCTAACCACTTTATTCAGAGGAGAATCTCTATGCCATTGCTCAGTCTATTTACTTTTTAAAAAAATTTATTTGAAAGAGTGGGAGTGGGAGACAGACATCAATTTGTTCCACTGTTTCAGAACATTTCAAAAGAAACTCTGGGAGAGAGATCACCCATGACACTATACACTTTATTTAAAAAACAAAACAAAACTTAATTGCAGTATAATTTGCATATTATAAAATCTGCCCATTTAAAATGTAATTTTAAAAATATATATATTTTATTGATTTTTTACAGAGAGGAAAGGAGAGGGATAGAGAGTTAGAAACATCGATGAGAGAGAGACATCGATCAGCCACCTCCTGCACACCCCTACTGGGGATGTGCCCGCAACCAAAGTACACGCCCTTGACTGGAATCGAACCTGGGACCTTTCAGTCCACAAGCTGACGCTCTATACACTGAGCCAAACCGGTTTTGGCTAAAATGTAATTTTTTAATCCTTTCCTAAGGATATGTTTTTATTGGTTTTAGTGAAAGAGAGAAAGAGAGAGAGAAAGAAACATCAATGTGAGAGAGAAACATAGATCGGTTGTCTCCCAAACCTGCATCCTAGGTATGTGCCCTGACCAAGAATTGAACCCACAACCTTTTTGTTGTATGGGAAATGCTCCAACCAACTGAGCCATCTGGCTGAGGCTTAAATGCAATAATTTTACTAAATTTATTGAGTTATGCAACTGTCATCATAATCTAGTTTTAGAACATTTCTATCACCCCAGTAACATCCCTAGTGTCCATTTCCAGTTAATCCCTTTGCCATCTCTAATTCTATGCATCTAATAATCAATTTTCTAGATTGCTTTTTGTGGACATTTCATAGTACATCATATATATGTTGCCTTTTGTGTCTAGCCTCTTTTACTCAGCATACGTAAAGGTTCATGCATCAGTATTTCATTTTTTATTGCTAAACTAGTAGCCTGGTGCACGAATTTGTGCACATTGAAAGGAAATTAATTAGAAGAAATATTTTAATACCGCTATTTGCCCCTTCTCTATAATAGAAGTGTCAACCAAATTCATGATCAACAATGACAGATCGAAACACATGTGTGCAGTTGGTGCCAGCGAGAGCTTTATATGTATTGTGTATAAAATATTTAACTGCAGCAGTGTTTGACTATATTCTGCACAGTGAGAAAACCTGAAGTCATTTTCCAGGTCCATTATTTTTTCTTTTCAGTTGGGTCAAGTTTCTGAACTTGCTAAATCTCTGTTTTCTGGCTAATGAAAAGAAAATAGGATTCCACTGAGTCTCCTTTCCAACTACTGCAGGAATTCTGTGAGGATTAAATGAGATGAAGCACAGGAAAATGCTTCACAAACATTTGGTTAAAGTGTAAAATGTTTGCACCTGGCTTTAACGCAAGTTGGGTTCCTGGGATGAAGAAACTGCAAGGAGACTACTTGCCACTAGGGAAAGGAAGCTGGGCATTGCTACGTGACATTACCTAGCACCCACACTGACCATTTTCAGACTGGAATGGGTTATGGGCTGTATTTTGTGCCATGGAGTTTTGGCAGCGAGGGCTGCAATTTGGTGTGTTGTCAATTCCTATATGGTGGTGGAGCCTATGTCCTACTTAGAAGCCAAGTGTCACTTTGTAGGTGTCAGGTCCGTGGTGCTGTTTCTCTGGGCATGACACAGCAGCTCCTGCATTGAGCATCTGTCACCTGGTGGTCAGTACACATCATAGTAACTGGCTGGACATATTACATATTAGCTTTATATATTTATAGATATTATTCTGTAGAATGGAGATACCACATTTTGCTTGTTTATTCACCAGTTGATGGACATTTGGGCTGAATGAATAATGCTGCTATAAATGTTTGTGTGTAAATCTTTATGTGGACCTAATTTTTATCTCTTTTGTATAGACACCTTGGAGTGGAATTTTTAAAAAGCTAAGTTATTTTCCAAAGCGGCTGCACCTTTTTACATTCTCACCAGCAATATATTAAGATTTCTCATACTTCTTTGCCAGGCAACATTATTACTGTCTCTTTTTTATTTTAGCCATCTTGGTTGATATGAAGTGTTATTTCATTGAGACATTTTTATCTTTCCCAGGTATTTTTTCCAGACTTTATTCTACACACATACACAGACACAAACAGATTATTCTTCAAAAAAAATTAATCTATTTAATTATTAAAAGCAATAGTAGGAGGAAGATTTTTAGCATTGATTTAGTTTTTACTGTATGCAAAGTTCTCTGTGCTAGTGAAATACTTCCTTGGCTTTATTTCAGTTAGTCCTTAAAACAATCCTGTATACTTAGGTGCTATTATCTGCATTTTGCAAATAAGGAAACTGAGGTTTACAGCTTGTGTTTGGCAGAGTTGACTAAATGCAACCATTCTAACCTGTACCCTTAGTCACAACACTGTTGACAAATAAATTACAAAAAGGGAAAGAAGGGTCTCCATAGAAAGAAAAGCACTGTTAAGAAAAGAGAAAGGGCAAATGATCCAAGTTATAGTCAGCTCCTCCCAGGACCAAACTGGAATTACAGCTAAAATATAGAGCAGTCTGCCTGAATAACCCACTGAAGATTAGCTGAAAAGTCTTATAACCAAGGATTTGTAGAAGAAGCCACATTGAGACTGGTAGGAAGGGCAGAGATGCAAAAAGGGCTGGCCCCACTTTCAAGGGATTGAAATTCTGGAGTGAGATCTCAGATAACTTAAAGATTCCCCCTGAGAAGCATGAGGTCTCAAGGCTGAGCCAGGAAGACACACCCACATAACAACTGACTGAAAATCAACAGGGATTCTGTCCTCAGGAAGAGACTGGAGCCTGCTAGAGACACATGCTCCCTCTTAAAGGGCCAAAGCATAAAATCTTGTTTGCAGCCACTCGCCCTGGGCTCTGAAGAAAGAGGGTGGATCAGAATAGGGTCCCCTGAAGAGAGGTTGGGATTGTGGTCTGGAGAGCAAGCTAAAGGGACAGCTGCCAGGATACCTGTGCTGAGTCACTCTCCCATACCACGGATGCCATTTTTCTAGGGTAGAACACTCCCTTTGTTGCAGCATCAGCCAAGGGAATGCAATAGCCCCACACTCTGGATTCCCTGTAGCACAGCCCTGCAGAGCTTTTGCTCTGCTGAGGAATCAGTTGCCTGGGCCAAGCTTTAGAGGCCTGGGAAGACTTAGGGGTGTCTGTGACTGAATTGTATGGCTTTGGGACAGGGTCCACTCCCCCACTTACCCATGAACCTGACTGGTGCTCCTGCCCCCCCACCGGAGATCCACTTGCCTCATTCTTATTCAACATTGTACTGGAAGTCCTAGCCACAGCAGTCAGACATGAAGAAGAAATAAAAGGCATTTAAATTGGAAAGGAAGGAGTAAAACTCATAATTTGCAGATAATATGATACTGTATAGAGAACCCTAAGATTCCACCAAAAAACAAGAACTGATAAATGAATTCAGCAAAATACAGTAAACCCTTGATTTTTTCAGACCTCGATTTAACAGACTTCAAATTTAATGGACAAAATTTCCAGTCCGTATATCATATGTGATAATTAACACCCTATTAAATTTAAAATGCTTCTAACCAAAATTTACTTATAATTAAGTTATTAGATTATTTTTTATTCA
Source organism: Lasiurus cinereus (assembly GCA_011751065.1). NCBI lineage: Eukaryota > Metazoa > Chordata > Mammalia > Chiroptera > Vespertilionidae > Lasiurus > Lasiurus cinereus. Next base: position 9,520,217 of record JAAGEH010000040.1, on the reverse strand, counting down.
CAAATTGTTATTTTAAACAAATTTTAGTACCTTCTGTTGGGGAATAAAACAGTACTGCCAAATGTTGGGAGAAAACACTAATAATTTTGCTGACATAAACAGGTTTTACATATCTACAATTATAGTCTACATATTTAAATCCATGAGTAACCTCTCTTAAACAGTGTTGCACAAATTATTAGCATGTGGTCATAGGACACCTCGAGGTGATTGGTTCTGTTGCATGTGGCATGACTTTCTGCAGCAGTTTTAACACATGTGCTAAGACACACCCCAGTGATGTGCATTTGTTTGCTTGAGGTGACTGGTGAATGCATGTATTTATTAGACCTACTCAGTATAAATTTAAAATTACTGTAATACATATAGAAAACTTTTCTATGAAATTAAACTTTTCATATATAATATTAATTGCACAGATATGTCTACATAAGTAAAAACAGGTAAACTAATTTGTCAGTTTTTTAACATGCATTTGGGAAACCTACTTTATTATGTAATGGGTGTGCAGCCTTAAATGGACACCCCTTACCCGAATTAGTCCATTATATCAAGGTTTTACTGTAGCAGGATATAAAGTAAATGTCCAGAAGTCAATTGCATTTTTATACCAATAATGAACTATCAGGGAAACTAAGAAAATCCCATTTACAGTTGCATTAAACAAAGATAAAATACATAATAAATTTAAACAAGGATGTAAAAGATCTGTACTCACAAAATTATAAGACACTGAAGAAAAATTAATGCTACAAATAAGTGGAAACATATACCGTGCTCAGGAATAGGAAGGATTAAAATCATTAAAATGACCATACAACCCAAAACAATCTATAGATTTAATGCAATTCCTATCAAGATACCAGTGGCATATTTCACAGCATTAGAGCAAACATTCCAAAAATTTATATGGAATCATCAAAGACCCAGAATACCACAGCAATCTTGAGAAAGAAGAATGAAGTTGGAGGAATCACGCTTCTTGATACCAAACTATACTACAAGGCTTTGGTAATCAAAAAGCATGGTATTGGCATAAAAATAGACATACAGATCAGTGGAACAGAATAGAGAGCCCAGAAATAAACCTATGCCTTTCTGGTCAATTACTATGTGACAAAGGAGGCAAAAACATACAATTTGGGTAAAGAAAGTCAATTGAATAAATGGTGTTGGGAAAATTGGATAGATACCAAAAAAAAAAAAAAAGGCTAGACCACCTTCTTACACCATATGCAAGAATAAACACAAACTAAAGATTTAAATGTTGGACTTAAAACCATCAAATGCTTAGAAAATATAGGCGGTAAAATCTCAGATGTTTCTTACAGCAATTTTTTTTCTGATATATCTTCTTTGGCAAGGGATATAAAAAAAAGCAAATGGGACTACATCAAATTAAAAAATTTGTGCACAGCAAAGGAAACCATCTACAAAATGAAAAGACAATACACTGAATGGGAGAACATATTCGCCAATGACACATCTGTTAAGGGGTTAATATCCAAAAATTTATAAAGAATTTATACAATTCACCAAAAAAAACAATCCATTTGAAAAATGGGCAAAGCATTTGCATAGACACTTCTCCAAAGAGGACATATAGCCCGTCACTAGACATAAAAAAGATGCTCAAGGTCACTAATAATCAGAGAAACGCAAATTAAGATCACAATGAGATGTCATCTAACACCTATCAGAGTGGTATTAATCTTTTTGCTTACTGCCCCAGGTCAGGGCACTTGCAGGAGGCAACTAATCCATGTCTCTTTTTTTAATCCATGTTTCTCTCCCTCTCACTTCTCCTCTCTCTCTCTCCTTCCCCTTCTTCCCTTCTCCTCCTCCCCCACCTCCCACTCTCTGAAAAGCAATGGAAAAAAATATCCTCAGGTGAGGATTAACAATGTTTTAAATAATAAAGTAAAATTTTAATAATTTAAGCCATTTGTAAATTCACCTGTCCTGTAACTTTTCTAAGGAATCTGGACAGGCTGACTTTCATTGTATTTGAATTCCTAACATTTCAAAAATACTCTTGCTTGTGCCCTGGCTGGTGTGGCTCCATTGCTTGAAAGTCACATCCTATGCACAGAAAGGTCGCCTGTACCATTCTAGGTCAGGGCACACACCCCTGTTGTGGGTTTGATCCTGATCGATGTTTCTCATATCAATTTCCCGTTCCCACTCCCTCATCAATAAAAATATATTTTAAAACTCTCGCTTTTTATCTTAATATTTTGTAGCATTTTCAAATCATTTTAAAAATTGAAATAAAAATATCTTATTAAAATGTCATGGGAAATTACAAATAAGACTTTTATCTGAAAACAGTGGTTGTATATCTCACTGGCTTTTTAGTAATGTACATGTTATTGTGTAATTGTCATAATTTCCAGTTGCATAGCCTCATTATTATTTCATGTGCATTTTCTATATACCTGTTGTCTTCCTACCTGGCATGCTAATAATTTTTAAATGTGTAACTTGTTTAAATGTTTTAGATTTGGGAAGCATTTAAATTTTGCTGCACAGATTTTCTTGTATTTTTTTTATCAATCACTGCAAAATTCGTTGAGTGTTTATGCAGAATTATTTTTTAAAACTAGATTAGAATATAGTCAATTATGGCTTTTGTTTTTTATACATATTTGCCATAAATATACTCTGCCTATGCTGGGTGCAATGTACAGTAGAGTACTGAGGAAAACATGACAGGGTATTTGCCTTCTTTAGAGGTATTGGTTTTGATGCAACCATTCCTTTTCATCTTTCCTTCACAATTTTTTTTTTCTGTTTTAAAAGTAGAAAATAAAGACAAAAACAAAAGTTAAGACAGGTATACTTTTGTTTTCCATAAATTTTGAAATTTTCATGTTTTCCATGAGACTTATTAGGGTATAATATGAGGTATGTATTTAATAGATTCATTTTCTTCCTTTGAATTGAGTGTTGAAAAGCAGTCACTAAGTAAGGTAAGCATTTATCACATCTTACTCTGTCATTCTTAATCATAGTGGCATAGTGCCAGTATTTTATCTGATAGGATTGATTAGTCCTCATTGCCCCTTATTTATTTTTTTATAATGCTTGTTTTTTTCCCCAAATAACTTTAGTATTTTCTCTTCTGTTTTTTAATGCTTACTCTTAACCTCTTATTAACGTAATACTTAATCAGCATTTCTTACCTTTCATTTTTATGTATCAGATAAAAGTGTTATAGTTGGGAAGAAGTTGATTATTTTGTTGGGTCCTCATACTTATATCCCCTAACTGTAAATTCTTATGTGATAATTGAGAGTGTGTTTAATGCATGGTAGTTTCTAATGTGCTTTGATCTTTAGAAGTGAAAATGGAATTACGTGCATCTTCTAGTAATAGTGAAGAATAGAAATAAGGTGTAGCATGTTTGATAAGGTATCTATTAATAATTAACTTATTAAAATATATACACGGGTCCAAAATAATATTTTATAATGATTAGACATGGGTGACTTATAATGAATACTAACTGTGTCTACAGCTATTTTGCTGGAAAATACATGTATAGAAATTAAACCTGCATTATGAACGTGTATTTTTTTCTAAATGCAATGATGAATGATGTGTGTTTACATATGTGAAGTGAAAGTATTTTTATTCTCTCTCTTTTCCCACCATAGCCTCCATTTTTATGGCTATTGGAGAAAACTATTGAAGGCAAATAAGAAAATTTACTTTTGATAGTGATATGTACTATTTGCTGCCCTTAAAAGTTAATGAATCTGCCAAAGTATGCTGCCTTAAACTCTCTTCCTCCCTTTCTAACTCAGAATCTCTATAGCATTGATACATATATGAAGACATTCTTGATTCATAAGGACATATTTTAAAGAAAGCATTTGGGAGTTTAAGATTGCAAGGAAGAGTTTCAGCTTAAGTAAACTTAAGTAGTAGGAATTTGTTTAAAATGATAAAATGGCAACTCTGCTATTAATCTCAGACATAGTGTTTTACATCTTTTTAAAAATATTTTTATATCCCACCTCTTTCTATTTTCTTTTTTTCTTGTTTCTTTCATTCCTTCTCTGTCTCCTTCACTTATTCCCTCCTTTCTCTCCTTCCCTTTAAATTCCACTTCTAAATAGTTATTGGAAAATAATTAGACATATTGTGAAGGTAAATATGTACAAGTTTATTCATCGTGTTCTTTATGATTGTTAAAAGTTGAAAATAAGCCATCAACAATAGGAGATTGGTTAAATAAATAGTAGTATGTCCATGCAGTGGAATACTGCAAAGGACTGAGTGGAAAAGCAGATTATATATAGAGAGCGATGATGGGAGAGGAAGGGAGGGAGAGAGGGACAGACATCAATGTGAGAGAAACATTGATTGGTTGCCTCCAGCACGCACCTGCATGGAATCCGAAACCTGGGTATTTGCCCTGACCCTGAATCAAATCAGCAACGCTCAACCAATTGAGCCAAGTCAGCCAGGGATACAGTAGTATTTTTCTTTAAAACAAATAAGTATAGGTATACATAGAAAAGGTGTTGCAAATACAAGAACATTTTGAAAAACATAGAGAGAGACATATCTTTCATTGTTTTGTGGTAGAAGTACAATAAAATGTTCATAAGATTGTCTTAAGTTTGTCACTGAAGAGTCTAAATGCTTCTAAAGAACTATAATGCAGAAATGTTATGTTTTCTTCCCCAATCCTCTGGTATTTAAATTAGGGTAAGAAAAAAAATACCCTAACAAAGATAAGTAGTGGGCTTCAGATTAAATAGAAAATAAAACCAGGAATTAATAATGCTGATATCAAAGATATATGATTGAAAGATAGTCACATTTATTTACCAACAAGTTAACCTCTTAGTAAACAACAGGAACACTTTCAATATCTTTAGTATTGTTTAAAGTATATCTAATTACCAGAATTTGATTGTATTATGGGCTTCATTACTTCATTAGCTTGTGGCAATAGGAAAGAAATTGTTTTGTTTTTCAGATATATTCTCATGTTCTCATTTTGATTCCTCACAATGGGAAAAATACTTAACTGGTCTCAACAAGGGTTTTGAGTAGGGAATATTTATAATTTATGTCTCTAGTCATCTATTTAAGTTGAGTGTTTATGCAGAATTATCAAAAACTTAATTCTTTTTGAGAACCTCAGTGGTTGCTATATATTCCAAAACACAAAGAAAGTTTTCACTTAAAAGGAAACCTGAGCAAATAAATGTATTTAAGTTCAGAAGATTTCATCAACATGTATGTATCCATGTGATATGAAAAATTGAAGAATATAGGTTTTCTTGATGTATATAGAAAGTACAGTGATGTTAATTGGTATAGAATTGTCTTACAAATTCTTGGGTCTTATATTCTTTCCAGATTTTGATACCAAGTCTTTTCAATTACATAGAACCTGCCATTTATGAACTATTTTTTTTGTATAGTTCATTTGAATCATAAAATAAAATACTGTGAGTTATAGATATTATTTTCAAAGTGAGCCAAATTTGTGCTCATTCCATTATAACTTGATTACATCTTGGTTAATTTTGAATTAGATGAAGTGCTTTCTTTGCCTTCTTCACTCATTGGAAAATTTCTCCTCAAAAGTCTTCTTTATACCAATTTAATATTTGTTTGCATATGTAAATATATATTTTAAAATGCAAATCATCTTTGGCAATATTAAACATATTAGTTATTCATATGTTGGTGATGTCCTTGATTTCTGAAGAGTGCTTTCTTGCCTTCAGCATCTTACCTGTGTACCACTTTGTGGGCTGTGATCATAGTCTTGTTGTAGTTCAGGTTTGATTGCTGATGGTGTCAGTTGAAGCTGGTTCTCTGGCCAGTTGGTTGTGAGAACCAGTTGTGACTACAGTGGGAGAGCTGCTGTGTGGGAGACACCCCGATGGAGCAGTACTTGCTTCAGTGGGGCTTTGGTGCTCACAGAGTCTGCCCTTTGATTGTGTCACTTATGGATGTGTAGAGTTGTAATCTGGTATTGTCTGACACTGACCACTGGTTATACTGGCTCTCGGGTCTCCAGGGAGATACAAAGTCAGGCACTGCCTGGGGGCACCCAGCAGGAGCCAGAGAGATCTGCAGATTCCTCCTCTTTGTAATGGGTTTGGAAGTGAGGCTCAGCTTATGAAGCAAGGCAGACTGGTGCTGGCGCTGGGTCTTGGGCCTTTTAGTGATAGGTTATTAACCCAGCTGTAGCTTGCTGGAGAGACTTTATCCTGAGCAAGGACCGTCCATTCTTATTCAAAAGCCATTGCTCACAGCTTGGGTGGAGTTGTAATTTGGATGAGGTGGGAATCTTAAGGAATCACCAAGGCAGAGCAAATAGAGATGGCTGCCAGTCAGCCCTGTGACCAGGGAGGTCCCAGCATAGGAACAGTGATCCCTGTGAGCACCTCCGTGTGGGAGAAAGCTGCCCCTGAGTTCCTGCCCTGATGCCAGACAATCTAGTTCCTCCTCGTATGTGTCTGCATTCCCCAGAGCCTTTACAGCCTGTAGTTCTTACTGCCTATAAGGACATCTTTCCCCACATTTGGAACCCTGGGCTGGGGATCTGGTGTAAGGCAGACTCTGAGAGCACCAAAGGCCCACTCCTGAGGGCAGCCTCCACAGAGACCATCTCCCTCGCAATTAAGAAAGCAGCACACATGAGTGCAGGACCAGCCTGTTCCATGCCTCTTTACTTCCCACAGTCTCAGTGTGGTTTCTTTACTTCTCAAGTTGTGGGACTTCCATTCAGTCAGCTTTCCAGCAGTTCGGGATGATGGTTGTTTTTATTTTAGTTGTAATTTTGATGTTGTTGTGAGAGGCAATGAGTACAGGCATTTACCTATGCCACCATCTTCAAATCTCCTTTAGACTTTTCTTACAGACAGTAGGGCACTAAGTTAAGGAGTGGAATGATGATGTTGCATTTCAGAAAAATCAGTTGGCATTATGAAAAATAATACTGTGGGCAGTAAGATGTTGTATTAATAAACTGTTGCCATAGCCCAGCTTTGAAGAAGCAAGGGCTTGAGAACAAGACCCAAGACAGATAGATTAGATCTTGGTAAATTAAGAGGACTTCATAACTGTTTGAATGTAAGAAATGAGGGAAAAGAGGATTTCATAACTGGATGTAAGAAATGAGGTATTTTAGGAGGATTCTGAGGTTTCTCTAATGATTTTTTTTTGCACTTCACAATATATTTTATTTGATCCTTACAATAACCTTATGAACTATACTTTTTTTCTTTTTAATTAAATCTTTATTATTCAGATTATTACATTTGTCTCTTTTTTCCCCTCCATAGCTCCCCTCCACCCAGCTCCCACCCCTCCCTCTACCCTTACCTCCCCCACCATTGATGAGTCCATAGGTGTATGATTTTTGTCCAGTCACACCCTGTACACCCCTCCCCCCATTCCGCCTGAGAATTACCAGTCCACTCTCTTTCTGTGCTCCTGATTCTATTATATTCACCAGTTTATTCTGTTGATCAGATTTTTAATTCACTTAATTTTTAGATTCACTTGTTGATAGATATGTATTTGTTGTTCATAATTTTTTTATCTTTTACCTTTTTCTTCTTCCTCTTCTAAAAGAGTACCTTTCAGCATTTCATATAATACTGGTTTGGAGTTGATGAACTCCTTTAGCTTTTTCTTCTCTGTGAAGCTCTTTATCTGCCCTTCAATACTGAATGATAGCTTTGCTGGATAGAGTATTCTTGGTTGTAGGTTCTTGCTATTCATCACATTGTATATTTTTTGCCACTCCCGTCTAGCCTGCATTGTTTCTGTTGAGAAATCAGCTGATAGTCGTATGGGTGCTCCCTTGTAGGTAATGAACTGTTTTTCTCTTGCTGCTTTTAATATTCTCTCTTTGTCTTTTGCTCTTGGTATTTTAATTATGATGTGTCTTGGTGTAGTCCTCTTTGGATTCATTTTATATGGGATTCTATGTGCTTCCTGGACTTGTAAGTCTATTTCTTTTACCAGATGTGGGAAGTTTTCAGTCATTATTTCTTTAAGTAGGTTTTCAGTATCTTGCTCTCTCTCTTCTGCTGGCACCCCCACAATTCTGATGTTGGTATGCTTGAGGCTGTCCCAGAAGCTCCTTACATTATCTTCACATTTTTGGATTCTTTTCTCTTCTTGCTTTTCCAGTTGAGTGTTTTCTGATTCTTTATATTTCAAATTTTTGACTTGATTCTTGCCTTCCACTAGTATGCTATTAGGTCTCTGTATAATATTTTTTATTTCAGTCAGTGTATGTTTAATTTCTATTTGGTCCTTTATCATCTCTAGTTGGTCCTTTTGCATTTCTAGTTGGATCTTTTGCATCTCTAGTTGGTCCTTTTTCATTTCCTCTTGGGACTCGCTAACTTTATCCAACTTTTCTAGGATATTCTTGAAAAACCTTATAAGCGTGGTTTTGAACTCTATATCTAGTCATTTGTTTTCCTCAATTTCTTTTGTTTGTGATCCCTTCCCTTGTCTCGGCATTTTCACTATGCTGGGAGAACTTCTGTGTTGGATTCAGCCTTATGATACCAGACTTTCAAAACCGCAGAAGCCTCTCTGTTGAGCTTGGGAGGGGTGGAGTCTCAGGGCTTAAGGGACCGCCTTGCCGTCCAGTCAGCCCCGCCCTCCACGGCCCCTGAGTCTCACGTGACTGG
>JAAGEH010000040.1:9243859-9511430 GCA_011751065.1 Lasiurus cinereus | reverse complement strand
CCCTCTCTCTCTCTCTCTCTCTCTCTCTCTCTCTCTCTCTCTCTCTCTCGCAGTGCCTCTAGACTGCTGCCCCTCCGGTTCCCCTGTGCTCCGGGACCACACGAGTCTGGGTCTCCAGGGTTTTGCCTGAAACTGGGGTTTAGTGGAGTTAGAAGTGGCACAGTTGGGAGGGTCTGTCTCCTGCCCACTCGCGAAAGCCAGTGGCACAATCAGCAGTCAGTCCTCTGCCCGCAGTGCCATGTGCGCCACCAGACTTCTGATCTTTTGCGATTCTCCTAAATTTCCGTGCACCTCTGCCTTTTCACAGTCCACACTCCCCCGAATGATTTTCGGCTGAATCTGGGGTTTAGTCTCATAGGATAAGGAGTTCAATGCCGTTGGGAGTCTCCGTCTCCCTCCCGCCAGAGAAAGCCAGCCAGGTTCGCCGTCACCTGTTCTCTCCACACACGCGTCTCCGTACCTCAGCATTTATAGCTCCTCTGGGTCTCTGTGAGCCCCTCTCTTTCCTTCTAGTTGTAGAATTTCCATTCCGCCAGCTTTCCTGTGGTTCTGGATGATGTCCATTCTGTCTTTTAGTTGTAGTTTTGAAATTGTTGTGCGAGGCAACAGTGTAGGTGTTTACCTATGCCGCCATCTTGGATTCTCTCTCTCTAATGATTTTAAGTTGTTAATCCATTCACCAAAAATGGTGATACAAGAATGTGAGCATATTTGAGAGGAATTGAGGAAGAAAATGGTTATGTTTAAATTGATTTTGAGGTGCATGTAGGCCATATAAGTAAAGATGGTTAGTTGGCAGTTGTTTATAACATGACAAAAGCTTAGGGTGAGGAAGAGATAACTGAGCTGTAGATAAAGGTTTAGGTGTCACCAGCAAATAGTTATGTAAGCCCTTTTGGAGAAAAGGACATGAACATTAAGTGCCCAGTAAATTTACTCTCATTAATTGCTTTCTTTAAGAAAATCTTTTTAAGTACCTATTTGTTCTGAATTTTATGGTAAGCCTGAGGAATATAAAGCTAGAAAGGGTGGCCTTTGCTGTTAAGGAGCAATTGAAAGAAATGATATTATATAATAAGGTAAGTGTTGTGGTAGTGATAACAGAAGAGGTTATCGGAATAGAAAAGTGTAATTATCTTAGCCTGGAAGTGTAGGGGAAGACTTCTTGGAAATGACAGCTGTTTATTCTAGAAGGGTATGCACCAGGAAAAGATTGGTAGGAAGAGTATTCTGGAGAGGGAGGAGCATCATTAGCTAAGGCATGATGGGGAGGGAGGAGCATCATTAGTGGCATGAGTAGCTGAAAAAACATGAAGTGTGGTAGTTACCCAAAAGATTGACATTTTGAATCTTAAATGTGAGACAGGAATGGTAGGAGATGGGCTTTTAGACAGTAATATAGATAATGGTGAGCATGGACAAAACCACTAAAAGATTTTTAGTTGGAAGTGACAGAAAATGTTATTGAAGCAGTCTTGAAAAGTATATGCAAGGGCAATTGATGTTGGAGTTGAAATTTCAGCCAGAGGATATACTTTGAACAAAAGCCCATAAATGTGTGAAATAGCAGGTCAGTTTTCTAGATTTATAGTGCTTTATTATTGGGGTATTTTGTTTGTTCATTTGTTGTTTATTTTGTGTGTGTGTGTTTCTTAATGAAGAGTGTGGAATGCAAAGAATAGCATGGAGATGAAAAAGTGGTAGGGGCCATATCTTGGAGGGTCTTGTACACCTTGTCGAAGAACTTGAACATTATCCTGTCAAGGTCGCTCTAAGCACTAATTATAATAGAGCTGAAGAATGGAGATGAGGAGTCAGTAGGCTTGGTGAGATTTGAGGACCTGACCTAAAGAAGTAGCAGAAGGAATGGAGAAATCAAATTAAAGGAGAACAACAGTTTCCATTCTTGCTATACACCAAGAGCATCTGTTGAGCATTTTAAAAATGTAGCTAATGGCATCACATTACTGGAGTTTCTGATTTGCTAAATCGAGGCATGGGCCTGAGCATCTTATTTTGCTTTTCAATTTTACATTAACATACAATAAAATAGATTTTATTTTTTTTTTGGTGGGCAGTTCCATTAATTTTACCATGTGATTATTTGTGTGACCTCTACCATAATTGGGATACAGAACAGTTCTAACACCTCAAAAAATTATCTCTTGATAACTCTGTATAGTCACACCATTCTTCCCCATTTCTAACCCCTGGCAATCACTGCTTTGTTCTGTGTCACTGTATTTTATCTTTTTGAGGTCATATACATTGAATCAGATATTATGTAAGCATCTGAGCCAGGCTTCTTTCACTCAGAATGTCTTTGAGATTCATCCAAGATTGCTGAGTAGCTTTATGTTATATGGATGTACTGCAGTTTGTTGTTCTGTTACCCAGAAGAACATTTGAGTGTTTCAGGATGACTAGAGCTACTGTAAACATTAATGTATAGATTTTTATTTGAATGTAAGTTTTTATTTCTCTAGCATAAAGGGGATTGCTGGGCATATGGTAACTACATACAGTATTCAACTTTATAAGAAACATTCAAACTGGTTGTACCCGATAAATATATGAAAAATGCTCAAGGTCTCTAATCATCAGTGAGATGCAAATTAAAGCTACAGTGAGGTATCACCTCACACCTATCAGAATGGCTACTATCAATAAATAAGTGCTGGCAAGGATGGAGAGAAAAGGGAACCCTTGAGCACTGTTGGTGGGAATGCAGACTGCTGCATCCACTTTGAAAAATCATTTGGAGTTTATCCCAGAAATTAAAAATGGAACTGCAATTTGACCCAGCAATTCCACTTTTGGGTATATATCCGAAGAGTCCCGAAACACCAATCAGAAATAATATATGCACCCCTATATTCATAGACTGTTATTTACAATAGCCAAGATCTGGAAACAGCCCAAGTGCCCATCAGTAGATGAGTGGATAAAAAAACTATGGTACATTTACACAATGGAATATTAAGTGGCTATTTAAAAAGCAAACAACAACAAAAAAACTTCTTATCCTTTGTGACAGCATGAATGCATCTGGAGATTATTATGCTAAGAGAAATAAGCCACTCAGAGAAAACAAATACCATATGATTTCACTGATATGTGGAATCTAATGAACAAAATAAACTGACAAACAAAATAGAACTAAAGGTATTTACATAGAGTGACAAATTTGAGAGGGGAGGGTAGTATGGAGGACTGGATAAAGGACAGTGAAGGCATTAGCTAAAAATCGTATATGCATAGCCCATGGACACAGACAATTGTGTGGAGAGGACTATGAGAGGGGAAGAGGGGGTCTAGGTGAAGATGGGTAAAGGGGGTAAGGGGATGGGGAACATTTGCAATAGTGTCAACAATAAAAAATTTAGATAAAAAATAACCATTTTACATTCTCACCACCAGTGTCTGAGAGTTCCAGTTGCTCCACATCCTTACCAACTCCTGCTGGTGTCTGTATTTTAACCTATCTTAATAGTGTATAATAGTATCTCATTGTTTCCATTGGCATTTCCTTAATGGCTAATGGTGTTGGATATATTTTCAGGTATTTATTTGCCATGTACATATCCTTTTGGTGAAGTGCCTTAAAAGTCTTTTGCTTATTTTTAAATTTAGTTATTTGTTTTCATACTGTTGAGTTTTAAGAATTTTAAAATATACACATTGTACATATTTAAAATATATATACACATAAATTCCTTGGTGAGACATATGATTTGCAAATATCTTCTGTAGCTTACTATTCATTTTCTTAACAGTGCCTTTTCCAGAAAAAAAAAGTGTTTAATCTTGATAAAGTCAAATTTAGTAAGTTTTTTAATGTCTCACTGTTCTAACCCCATTTGTTGAAAATATTATTCTCCCCCCCCCATTTAATTGCCCTTGTACCTTTGTAAAATATCAATTGGCTATATTTTTGTGGGCCTGTTTAGTGATTTCTGTGTCTAGACTTTCTGCAGTACGACATTGTTTTAATTATTGTAACTTTAAAGTCTTAAAATGGATATTGTGTATCCTCCCATTTCATTCTTTATCATAATTATTTCATCTATTCTAGATAGGTTGTTTTTCCTTATAAATTTTAGAATTCCCTTACCTAGATGCAGAAAATTATGTTGGCAGTGGGTTCAATCAATTTGGAAATCAATTTGGGGAAAATTGACATCTTTATTGTATTGAGTCTTGCAATTTATGAACATGACATGTCTCTCCTATTTTTAATTATTTTATTTCTTCCAGTATATATTCTGTACATGTTTTATTAAGTTTATACTTAAAAATTTCATTTTGGGAGGAGTGATTATAAGTGTTGTTTTTTAAAATTTTGGTTTCCAGTTATTCATTGATACTGTATAGAAATTTCATTGATTTTTGTGTGTTAAAACCTCATTAAATGCATTTGTAAGTTTTAAGAGTTTTTCTTCTAGATTTCATTGGAATTTTTTACTTAGACAATCATGTCATCTATGAATAAGAAGAGTTTTATTTCTTTCCTTTCCGATCTATATGCCTTTTCTTTTTCTTGTCTATTGCACTGACTGGAACAGTCAGTATAAAGTTGAATAGAAATGGTATAAGTAGACATTTATGCCTTTTTCCAGATCTTGGGGGAAAGCATTGTTTTTCACCATTAAGTTTGGGGTTAACTGTAGGTATTTTGTAGCTACTCTTAAAGTTGAAAAAATTCCTTTATTGCTAGATTGCTGAGAGTTTTTATCATGAATGGATGTTGAATTTTGTCAGATGCATTTTTTTCTGCATGAGTTGATACTATCATGTGCCTTTTCTTTTTTAGCCGGTTTACGTGGTGACTGACATTGGTTGATTTTTTTTTTTTAATATTGAATTAGCCTGGGATCCTTGAAATAAATCCCAGTTGGTCATGGTGTATGATTCTTTTTATAGATTGCTAGATTCTATTTGCTAATATTCTGTTGAGGATTGTTACATTTATATTCATGAGTGATACTCATCTGTATTTTCTTTTTCTATACCGTCCTTGTTTGTGCAATGCAATTCTGACACTTAAGTACCCAGGGTCAAGTCACATTTGACAGGTTTGGTTTAGGGCACAGTCCTCTACAAAAGTGTACTCACTTCAGACACCAGCCCCAGGCTCAAAGTCCCCAGACCACCCAGAGTTCTGTATAACCAACTTGCTATAAATTCAGGGTTCTCACCTAACTCCTCTAGTTTGCTAGAATAATTCACAGAACTCAAGAAAGTGCTTTACTTAGGATTTCAGTTTTATTATAAAGGATACAAATCAGGACCACCTAAGAGACCCATAGGGCAAGGTCTTGGAGAGCCGAAATGCAACACTTCCTTGTCCTAAGGATGCATCACCTTTCCACCAGATCAATGTATATCGCCAACCTAGTAAGCTCACCCCAGCTTCGGGTGTCCAGAGTTTTTGATGTGGTTTCATTACTTAGACATGATTGATTAAATCATTTGCTACACAATTGAATCCAATCAGCAACCCTCCTCCACTCTCTGGAGGTCAGGCTGAGATCATATGGCTCAAAGCAACATAGTTGGTCTTTCTAGCAAGGCTAGCCCCTATCCTGAAATTACCCTGGAGTCCCAGCACCAATAACAAAGAGTCTTACAATTGGGAAAATTCCAAGGTTTAGTGGCTTCTTCCTAGGACCAGGGACAAGACAAAGGCCAAACAAATTCTTAATTACACTACAGTCCAATTTTTAATTCATAAAATGAGTTGAAAAGTTATATGTTCTCTTTTTAAAAATAGTTTGGAGGCCTTTTATTTTTTTAACACCTGTACCATGAATTTATAGGAAAAAGCAGCTCAGGCTCCTTTTCATTGGTTCTTGCCGAGTGTGCTTCTCTGGGTGGAGTAGGTCGGTGTCCCAGGTACCTTTCTCTTTGGCTTTGTTCTTTTTCTGATCATTTTCCCTTACAGGGTTTTGGCTGTTACAGTGCTTAATATGCTCAATAAGTATATTAATTCTCTTGGAAAGAATCTTGCCCTTAATTGTTTGTTTACATTGCCCACTGCATGCTAGGTAACACTGTATACTCCTCCTGTTTTGACATGGTAATATTTGTGAGGCATTCCTTTTTAAACAGTGCCCATTCCCTTGATGTCTACAATATTATCTTTCTTGCAGATTCACATGTATGTGGCCAAAGGAACAACTCCATGTGTTCTTAAAGACCTAGAGAACATATAGTGGGTGCCTCTCCTCTTTTTCTTTGTGCTAATCATTTTGGAGAATTATTGGAAGATGGTTGGTTCTGTTTTATTACATTTTTTGAAGGATGTTGTATATAAATGGTGTTAATTTTTCTACAGACATTTGGTAAAATTCTCCAGTGAAACCATCTGTTCCTGGAGATTTCATTTTTCATTGTTTTAAAATTATGAATTCGATATATTTAATAGTTGAAGAACTATTCAAATTATTTCTTTTTGGGTGAATTATAATTTTTAAGGAATCGCTCCATTTCATGTCAGTTGTCAAATTTATATGTATAGTATTGTTTGCATTAGTCCCTTTTTAATGTCTGGTGTTTTTAGAACTATCCTATTTTATTTTAGATATTGATAATTGGTAATTACCTTTTCTTTTTCTTGCTAGAGGTTTGTCAAATTTTTTTATCTTTCCAAAGAGCCAGCTTTTTCTCTTTAGACATTTTTTTAACATTGTTTTTCTGTTTTCAGTTTCATCTCAGGGCTTTATTATTTCTGTTTGCTTTAGTATATACTGCCCTTTTTCTATTTTCTTAATGTGTGATCTTAGGTTTGAGAAGTTGTCCTTTTAAAAAAATATTATGAAATTGGTGAGAACACTTAAATTCTACTCTTAGCAGATTTCACTTATACAATACGATGTTATCAACTGTAATCACCACATTATGTATTAGACTTTATTAATATATAACTGACTAGAGGCCTGATGCATGAAGATTCGTGCAAGAATGGGCCTTCCTTCCTCTTGCTGCTGGTACCGCTTTTGTTCAGGCCCCAGAACTAACTGCCCAGAGTCTCAGAGCAGCTGGGGGAGTGTGGAATGCCTGCTTCGTCACCATGGTGATGACGCAAGCATCCCACCCTTGGCTGCTAGGGCCAATGTATGCAAATCAAACCACCATACTTGTTGGGTTGATTTGCATACTCAGTCCTGATTGGCTGGTGGCATCGCAGAGGTATGGTCAATTTGCATCTTTCTCTTTTATTAGTGTAAAAAGTTTATACCCTTTTACTAATCTCTCCCTGTTGCCCTCATAAGCACACCCCTTCTCCAGGCTGTAGCAGCTACCATTCTGTTCTCTATTCTTATGCTTTCAGTTTTTTAGATTTCCACAAAAAAAGTGATACCAGGCAGTATTTATTTTTCTCTGTCTGGCTTGTTTCACTTAGCATAATGCCTCTATAATCTTGCATGTTGCCACAAGGCTGAGAAATACTCCAGTATATGTGTGAGTGTGTGTGTGTGTGTTTGTGTGTGTGTGTCTCACATCTTCGTTATCTATTCATCTGATTTGTGTGGTTTTTTTAAAAAAAATATTTATTATTTTCAGAGAGGGACAGAGAGAAAAATCAGTGATGAGAGTGGAACATTGATGGGCTGCCTCCTGCTTGCTCCCTACTGGGAATTGAGCCCTGCAACCCAGGCATGTGCCCTTGACCAGAGTCAAACCAGGACCCTTCAGTCCACAGGCTGATGCCCTGTCCAACTGAGCCAGACCGGCTAGGGCTCCATTCATCTGTTAATGGACACTTAGATTGTTTGTGTATCTTGATTAATATGAACATGGAAGTACAAATCTCTCTCTGAGCTAATGATTTTATTTTCTTTTTATATACCGTATACCCAGAAGTAGAATTGCTAAATCGTATATGATAGTTCTATTTTTAATTTCTTGGGGATGCCTTTCTCTTTGTCTGTCTGTCTCTCTCTCGATCTCTCTTGATCTCTCTCGATCTCTCTAAAATCCATAAGCATTCTATTGTGTAGATGTACCACCGTTTTTTAATCCACTCATCTGCTGATGGGCACTTAGACTGTTTCCAAATTTAGCTGTTATAAATTGTGCTGCTGTGAACCATAGGGGCGATATATCCTTTCTGTTTGGTGTTTCTGATTTCTTGGGATATATTCCTAGTAATGAACTTACTGGGTAAAATGGGAGTCCCATTTTTAATTTTTTGAGGAAATGCCATACTGTTTTCCACAGTGGCTGCACCAGGCTGCATTCCCAGCAGCATTCCTTTTTCTAAGCATCCTCATCAGCATTTGTTCATTGATTGATAGCCATTCTGATAGGTGGGAGATGGTACCTCATTGTCGTTTTGATTTGCATCTCTCAGATGATTAGTGGCTTTGAGCATTTTTTCGTTATGTCTCTTGGTCTTCTGTATATGTCCACTTTCGAAAAGGTTCCATTTTGGTCCTTTATCCATTTTTTAATTGGGTTGTTTACCTTCCTTTTGTTAAAGTGTATAAATTCCCTATGAATTTTGGAGATTAAACCCTTGTCAGATACAACATTGTCAAATATGTTCTCCCATGCAGTGGGCTCTCTTGTTTTGTTGATGACTTTTTTTGCTGTGCAGAAGCTTTTTCTTTTGATGTAGTCCCATTTGTTTGTTTTCTCTGTAGTTTCCATTGTCCAAGGAGATGTATTGGTAAAGATATTGCTATGAGATATGTCTGATATTTGCTGCCTATGGATTCTTCTAAGATTTTTATGGTTTCCTGTTTTACACTTAAGTCTTTTATCCATTTTTAGTTGATTGTGTATGGTGTAAGTTGGTGGTCTAGTTTCATTTTTTTATATGAATCTGTCCAATTTTCCCAATACCATTTATTGAAGAGACTGTCTCGACTCCATTGTGTACTCTTACCTCCTTTGTCAAATATTAATTGAGCATAATGACTTGGGTCAATTTCTGCATTCTCTGTCTTTCTTGTGTCAGCACCAGGCAATTTTGAGAACAGGGGCTTTGTAATGTAGCTAGATATCTGGTATTGTGAGCCCTCCAACTTTGTTATTCTTTCTCAGGATTGCTGTGGCTAATCAGGATCTTTTTTATTCCATATAAATTTTTGGAGAGTTTTGTTCTAGATCTGTGAAATATACCATTGGCATTTTAATGGGGATTGCATTGAGTATAAATTGCTTTGAGTAGTATGGACATTTTAATGATGTTGATTCTATCAATCTATGAACATGGTATATCCTTCCACTTGTTTATATCTTTATCTATTTTTTCAACATCCTGTAGTTTTCTGAGAAAACTACACCTCCTTAGTTAAGTTTATTTCTAGGTATCTTAATTTTTTGTTGCAGTGAAGCACAATACTTCTTAACTATCTTGTTTGTGAAAGTTTAAATTAGGTGCTGCACGGGCAGGCTAAGTAGCCATCTCAGATGGTGACTGAAAAAAAATTGAATTTATTTAAAGAAAAAGATATGGAAGATGGGGATATCATATCCAAAGGGAAGGGCTACACAGATTCAGGGAGTTAGCCCAGGACAAGCTGCCTGCTGCCCATTGCTCCCCTGGTTGCAAGTCTCTTTGGGCCCTTAGAGATCCGTTGATACATACCTACGGGGCAGTGACATGGGTGTGCTCCTTGGAGGGAGAATGCACACTGGGTTCTTTTTCCTGAGCCTATTTATCTCTTTATTACAGGTGGAAATCTTAGGGGAAGTCTCAGGGGAATCTTAATAGAATATTCATCAGCTTTCCAGGTGTGCACTTTCAAGGTCACTGATTTGTCAGTGCCAAGGCATCATTACTCAATGTAGCTGGTCCTAAGGCATCTATAGTGCCATTTGTCTGTTTTTGCTGCTTTTCTGGGCCTGGAGCTGAAATACAGCTGAGGGCTAGATGTTATCTTTAAGGAGGAAAAGGTCAGGGTGGCCTAAAACACCTGACTAGCGATATGAAAGGTCACAGGTCCAAACCACATGACCAGTGCTGGGGGGTAGAGAGGATAGGTTACCTTGGGAGGAGGTTCTTGTTTTGCCCCTTGCTAGGCATCCAGGGCTTTCGGCCCTGGTGACTTAGTGTACCTGGCTCATCATCCTTGCTCTGGGGGTCTAACAGTTTCCTTATCCAAGCTCATAGAACATGAGACTAACTTTTCATGTTCCTGGCAGTGCTTTTGTGCTTCTCATATCTCATCTCTCTTGCTTTTTCCAATTATTTATTGCTGGGTAATAAGCCACTTAGGAGTTAGTGGTGTAACACAGTGATCATTTTATTATGCTCACAGATTCTGTGTGTCAGGAATTCATATGGGGTATTTTGCTGTTCCAGTGTCTGGGGTCTCAGCTAGGAAGACTCAGGTGACTGGAGGAGGTGTGAATGTCTAGGAACGGGAATCCTCTGGAGGTTTATTCATTCACTCACATATCTACTTCCTGGGCTGTGATGACTTGAAAGCTGGGCTCAGCTGGGATTGTTGACTGAACCACTTACATGTGGTCTCCATGTGGCATAATGCCTCTCACATCAGGGCCATTGGGTTTCCAAAGTGAGTGTCTGGAGACTCAGCATTCTAAGAAATTGAAACAGGAGCTGCGTGCCTTTTCTGACTCCTTTATAAACACTGAAGGGAAATTTTTCCATTAAATTAGATATATGTATTTTACAGTGTCTTGTATAGTCATAAGTAGAAAAAAATGGTTAAATATCATTTGTACATGGTCAGGAAGTTACAGATTTCACCTGATAATTTCCTTGAGGTCGTCACAAGAGCGGTGCCTTTACATTCTGTGACTTGAATACAGCATACATAATATTCTGTTCTTAATATTAATTCTGGTTAATATAAATAGTTCCTTGACCAAAACACACACACAACACACACAACACACACAACACACACACACACACACACACACACACACACACACACAAAACTTAGAGAAAAGGAAATGTGCTTTGGGAATTAAATCTGCAATTTTAACATTCTTGTTAATGTATTTTTTGTGTTCTTTCATAAAATTAATTTGTGTAAATTAATGCATTTAGCTACAATAGAATTTTAGTATGTGTTTTGAATTTGTATGCTTTCCAGTTTGTTACAGAAATTAAAAATTAGTTTATATAACCTGTAATCAGATTACTTAATGATCGTTGTTCTGTTGTCAAGTTTTCTAATGTATGCTTTTTTCCCCACCCACAGAGGAAATCAAAGTGGAGACTGAAAAACAGAGGTTAGTTGAGTTTCTTTTTTTTAGTAAAAATAATTTGTAAACTTGTCAGTCGTGGCCACAATAATGATAAAGTTACCTATATTTTAGTCAGACAAATATTTCCATTTGATCTTTAAAATAAAATCAATTTTTAAAATGGTTTTTAAGAAAAAAATTGTAATCATACTTATAAATATATAAGGGAATTTCTGAAATACCATAAGACACATTTTTAAAGTCTTTGCTTAGACTTTTAGAAATATTACTAAATATTTAGTAACCTAATTATTTAAAGTAAATGATTACTTTCTTGCATTTAGTCACAGCTCTGGCTACTAGTTTTTGATCTATAGCAAATCATTTAATTTCTGGGTGTGGTTTCCTTGTGAAATAATAAGGGAAGATGAAAACTGGTTTAGCAAGGTTCCTTTTGGAACTGAAATTCTGTGTTTTTATATGCGTTTATCATCAATATGATAAATGTAGCATTCTATTTAGACCCTTTTTTTCCCTGTAGTCCTCCTCATGGAGAAGCAAAAGCTGGATCAAGCACCCTTCCACCAGTGAAATCAAAGGCAAATTTTATCGAAGCAGACAAGTACTTTTTACCCTTTGAATTGGCCTGCCAGTCCAGATGTCCCCGCATAGTTAATACATCTCTAGATTGTTTACAGGTATGTATAAAATGGCTTTAGCTGAAAACCATATCCAACTGGAATGTGTTTCTGAACATTACTCACAATTGATAATTCAGAAATTTTCCATGATAGCTTTTAATATGCTTTTAGGTAAGAAACCAAATTGTTGCTTATATTCAAGAGAGACAATAGTAGTTGCAAAAATGTTTTTAGTTTAAGGGTAACAAAAATCATTAGTTTAGTGAATCACAGAATCTTTACTAAGATTATCTATCAATAATGAAAGTGTTGATTTGGTCTCTTTTTTCATAAGTGAAATACAAGAATCATACTTTTAACCTGCCTCTGATGATACATGCATCATTATTAAATGCCTGCTATTTTATATAAGACAATAGGTTAATATTGACAGCTTAGTATTTATATTCTCTGTTGGACTTTATCTCTGACCTTCATTTATATCAGGAAAATTTCTTAAGTCTTTTATTCTGTTTTACTTATGTGGATTCCCTTACATATTTGTAAGACAAACCTCCAGATTTAGAGGTCTTGCTCTTTTCAGGTGCTTTCACTTTTGGTTCATTATACCATTTTATACCTATTTAACAGTGGAAAAGACAGTATTCTTTTGATTTGTTCTTAAGATAAGTTAAGGATAAGTTTATTTGATTTCTGACCTTGTTTTTCTTGAAAAATTAAAACTATAATACCTGAGGCTTTTCAAGTGATTTATTGTAGCCAATGTATGGAAATTCGGTTTTCTTCTTATTCACAGATCTAATTTGGAAAGAGATTTTGGGTCATTAAATGAGTAAAGATAGCTTTTACAAAAGCACTATTAATACTGTTTAGATAAAAAGCAGTAAGCTATTCTAATTCATCAGAAACAACTAACTTCTAGGGCTGGCTTTCTCAAAATTTCACCTGATAGTTTTGTTGTAGTTATTATTCTGTTTTCATGGTAATTGCAGTGTAAATAATTTCACACGTTTATAGCTAATAAAGCTTTATTCATGAAAAGTTGGTATCGCCTTGATTTTGACTATGCTTTAATGATTTATGTAATAATTTTAATATATATTCAATTATATATTATAATTTTAATGTATATTTAATTAGTAGACATATTAGTTAGCTTAATTAGATTATTTTCTTTCTCCATTTCAGAAGCTTATTGCTTATGGGCACTTGACTGGCAATGCTCCAGATAGTACAACACCAGGCAAAAAATTAATTGATAGAATTATAGAAACAATTTGTGGCTGTTTCCAAGGTCCTCAAACAGATGAAGGAGTTCAGTTGCAAATAATAAAGGTAAATAATTATATAAAGTGAATATGTTATTTTTAATCTATATTTTTAAAAAGTCTTTTACCTTGGAAAATATTTAGAAAGGTAATTTTATGTGCTTTCTAGGTATAATAGGGGTTATTTGGGTGCTTTTTAGATCCTATATCAGGGGATTTTGTTGTTGAATGTCAAGTGTTTTTTAGAAGACTATATTTTCAAATATTTTTATTTTGAAGATCTCAGTTTAGGTTTGGGATCTCAGCATCTTCCAGAGTGTTTCAGTTTCTGTCATGTTTACCATACATATTGCATCTTTTGAGCTTTAGGGTTCCATTTGAGGGTCCCATGACCCCTGTAGTTTCTTCTGTACTGCCTGACCCCTTGTAGTCTTTCTTCTAGACCCATGCTTCATCAGATGGACTTCTTATGTACTAGTTTTCCTGATGCCCTTACACCTGTCCATCTGTTGAACCTGCTCTACTAAACCCTGTCCTGGGTTTATGCTATATTCCTGGCTAATGAAACTCCTTAAAGAAAATTACTCAGTTGTGTTTTTAGTATGTTATAAATATTGAGTTCTTCCTTTTTTCTTTTTCTTTTTTCCTTTTTGCTTATCCTTACCTGAGGATATTTTTTCCATTGCTTTTTCAGAGAGAGTCAGGAGCAGGGGGGAAGAGGAAGAAGGGATGGAGAGAAAGGAAGAAGGAGAGGGCGAGGGCGGGTTGGGGAGAGAGAGAGAGAGAGAGAGAGAAAGAGAGAGAGAGAGAGAGGAGAGAGAAGAGAGGAGAGAGGAGAGAAAGAAACAGAGAAGGAGAGAGAGAGAGACCTTGATGTGAAAGAGACACATTGATTGTTGCCTCCCACACGTGCCCCGGGGAGGGAACCCACAACCCAGGCACATGCCCTTGATCAGGAATCGAACCTGAGACCCTTCAGTCTGTGGACGGATGTTCTGCCACTGAGCCACACTGGCTAGGGCTGTATATTGAATTCTTTATGTTACCACTAATGGTAGTGGTGGTATGTTTATATATCAATAAAATTATCTTGTATAAATAGTACTTTTGAAATTGCTTACATGTGTAAAGTGTTCCTTCATGTATGAATGTAGACCCTTCTGAGTCTTTCAGTTTCATAGCTGTATTTAGTTCATGAGTCATATTATATCTTTATTATAAAAAGTTGTCCAGACTGTTTGGCCTATCATTTGCAATTTCATGTCAGTCGGTCATGGCTTATCTAGCATATACTCAATGCTATTGTACAACATAAAAGGACAAAAGAATGAGTTTTGCTTTTGAGAAATTGGCTAGTAAACTGATGTAAGACAATTCACATAAAGTTACTCACTTTATTGGATGATTTACTTTAGTATTATTTTAAATCCTTTATTTAACTCATTTGTAAACATCATCAGCAATAATAGCAGTGTGTTTATTGAGTCCAGTATTTAAGAAAGATCTCAGAAAAATTTGTAAGTGAATAAGACACATTGTATATCCTCCAAACTTGACACTCTAATTCAGCAACTACAATACTTGAAGCATATCTGTACTTCACTGTGACAGAGTTTTAATGTACATTTTAATAAACTAAATTATATTGAAGTGAAACTTGGGTAGAAACAAATACATTGAATGACTTTCTAGTGTTTTGGGTTTGGGAAGATTATGTAGGAACTATTTATTGCCAATATGAGGAAAACAAAATATTTTAACAGTTGATGATTCAAAGTAGGTAGAAATTTTGTTAGTGCATACAGAAAATTCTATCAGTGTATATCTGACAGTGAAAATGATGTCTGAAAGTTTTAATTTTAATATAAAGATACATTTTTGTGCTGAAATTCTGGATGCAGAAAATTGCTTTAATTGCTTTAACTTTGTTTTTTTTAAGGCTTTACTTACTGCAGTAACATCTCAACACATAGAAATTCATGAAGGAACTGTATTGCAAGCTGTGAGAACATGTTACAATATTTATCTAGCAAGCAAAAATCTCATCAATCAGACAACAGCCAAAGCTACTCTTACTCAGATGCTAAATGTGATCTTTGCACGCATGGAAAACCAAGCAGTAAGTATTTAAAAAGAGAGAGAGATTATATAGAACACCACAAGCATCAAACAGAAAAGGGTTTACAGAAATGTATAATGAAGTCTTTTGTTTTCGTAGAGAAGAATGACTTTTATTTACAGTCCTGTTTACTGGAGTTTTATGGTATTGTTTTGCTTTGAGGTTTACTGCCTTGACTTTGGATAAAATATGTTTTTATTGTTCACAAATAGAATTTGAGTGATAGTGTTTGTCATCATCCTCATGGCAATGTTTATGAATTGATATTTTTATTGCACTCAGCTTAGTAGATAGTGAAAGACTTCCACTCTGTCTTTGTGTACCCCTTAAGAAGTGACCACTGTTAGTTGTTTTTATTTTACTATTTTTAATGTTCTTTGTTTCTGATAGACTGTAATTTGTAATCAGTGTAACATTATTTCTCCAAAATTGAAACAACTTATTTTACAAATATTAGAAATTATTCTATTTCTTCCCAGTTGCAAGAAGCCAAACAAATGGAAAAAGAGAGGCACCGGCATCATCATCATCTTTTGCAGTCTCCAGTAAGCCACCATGAGCCTGAATCACCTCACCTTAGATATCTGCCACCTCAGACTGTTGATCATATATCCCAAGAACATGAAAGAGACCTTGATCCCCATACAAATGAGGTGGATAAAAGCCTTCAGGACGACATAGAACCTGAAAATGGATCTGATATTTCCAGTGCAGAAAATGAACAGACTGAAGCTGATCAGGCAACTGCAGCTGAAAGTAATTTTTTTAAGAAGGGGTTGTGGTGGGTGGTGCATGTGTGAAGGGAAGAGTTTAGGAATTCGTTTTGGTAAAGAAATGTGGAAAAGGGTGTATATGTTCATAGGTATCAGACACATGGTGGTAATTGTTATTCTAGGTGGTAAAAGTTAGTTTCACTTCACCCACAAGCCATCTGTTAATGATACTATGCATTTATTAGCATTTCATGAGCAGTAAAATTTATAGACTTATTTTGGAGAGGTATGTGTTACTAAAGGTTATAAATATCTCTTAGCATGTTATATAGGAGCTTCAGTCTTCTTCTTTTTTAAAAAAATTTAATCTGTATTGTTCAGATTACAATTATTCCTCTTTTTTACCCCCATAGCTCCCCTCCACCTGGTTCCCACCCCACCCTCTGCCTTTACCTCCCCCCTATTGTCTCATCATAGGTGTACGATTTTTGTCCAGTCTCTTCCCACACTCCCCTCACCCCTTTACCCCTGAGAATTGGCAGTCCACTCCCTTTCTATGCCCCTGATTCTATTATATTCACCAGTTTATTCTGTTCACCAGATTTTTAATTCACTTGATTTTTAGATTTGCTTGTTGATATGTAGTTGTTGTTCATAATTTTTATCTTTACCTTTTTCTTCTTCTTTCTCTTTTTTTTGTTTTTTGTTTCTTTTTTTTAAATAAATTATTGTTTAGTTTATTACAGATGTTCCTCTTCCCCCCTCCCGCCATAGCTCCCCTCAACCTGATTCTCCCCCTTCACCCCATACCCTTACCCCCCTACCACTGTCTGCATCCTTAGGTGTAAGATTTTTGTCCAGTCTCTTCCTGCATCCCTCACTCCTCCTTTCCCCTGAGAATTGTTAGTCCATTCTCTTTCTAAGCCCCTAATTCTATTATATTCACCAGTTTATTCTGTTCCTCAGATGTTTTTATTCACTTGATTTTTAGATTCGTTTGTTGATAGGTATGTATTTGTTATCACTTTGTTGTTCATAATTTTTACCTTTACCTTTTTATTCTTCTTCCTCTTCTTAAAGAAAACCCTGCAGCATTTCATGTAATCCTGGTTTGGTGGTGATGAACTCCTTTAGCTTTTTTTTATCTGTGAAACTCTTTATCTGACCTTTAATTCTGAATGATAGCTTTGCTGGGTAGAACACTCTTGGTTGTAGGTTCTTGCTATTCATCACGTTGAATATTTCCTGCCACTCCTTTCTGGCCTGCATAGTTTCTATTGAGAAATCAGCTAGAAGTCATATGGGTACTCCCTTGTAGGTAACTAACTGTTTTTTTCTTGCTGCTTTAAAGATTCTCTCTTTGTCTTTTGCCCTTGACTTTTTAATTATGATGTGCCTTGGTGTGATCCTCTTGGGGTTCCTTTGGTTTGGGGTTCTCTGCGCTTCCTGGACTTAAAAGTCCATTTTCTTTCACCAGGTGGGGAAAGTTTTCAGTCATTATTTCTTCAAATAGGTTTTCAGTATCTTGCTCTTTCTCTTCTGGCATTCCCATAATTCTGATGTTGGTGTGCTTGAAGTTGTCCTAAAGGCTCCTTACACTATCTTCACATTTTGGACTCTTTTTTTTTTTCTTTTTGTTTTTCTGTTAGGGTGTTTTTTGCTTCCTCATATTTCAGATCTTTGATTTGATTCTTGGGGTCCTCTAGTCTGCTGTTGAATTTCTGTATATTATTCTTTATTTCAGACAGTGCATGCTTAATTTCTGACTGGTCCTTTTCCATTTTTTTGGCATTGTCATTAAGATCTTTGAAGGTCTCACTAAGTTTCTCAGATGTCTCAATAAGTTTGTTGGCAGTTTGTAGAAGATTCTTGAGTAACCTTATAAATGTGGATTTTAACTCTATATCCAGTTGTTTGCTTTCCTCTGTTTCTTTTATTCATGACATGTTTCTTCTTCTCCACATTTTGGCTGCTTCCTGGTATTGATGGAGTGGCTTTGTGTGCTAGTTGTCCTTAGGGCCCAGTAGCTCCACCTCCCCAACCACCTGAGGTGGATACTCTTGGTGCACCCCTTTGTGGACTGGGTTCACAGTCTTGTTGTAGTTAAACCTTGATTGCTATTGATACACTGGGAGGAATTGACCTCTAGGCCAATTGACTGTGAGGATTAGCTGTGTCTATTAATGGAAGAACTGCTGTGCTGGAGACACCCCTATGGGGCAGAACTTGCTTCAGTGGGGCTTTGGTGGTCACCAAGTGTGCCTCTTGAGTGTGTCACTTATGTATGTGAGGAGTTGAAATCTGGTGTCCTCTCACACTGACCTCTAGGTACACTGGTTCCTGGATCTCCAAGGAGGTGCAAGTCAGCTAGTATTTGAGGCCACCCGGCAGGAGCTACAGGAAGCTCTGCAGATTTCTCCTCTTTGCTTGGAGTTTGGAAGTTTTGGAGTTGTCTGACCCAGTTGCAATTTGTTAGGTTAAGATGCTAGAGGGCAGGGCCATTCATATGCAAAAGTCACCACACAGCTGGGTGGGTATGTAAATTGGGCGGGGTGGGGCCTCAGGGAGTCTCTAGGCTAGGGTGTGGCAAACAGCAATGGCTGCCAGTCAGCCCTGTTTGCAGCGTTCTGTTCAGTGTCCTGTGTTCCGCGCCCCAATGCAGTAAATGATTGCAGTGCGCAACTCTGCGAGAGAGCCACCCTCCCTTTCTGACCTGATGGCAGACAGTCCAGTTTCTCCTTGTATGAGTCTGGGTCCCCAGAATCTCGCCAGAAACTGGCATAGAGTCAGGAACTTGTAACTCCCTCCCAAATGAAAAACAACAGCGCACATCAGCCCAATATTCTCGTGTCTCCGTAGTTCTGCCTTTCTGAGCCTCTGCACGTCCTACTAGGTCTGGATGCACTTGTTTCTTTCCTTCTAGTTGCAGAACTTCCACTCCGTCAGCTTTCCCGTGGTTCTGGGATAGTTGTTTTGTCTTTTAGTTGTAGTTTTGGTATGGTGGCAAAAGACAGCATGTACAGATATATATCAAATGCTGCCATCTTTCTTTCTCTTCCTAAAGAGTACCCTTCAGCATTTCATATAATACTGGTTTAATGTTGATGAACTCCTTTAGCTTTTTATGGTCTGTGAAGCTTGTTATCTGCCCTTCAATTCTGAATGATAGCTTTCATTCAGAAAATGTGGGGTAGAGTAATCTTGGTTGTAGGTTCTTGCTATTCATCACTTTGAATATTTCTTGCCACTCCCTTCTGGCCTGCATAGTTTCTGTGGAGAAATCAGCTGACAATCATATGGTTGCTCCCTTGTCTGTAATTAACTGTTTTTCTCTTGCTGCTTTGAATATTCTCTCTTTGTCTTTTGCCCTTGGCATTTTAATTATGATGTGTCTTGGTGTGGTTCTCTTTGGATTCCTTTGGTTTGGGGTTCTTTATGCTTCCTGGACTGGTAAGTCTGTTTTTTTCACCAGATGAAGGAAGTTTTCAGTCATTATTTCTTCAAATAAGTTTTTAGTATCTTTCTCTCTCTCTTCATCTGTCACCCCCATAATTCTGATGTTGGTACACTTGAGGTTGTCCCAGAGGCTCCTTACACTATCTTCAAATTTTTGGATTTTTTTTTCTTTTTGCTTTTCCAGTTAAGTATTTTCTGCTTCTTTGTATTTCAGATCTTTGATTCTTGTGCTCCTCTAGTCTTCTGTTAGATCTCTGTATAGTATTTTTTATTTCAGTCAATGTATGTTTAATTTCTAGTTGGTCCTTTTTGATATCTTCTTGCTAAATTTATCCATCTTTTCTAGGAAATTCTTGAAAAACCTTAAAACCGTGGTTTTGAACTCTATATCCTTTTGTTTGTTTTCCTCCGTTTCTTTTGTTTGTGATCTGTCTCCACATTTTTGCTGCTTCCCTGGGTTGGTAGAGTAGCTTTGTGTGCTAGGTATCCTATATGGCCCCCTAGTTCCGCCTCCCCAGTTACCTGAGGTAGACACTCTTGGTGCACCCCTTTGTGGACTGTATGTACAGCCTTGTTGTAGTAAAGTCTTGATTGTTGTTGGTATCACTGGAGGGAATTGACCTCTAGGCCAGTTGGCTGTGAGGGTCAGCTGTGTGTACACAGGGAAAACTTCTGTGCTAGAGACAGCCTTATGAGACAAGTCTTGCAAAATTGCAAAAGCCTCTGTGCTTGGCTTGGATGGGGTGGAGTCTCAGGGCTGAGCAGACGGCTTGGCTTCAGTTAGCCCTGCCCTATAAGGCTCCTGGATCTCAGTGTCCCTCAGTAATTGCTGCAGTACTCTCTGTTTGCATTTGTGCGCTGGCACCTCCAGACCTCTGCCTGAGTTTCTGTGCGCTCCAGGGACTCGTATGAGTCTGGATCCCCAGGGTCTCGCCTAAAACTGAGGTTCAGTGCAGTCGGAACTGGAATTCAGCGCAGTTGTTGAGGTTCCCTCTTCCTCCTGCTAGAGAAAGCCAGCAGTACACTTAGAAGTCAGTCCTCTCTGCGAGCTCTCACGTACCTGCAGACCTCTGTCTTTCAGGGCTCCCCTGAGTTTCCATGTGCTCCGGGGACCCGTATGGGTCTGGGTCCCCAGGGTCTCGCCCGAAACTAGGGGTTCAGTGCAGTTGCTAGAGGAAGCCAGCCAGGCACTCAGCTGCCCATCCTCTCCATGCAAGTGTCTCTGTACCTCAGCATTTTGCAGTTCCTCTGAGTCTCCATGAGCCCCTCTCTTTCCTTCTGGTTATAGAATTTCCACTTATCCAGCTTTCCTGTGGTTCTGGATGATGTCCATTCTGTCTTTTAACTGTAGTTTTGAAATTGTTGTACGAGGCATTCACCTATGCCGCCATCTTGGTTTCTCCCAGTTTTCTTATTAAAATTAGTTTTACAGCAAACCACAGACCCATTTAATAAGATTTTCTGGAATGTGAATAAAAATTTTAGGAGATGATTATGTTATTTAGAAAATATGGTCAAAAAGTGTTGAAATTAAATATAAAAAGAAAATTTTTGAGTAATCATCTGACATGATGTTCTCTGACAGTTTTTCTAAGTAAATTTATAAGGTAAAAGTTAAAAGATTACAAACAGTATTTATCTTATAAGTTTGTTTCTCTAAAAATAGTACATGAAGTCATTTTTTCCTCCAAACATTATCCTCAACTCTAGCTATTTTATAAAACTCCCAGGGAGTTTGCTTGTTGCTTTTGTTCCTCCTTGGGTTGGTATCAGAAAATGATGGAAATTCTGTTCCTCTCCAGTGTGGCGTGTGGAACTAAGCAGGTTAGGGCTCAGGTATAGCTTGTCTGAATCTGTGTTTTTACTTCACCTTGAGGAAAGTCTTCTGTAATCTATTTTAAGCTTTTAATTTTTTTAACCACGTTTTTTTCATAACCTAATAGTGACATAACATCAGTACTGGCATGAATAGATGTTTTACTATTTTTAATATTACTTTATTTTCTGAGAGATAATTTTGATAAGCCAAACATGCATTCACAGTACCCAAGGTAATAGTGAATCTATATTACTTATACAATTTACATTTTCTTAGCCTGCCCTTGTCAAAATTTCCTATACTTTCACTGGAGCTTATAAAGGGGCTTATTCAAAGGGTTAATCACTAATAAAGCTGGGACATTGTATTTTCCTTTATTTTTTTTATCCATACATTCAGTATTTATTTAGCATACCTGGTCATAGGCACTCTGCTAGGACTTGGAGTTAAAAAGCTGATGGAGATATAGCCGTTGCTCTTAGGGTGTTCATGGTCTGCCTGGATGGATGGTCATGCATATTTAAATGAGACATAATGTGGTAAATATCCTGAAGTATCATGTATAATGTAATTCTGCTGAGGAGAGTTAGGACATACTTTTATAGAGAAAGTAATGTTTTAGATGAATCTTGTTGTATAGGGGTAGGTATTGGCTAACTAGAAAATTTAAGAAATTTTCATCAGAAGTAACAACATAAACTGAGACCCAAGGAATGAAAGATCCACTGTACTTACTGTGTGTAAGGTACCTCTGTGGGTACCTTTTTGGATACAGAATTATAAATAAGACATAATTCCCCATGGCATAGTCATGTTTATTTTGGCTTCCAACAGCTGATAAAAATGAAAATTTTATCTGGGAGCCATTGGTTAAAAATGCATGCTCTGCGGTTAGATTATCTGCTTTGACTCACTTACTAGCTGGATGTTATAATCAGCTTCTCTCATCATTTCCTACGTGTAATATTACCCACTCTAATCTATTTCTGTTAGATTATTTATATAAGAATTGACTTGATTCCTTAGTCATTTTGTGCACATTTTAATGACTGTATATTCAGTTATATTGAAACTCTAATTTTCAGGCTAACTAATTTTAGCCAACTAGTGCTCAGAAATACAAAGCTTAAGGATGGTAGAAAAATTATCTGTCAAGATATTTATATGGTTTTAATCCACAGAAGACATTAAATGCTATTGTTAGTGGATTTTTTTAAAAATAAAATAAGGTAACTGATTTGACATGCTTATTTATCAATTTTCACCTTATGGCAGTCAGTATTTTATAGATGCAGCAAACAATAATTTCGATCAGTGAACAATAGGGAAGGAAGGCAGGCTTCCAGAAGCCAGAATTATAAATAATGGTTCTTTATGGAGGTGTGAATAGGGATGAGGTGTAGACAGCAACACTAACAGCTAATATGCAGTCTGAAGCCATTGATGCAGAACATTGGCTCCCAGAACAGGATCCTGGTACCCAACACATCCTAAAGTACTAATTGAGCCTTCCTAATATATTTTGAACATTTCAAAAACACCAGTAGAAATTCTGTTTTTATCTATAATGGTCCATACAAGCTAATTGTAATGTTAAGGTTTTATCAATTCCTTTTGTATTGTTCAGAAGTTCTGGTTGGCAGTTACATGTTTTTAATTAATGTTAAGTTGGAGGATGAGTTCCTTTTTACTTACTAAATTAAATTATACATTGGGTATGTAAATTCTATTGGGGAACAAGTAGTAAGGAAAGACTGGAAATCACTGGTGGGGAGGGCAACATGACCCTATCTCTGCTTCTTTGAGGAGTTCACTATGTTAGAGCACAGTGATGAGCTTGTTGTTATTGGGGAGCCTCATTAATCAAGGCAAGATATAATTACATTGAATATGTTATTTGGAAGTATGGGACATGTTTTAAATGATTCATTTAAAATATTTTTAAAAGTTTTGGTTCTTAAAGGAATAATCTAGAAAATTCACATAGTCACTATTCATTGAATAGTTTGTTAAAGGAATCATTGATGAAACTGACTTGAATTTATATTTTAAATTTTGCTTTATTTATAAATTTTGGTTTAACATGTATTGCTTCTAGTTTTCATTTATCTGATTTTTTCTTTTACTAATTTTTAAAAGAAAGCTTTTCATTATGTTTAATAATAGTTTCTAAAATAATGTTTTCTTTTTAAAGCTTTATCTAAAAATGATATATTATATGATGGAGAAAACCATGACTTTGAGGAAAAGCCACAAGACATTGTACAGAGCATTGTAGAAGAAATGGTGAACATTGTTGTTGGAGGTAGTGTATTCCACTAGGAATTAGTGTATTCTGTCTTACAGTTTTTCATCTGACTGTGAAAATTATTTTTACAATGTGTGGATTTAAAAGGGCAAAATATAACATCTTCCTCAAATCTGTGTGTGTGTAGAAAATATATTTAAACTAGAGGCCAGTGCACAAAAATTGTGCAGGGTGGGTGGTCCCCTTCAGCCCAGCCTGCACCCTCTCCAATCCAGGACCCTTCAGGGGATGTCTTACTGCCAGTTTAGGCACTATCTTAGGGATCATGCCTAAACCAGCAGTTGGACATCCTTCTCACAATCTGGGACTGCTGGCTCCTAACTGCTCACCTGCCTGCCTGCCTGATCTCCTCTAACTGACCTCCCTGCTAGCCTAATCACCCCTAACCACTTCTGACTGCCAGCTTGATCACCCTTAACTGCCCCCCCCTGCCTGCCTGGTCATCCCCAACTTCCCTCCTCCCCCATCAACCTGGTCGTCCCTTACTGCCCCCCATGCTGGCCTGGTCACCCCAACTGCCCCACCCCCGCCAACCTGTTTGCCCCTTACCACCCCCCTGCCAGCCTGGTCACTCCCAACTGCCCCCCCCCCTGCTGGCCAGGTTGTCCCTAATTGTGCCCCGCCTGCCAGCCTGGTTGCCCCTCACTGCCCCCCTGCTGGTCTTGACACCCCCAACAACTGCCCCCCCACCAGCCTGGTTGCCCCAACTCCCCCTTCCACCCCCCGTCCCGCTGGTCTAGTCGCCCTACACAGCCTACTGTTTCATTAGTTGTCAATTTATTTCGGTCACAACAGCCCCTGGATTTTTATATCTTAGGATATCTTTGATTATAGAAGTCCACTGAAACTTAGTAATTCACGATATCTTGCACAGGACTAGCATAGTACCTTGCTACATATACTTCTGGAAATAGGATTAAATTATCTGAACCTGTCCTATTTTCTAGAATTTCCTCTAAAATGTTGGCTCATTGATCTTACCCTTCTTAGTTTTCCTGTGCTATTAAAGATTTTGTCTCTTGTTTATATTTTTCTTAGTAATTTCAGTGGTATTTTTTAAAGGAGAAAGTAAATTAATGGGCTCCATTCAGCACCTTTAAAGGAGATGTTTGCACTTACGTTTGGGGGATAGTTAAAAGAGAAAACAATGGAGAATAATAATATCTAACTCCATTAAGTGATTTTATATGCTTTACTTGCATTTACTCATTTGATCCTTCCCAAACACTGGGATTATTTGGTACAATTTTCCCTTTTTTAAATTTTAATATTTTTTGAGATTTTTAAAATTTTATTTATATTTTTATTTTTTACCCTCACCACAATTTATCCTCCATATACCCTCTTCTACCTCTACCCTCCATCGGTAGGCACTGCCCTCCACACACAATCCGTATGTTTCCCTCATGCTAGCTTATAGTTTTCTTTTAATGGGCAGCATGAAAGAAACAGTGTCTTGAGATAGCTGCTGAGTTATGGCATAGACATGTATGTGTTCCTTTTAAAAGAAATACACATCACACCTTAGAGTAATACTGAAACTTGGTATTATTTACATTATCTATGTTTATCCTATCATAAGTGATTTATTTCTATTTATAGTAATTACAAGTATGATGATTTAGAGTGACATACTAAAAATAGTTTAGGGGTATAGGCCATTATTTTCATAGTAATTTCTAAAGAATATGTTATTAGAAGTATTAATACATATTCTTAAAAAGGGGGGAGAGGGCTCATGGTAAAACAAATTTGAAACTACTGCATATTTTATATCCTTTTGGAGAGCTCAATGCATATTAGCAAGTTGATATTATAATAAAGAAACCTGTTTTCCAGTATTTCCCTCTTATTTGATAATGGGATATTCTTTTGAGAAATTTCTAGTACTATATTAAGGCATTAGCATTCATTAGAACCCAGTTTAAGAAATGCTGATTAAAAGTAAGCTTCTCTTTTGATACATTTAAGCCTTTCATCAGCTGTGTTTCATTGCTAGAGCTACTTAAGAATCATACTTGGATGTATTTCAAATTTATATTTCATATTTACTTACTAGTAAATATGCTAACCTTTAAATGGTACCAGTATGTGTTACTTCATATCATTTATCTGCCACTATTTAATTTTAAATACTCTATGCTTTAATATCCTTAAGTTAAGTCAGGTGTGTTTGTATCTTTCTTATTCTTACAATTGTAGATATGGGAGAAAGGACCATAAATGTAAATGCAGATGGCAACATTGGAACTATAGAGGATGGTAGCGACAGTGAAAATATTCAAGCAAATGGAATTCCAGGAACACCAATTTCTGTTGCATATACACCATCCTTACCTGATGACAGACTCTCTGTCTCTTCCAATGATACTCAGGTATAAATGGGAGTGGAAATTCCTATTAATCTTACACATTTATAGGTCACCAGCACCTTTGGTAAATATATCTAGGTGATAATGCTGACTGATTTCAGTTTGGGGAAATAAAAACTTGGGTGTTTTTTCTCATTGTTATAAATAAAAACAGTTTATTTCTTTAATAAATTGATAGCTAAATTTTTAATTTTACAGTGTTTGTCACTGGTGTTCCCAACTTCCCTAACCCTACCCCCATGGAAATTACTTTTAAAAAGAAAAATTCTTATCACATATTCATAGGATAATTTTAGTACTATAGGAAGAGGAAAAACTTTTAGAAATCTAAGAAACTTCATTTTACCTTTGTTCAGGGCTACAGTGAAATCCATATGATGGAAGTTGCAATTCCTCTCTTTTTTTTACCCTATGTTTTTATTCTTATTCTAAAGGATAAGGGCTATCTTAAATCATTGCTCCATGCACAGGGGGAAGCATTCTTGGCCTTGTTGATCTTTATCAGCTAACAATTTTTAAACATTGCCTTGATGATCTCCATTGTCTTATTTTTATCTGCACAAAGTGCAAAAACAAAACACCCAGTGACGGGTAGTGGAAAGCATAGTTTAGGCTATATATGAAGTATCTTGTCAGAGCATAATGTGCTAGTTTTGTTAGTAATAATATGAACTGGGAAATAGTTGAGGATAGGGGTGTGATGTCAGAGAAACAATGTGACAGATTCCTCATATGGTTTCCCTTCCAATAGAACCTCACCTATTACTGAATTGAACAAAATGTATAAAAGGCTGAAATTATTTTACACTGGCAAATATACTTGTTTACATACTATATTAACTTGTTTAGGAATCTGGAAATTCTTCAGGACCTTCACCTGGTGCTAAGTTTTCCCACATTTTACAAAAGGATGCCTTTTTAGTATTCAGGTCATTGTGTAAACTGTCAATGAAACCGCTGTCAGATGGACCACCAGATCCAAAGTAAGTCATTAGCTATTCTGCCTGACAAATACAGGTTTAAAGTTCAAAATGTACTCTAAGATAGTCTTTGGCTTTTCTTTTGTTCCACTTGTCCTGTTGGATCCTCAAAATATATTTATATATATTTAAAAATGGAGCGTTCCAAAACTGTTAGATAACTTACAGCATACCAGAAGCATAGAATTGTGTCTAGTACAGTAAATACTGACTGGTTGAATGAATTCCTGTTTAAGTTTGTAAGTAACTTTGGAGCCAATGTAGCTCTGTTAACATGTAGCCAGCCTCATGCTAGGCTCTGAAAGCTACCAGTTGATTTATTAAGGGAAATAAATCTTAAAAGTCATAATATAAAATAGGACATCTATAATACTTTTCACAATAAAGATTTTTTTAAAGTCATATGTATTCATTAAGGTCTGAAAAACGTCCTAAGATGATACCTTTCTTCATGGGGAACAGGAAGTACTTTGCAATAGAAGTCTCTCTCTGATTCTCATCAATTATTTAAACTGTAGGAAACTGCCATTTTTTAAGTAATATCTTTCATCTGAGTTAAGTATAACTAATTTCTGCTTGAGATTGAGTTTGGGAGTTATTAGAAAAGCAGAACTTTCTAGGGAAAAAACCTTGGAGAAGGCCTGAGTGACTTTGAAAAAGGGATATTGAAATAAAGGAAATGTAAACAACAATACTTCATTAAAAACCCCAGAGCAATTTGGTTTCTTTGTCAACTAAGAAGAAAGACTAAAGACAGTTATTATAAAAACTAAATTTTCTATAGTTTTATTTTGTGACATTGTACAGAGTCAGTGGGAAACATCTTTTAGGCCCAGAAGGCTAAAATTCTAAAATCTTTTTTGGTCCAGCTCCTGAGAGTCAGAAATATAATTTATTGATTCTTC
This sequence comes from Lasiurus cinereus, assembly GCA_011751065.1. Taxonomy (NCBI): domain Eukaryota; kingdom Metazoa; phylum Chordata; class Mammalia; order Chiroptera; family Vespertilionidae; genus Lasiurus; species Lasiurus cinereus. Next base: position 9,483,677 of record JAAGEH010000040.1, on the reverse strand, counting down.
TGTATTTTTAAAATATGAACTCTTCAGAGAAAGAATTAAGGTTGTTCAGATTTCAGTCTAAACTTCAATTATACCCTATATATTTTGTAAAAGTACTAAAGGTCCTGCGCATGAAATTCATGCACTTAGGGGAAAGGGTGTCCCTTAGTTCAGCCTATGCCCTCTTGCAGTCTGGGTGCCCTCAGAGATTGACTGACAGCTTAGGCCTGCTCCCCAGAATGGACCTACACCATCAGTCAGACATCCTTAGCGCTGCTGTGGAAGTGGGAAAGGCTCCCACCACTGCCGCTGCACTCACCAGCCATGAGCTGCCTTCTGGCTAAGCAGCATTCCCCCTGTGGGAGCACACTGACAACCAAGAGGCACATCCTCGTTAATCATCTGTCCCCTGATGGTCAGTGCGCATTATAGCGACCAGTTGTTCTGCCTTTCATTCGATTTGCATATTACCCTTTTATTGTATAGGATATTTCAATTTTTTTAAATTTCTATTCTCACTGAGGAGAGAAATAACTTTCTTGCTCAAAAATTGACAGTTTTGAGATCTCATTCTGAATTGATGAAGACTTACTTTAAGGATGATATAACATAAGAATTTGGTATTATTGTTAAAGGCCATTTTTACCATGATTTAAAAATGTATTGGCTATAAAAGCTTTAGATGTTTAGGTTTCTCAAATCAAATATAAAAGATGTTTATTAGAAACAGAAAAGAAGGAATTGTTTAAAATACCAAGAATTAAAAGAACAAAAGAAAATATATAAATTTTGAGTAATACTATGTGGGGAAGAGTATTTAATTAGCCCTGAAAAAAAAAAAAAAGAGTAATCTAGTTTTTGGAGAGCTGCTGTTATGAGGAATAATACAAATTAATTATCCTTCTACTTAGTGGGCTTAAACCAAATATTAGGAAATATTTCATGTACATTTAAAAAGACTTTTTTGACCTTCAGGATCTAAAAATTGGAATTGAATACTGAAAGAGATCACATTTTCACCCCCTAGAAACTGTTGTCTTTTCAAAAGAGAATACATGGTTTTCTAGCTTGAGTGCTGTTTTTGTTGTTGTTTTTTACAAAATTAAGGAGCTTTTTACTTATATAATTTTCTTTTTTGTCTTTGCTTCTCCCTCTACTTCATGATCCATGAAGTGTTCTTTTAAGTTGAATTATAATTTGAAACTATCCCATGAAAAACTGGTGTTAAAAATTATGAATGATTGTTTCCCCATTTTGGAAGTTTGTGAAATTTTGTGGTAAAGGAAAACATCAATGAAACTACCCATTATCAGTGTTTGAGCTTACTCATGTACTGTAGTTTTTTTATGTTGTAGTTTTCTGTGCCTCTTTATTTAAAAGTTTGTGAAATTATATGGTACCAGGAAATACCTTAGAAACAACCTATTATTACCATAATGTTAACTTGTCCATACACTATGCCTTCTTTTTTTACATTTTAGGTCTCATGAGTTACGATCCAAGATTCTTTCATTGCAGTTACTTCTGTCCATTCTGCAGAATGCAGGACCTGTTTTCAGGACAAATGAGATGTTTATTAATGCTATTAAGCAGTATCTCTGTGTTGCACTCTCAAAAAATGGAGTCTCATCAGTGCCAGAGGTTTTTGAGCTTTCTCTTTCCATATTTCTTACATTGTTGTCAAATTTCAAGACACACCTGAAGATGCAAATTGAGGTATGTCCTGCATCAAGGCATTGTTGCATTTTGTTTCATGTTCAGTCAAATTATTAATACACAGGAAAGTTTTTCATAATGTGAAATATTTGTATATTATGTGTACTTATCTTTTTATGCACTCATTCAACTAAATGAAACTACAAAGCACTAAGCACTAGGTAAGCACTAAGAATGCAAAATCAAATTAAGACACAGCCCTACTTCAAGGAATTTACACTAGTTGTATGAATGGTTCCAGTTTTCTGGAATTAATTTGATCCTCACAATAACCTTGCCCTTGTGTATGTAGTATGTAATAGTGCTTTTGGTTATTTTAAAAGAAAGCTCAAAATATGTACTTTGTGTACATGGTTTTAAGTCACTTAAGCTTTAACACTTTAAAAAGGTAATTGAGAAGGGTTATATTTTTTATTTGAGGACATTTGAAATTTTAATTTTTGCTTTATATATTTTTTTCTAATGTACATATTGTATTCTACACATTTTTAAAAATCAAATAACTGTCATGTGGTTCTAAAGTATTTCCAGATGTCCTTGACCTGGGTAGAGTGGCACCTGGTTTGGTGGTATTTGTCTTATATCAGCCAGGGACAAAGAAACTCCTTTTTTATCCCAGCTTGGCTTTATGTCTATGCCCATGCCTCGTTCATGCCTGGTTCATACCCTGAACACGTGAATTACTGAAGAAAATAAATACATAATAAAATATTTCCAGAGACTTACCAAAACTGAATTAGGGAATCTTCGAACCAGGTCTGCATGTATCATGCAGGTATAAAAATTATTGATCTTTTCTTTTCACCTTCAAATAATTCAGTATTTTAAAACAGCACTTTATGTTTTTCTGATTTAATGGATACCTTTTCCAGCCTGTCATTTATCATAATATTATTTGGGTTAGGACATTGTGTATTTTACGAATACTCACTTTCATGCTGGTCAAGTTTCACATTCATTTCATATTTGGTATGATATACAGTTTGCATCATAATTTGTATTAATTTTATATTTAATCCTAACTCAAGACTAATAATTCATTAAATCATAGAAAAGGATAAATTATTTTTCCCCAGAGTGTCTATTTTTTATTTTTTCCCAGAGGTTTTAGATGGTAAAGATAATCATATCTTTATTAATGTTCTGTAGTATCTATTTAAATTTATTTAGAACATTATGGGAATGATAAGTTATTTAATTTGGACCGTATTTTTGGATAGGGAACAATTTCTGGCCCATACATGGTGTCAAATTTTAGAAATTTGTCCTGTGTCTATTAAAGTAATGCAGGTCATTTAACCAAAAGAGTTACTTTTATACAGTTTTTTTCTCATTATCTTCAGGAACTAAAAATAAAAGAGACTTTCAAAAACTTTTGGAACTTTCGCTTATATAATCAGCTAAAAGTTTCTTACTTGATAAAGAGACATTAAAATGCCATTAAAGAATTTTGGAAGACTGTGCATTCAGTTACTTATAGATGTTTGGACACTGAGACTCTATTTCATTAAGTACTGTTAGTAGACTATGTGAAACATAACTTCTTACAGAATCAATATCACAAAAATTAAGTCGGGATGACTATTTTTATAGAGTAAATTTTATATATAAAGTTTTTGTTAAGGACAAATTTAAAGAGAAATACTTCAAGAAATTTCCTGTGCTGAGACTGGTATGGCTCAGTGGATAGAGCGTCGGCCTTCGGACCGAAAGGTCCCAGGTTCGATTCCGGTCGGGGGCATGTACCTTGCTTGCGGGTACATCTTCCAGTGTGGGGCGTGCAGGAGGCAGCTGATCGATGTCTCTCTCTCATCAATGTTTCTGACTTGCTATCCCTCTCCCTTCCTCTCTGTAAAAAATCAATAAAATATATTTTTTTTTAAAAAGAAAGAAAGAAATTTCCTGTCTGTTCATAGATGGTAGGCTCTTATTACAAAATTATTATTAAGTTTTTTTAAAAGAGATCAAGTTTATTTCACTCTGCATTGTTTCTTATGGGGAGATTATGAGGATAAAAGAAGGTAAGTGTAGATAAGTGTAGATATGCTTTTGAAAATACTAATCATTTAAATGCAAGATAAGTTGTGTTGCTGTTGGAGAAAACTCAACGTCTAAAAATATAAATTGCAAAACAAAATTGAGATGTTATTAAATGAAGATTCATTTAATGAGAATATTCACTTCAGAGTTTCTATAATGTGGTTTTTCCATCTGCATTAACTTATATATCTGTTGCTGAAAATACAGTTTTAAATAGTCGCAGTTACTGACTACTAGAATATATGTGCATATATTGGATACTGTACAACTGCTCAGACCTTGGAATCAAATTAGATATTGCCACCCTCATAATGATTTCTTTATTGATTTTGATTTAGTACCTGCTTTTTAAAAATATATTTTTTATTGATTTCAGAGAGGAAGGGAGAGGGAGAAAGAGATAGAAACATCAGTAATGAGAGAACCATCGATTAGCTGCCTCCTGCACACCCCACACTGAGGATCAAGCCCGCAATCCGGGCATGTGCCCTTGACTGGAATCGAACCAGGGACCCTTCATTCCGTGGACTGATACTCTTATCTACTGAGCCATACTGGCCAGGGCTCAATACCTGCTTTTTATCATAGCCACCAATAAAATCCAGGTTTGCAAAAATAACAATGGCTTTCAAAGGAATGTAGTGAGATCTAACTGATCTAATGACACTGAATAATTTTGCACAATGTCCAACAGATGTATTTCTCTATGAATTTTATCTTAAAAATTCTCATAACCCTCTGGGTTTGTTCTAGCATTTTGGGGCACATTGGTGCAATTTGGGAACTGTGGCCACGAATATTAATTTAATGCCTACTATATGCCAAGCAGTGTGGACACAATGCTTGGCAAGAAAGACCTGGCTCTTACCCGCTTAGAGTTATAGTCTTATAGGAAATACTAACCTTAGGCAAGTACTAGAAATGTGTTGGTTTTCTGAAAGAAAAGCACATTCCAACAGTACTTTATCCAAATTGGGGAGACATGTTAATCATCATTCATTGTAAATATGAGTTTCTAGGTTCATAATACATATCCTATGTAATAAAAGCCTAATATGCTAAGGCTCCTCAACTGCTTGCCATGATGTGCACGGACCATCTGGGGACATAAGTCGACCTTCAATCAGTTGCTATGATGTGCACTGACCACCAGAGGGCAGACATTCCAACTGGTAGGTTAGCTTGCTGCTAGGGTCCAGCTGATAAGGACTGAACAAAATAGGCTGGACATATCCTGGAGCCCTTCATGGTCCCTCCCTGTCTGGACAACCTTCCGCATCTCTCCCTGGCTCTGCTCGTGCACTGGTGGGGTCCCTCAGCCTGGCCTGCACCCTCTCACAATCTGAGACATCTGGGGAACGTCAAGGAGCTGGTTTTGGCCTGATCCCACAGACCAGGCTGAGGGACCCCACTGGTGCACGAATTTGTGCACTGTGTCTCTAGTGTTCCAAAAGTGTTAATACAGTATGTTGTTTCTGATTTACTTTTTCAGCCATCCCCTCTAAGTCACAGTCACTTTTCCAAAATAAATTGGAATCTGAAAATTCTTAGCTCTTAAATTGAAATTTATTTAATTAGGTTAGCTTCTTTGTGCTTCATGTTATTTGGTCTAAAAGAATAGTGAAAAATAGTTTGTAGTTTTCAGACAATGGAGATTTCCACTTGTGTGAGTAATGATAAAAATAGTCCAAGAGAATTGGATATTAGATATTTTTTATTGTGTGGATTACAACATTAGTTTTAAAACTAGGAACAATTAGGTTTGCTCAGTATTATAATGTCTGAAAAATACAGGGTGGGGCAAAAGTAGGCTTACACTTGTTTGTATGGAAAAATAATACAATAATTAAATAAATAATAAAAGTGTAATATACTAATTAGACTGGATAGCCAATTGACCTTCTGGACATCATTCCAAATGTCTTTCTAGATGAAACCGCAGTGGCAGTGGCTGAGGCAGAGGCGGTTAGGGGTGAACAGGCAGGTAGGCAGGCGAGTGGTTAGGGGCAATCAGGCAGGCAGATAGGCGAGCGGTTAGGAGCCCCCCCCAGCAGTCTCAGATTGTCAGAGGGTGAAGGCCAGGCTGAGCAACACCCTTCCGCCCCCCACCCCCACCCCGCACTAATTGTATGCATCGAGCCTCTAGTATAAGAATAAACTGTGTTTCCCATACTCACACTGTAAACTTGCTTTGGCCCACCCCATCTGACTGATGAATAGAATATGATTTATGCTCTCTGGTGTGTTAAAATGAATTATGAGTTGTATTAGTTTTGTAAATATATTCAGGAAATTATTCAGAGGAACTCGAAATCTTTGTAGACTTCTTTTGTAGTGACTGTGTGATAGCAAACAAATTAATTTGAAGGTGCAGTGCTCCTACTGTCAGGGCTCACTTCAGTCACCCACCTAGTGATTTTAATCCTGATGTTTCAGAGATAGACTCAAAAGGAGTTGACGCCAGAAGAACCTGGATCCTAGTCTCTGTTCTGCAGCTTTGGAATATTTAAGAAGTGATCACACTTATGAATTATAAGCACTATTTCAAAACATGTTTTTTCCTAACCACAGGTATTCTTTAAAGAAATTTTCTTATATATTTTGGAAACTTCTACCAGCTCGTTTGACCACAAATGGATGGTTATTCAGACATTGACAAGGATTTGTGCAGGTATTTGAAATTACCCATGTTATCTCTTTCTTAATATGAGATATTTAAAGGTTGAATATAGTCATATACTAGATGCCCTTTGTTAATTAATATATTGTATTGTTACAGATGCTCAGAGTGTAGTGGATATTTATGTAAACTATGACTGTGATTTAAATGCAGCAAATATATTTGAAAGACTAGTAAATGATCTTTCAAAAATTGCTCAAGGCCGGGGCAGTCAGGAACTTGGTATGAGTAATGTTCAGGTAAGAACTTTAAAAACATTTTCAAATTTCAACTTTGCCAAGGAAATGCTATGTGTTTTGCTTAAAAGATCTTGTTTGTATTCTTATTCTGAATTATTTTGTAGGAATTAAGCCTGAGGAAAAAAGGTTTAGAGTGCTTAGTGTCGATTTTGAAGTGCATGGTTGAATGGAGTAAGGATCAGTACGTGAACCCCAACTCTCAGACAACTCTTGGTAAGGTAACATTTTGAGTATATATATTCATCATTTTAAGCAAATGATACTTTGGAGGCTAAAGATGCCATGAAGCCAGTTTCGTGATGTCAGTATTCATTTAACTGACAAAGAAGCGTTGTCTGTAATTTAAATAATGAGCTTTAAAATAATGAATTATCCAAACTTTACTCTTTCTAGAAGTATTTTGAATATTATATAAAAGTTAAGCATATTTATGCAACTTTGTTAAAGTATAGTTATAGAAGAAATATATAAAAGTCAGTATAAGAAGATGGAATTGTTTGTGCATGTTTGAGACTTATCCTTACTCAGAAAATCTCATAGTTGCAGGGCTACATGGTGTTATCTTAGTCAAGTTCCTGTAGAACGACTGGTTGTCATAAACTGAGAGCTGAAACACAGCAGACTCTCAGCACTGTGACTGCAAAAGGAACTCTTTTTAATGATGTAAATTGTATATGTATATATCGCACCTAATATTTTATTTGTGTCAAACAGATATCTAAGCAGCAGTGAAATATCTTGAATTTTTTTTACCTTTTACTTTTTTTTCTTTGACCAAGTAATTTACTGTATCAGTTTTTCTACTTACAGGTCAGGAAAAACCCTCAGAACAAGAGACAAGTGATATCAAACACCCTGAGACAATAAACAGATACGGAAGTTTAAATTCCCTGGAGTCAACATCATCATCAGGAATAGGCAGCTATAGCACACAGATGTCTGGCACTGATAATCCAGAACAGTTTGAAGTCTTAAAGCAACAAAAAGAAATAATAGAACAAGGGATAGATTTGTAAGTGTCTGATTTTAAAGAGAAATTTTCTTGGATATCTCTCTGCCTGTACTATGCCACGATTGCCCTGGGTTTCTCTAAATCTTTGGATTATTTTTTTCTTCTTATCACCACCTTCTAATGAGTAAAACAGGGCAAAATCTTGCTAACTTTTGCTGGCTCCCCTTTTTCATTGCATTCTAGCCCAAACAGACTGCAATGCATATTAAATTAATTTTGCACCATATTTTATATGCTGTTTTATGCATGTGCAGTTTTGTTACCTACTTAGTTCAATTATAAAATCCCCCTGTATATTTCCTAAGCAGGTGACAGCTAAAAAAACTTAAAGTATGGAGCTATGTTGTTCCTTTATAGGTTTTATATTTTCTTCACCTGAGTCACAAATGTGCTACTTTTGTTATTGATCTATTGTTGTTAATTTCTTTTTTATATGTTCATATGATGATAATGACCCTTTCCATCCAGGCTACTAAACTGATTTCCTGCCTAAGTACTATCATTCTGCTATCCCTCCTATTGCCCATCTCTTTTTTCAGAGAGATGCTATAAGGAAAAATAAACTTGTTGGCCTTTTTCCATGAATCTAGCTACTGTAAACTATTAGAAATTCCCTTGTTTGTTTAGTTAGCTTGCTCCTTCCATTTTAAAGTATTTCTTCCTGAATCTTAAGCAATGCCTTTTGATGAATGCCTTTCTTACAGTGTATTTGTACCTTTTTAAAAATTGACAAAATGTACACACATTCTTTGTCATAAAATTATAAATACCACAAAATAGTCTCAAGAAGTTGCCATTAATACGTCATTCTAATTTTTCTGTCCTTATTTACAAACTGTCATGTGTTCCAGATATTAGTTTACCTTTGCAGGATCCTGGAATGAATGATAAAGAAAACATCCCTATCAGGGGCACAAGTTCTAGTAGTGTAAGCAGATACTTATACTGAAGTTCGGCTGGTCACTCAGCAAACACATATTTGGTACTTGGGACTGTGTGTCAAGAACCATGGAGACACTGGTCCTTGTGTTCAAGATTAGAGTCGAAATCTTAACAAAACACTTTTTTTAACTGGTACTGTGTAAAGTCCATAATAGTGTTGTACAAAGTACTGCCAAGGTATGACAACTCCCGTAAAGTACTTAGCAGTGAGAGGGAGTTTGTCAGAGGGCTTCAAAGTGAAGGTCTCCCTGCTTTCAGCCACTAGCCTCCAGCCCTCCTTTCAGCCATTAGGCTTGCTTTCTACCTCAGACTTCATGAGAATGCTTTCCTGTGGCTGTGCTCAGTGCACTCTTTCACACCTATGCCTTCCATGACACCACTCTGTCCTGTCCCTCTTCCACATTGGTCATGCCATCTCAGTCTTGGTCTGGGCTGTTTACCTCCTGCATACCTCTTAGCATTTTAAGAGTTCTGTCCCTCAGTTCTTATCTTACTTTGTATCTTTTCCTAGATTATTGTATTCTTTTTCATGACTTCAGCTACTATTTACTAACATCTCACTACTCCAAGTGTTAACATAAATACTTCCACTGATGTGCAGACTCATATATCTGTAATTGCCTATATTGGGCATATCCACTGGATATTGCATAGCTTCTTCCACTCAGCATGTCCATAGTCAAATTTATCAGTCTACGTTCTCTTCATAATCAACTCCCCAATACTCCTACCCAAAACCCACTTTTTCTGTATTTTTTTTATTGAAGATAGTAGCCCCAGGATGTTACTAAATTTATAAGCTAAAATTTTGGGAGTTACCTTAGATTTGTCACTAAGTAAACAGTATAATCTAATTAGTTTACCTTTGTCTTATTTATTCTTTAGTTTTTTCTCAAAACTATTCTTTTTGAATGAAAGTCGTAGTTCTATTTCTCCCCTTTCTTTCCTTTAAAGAATAAGGCCACAGCTTGGATCTGTCGAACTCTTAAACTTGATCACTTGCCACTTCTTTATCTCACTTCATTGCTCCACCAATGCTGAACTATTTATTATGCTGTTTTATCCTTTCATGTATTAGTCTGACCTATTTCACTCTGGGATGTTTTACCTTACTATTTATAAAAATGTGATTATTCCTCAAAGCTCAGTTCCACAGTCACCTTCCCCTGAAAATAAATCATGATCGTCTCTGTAAATTATTCACTTCTGTGTTATCTTACCTTGTGAACACATTATTTGTTGCACTTTTACTATTGTAATTTTAAAAATCATGTTTCTTACTTTAGAATAAGAGCTTCTGTAGAGCAAAGATTACATTTATCTCAGTGAAAATGTTTGATTTTAATTTGTGTACTTGGTTGAATTAGGATTTACTAGGGAAATCATTAGGAGGATTGAACAGGGAAGGACATTTCAGAGAGAGAATGAGATATATGCAACAGCACAGAGAAAAAAGGGAGAACATTTGGGGACTATTGTTAAGCACAGCAGGGGTGGGAGGGCGGAGAGAGGGAGATGTGAAGGGGAAGCATATAGCAGGAGGTGAGATGAAAGCATTGAGTTGGATCCAGATTACAGAAGGTCTTATTTGCCATGTAAAGGAGTTTAGTCTTGCACCTCCTGGCATTGGCGTAATATTGAAGGATTTTAAGTAGAGCAGCAGCACTTGATTTCCTCTTTTGGAAAGATGACTTGCCAGCAGCCTGAAGGATGGATTAGAATGTGAACAAAACAAGAGATAGAGAGACCATTTAAGAATGCTTGGAATGCCCAGGTGACAGGTGATGAAGTACCAAAGTAATTATTGGTACAATAAAAATAGAAAGTAAATGATTTGGAAAGAAAGAGGTGACATTTAAATGGAATCTTTAAGCATGAAGGAGAGTTCCCCAGTGAGTGGAGCAGGTGAAGGGCATGCAGATGCATAGTGTTTAGGGAATAAGACAGTATGTGGGAGTAGATGAGAAGAGGGGATGCAAAATTAATGAGCTATATTAAAGATTTTATGTGGTAGTCTAATCAATTTGGACTTTATTTTGAAAACATGGGTATCTAGAGGTCTTTTTCAATAAAGGAAATAGTGCTGTCAGATTATAGCTAAAACAGTCACTGAATTCAAGTTCAATAAAAGCAGGAAATTTAGAATTAATAGGTGGAAAACTTTGCATAGTATAATTTTACGTTTTCATGCACAGATTATATTAAATAAGTTTATATTTTCTCAATGCTATTAGAAAATCAATTTACTAAGGTATTTTCCAGGAATACTAATGGTTTTCTATTTATAATGTCCCTATTAACTTCAATATCATCTAGGTTTAATAAGAAACCAAAGAGAGGAATACAGTACCTCCAAGAACAAGGGATGCTTGGCACTACACCTGAAGATATTGCTCAATTCTTACATCAAGAGGAAAGATTAGACTCTGTAAGAGTACCATTTTAATTCTGAACTTTTCTTTAAAATTTTTAAGTTAATAATGATATGTATTGTTGCCCTCCCAAGTGTGCTAGTACAACTAGCATAAAGAATATACTTATATATTCTTAATTTTGCTCTTTAATTCTTTAAACTCAAAGAAATATCTTGATTTTTTTATAATCACACTCAGTATGTTTAACTTATAGCTTCATGTTTGAAATAGTTAAACCTATAGTCAAAACCTATGGGTCTTATGGATTTTTCTGCCTTTTAAATGGCTTGTCTGGCAAATGTTCCATTGGGATATCAATTTGTCTTTGTTCTTTAGACTCAAGTGGGTGAGTTCCTGGGAGATAATGATAAGTTCAACAAAGAAGTCATGTATGCATATGTGGACCAACATGATTTTTCAGGAAAGGACTTTGTTTCAGCCCTTCGAATGTTTCTAGAAGGATTCCGTCTTCCAGGGGAAGCTCAGAAAATTGATCGATTGATGGAAAAATTTGCTGCAAGATATCTAGAATGCAACCAAGGGTAAGCAAGATTCAGATTCTTACCCCCCAGGAAACTTAGATTGTCTATGAGGTAATCAGGTAGTTCCATTTAAAAATCGTAATATGAGATAAAACATAAATCCTGGAAAAGTACATTAAAAGTGCTTTGGGGTTTGCAGTGACTAATTTAATAAAACTATAAAACATGAAGTTTATAACATGATACATTTATTTTTTCAGACAAACCCTTTTTGCTAGTGCAGATACTGCTTATGTTCTGGCTTACTCAATTATTATGCTGACCACAGATCTTCACAGTCCACAGGTATGTTTTCTTCCAAGCCAGTTCTGTAATAAATAATAAAAATTAAATACTCTGAGTTATTTTGAATTAATAAGTAAGAGTTGAAGTTTTAATGTTGTTTAGTCAAATACCTGTTTGGTAATTGATTTAATTTAGTGTAATATACATTTACAGTTGCCGTTTCTGGTAGTTATTCTAATTAGACTTTTAGATATCTGTAAAATAGATCTATATTTGTCTCAAGATTAACAGCTATATAAAGCTTAAGATAAATTTTAATCTAAGAATATGATATAATTCTGCTTATACTTAATTACAACATGAAAAAACACTATATATAAACTGTCATCTTTTTTTTACATTTTCAACTTAAACATTAGAGTGATTAGTGTAGTGATTCTTCCTGTGCCTGTACCCAGCTTCCACAGTTATCAACTTAGGCCCAATTTTGTTCTATTTATATCCCCCTCTCTCTCACAGATTATTTGGAAGCAAATCTCAGGTATTACATCATTTCATCTGTATTTATTTCATTATATATCTCTGAAAGAGAAATACTCTATTTAAACATAATCCCAATACCAGTACACTGAAAAATTAACAATACTTTAAAAATATCAGATATCTAAGCCCTAGCCGGTTTAGCTCAGTGGATAGAGCATCAGCATGTGGACCAAAGAGTCCCGGGTTCGATTCCAGTCAAAGGCATGTACTTTAGCTGCAGGCTTCTCCCTGGCCAGGGCCCTAGTAAGGGCACCTGCAGGAGGCAACCAATTGATGTTTCTCTCACATCAATGTTTCTCTCTGTCTTCTCTCTTTTTCATTCTCTTTAAAAATCAATGGAAAAATATCCTCATGTGAAGATTAACAAAAATGAAAAATAAATAAATAAATAAATAAATAAATAAATAACAGATATCAAGGAAGTATTCCAATTTTATTTTCCTCATAAAATTTAAAATTTCTTTTTAAATGTTAAGGCATATAACTTGATTTCTGATATCTACTTGCAAACACTTATTTTAAACATTTTAGGTATTTTATGCTTAGTTTTCAAAAACATGCTTGGGTATCCTTAGGGAAAATTACCTTTATAAATTAATCTATTTGCAAAAATTTATTTGTACTTCTTAGGAATAGTGTAGGCTATGATATTTACTATTTTTAGGATGTGAAATAAACTATGCTTTTTCCTAATCTGAAGTGTGTTGAAAAATTGAAACCTATTTAGTTTGAGATTAAGCTTGGCAATATAGGGAGTGTGTGTGTGTGTGTGTGTGTGTGTTTAGATGTTTAAAGCAGGGTTGATATGGAAAGTGTGTACCAAATGTATAATGGAAGAATTACAGAGTTGTGGATACCATACAGAGTTATTCCTAGTTTTAAACACTAGAATTCAACAACTGTGTATTTACTGAGATTACTTGATTTTATATAGACCTTTGTAAAAAAAATCATTTAAGAGTTTACTCATTTAAAACATTCCTTTGTCACATTACTGACAGTATAGTAAAAAGCAGCCGACTTTTAGGGTTTTCATTGTCTAACATAACACTTTTCCCGTGGGTATAAGGCAGTCTACATTTAAAGGCTTATTTGGATATCTTTTTATTTTTTTCCATCATCATTTATGCCCTCCCTCCTTCAACCCTAGACCCTTTTATCACTGCATTGTTGTCCATGTCCCTGAGTTCTCCCTCTCTCTTTTTCTTTTTTGCTAAATCCCTCCACACACCCTCAATATCCTCTCCTCCCCTTTTATCCCCCAGTTGTCTGCCTTCTCTCTCTCTCCATGAGTCTGGTTTCTCTGTCTAAACCAAAAGTAGAATTATGTTTTACACTATCTCCCTTTGTTTTTAGAATGTTGTATTTTTAAAGAATTTACTTCTATAAATGAATTATCAGTGTCATGTGCATCTGTTATGTCTTCAATACATATGTACCTTCTCATGTAAGTTATTTTGAAGAAATATTAAAACTGTCTTTCATAGTATCAAATTGTTAAGTTTCTGAACACATGTCAGTTAGGGAACATTAAATCTTGAGAACAGTGTCCTGTCTTGATCGCACTAGTTTCTGTCTGTAGAACATGTGCTGGTCTGGCAGTTGTAGCTTATTGTCATGTAGCTCCTATCAGACTGCTGGCATCATGTGCTGATATACAGCATGCCACTGTGCTTATGAGTTCCTACGAAGCTGAGTTGCCAGTTAGAAAATTGAACCCATAATTATGACCCCATATGATACACACTTTAAGACCATATGAACGGTAATAAATGACATTGTTTTTAAAGAACACTTTAACCCTAACAAATTTGCGTCAGTAGATAGAGTGTCTGCCTGCCTACTGAAGGGTAAAGGTTTAATTCTGGTCAAGGGCACATGCCTGGGTTGCGGGCTTGATCCCCTATAGGGGGCGTGCAGGAGGCACCCGATCAATGATTCTCTCTCATCATTGATGTTTCTATCTCCCTCTTCCTTCCTCTCTGAAATCAATAAAAATATTTTTTTTTAAAAGAATACTTTAAAAGAGTCCCTAAAATATGTTCTTCTCATTCTTATTTGTTTTCCAAGTTAAAATATAGGTGAATTTTAACAAATCATTTATGTTTCTTTTTCACCTAGAATATTTATAGTTAAACTACCTTTTACATATAGTGTGTCAGCTAATTTTTTTTTAATTTGAGGTACATTTAGAACACATTTTTGTCTTGATTTTCATCATTAGTAACAACTGGTTTTGATTCATGTTTATAGTAGAGCAAGTTGAATTAGCAATATGCCCAGATGGGTATTTTTCTACATTTAATGTATGTTTTGTTGAATATTTTTCACTTCTTGTCCTCAAAGTATTTATAAATTATCTCATAAGAATATTTAAATTCTTAAAATACAAGTGAAATTTTTATATTAATTTTTAGGAATTATAATAGCTTTTTATTTCTAGGTTAAAAATAAAATGACAAAGGAACAGTACATTAAGATGAATAGAGGTATCAATGACAGTAAAGACCTTCCTGAAGAGTATCTATCAGCCATCTACAACGAAATAGCTGGCAAAAAGATATCACTGAAAGAAACGAAAGAATTAACAATCCCTACAAAATCAAGTAAGCAAAGTAGGTATCCAAATCATTTGAATCCTGATTGCTCAGGAGGAAAAAAAAAATATGGGTATTTGAAAGAGTTCTTCACTTAGAGTATTTATTCTAGTGATAGTATTTATATACTATAGCATTTGTTGGTATGGTTGTATTTTTTCTCACATGCTGAAGAAAGGTAGCTCTGATCAATGACTAATGAAAAATGCTACATAATATGCATGGATTAGTGTGTGTTTAATATACACGTGTCCATTTAGCAGTTAATCTCAGCACAGATTTGGAGGTCAGAAAGATTGGCCAGGAACCTTCAATAGTTAGATTTCAATTCTTAATCTTTGTTTCTGCCTCATTATTAGCTACGAGCAAATACTTATCTCTCTTCATATAACCTTATAGTTAAACAAGCTGAAAGTAGGGGTGATTCAAGGAGATGGGAAAGGTTAGGATTATGAGGTAGCTGTGGAGTCAGAAATCACTACTTCAGATGTGCCACAAATTGTATCACCATAGAGTTCCTAGATCTAACTAGCATTGGGGGTAAGTTATGGGCCTGGCTTGTACATGTAGACAATGGTGATAAAATTAGTGCTAAAATCTGATTACAGGAATGAGACGAGGGTTGTGGCTTAAGAATATAACAGTAATATGGAAAGAGAACACCTTTCACTTAGAAATGAACTTTCAGGTTTTATTTAACAGAACAAGTTACAGTAGCAAAATTCTGTTGACAGAAGAGAAGCAAAAAGGCCTATGTGATGTATGTATTTGTAGAAGCTGATGGAGAATTACAAGATAAAGAGTTGGGGGCTAGGGAGATGATTTTAAAAGGAAGAGTGGAGCATATGGCCTTATTTTTTGGAGTAATATGGGGAATGATCCTAAAGAATTTTAGTAAGTTTATCCTCATTTTATAAATGAGGAAACTAAAGTGCAGAGGTTAAGAAACTTAGAGTTATAGAATGTATTAGTTGAGTTTACCTAATTTAAAATTTTTAGTAAATCGCTACACATAAAACCCAAACAGTGACAAAGCCAGATGTTATATTAGGCATCCTTGACTCTTACTACAGTTCAGTACCAAGCAGTAGTTTACTTGGATGTGTTAACTTCAGTTCTGCTTATAACATTAAGTATATTGATCAAGAGTTCATTTTTACACCTGAGTTATCAGTTTCCTGATTGTTTTCTTCCTCAAATCTTTTTTAACATCTTCACATCCCTCTTTCTATGGCCTATTTTGTGGATGGTAGTAGCAAATTCGAGAGCTAGATATGGGAGGGAGATGGTGGTGTTCTGAAATACTAAAATCATCCTGGAGAGTCAGGGCCATCGTTTTCTTACTAACTCAGGATATACCATTCAAAGATGCCATTTCTTCTTACCTCTCTTCCTATCCCAGGTTTGTGGTGTTTCCCTAATGCTATTTATTGTGACAGGTTTATATATATTCTCTTCCCTCTTCATAGGTTTTCTACTTTTCCCTGACTCCTAGTGCAGGATTTTTGCACTTTTCATTATTGGGGTGAAATCATTAGTATTAAATGAACCATTTTCTCCTGGCTGGTGTGGCTCTGTTGGTTGGAGCATCGTCTCGTACACCAAAAGGTGGTGATGGGTTTGATTACCAGTCAGAACCAGGTTGTAGGTTCAGTCATCCAGTTGGGTGACTTGTGTAGGAGGCAGCTGATTCAAGTTTCTCTCTGACATTGATGTTTCTCTCTCTAAAATCAATGTTTTAGACAAAATGTGTTTTTTTTTTTAAAATAACCATTTTGAAGTGAACAGTTCAATGGCATTTGGTCCATTCACCTGTTGTGCAACCACCACCACTATCCAGTTCCGAAACATTTTCATCACTCCAAAATAAAACCCTGTTCCAATAAACAGTTACTCCAGGTTCCCTCCCATTCCTTAGGCCCTGGCTATCCCAGTCTGTTTTCTGTTCCTATGGATTTACCTATTCTGGATATTTCATATATGTCTAATAATACATTATGTGATTGTTTGTGTCTGACTTCTTAGGACTATTTTTAATTAGTGTATTGGCAATTATATCATGTGGTATATTATTGTTTTGAAATAAAACATCAAAATAGCATTTTTTAAATGCTTCCTATTTTAAATGCGAATGGTATTTGTTTCAGATGTAGCGAGTGAAAAACAAAGAAGACTTCTGTATAACTTAGAAATGGAACAGATGGCTAAGACAGCTAAAGCACTTATGGAAGCCGTGAGTCATGTTCAAGCACCTTTTACAAGTGCAACACATTTGGAGCATGTGAGACCCATGTTTAAGGTAAGAGTTATTAGTAACTCTTGGTGGCAATATACATTTACATATAATTCTTTGCGCATATTTTTCACATAAGGAAATATAGTGACATATCGCATTGGTGTAAACCTGGAAGCAAAAGCCATGTTATTTAGGACATGGCAAACACAAAATTTTTTCTTAAAGAGAATGACAAATGTATGTGCTATTAGGAATTAATAGCTGTGCGATCTTAAGAATAGAAAGAGTTCAGAGAATGATCATAAATCCTTCACCTGGTTTTCTCTAATAAGTTTTATTTCAATCTTTGAAGTTACCTAAAATTCCAAAGGATCTTCATTGAGCTGTGTGCTCTCTTTCAGTGCTTCTGGCCTATGAACTAATATAACCGGAGGGTTCTGATAGGCCTGGAGCCCAGAAAAAAGAATAAGGAATAGAAAGGAGCTTTGTTTATTTTTATAGGTTGATCTACTAAGAATGGTATTGCTGCTTTAAAATTTGATTTCTTATTCATTTTTCGTTTCCTATTCTTTTTTTTTACCCTTTTTCTAAATTTAGAATGAGGAAGCAGTGCATCGTAAGGATCATAGGGAAGTGGAGGGGAGTCTAGTTAAGTTTGAAAAGGGAAAATGGATAAAATACATTGTAATTTGTGTGGTTAAGATGGTCTGTGGAAACTAAAGATCATAATTTAAATTTTAATGCAGACTTTACTATACATATGTATAGGTGGTGCAAATGACTACAAGATTTCTGTGCTTCCTTTTAGGTGTAAAATTTTATAATTACTTTTACCCCTACTTCAAGGTCTGAGTGAGAATGATATTAAAGTTGATGAATTCTAGAATAGGAGGGGAACTAGGTAGGTAATGTTAAAAAGAATAGTGGTATATAACTGGCTTTATCTTTTGGAATAATAGAAAATCATGTTGAAATATTATAAACACTTTTTCTTTATTATAAAATATATTTTATAAGGCAGCGTTTTGTTTTGAATAATATTATACCCTTATTTTGTTTTGATTTTCAAATGTTTTTTTTAAAGAGGGAGGCAAAAAAAAAAAAAGCAAAATAAGGATCTAGCCATAATTCAGCCACTCAAAAAAAACTTGCGTTAATATACTACTTTTTTTATCTTAAACAGTTATGATCGTATTATCTATAGGATTTTTTTATCTTGCTGTTTCTCACATAAGTATTTCCCCGTGTCATTAAAAATTTGTCAGTAGGTTTTATGATATAGATTATAATTTATTTAAATATCCTCTAAGCACTGCCATTGTTCTCTTCAGACACCCTCATTTCTCACTCTTAATACTGTAGCATTCTTATGTGTACTTCTTATCCATTTACAAAAGCCAGAGTGATCTTTTTAAAAGAAAAAATGTAATTTCACTTTTTTCCTTAAGGTCCTTCACTGACTTTGCATGACACTTGATGAAATTAGCACACTGTGAGGGTTAGGGACCACCTGCCTTTCCAAACTCATTGCTAGAATTCTTCTATTTCTTCTGTCTCTTACTGAGCTTCATTAAGCTGGCATTCTTTAGTCTTCTAGAATGTCCTAAATAATTTTTTCTTCAGAACATTCTTCTAAGCTGTGTCCTGTGTCTAGAATGTTCTTTTCTTTGCCTGTGTAGTTTCCACTTATAATGTTATCTTTTCAGAGAGTTTTGCTCTGACCCCTCTAATTCAAATTAGATCCTTTTTCATAACATGTTCTTCTTTTCCTTCATTATATTTATAACCATTTGTATATGTACATTTATTTTAATATGTGTATTAAAATATATGGCTAGTATACCTCTTTACTTTAAGCTTCATGAGGCAGTGAACTTAAATATCTGGTACAGTTGCTGGCTTGTATGTAGCCAGTGCTCAGTAATAAGCATTGACTGGGTCAAGGAATAAATGAGAGATTCCTAGAATGCATTATGAAGGGATATACTACACATTACTAGGAATCTTTCTACAATTGGCAAGTTGTATTCTGTAAAGGTTTATACAGTTATGAGTGGGCAATTTAATTTCACTGTCCCTGGATTTTATTCAACTAGTAGCCCTATGCACGAATTCGTGAGCCAGTAGCTCTCTGCAGAGGCCTGGTCACTCCATGCCTGCTGTTCAGAGGCCCATCCACGCCCTGGCCTGGCCAGAGGCCCATCCAGGGCCGGGCGCAGAATGCTTGCCTTGTCGCCAATATGATGTGATTTGATTGGAGAAATCATTGTCTTTAATTTCTAATAGAGTTAAACGTTTTTTACTGGCTTATGGACCATATATAAAATGTTATATAGGGTCTCTAATGGAATATGTCATTTATTACTTCCATGTAGTACTTTGTATTTTAAAAGTTCTGCACTTCATATGCTTCCCACAGCATTTCTCTACAGTGGTAGTCAAGGTACTAAACAGGAAGAAACTGAGTTTCAGAAAGATTAAATAAGTGGCAAAGCTATCACTTGAAGTTAGGTACTTTGGCTTACGTTTCCTTTGTTAGGGATTATACACTTTACTTCTAAACTTTCTGCTGTTACAAGCAAAGTGTTGGGTTTTCCTTCATAATGCTAAAAACTTTTTAAATCTTTTAAACATTTCAGTTGTCATTTCTATAACACACTCATAAAATTTTTTCATCTATATGGCTATATGGTTTATAGTTTTGCTTCATGACAACTTATTAAAAGCAAATACTCTCCCATCAGACATATCAAAGTCATACACACACACACACTAATATAATCTTTATGTTTTGTCATTAGCATGTTTAGCAGTCAAAAGGTAGCTCTTTTTTTTGTTTTCCATTAAAACTTAGGTATTCAGTTTTTATAGTAAAATTTAATGTTTGTTGACTTTCACTGTATATAATGAAGAAGTATTTTATTAAACTATTTTTAAAGTGTTGTCCAACGTTATTGCTGCTATGTCAATGTAAAATGTTTGAAGAAAAAGAAAAGTGTCCAGGAAGCAGGCTTAAAGTAAAGATAGTAATAGAATTGCTACAAGTAGCCCTGAACCGTTTGGCTCAGTGGATAGAGCATCGGCCTGCAGACTGAAAGGTCCCAGGTTCAATTCTGGTCAAGGGTATGTTACCTTGGTTGCGGGCACATCCCCAGTAGGGGGTGTGCAAGAGTGAGCTGATCGATGTTTCTCTCTCATCAATGTTTCTAGCTCTCTATTCCTCTCCCTTCCTCTCTATAAAAAAGAAAATCAATAAAATATATTTTTTAAAAAAAAAAGAATTGCTGCAAGTAGAAAATGCTAAAGGATTTTTTTGGAAATAAAAAGCCCATGATATTGCAAGGGGCAAAGCTTACAGAGAGAGATGAGTTCTCAAGTGAGGGCTACAAGTAATATCATTTTTGAATATTGATTACCCCATTTTATTGATGTGACTAATTTATAAATGCACTTAAAATATGCCTCAGGCCTTCTACTGAATTTATGACCTTGTTCTTTCATTTATTTAAAACCAGTTAGCATTAAATCGTTTTCTTTCCTTTTGTCTAGGAAAGCTTTCCAAATAGCTATGCTAAGAAATTTATTGCTTTTTTTTTTTCAGAACTTTAAGTCATTTATAGTCTGAATTATAATTTTTAATTAACATTTTGATATTCATGATATATTTTAAATTTTAATTTTCCTAGTTGGCTTGGACACCTTTTCTGGCTGCATTCAGTGTGGGTCTACAAGACTGTGATGATACTGAAGTAGCCTCTCTTTGCCTGGAAGGTATAAGATGTGCAATCAGAATTGCATGCATTTTCAGCATTCAGGTAATAAAGAAATTGGCTTTTGTAGCAAGTCTACTTATGCCATTACTATAGTTTATTTTTTTACGTTTGACTTATGAGAAACTAATTTCAAGTTTATGATGTAATTTAAATGAATCGTAATATTTAAGAATCTGAGAATCTATGGCAGATAGAGTAGTTCTATATTAATGTGCCTAAAATTCATCATAATAACTTTGGTTTGCAATTCTTCCTCAAGACTTTGAATTCCTATGTGTTAATTTCAATATTTTATTTAAATAAATATGTTGGAAGTTCTTATTGAATCACATATGTTTTCATATTTTATATACAGAAAGTAGGTTTATAATTGTTCATATAGAAAATAATATAGTAATTTATAAATAATAATACAAGAATAAACTGGTTTGTGTGTGTGTGTGTGTGTGTGTGTGTGTGTGTGTCTTAACCCTCAGAACAAGTTTAAGAGAATCAGGTCTATAGTATATAATTTTAATGAAGATAGCCCCTTCTAGTAATTATATGCTTTGTCTGATAATAAATATAGTTGAAGCTTGCTTTTTTTTTTCAAAAACTGTTCTATATTTGATTATGAGTGATAGTACTTACAAAGCACAGTATAGTTGTAATGAAAAAGTGAGCAAATTTATAAATAAGGTTTCTGCTAGTTCACACAGTACTTGAAACTGAAATATTCAATGAATGTTTTTCTACTATATGAATTTGTTATTAATAAAATCTCATCTTGATTTGACACCTTCACCTTTATATTTTAGAAATTTGTTTCATTTATCTTAAAGAATACTCTAGTTTGAAGTATATAAGTTATGATTTTTCAGTTAAAAACTTACTAAACAAGTTTGTCATTAGGGAATTAAGGATCACTCTGTTGTGTTTACAACCACGTCAAGTATACTTTTCTCTTTTTTATAGCTGGAAAGAGATGCGTATGTTCAGGCACTAGCAAGATTTACATTACTTACAGTGAGTTCTGGTATTACTGAAATGAAACAGAAGAACATTGACACAATAAAAACGCTTATCACAGTGGCTCATACAGATGGAAATTATTTAGGAAATTCATGGCATGAGGTATAAGCACTTTTATTTTTAATTTTATAATTTGGTTTATAAAATGAGCTAAATATTCTATCCCTGACATGCTTAAGTGTTTGGGGAGAAAATTAAGTACATTCAGGGTAAATACAGTTAGCTTTTTATAATCTATATATATAAAAGCCTAAGCGATGGGATGACCAGCCAGTAGCTATGACGTGCACTGACCACCACAGGGGGCAGATGCTCAAGGCAGGAGGTGCCCCCTGAAGATCAGTGTGATCCCATAGTGGGAGTGCTGCTCAGCTGACAGACGGGCACCAGCATCTGAAGAGTGCAGCTGCGTGAGCCTCTCCCATAGACACTCCCCCTGCACACCCTACTGGTGGCAGGCGCAGCAGGGCCAGGATGAGTGGAAGCGGCAGGGTGCCCAACCTGGACTCAGGCTCCTCCCTGGCCGCCTGCCACTTTGTGCACTACTTTGTACTGTGCACAGTCTACGCAGACAGCGGACTGGAGCCTGATGAACTGGCGGGTAAGGCTGGGCTGCAGTGGTATGGAGGTCCACTGATCCCCGCAGGCGAGGCTCAGTGACTCTACTGGTGCACGAATCAGTGATTTATGATGTAGCCTAAGTTTAAATCCTGGCTGCGTACATTTAAATATATTTGCAAACATTTTTAACATGAAATTAAGTTGTTTCTCCTTTTTTAAAATTAAGATTCTGAAGTGCATCAGTCAGTTGGAGCTTGCACAACTTATAGGAACTGGAGTGAAACCTCGATACATTTCTGGAACAGTGCGAGGCAGAGAAGGATCTCTTACTGGAACAAAAGATCAGGCTCCTGATGAATTTGTGGGGCTAGGGCTGGGTGAGCATTTTACAATTATTTCTATGAAGTATCAAAATTGTTTAACTTGCTCAATCTAAGTAAATTTATTGTAAGAATGAAATATAATTTGAGGGATATTATAAAATGCCCATTGGCTATCATTCTGAGGAAAAGCAAGATGAATGTATAGAGAACTAAGTCTTTTTTACTTGAAATAGTTTGCAACATTAAATGAGGTTTAGTCTTAATCACATAGTTGGAGGTAGAAGAACGGTACAGTTTAAAGTTATCTCCTTTTAAGACAAAATAGGTAACTTAAATGAGTGAGGACTTATATAAGATGGCAATTTGAGAAAGCACTCACATTCAGATTTTTTAAAGATACTGTGCAAACCTACCTAAATTCTTCTGCCACTATGGAAACTTTCCATGGTTTCCCATGTGCTCAGTCTGGCCAGGAACTTCTAGATTTAACCCAATAGAAAAAAAGAAAAATATTAGTGGATATAGGCAAACCAAAGGCAATGCATTTTTAGTTATAAATGGGAAAAAGTTTCATCAGGGAAGAGGCAAAGTTTAGATTGTTTTTCACTTTGAATACTGTACTTTTGGGTTTGAATTCTGTAAATTTCTTCATGCTTGTGCAAGTAATTAACTCTGTGAGCTTTGGTTTCCTCTTTTGCAAATTAATGGTAATATCTACTTATAAAGTTGTTAGGATTAAATAAGAATATATATAAATGGATTTGGTATTGTGGCAAATCTATTAAAATGGTTTCTGGATTATTCTCTGTCCTTATTCCCCACCCCACTTTAACCAAGAAATCTAGAGACATGACTTAGCAAGAAGGAATACACCTGAGATTTAGGAGTATTTACCTTTTAAAGCTTTGTACTGTAACATTATATTTCTGGAAAATTTTTCTTTTTATCTTTTAGTGATTTCTCTGTTGTTGCTTGCAGTAAAAATTCTTAGGAAATCCAAAAGAATTTCAAGTTTGAAAAACGATCCATAGGGAAAGAAGTAAAGACCAGGACCATATGTGGCTTCAAGTTGGACTGGGATAGTTAATTCCCAGTGATTATCCAACTGTGTCAGCCAGCAGTGCAGTCTGTACCTCAGTTGTATCTTAGATGCTATGGTTCTGTGTGATGCAGTTGTAGACCTAATAACTTGGTGACCCAGCAGCAGGATTTAGAACTGCCTGAGCACCTGCCTGGTTACTTATATAATCTGGAAGTCTGACTTGGAACATTAGAACTATAATTACTCCAGAAGATAGCACAAGATACAGATGAAAAATGTTTACAGGCAAGTGAAATGAATGTGCAGTGATTGATTAAATAGCTTTTGAAAGGCTTTTTTATTTTTTATTTTTATTTTTATTTTATTTTATTTTTTTTTAGAACTAAGGAGTGTGGGAAGGCCAAAATAATGACAGGTACAAATTGCCAAGGCTCAGTTTGGCCAAGCAACAGAAGTAGGTTACACTAAAAATAAAATAGCAGTGAAGTTTTTTATCTCCTAAAAAGTTTAATCAAACAATAAAAGATGCATGCTGATAACACTTACTATTAATATATTTGGAAGTGAATTAAAATTAAATTGATCACCATGCCATTGTGCAATTTAGATTGCAAGGATATGAGACAGTCTGCTTTATTCTTTTAAGAGAAGTATTGGGAAGTGAAATAAAAATTTCAGGCTTCTAAGCCATTCAAGTAACCAACCATTCTCTTCTGCCTCTTTTATGCTTTATCTAGGATTTCTCTTATATTTTATTATCTACTTCTTTTGGCCTGCCCCATTTTCCACTCACTCTTGATACATCCATCAGATCTCTCATTTTTGAATCTACATCCAAGAGAGAGCCAGTCTTTTGACTTGGCCCATTAAGCAGAGTCCGCCTTTCAGGCCATCTCATTGGTTAATCCCATGTAGCAGATGGTCACTCCTGTACATCTGTGTCCTGTCACCTACTCAGACAACAGATGCTTTTTTCAACAGAATGCTCTAGTCAGAAGTAAGGCTAGAAGATGTAGAAAAGATAAGTTGGTTTAGTCTGTGTGTGTGTGTGTGTGTGTGTGTGTGTGTGTGTGTTTAAATACATTAATATCCTCATTAACAGCATTTAATAATGTACTAAGTATTATTTTATGTACCAAGTATTAATTTTTGCACCAAGTAAGTTATGCACCAATATAAATTATGCCTAATTTATTAATGTACTAAGTATTTCATGTTAGCCAAGTTAATAGGACTGGGTATATATTTATCTGATTGATCCACTTGCACACTTCCAGTATGTTATATATGCTGCTGCTTCTACCTGAAATGCTTTTCCTCTTGTCTCCTTTTCCACATGATTATCCTTCTGGGTCCAACTTACATTAATATTTCACATTTGAAACCTTCCCATGAGTTAACATCCCCATTTTCCTTTATCCCATCAAAATGAATTATATTAGCAAAACTTGAATTGTATGTAGTTATTAGTTTGCTTCAGTCATGAAGTAATCATTACATTCTATTAAAGTTGGTTGTAAGTGTGTCTCTGCTGGTAAATTGTTAATTCTGAGGACAGGACATCTATTTTGTTCAGTTGTTATAATAGAATTTGAGGCCATCTGGTTCAAGTAATATCTATTATGTTTCCATTTTTAAAGGCATTTATCTGGTCAGTCAAGTCAACAATATTTATTGAGCATCTGCTTTGCACTTAATATTGAGTGAAGTATAGGGGCATAAAAAAAATGTGTATGTCTTGGTTACTAACCTTAGGGACCTTTTTATCTGGGAGAGAAGGCAATATTAACATAACCAAAGTAATTTATATCAAACTACTATATGGAAGAAATTCTGACTTGAGTAGTACTTCTTTTAAGTAAATGCTTAGTTCAGAGGAAGATGAAAATAATGGATAGGAATCCTTCATTGAGAATTCAAAATGGATCTTAGTAGATAGGGTTTTAGTTAGTTGAGAGAATGCCCTAAATAGATATGCTACAGTATAAAATGTTGAAGGGAACTTCCTTAAATGCTGTGTTAAAAAGTATATACTTATCTGAAAGTAATAGTAAGCAAAATGAAACTGATGATTTAGGAAAGTTAATCTGGCAAGAGAATGAAGGAGAGATGTAAGAGGGGGAAAATTAGCAGCAAGGAATGCAATCAGGAAACTTTCAATTATCTGGACCTGAAATTATAAGCATCTCAATTGAGTAGAAATGAAAATCAATGAATGATATGAAAACAAGTCAAAAGCAAGAGTTAGTGACTAGTGGAAAGATCTTAAAGATGATTGTAAGGTTAAGAGTTTGAAAACTTGGGAAAGTTGTTCTGCTGTCTGACATATGGAACCAGTGTTTTGGGGAAATAAACATATAGCTAGAATTTCCAATAAGCATTTATAAATAGGGACTGAAGATTAAATGACAGGGGAGATCTGATTATGTGGACTTGGGAATCATCCTTAGAGGGTATCATTGGAACCTGAGCGAGTGCTCTTTCTTAAACATTAAGCGTAATTATGCCTAATGTCATTAATTTTGTGTTCTAAATTCTCAGTGGCCCTAATTTGTGTAATTTTTGCAAACACAGTTTACATCTTTATAACCATGTCTGTGTACCAATTAGTTTAGCTCATTAAGCACATTTTGCCTTGATAAAGGTCACTAATGCCAAACGAATTGTTCACCCAACACATTCTTTCTTTCATTAGGAAAATAACTGATTTCAGAAATGTATTTTAGAACTCTTAAGTGCATTCTTCCAGCATTCAGAATTATTTTTAAACTGAAATAACTCTCTTTTATGTGTGGTAGTTGGAGGAAATGTGGACTGGAAGCAGATAGCAAGTATTCAGGAATCCATTGGAGAAACCAGTTCTCAAAGTGTTGTTGTTGCTGTAGATAGGTAAAGTATTCACTTTATTCCCTTTTCAAATGAATACTCGTTTAATTCTGTCGCATTTAGATATTTTTTGCACAGTAGTAAACAGAAAATTTTATTACCAAAAAAACTTTCGTTAAGTAATATAAGACTGTATTGTAATATGATATGATTTAAATGATGAAACACATACTTTTGCATTTTAGGTTATAGTATATAGGAAAGAAACAGTATGATAATGTAAGTTATAGTAGATGGTAATGGGCATTAAGGAAATAATACCTTGATGAAAAAGAACACAAATGTTTTATTTCCTGTATAGAAAATATTCCCCTTGTTATCCCTATTGGAAAACAGAGTGTTCTTTCTCTTTCTGATAGAGGTCTGCATTAGGGTAAAATGAAGGGATTTGCTGGCAATTCTCATTATAAGCTTCTTTGAAAAGGACTTGGAAATTGGTATATTATAGACATTACCAGGTATTCCTCATTTTTAGTTTGTTTTCTAAAAGAAAACCCATACTCTATTTTACTATGGAATATTTAATTTCTTTCAAATTTTTAAAATTTCCAGTATATAGAACATTTAGTGTTTTTTTAATATTAGTTTTTTCCAGATGAATGCCCCCCAAATTGAAACTTAACATTTTACCAATCTGACATTTAAATTTTTTTTCTTTGCCACCATTTATGGAAACTTTAAAAAATGTAAATGTAATATGTACTGTTTGTTTGTTTTGGTGCCTTGAAACTCACACTGATCCATAATTTTAGTTTGCATCAGATAAAACATTTTGCTCTAAGTACAGACAGAACTAGAGTGTTCCAGTACTTGGAAGTACTCCCTGGAACTTTGATCCTTGAAAAATCTTAATGTCTACTTGCAATCCTTTTTGTTAGGGGAAGGAGGTTATTTGCATTTTTCTTGGGAAGGATGAAGAAAGATTGTGTGTCATCTTATACCCACTATATAATTAGAAGGTTTACCTCATAGTTGGTATTTTTCAAAGTGCTTTACCTGTATTATTTAGTTTAATCCTTTAGTAGCCTCATGAGATGAGTATTATTGTCCTCAATTTACAGATAAGTAAACTGAGGGGAAATTAAATAACTTGCTCATTCCATAACCAGGCTAACTGGGTCTTCATTATTTTAATGACTGTTTTATTCATGAGAGTTTTGAGGAATGGAACCAAGATATACAGGCAAGCAGCATACCTTGAGTGTGCACTCTAAACCTCTCTACCTGCATGTGCAACTTTAGAGCAGTGTAATGTCTGCCCTTTTGCTATCAGGGTAGCTTTTTTTCCAAGTGGTCTTCTTGCTTTCCAGAAAATCACCTTCACTGTCATTACGGGAATCTCCAGGCAAGAGTCAACATTTTACCTACTATTTCTGTTACCTAGTTTTGATTTATTCAAATATTCAGTTTGTTTATAGGTAGATATGTCTCTCATTTGAACAGATAATATACTTGTCAGTTTTAATAATTTATACTGTTTCACAGGTATCCTAGCATAAGTACTATTAGTACTTTGTCCTCTCAAACTCATCATCACCAAAGGCTTCTGCAAACATAAAATTAATGTCCAATTTTATTATATAAAACCTCAGCATTTAAATTTTAGCTTATAATGAAAACAAAAGCTACATCTCTAAGATTATATTGTGTGGTGCATTTCAGTTTTTCATTAAATTTCTTCTGAATTTCTTCTCAGATATCTGAGGTTATATTCATATGTAAATTTTGGACTCTAGTCTATAAGCTAACTAAGTGAGATTGCCCTGGAATTCAAGACAATGGTGAGAATATTATCAGGTATCATCCTTGAAAACTCCGTACTTGTCCAGCAAAAACAGTCATTTTCCTACTCTTAGGCCTGTTGTTCTGAAAAATCTCTTCTGACAAGTATAAGAAATGAAAATAAAAATAATGCTTCTTAATTACTTGTAGCTTCTGTTTCTTAATCAACATAAAAATTGCTGATTCCATTAAAAACTTTAAGTTTTTAATGATATATCCTAATTATCTCCACTTTTTTTGGTATTAGGAATTCATTAGAATTTAGGAGAATATTGTGCACTTTAATCTGGAGTACCTAATCCTCTGGAATTTGCTAGGGTAGAATTTGCTAGCCATTGCTAACCTAGATCAATTTTATAGGTATCACTAAACTATGCAGGGTTGGATTTTTGTCCCAGAATAGATTATCTCTATAAAAGTTAAAAACAAACAAACAAATAAACAAAAACAACAGTTAATTAATACCTTGGTTTTTGAGGAACATCAAATCTAGCTTTGTAAAACTGGCCCATCTCACACTTGGGAATATTGTCATCTTTTAGAAAATACATACAGTTCACCCCCCACTTCATTTGCTCAAAAATATCTTTCAGTAGATTTAAGAAATAAATACAGTGGTACCTCGAGATATGAGTGCCCTAACATACGAGATTTTTGAGATACAAGCCTTTGAGCGAGTGATTTTTTGCTTTGAAATACGAGCAACATTTGAGATAGGAGTAATCGCGTGGATGGCGGGCTGCACATGACCCACCAGTTTACCGCAACTCGAGCGTCTCATAGTTTCCCACGCCTCAAGGTTACAAAACGAATTAAACCATATCTCGAGGTACCACTGTATTACCTCAGATATTTCACTGTGAAAACTTTACATATATAGTAATTTACTTTGCCTGTCTGTTACATACCATTTAACGTTTTTTAAATCGAGAATATGCAGGTTTGGTCAATCTTTTGTTTTGCATTGCTGTATTATTATCATGATATGTATGAATCAGTAATATATCAGATTTATTTTTCTGTTCACACTTCCAGACATGTCTTTTAGTATTAACACACAAGATCTCATGCTACTGTCCTTTGCTTTTCCTACAGGGACTTTAGAATCTATTTCATAGGCTGATTTTGTGAAACATAGCTTTTTTCTCCTGCCTTAGTGTATAGTAAGGCTTAATTTTAAATGCCTCCACAGACCACTGTGCTCTACAAATCACTTACGTTTAGTGGAGCATTACTAGAAATAGGGCACCCCTCAGAGGCTCCAAAGTGAGTAGGCATCTGCATGCGCTTTCCCAGGATACATGCTTCCACTGCCTTCCATCAACACCTGAGTCTACAAGACCCCTCTAATTGCCACTGCAATCCCTCTGTGGCCCTTGTCCTCCATTATTTCACTGTATTCAGTTACCTATATCCCCTCTAGTTGTATATAATCTCCATTTCTGTCTCTATACCCCTCAACTTTTGCCATTTACCTCTTTTTCAGTTAAACATTTTTTGTTTTTGTTATTTTTTTTAAAAATATATTTCTTTATTGATTTCAGAAAGGAAAGAAGAGGGATAGAGAGATAGAACCATCAATGATAAGAGAGAATCATTGATTGGCTGCCTCCTGATCGCCCCTACTGGGGATCGAGCCCACAACCCAGGCATGTGCCCTTAGCTAGAATCGAACCTGGGACCCTTCAGTCCACAGGCCGACGCTCTATCCACTGAGCCAAACCAGCCAGGGCTGTTTTTGTTATTTCATTTGTTTCTCCTATACTATTTAGTTTTGACTCTTGTTTTGGTATGGGTTGTTTTTATTTTTTTTAATTTAATGTTTATTGTTCAGATAATTACAATTATTACTCTTTTTCCCCCTCATGCATCCCCTCTATCCAGCTCCCACACCTCCCTCTACTCTTACCTCCCCCCCCATTTTCCGCAACCATAGGTGTACGATTTTTGACCAGTCTTCCCTGCCCCTCCTCACTCCTGTTCCCCTGAGAATTGTCAGTTCACTTCCTTTCTATGCCCCTGATTATATTATATTCACAAATTTATTCTGTTCATCAGATTTTTAATTCACTTGATTTTTAGATTCACTTGTTGATAGACATGTATTTATTGTTCATAATTTTTTTATCTTTACCTTTTTCTTCTTCTTCCTTTTCTTAAAGAGTACCTTTCAGCATTTCATATAATGCTGGTTTGGTGTTGAAGGACTCCTTTAGTTTTTTCTTATCTGTGAAGCTCTTTATTTGACCTTCAATTCTGAATGCTAGCTATGCTGGGTAGAATAATCTTGGTTGTGGGTTGTTGCTATTCATCACGTTGAATATTTCTTGCCACTCCCATCTGGTTTGCATAATTTCTGTGGAGAAATCAGCTGATAATCATATGGGTGCTCCCTTGTAGGTAATTAACTGTTTAATATTCTGCTGCTTTTAATATTCTCTCTTTGTCTCTTGCTCTTGGTATTTTAATTATGATGTGTCTTGGTGTGGTCCTCTTTGGATTCCTTTTGTTTGGGGTTCTGTGTGCTTCCTGGACTTGTAAGTCTATTTCTTTCACCAGGTGGGGTAAGTTTTTGGTCATTATTTCTTCAAATAGGTTTTCAATATCTTGCTCTCTCTTCTTCTGGCACCCCCATAATTCTAATGTTGGTACACTTGAAGTTGTCCCAGAGGCTCCTTACACTATCTTCACATTTTTGGATTCTTTTTGCTTTTTGCTTTTCCAGTTGAGTGTTTTCTGCTTCTTTGTATTTCAATTCTTTGACTTGATTCTTACATTCCTCTAGTCTGCTGTTAGGTCTCTGTATAGTATTTTTTATTTCAGTCATGTATGTTTAATTTCTAGTTGGTCCTTTTTCACCTCCTCTTGGGACTCGCTAAATTTATCCATCTTTTCTAGGAAATTCTTGAAAAACCTTATAAACGTGGTTTTGTACTCTATATCCAGTCATTTGTTTTCCTCCATTTTTTTCATTTGTGATCTGTTCGTTTGTCTCCACATTTTCACTGCTTCCCTGAGTTGGTAGAGTAGCTTTGTGTGCTAGGTGTCCTATATGGCCTCATAGCTCCGCCTCCCCAGTTACCTGAGGTGGACTCTCTTGGTGCACCCCTTTGTGGACTGTGTGTAGTCCTTGTTTTTAGTTAATTCTTGATTGTTTTTGGTATCACTGGGGGGAATTGACATTCAAGCCAATTGGTTGTGCGGATCAGCTGTGTCTACCCCAGGAGAATTTCTGTGCTGGAGTCAGCCTTATGATACAAGACTTGCAAAATTGCAAAAGCCTCTCTGTTCAGCTTGGATGGGGTGGAGTCTCAGGGCTGAGCAGAGACAACCTTGGCTTCCCATCAGCCCTGCCCTACTCAGCTCCTGGATCTCATTGTCCCTCAGTAATCACTGCAACCCTCTCTGTGCACGTGTGCTTCCAGGTCTTTGCCTTTCCGGCTCCCCTGAGTTTCTGTGCACTTCTGGGATCCATATGAGTCTGGGTCCCCAGGGTCTCAACTGAAACTGGGGTTCAATGCAGTCGGATGTGGATTTCAGCTCAGTTGGGAGGTTCTGTCTCCCTCCCACTGGAGAAAGCCAGTGGCACAATCAGCTGTCAGCCCTCTGTGTGCACACTCTCATGCCTCCAGGTCTCTGCCTATTTGTGGCTCCCCTAAGTTTCTATGCACTCCTCCCTTTTCAAGACAAACCAGACTCACCCCATATGAGGCTTGCCCTGAACTGGGGTTCAGTGCAGTCAGATCTGGGGTTCAGTGCAGTCAGGAGTTTCAGTTTCCCTCCCGCTAAAGGAAACCAGCCAGGCACTCCACCGCCTGTCCTCTCCATGCGTGTCTCTGTACCTCAGCTTTTTGCAGCTCTTCTGAGTCTTCGTGAGCCTCTCTCTTTCTTCTAGTTGTAGAATTTCTACTTAGCCAGCTTTCCTGTGGTTCTGGATGATGTCCGCTCTGTTCTTTCTAGCTGTAATTTGAAATTATTGTGTGAGGCAACGGTTTAGGTATTCACCTTTGCCGCCATCTTGGTTTCTCCTGTTTTGTTTTTTTACATTGCTCTTTGGGGATACCTATAGTTTGATAAATTGGCTAATGACACATATAATGCATAGTCTAGCAATTTTCATTTTTTGTTCATGTGAGAGCTTTGTACAGAAGCTTTGTATATGTTAATATCTGGGTCAGTCAAATCACTGATTTAAATGGGACCCTATTACTCTTATATTTTCTCCCAGATTGTGTTTTTAGCCAGATCTTTGAATTATTGTTTTGTTCTCTTGAGAAGAGCAGTATGAGAAATCTCAAGATACTCCTTTAGCAGGAGGTCAGATTCTGAGTTACTGTGATGTTAGTTTCTAAGTAGTTTTTGCAATCTTGCTTTTGTTACTCGTTGCCAGAACACATAGATAGGCATTCAAGGGCACTAAGATTAAAACAATATGATATACTCAGAGCATTTATATTATGGATGCAGGAAAACTAGAATATATTTAAAATGTTTGTTATGTTTGCTCAGGTAAGTGTGGGTAATGTAGCATCATGTTTAAAAGGGTGGGCTCTGGAGTCATCCTGTCCTGGTTTGAATCTTGGCTTCAAGTTTTGATACTTTTAGGAAATGTACATAAAATTTGGAGTATAATGGTACCTATTTCCCAGGGTATAGGTTATTATTTTGAATGGATATATTAAACAGTCAGGATAATACCCACCTTGTGATTATTGGTAGCT
Organism: Lasiurus cinereus; assembly: GCA_011751065.1. Taxonomy (NCBI): domain Eukaryota; kingdom Metazoa; phylum Chordata; class Mammalia; order Chiroptera; family Vespertilionidae; genus Lasiurus; species Lasiurus cinereus. The sequence continues at coordinate 9,450,413 of JAAGEH010000040.1, read as the reverse complement.
GTTACTATTACTTATGATTACTTTTATTCCTAAATTTAATATTTGACCTGCTCCTGCCTTTAAGGTTTCTTTTTCATTATGCAGATCTTATGGTGTTTATTTTAAGTTGAGAAATATCATTTCATTCTGGAAGTCACATTCAAACCCTTGGTTATTAATCCAGTGAGTGGCTGGATAAAAATGCACACTTTTAAAAAGAGAACTAATATATTTATGCTGAAGTCTTCTATGAAACTTTGAAACACAGAAACAGAGCTTGGTGAAATCAGGACAAAGCTGGACAGCATAGCTTAACACTAAGTATTTGAATGTCCTAAGAAATGTTAGTTAGCTACTTCTTGGTTAAACTGTTGGAGACTACAGTGGTACCTCGAGATACGAGTGCCCTAACATATGAGATTTTTCAGATACGAGCCATTGAGCGAGTGATTTTTTGCTTTGAAATACTAGCAACATTTGAGATACGAGTAATCGCACGGATCGGCTGGTTGCACACGACCCACCAGTTTACCTCGACTCGAGCGTCTCATAGTTTCCCACACCTCAGTCAGTGTGCTTGTTTACCTCGTTGTTGAAGCATCTTTTGTGCATTTACAAACTTTATCACATTTCTTTTTATAACCATGGGTCCGAAGAAAGCGAGTGGAAAGGTCAATGCTCAGAAGAGGACGATGTCTATTGAATTACAGCGTGAAATCATAGAAAAATATGAGCAAGATGTGTGAGTGGCTGACTTGGCGAGGCAATACGGGCATAGTACTTCAATGATATGCACTGTACTTAAACAGAAGGAGTCGATAAAGGGTATAACGCCAGCTAAGGGTGTTACAATAATTTCTAAGCTCCGTAGCTCTCTCCATGAAAAGATGGAGAATCTACTGATGGTGTAGGTGACGGAGAAGCAGCTTAAAGGAGATACATTAATACAGGGCATCATATGTGAGAAGGCGCGAGGGACTTATGGTGATTTGCTGGAGCAGACCCCGCGCACTTCCACGGACGAAGCATCGAAAGACTCATTTAAAGCCAGTAGAGGCTGGTTTGATAACTTCAGGAAAAGGTCCGGCATTCACTCCATCATCAGGCATGGTGAGGCAGCAAGTTCGATGTGAAGGCAGCTGAGGATTACCTCAAAACTTTTTCCGAACTGATAGAAGCCAAAGGATATATCCCCCAGCAAGTCTTCAGCTGTGACGAGACAGGGCTTTTCTGGAAGAAGATGCCAAATAGGACTTCTATAACGACAGAGGAGAAGGCGATGCCAGACCACAAACCCATGAAGGATAGGCTAACTTTCACACTGTGCGCCAATGCGAGTGGCGACTGCAAGATCAAGTCTCTGCTCATATACCATTCGGAAAACCCCAGAGTCTTTAAGTCACATAAGATTTTAAAAAATAAACTGCAAGTTATGTGGAGGGCAAACCCGAAGGCATGGGTCACCAGGCAGTTCTTTGTGGAGTGGGTAAACCTGGTTTTCAGCCCTTCTGTTAAGAAATATCTACAGGAAAATATCTAACCATGCAAGCCCTCTTCGTCCTCGACAATGCTCCTGCTCACCCACCGAACCTCGAAGATGAACTCCTCGAAGAGTTCAAGTTTATAAAGGTTGTCTACCTACATCCCAACACCACTCCTATCCTGGAGCCCATGGATCAGGAGGTGATTTCTAATTTTAAAAAGCTGTACATCAAGCACCTGTTCCGGCGCTGCTTTGAGGTGACGAAGAACACAAACCTCACCCTTCAGAGTTCTGGAAGAACCACTTTAACATCGTGATATGCCTCAGAATTATTGATCAGGCCTGGCTGGGTGTTACAACGAGGACTTTGACCTCTGCACGAAAGAAGCTGTGGCCTGCGGCCGTAGCCGAAAGGACCTTCGAAGGATTCGAACCCGGGGTGCCAGTGGAGGAGGAGATAGTGTCTCTGGGAAAATCCATGGGCCTGGAGGTGGATGAGAGAGACGTGAATGAGCTCGTCGAGGAGCACTCTCTGGAACTCACTGCGGAGGAGTTACAAGAGTTGCAGTCTCAGCAACATGCGGAGGTTCACCAAGAAATTGGTTTCGAGGAGGAGCCAGAGGTGGAGGAGATCTCTACAAGTGAGATAAAGGAGATCTTAGGAATGTGGGAGAGGGTGTCACACTTTGTGGAAAAGGAACACCCCGAAAAAGTTGCTACTGGTCATGCATTGGAGCTGTTCAATGAAACTTGCCTCACCCATTTCAGAAACATTCTGAAAGGGAGGAAGAGGCAAACCTCGTTGGACATGTTTTTTTTTAAATCGGCCAAAAATGCAAAGACCAGTAGCAATTAAATTCAGTGAAGATTAGTTAAGTTACATTCAGTTTAGGGATAAAGTGTAGCATTAAGAGTGTAACGAGTAAACCAGTTTATTCCTTTACATTCTCTTTTATTGTGTTTTTATACAATATTTGTCATTTATAAATACATTTTTCTTATTCAAAAACACGTAAGAAGAACAACTGGGGTGGCATTTTGGGGGCTGGATCGGATTAACAGCATTTCAATTGATTTCAGTGGGGAAATTTGCTTTGAGATACGAACAACTTGATCAAGCAAGGTTATGGAATGAATTAAATTCGTATCTCAAGGTACCACTGTATTTGCAAGGTTCTGTTAAACCGCTTGTAATGAAACATAAATGAATTTTCTAATCAAACATACATTACTTGTAGAAATTAAATAGAATTTTTCATTTTAAAACTTTGTTAATGTTAGTAGATAATCAGGAAAAGATTGAAAATTTTTGTTTTATAGGGTACCAATTATTAGTTTTACAAATTAATATTTTTCTTATCCTCAGAGTCTCATAAGTAGTTTTTGTAAATTTTTAATAAAATTAGAACCATATATTCTTTAATATGTTATTGAATGCAAAGGTAAGAGGGAGGAACATCAAATTGTAGTTACTAAAGTATAGAATAATAAAAATTTTCATTGACTACCTGATTTCTTTAGTTTCCTTAAAACATATAAAAGTAGCTACATTTGAATTGGTGTAATAGATGTGAAACTATACATGTTTTTTTCAGGCTATATACATTTTTTAATCATGGGGTTGTTTTTTTCCTTTAGAATATTTACAGGGTCTACAAGGCTAGATGGAAATGCTATTGGTAAGTATGTACATTTATTTCACTTATAAACTGGTTTGGCTAAAAGACTTGAACATTAAGCTAAAAAATTGTATATCTGTTTATATTATAGTGGATTTTGTCCGTTGGCTCTGTGCTGTGTCTATGGATGAATTACTTTCTACTACACATCCAAGAATGTTTAGTCTACAAAAAATAGTTGAAATATCATATTACAACATGGGAAGAATAAGATTGCAGTGGTCTCGAATTTGGGAAGTTATTGGAGATCATTTTAATAAGGTATTTATATAATTATAGGATTTGCTTAAATTTATATTATTTTTCATTGTGTAAAATTTCCTTATCATAATATAATTGAGAATTTTTCTTTCCAAGCAGTTTTTAAGATTAAATTTAGAAAACTCTTTGAGTCCTGTTTTTTCTTTAGCTCTAGGTTTTAAGTATTTAATTAAAATGTTTTTCTCATTGAGAAATATTATTAGCACTTAGTGCTTTTATAAAGAATCATAGGATTTACTTATATATACTATTAATGATACATTATTTTAAAACAAAAATAAAAAATTATGTTTTCACTGCCAACATTAGCACCCTTTATTTTTGTTGCCATTGCAGGTTGGCTGTAATCCTAATGAAGATGTAGCTATTTTTGCTGTAGACTCCTTGAGACAATTGTCAATGAAGTTCTTAGAAAAAGGGGAGCTTGCCAATTTCAGATTCCAGAAGGATTTCTTAAGACCTTTTGAGCATATAATGAAACGGAACAGGTATTATATTTGTTAAATTGCTTAATATCAGAAAAATAATTATTTTTCACAGCAGGGAGAAAAACAGAAGAAGGGAAAGAAAACTGATGTTTTATCTATGTGCTTATTCAAGAAATTATATTAATATTTTAGGTCTCCAACCATTCGAGATATGGTTGTGCGATGCATAGCACAGATGGTGAATTCTCAAGCTGCTAACATTCGGTCTGGATGGAAGAACATTTTCTCTGTATTTCATCTAGCTGCATCTGATCAAGATGAAAGCATAGTGGAACTTGCATTCCAAACAACAGGGCACATTGTCAGTAAGTATTTCTTTTAACTGTGTTTAAGTTTAAAAAAAAAAAAAGAATGAATTAAACTATAATGTGTTCAGAAGATAATTCAAGTATAAGGTTCTAGGTATATTATGGTTTTTAAGTTTACCAAGTTTTGACTACTTAAGCAGAGTAAACAGTGAATATATTATTATAGTTGACATTTATTGGACATTTACTATATGACAAGCATTATAAGAACTTTGCATGTATTTTCTTCAGTCTTTACAACTACTCTATGAGATAACTATCTTTAATATCATCCCTCTTTAATACATAGATTGGGAAACTCAGGCCCAGTGAGGTTAAGTAATTTTCCTAAGGGCACAGAACTAGGGAGTAAAAGAGCTGATATTCAAAGCTAGGGAGCCTTAAGACAAAAATCTGTTTTTACCCATTACACTTTGACTTTGAAGAAGAATAAAATATTAAAAATGTAAATTATACCTATCTGGAAGATTATAATGATGACCAACATCTTCAACATCAAGAATAATGACATTATCATAGTTATCATTTGAGTGCTTATCTGAATTAAGCATTTTTACTTACATTATTTTATTTAATGCTTACAACTATCCTGTGGATATTAAATTCTCATTTTATAGATTAAGAAACTGAGATACAGAGAGATTAAACATAATTTTGTATACTTAATAACTGTTGATTTTGTACCTGCTGTTTCTCAGTCAGTGCATTAGCTCCTTGGTTTATAATGTAAACACTATAAACTGTTTCACTGTTTCTACTCCTCAAGGTGGTCAAGTAGGTGGTCATCAGAGACTTAAACCCTTCTTTGTTGGACATCAAAGCCTTTATTTAACCTTTAAGAAGTACACATTACATCCAGAGGTTGATATATTTTGATGCAATTAAGAATAATTGACATTATAATTACTTTGATACATTTTCCCTTTTTTTAGCCCTTGTGTTTGAAAAACACTTTCCAGCGACCATTGATTCTTTCCAGGATGCAGTGAAGTGTTTGTCTGAATTTGCATGCAATGCAGCTTTCCCAGACACAAGTATGGAAGCAATCCGACTTATTCGCCATTGTGCAAAATATGTGTCTGACAGACCTCAGGTACAGTGTCATAAATTTTACTGAATATTTATTCCCAGTCTGAGATCTAATTTATTTGGAAATTAAGAGGCTATGAAGCAGTTATTTTTCAGAAAACCCAAAAATTATCTGAGCTTGATTCTGCTACCCATTATGACTCAGAATCAAGCTCAAATAATTTTTCTGAGTGTTTCACCTGTATTAAATTGTTTCATCTTCATAACAATTCTAGTACCATACAAATAAGGAACCTGCAGCACAAAGAAGTTTGAAAATGTGTCTGTGATTGCAGAGCTAGTTAAGGAGACCTTGAGTTTGAACCCAAGCCTGTGTTTTTAACCATTTTTGTGCTGCTTTTTACCTGTTGTGTTTCGTCTGCAACACTGAGGTTGACTCGGGGCTTCAGCACTGGAGTAAAAGGTTGAATTGGCAACCTGCCTGTTAACTTCAACTCACATAGTAGAGTCTCTCTTTATAACCACCATAAGGAGAAGCGATACATCATAGATTTAGTAGTAAGATTTTTACTACATACTGACATGGACCTATGGGGTGCTTAGTACTTTTTACTTAAACATTCATTGACTCATTTGACCTCACATTTCCCCAGTGTGGTTAGTATGGCTACATGGTGTCATAACCATTTAAATGGTAAAAATGAAAACCTGATTTAACCTGGTTAATACTGCCGAAATCTGGTGTCAGAGTTTAAGCTGGTCTAGTGCTCTTTATGGGAAGTTATAATCTCCAGCATTTTAATAAATTATTGTGTTTTATCAAATTGTTCACTTTGATTTGTAAAGCATTTTTTTTAAAGTTTTAGAGAAATGTGCTTAATGTAGATATGGTTTGCCTTTAATAACCCTATCTTTCTTCTTGAAGGCTTTTAAGGAATACACAAGCGACGATATGAATGTGGCACCTGAAGACAGAGTGTGGGTGAGAGGATGGTTCCCCATCCTCTTTGAGTTATCCTGTATCATCAATAGATGCAAATTAGATGTAAGAACCAGGTAACAGTCAGTATTTGTAATTAACATTTTGTAAGGCTTATTTTAACTTAAATTAATTTTCTTATGTGAACACAAAGTTTGGTAGTGAAAGGCCATAAATCTTGTTTTATCAAATATAGCAATTATTTGACAGGCAAATTTAAAAATATGTTAAGCTATAACTGTTAAAAAATGGAAATATATTGCTTTTTCTTAAAATTTAAATATAGCCTACTTTGTGTTTTAGCTTCCATATTAATATAATACTTCACACATTTTGTTTTTTTCATACATTTGTTTCCAATTAAAAATAGAAGTTAGTGGCAAATTTATTTTATTTCCTAAAGAATGCTGGAAGAATTCCCAAATGCACATCATTGATACATTTTAGGTAAAGAACCTTTTCTCTGAAGATTGGTCAGTAACATAGTTTTGAATAACATAGGTCTATTAAAAAAGAATTGAACTCTTTCCAAAGTATATTCTTATAAAAGGTCCCTCTAAACATAATACATCTGTAAAGAAACTATTTTGGATATGATGTAACCAAACAAGCGCTCAGTATACACTTCTCATGTTATAGCTCAGATCAGTCCCATAGAATAATTTTTCTCACTCTGTATTTGTGATTGTGAAATCGAAATGGCTAACTTATAGTATCTGTCAAAAGTGCTTGAGTGTATTATGAGTTCAGTTTCATGTTAAAATCCCTCGTTTAATTATCCCATCTTCTTTTTAGGAGAATCATTAGTCATTTGGACAGTTCACTGAACTTTTTAAAACCAGAAACGTGGTCAGACTTATAATAAATCAGTGATAGAAATGTAATGAAAGAATGAGTATTTCCTCCTCTTATGCCAGAATTACCCCACTGCCACCCCCATCCAAGGTTAAGTTTGATTTATTTCCTAAGAAATAAATAGTATTATTTGTAATAACAAAAAATTGTATGACATAAGTAAGTTATCCAAAGTAGGACTCAAACCTTGACTCAACCTTGGGAGTTTCTCAGAGTGTAGTAATCACAAGAACAGGGTATAACATTTTATCTTGACAAGGGACCTGCCTGCTTTCTTAGCCTTTCCTTGTCTGGGACCACACTGATTTACTTCTTATCATATTTATATTCCGATTACAGATAGATTTTGATTGTTAAAGGGAAGAGAAAGTATGTGTGCTAGTTAGTAAAAGAGAGAGAAAATATGAGTAAACTCTTCTATCATGGCTTTCATTTTCTTAACTCACCCCAGGATCGTAGAGCTGTTATTTAGATTATATGTAAAAATGTAACACTGTTATTTATAACACACTAATCACAAAATACTTTCATATACATTCTCATTTGACTCCCTTAGAAAAACACAGAATTCTCACATTCCCTTCTCCCCAGACGTGAGAGTTAGCATCCAGTTACTTAGCAAGAGAGGAAATGGATTTGGAGCTCAGGAGATTGGAGGGAGAGGGAGCCCTTTCGGTTGTGAAATAGTTTCTGTAATTCTGCTCATCACACGTTAGGTATCTTATGAATCAAACTGTTATGAACTTGCTGTAAGGCAAACTGCCATAATGTTATTTTTACACATTCATTTAACAAATACTTTAAGCTTAATTTGAATCAGGCATAAACTAGAGTTGAAGGAAGCATAGCAACAAATAAGCTAGACCATATGCTGTCTTTATGGAGCCTTTCAAAAGAAAATTTTGTTCTGGCTTACCATCAGACTTATTGGAAATAAAAAACCTTTTTAAATTGAAGGATACCTATTTTTGCTAAAAGAAAGTAACATATAGAGGAAACATCAAGCTTTTTAACAGCTACATGAAGGGGTTTTTTGTTTTCTTTCTTTTTTTTTTTTTTTGTTAATCCTCATCCGAGGATATTTTCTCCATTGATTTTTAGAGAGAGTAGAAGAAAGAGAGGGAGAAGGGGAAGGAGAGAGAAAGAAACATCAGTGTGAGAGAGACACACCATTGGTTGCCTTCCACACTCTCCACCTGATGGAACCTGCATGCAACCCAGGTATGTGTCCTTGACTGGGAATCAAACCTGTGACCCTTACATTCCTGGGATGATGCTCTAACCACTTAGCACACCAGTCAGAGTTTTTTAAATTGAATTTATTGGGATGACACTGGTTAACAAAAGTATATGGGTTTCATTTGCACAGTTCTACAACACATCATCTGTACTCTGTTGTGTGTTCACTACTCCAAGTCAAGTCTTTCCATCAACTTTTACCCCCATATCCCCATCCCCTCTCATAAATCCTCCTCCAATTTTGAGGAAGATAATCAAGAATCAACTTTGAATTTTAGTTTTAACATTTACTCAAAGATAGTGAAAGTGATACTAAGCACTTTATTTGGCAACAAGTACCATGTGCCTCCTAGATGACGAGATTGCTCTGTGCCTGGAATGCAGCATACAGACCTGCCCACTTGGACATCCTGTGGATTAGCTTTACAAATTCTTTTGTTTGCAGACATTATATGAACAATTACAGCGTTCACTAAGAACTCCTATAGCTCTTCGAAAAAGATTTTCTAAAATCTTTTTTTTTTTTTTGTTCTTAGACTGTTTATTGATATATTTTCTTCCTGGTCACAGTGCCACAATAATAATATTCACTAATAAGATGTCTATCTATAATTTCACTTACTATTTTCAAATGCTGAATGATGGGGTGGGAATGGAGGAAAAGTAAACTAAAGAAAAATTTGAAATGATTTTCTAAATGATGCATTCTAAAGAAAGCTGGATGTATAACAAGGTGTAAAAGTCTTAAAACCAGTTTTAAACTTTGTTTTCTGTAGCTTAGTGAACTGTAACAGTTATTATAGGAGGGAGATTCTGATGTGCAATGCCTTTTGGTGTTATAGTTTTACTAATTTTGTTATATCACTTTAGGGGTTTAACAGTAATGTTTGAAATTATGAAAACTTACGGCCACACTTATGAAAAACACTGGTGGCAGGATTTATTTAGAATTGTGTTCAGAATCTTTGACAACATGAAATTGCCAGAACAGCAGACAGAGGTAAGACATGAAATGTTCATTTAATATAGTCGTCAAGAGGCTCTTAATATTTTTCTTAACATATTTTAATATTTCATATTAAGCACATTGAACAGAAAACAAATTCCTAAAGAAATTTTCCTTAAGGCATTATAATAAACTAGAGGCCCAGCGTGTGATTGAAATTGCGTGAGGAGGCGCCCTGCCTCCTGCTGTGCAAGGAGGTACCCCGCAGGGGTTTGGGACCTGCGTCTGCCTCAGAGCGTTCTCAGACCGCCTTCCTGTGTCCGAGCCTGAGGCCACCCGAGCCGCTGCGCAACCTCCTCCTGTCTGGTCATGACCCGAGCCTGCCTCTGTCTCCGTCTCTGCTTTGAGCCTCATCTGCGCGTGCAACCTCCTCCTGTCTGTCATGACCCGTTATGGCAGTGGTTCTCAACCTGTGGGTCGTGACCCCTTTGGGGGTCCATCGACCCCATCATAGGGGTCGCCTAAGACCATCAGAAAACACAGATATTTACATTAAGATTCACAACAGTAGCAAAATTACTGTTAGGAAGTAATAATGAAAATAATTTTATGGTTGGGGGTCACCACAACATGAGGAACTGTCTTAAAGGGTCCCGGCATTAGGAAGGTTGAGAACCACTGCGTTATGAAGTCCCAGCATAATTTGCATATTACCTCCTTTTTTATACATACTAGAGGCCCAGTGCACTCCTTAGTCTAACCTGTACCCTCTCCAATCTGGGACCCTTTGAGGGATGTCAGACTGCCTAAACATCCCTCTCACAATCCAGGACTTCTGGCTCCCAACCACTCACCTGCCAGCCTGATCATGCCTAACTGCTCCCTGGCCAGCCCGATTGCGCCTAACTGGCCCTTCTCTGCCAGCTTGGACACCCCTAACTGCCCTCCCTGCTGGCCTACTCTCCCACAACTGCCCTCCACTGCAGGCCTGTTCTTCCCCCCCAACTGCCCTCCCCTGCAGGCCTGGTCTTCGCCCGCAACTGCCCTCCACTGCAGGCCTGATCCCCCCCCAACTGCTCTCCCCTGCTGACCTGGTCCCTCCCTATTGCCCACTCCTGCAGGCCTGGGTCCCCCCAACTGCCCTCCTCTGCCAGCCTGGTCACCCCTAACTGCCCACAACTGCCCTCCCCTGCTGGCCATCTTGTGGCAGCCATTTTATGTCCACATGAGGGCAGCCATCTTTGACCACATGGATGTGGCCATCTTATGTCTTGGAGCGACAGTTAGTTTGCATGTTACTCTTTTATTAGATAGGATATATATATAGATTGTATGCCTTTATTAACAAAAACATTATTTGGAGATAGAACCGAGTTAATGAATTGGTGGGATTTTGTGTGTTTTTTTATGTTTTTGTTGAACTTCCAGTTTCTTTTCATTTTAATATTGTCACAACTATAAACACCAGTAGCTTTCTTTAGTATTCATAGTGACTTCTTATTCTGAATTAAATAAAGACTACATGGTAATAAATAGACATATGTGTGCACTACCACAAAACTATGTTTGAAAACTGTCAGTTCAGGTTAGTCCATTATGTATTTGAGAAAAACACTTTCTTTATATGGCCTTAATTATCTTTTATGTGTTTTTATTTTTATTTTTTTAAATATATTTTTATTGATTTTTAACAGAGAGGAAAGGAGAGAGATAGTTAGAAACATCTATGTGAGAGAAACATCGATCAGCTGCTTCCTGCATGTCCCCTACTGGGGATGTATCTGCAACCAAGTTACATGCCCTTGACCGGAATCGAACCTGAGACCTTTCAGTCCGCAGGCTGACGCTTTATCCACTGAGCTAAACCGGTTTCGGCATCTTTTATGTGTTTTTAAATAACTACTTCATGAAAGTCAGTTTAATTTAAAAGATATACTGATCCCACTTAAATAAATTCTTACCCTTTTCTACCCTCTTTATTCCTCTTCCTCTTTTCGGTCATATGCTGGGGCAAAGCCTGCTGTTTATGCATATTGTTTCAAATGTCATAATGCTAAAAGCAAGAAAATGCAGTGATCATTCTTCACAATCAAAGCAAACAGTACAAAAATAAATTAGTTTATACATAGGGATTATGGGATAATAGAGAAAAATAGATAGCAGATTTTAAGTGAGGTGAATGTAATGTTCTGGAGGGAAGGTCTGAAAGAAATAGGGAAAGGCTTACATTTTACACGTGCAAACATATCTCTTTTTTAATTCTAGTAGTTGATGAATGGTCTGACTTTCTCCCCTCCTCTCTCCATCCCCCAGAAAGCTGAGTGGATGACAACGACCTGTAACCATGCCCTTTATGCCATCTGTGACGTGTTCACTCAGTATTTGGAAGTGCTCAGTGATGTGCTTTTGGATGATATTTTTGCCCAGCTGTACTGGTGTGTGCAGCAAGGTATGTCTGTGCATATAGTGACACAATGTGTTAAATTGGATCCTGGTAATATACAAATAAATTGTTCTTTTCTTTTCTAGACAATGAGCAGTTAGCACGATCTGGTACAAACTGCTTAGAGAATGTTGTTATCCTGAATGGGGAAAAATTTACCCTAGAAATCTGGGATAAAACTTGTAACTGCACACTGGATATCTTCAAAACTACAATCCCACATGCGTAAGATGATATTATACAACTTTATCTATTGATTGATGGACATAAAAGGTGTGATAGTAACTAATGATTTCTCATAACAGAATCCTTTTCAAACATCTCATTGGTCCTTGAATTTGTATTTATTACAGATCAAACTCCTATAAACTATAACAAATACATGAATTAAATCCTTTATAAACCAAAACCTTTAGTGTGACCATCCAAAATTGGGGCCATAATGAAGTGATTCTACTTTTATAAGGGTTTATTTATTCATACTAAAGCAAGCCATGATCTTGAATTAAAACAACAAGATATATTTCAATTATTATAGATTTAATAATCTCAGGAAGATTTATTTGCACCTATCACATTTTACAGCTAATTTTCATCTCTTTCTAGGGGATAAATTTGCCATTGAATTGTAGTGAAGGAGTTACTATCAACAGGGAAACTAAGAGTCTGCCTAATGACTGATGCCTCCTGGACTTTGTGCAGGGCAGACTTGGAACCAACTTCCCAGTACCTGAGGGCCCTTTGACATGCACAGAGCTTCACCTTACATCTATGATATGTAAATCTACTTAGTTAGATGTTTTAAATGTTACCTAAAACATCTTATTAAGTAGGTATATGTGAATGCACTGGCATAAAACTATACACAAAAACTATCAGTTCACATTTTTAAGCATCCTAAACTTTTTCTTGACATGAATTAAATATATTGCACTGGTATGATCTCCTTGTAAGTATCCTCATCACTAGGAAAAACAAAGTCAAGCAAGAGGAACATACCCCTAGGAAAGATTGGAGTAAGACTACACCAAAGGACACATAGTAATTACCTTTGCCTATTTATAATTATTTGACAGTTCTTACTTTTTGGTGCACATTTTGTTGGATCGATGTAACTGACAAATGATAGATTTTTGTCATAGTTTATCTATAGACATTATATGAATTCTTGCTTAGCTGTTGTCCCTATGAAGTCTTTATAAAAACCAGTTGGGCCAAAACCGGTTTAGCTCAGTGGATAAAGAGCGTCAGCCTGCAGACTGAAAAGTCCCAGATTCGATTTTGATCAAGGGCATGTACTTTGGTTGCGGGCACATCCCAGTAAGGGGTGTGCAGAAGGCAGCTGATTGATATTTCTCTCTCATCTGTGTTCCTAGCTCTCTACCCCCTCTCCCTTCCTCTCTGTAAAAAATCAATTATATATATATATATATATTATTTTTTTAAATAAAAACTAGTTGGGCTGAATTTTTTAAATATGTTTTTATTAATTTTTTTTTAAGAGAGGAAAGGAGAAGGATAGAGAGATAGAAGCATGATGAGAGAGAAACATTGATCGGCTGCCTCCTACATGCCCCACATGAGAAGATCTATCCTGCAACCCAGATATGTGTCCTAACCAGGATTGAAACCAGTGACCTCTTGATTTACAGGTCAATGCTCAACCACTGAGCACCCCAGCCAGGCTGAATTTATTTTTTAAAGAACTGCTTCTGCTTTAATTCATTGAATGTACACATTCTAGATATAAGATGCATGATCTTAAAGATCATCAAATAAGCATCTCTTACTAGCATGTGTCTGTACCAGAGTTCTCTCCATATTGAAGTGAAGTGACATATTTATTTCCTGTCTGCCCCGTTTTCCAGGAACTCTTGCTTTTTAAAGAAAGAATTTAGGTCTTAACCATCTTTCTGTCCCAAGCAGCTAGTCAACTTAGTGTCCTCTTTGGGACCTAATTTTGTTTTATTTCTTTTTCTACATTAAAAAAATAGAATCTAAAAAGGCTTATGATTTTTTTTTAAACAACTCAAACTTTTTTTAGATCTCACTTTGAATAATACTTAATGACCCTTAATAGAAAAACTGAGTTTAAAGTTTCTAAAATTGAATACCTGAGTGCTCTAATTATATTAACTGCTAATTATTTTTCTGGAAGTATATATTTTAAACTTCTCACTAGATTTTTCTTTTCAGCAAATTGCTCTTAACAGTAGTCAAAGAAGGAATTTACTATTTTTGGTATATTCATGTGACTTTTTTGTGCCCATTTCAAAATATGTTGGATGCGACATGTTTTACACTGTGATTGACTGATGTGATTTTGGTATTTTAAAGGCTTTTGACATGGCGTCCCACTTCCGGAGAAACTGTTCCCCTGCCTTCCTCTCCTGTGAATGAAAAACAGTTGGTAAGTTCTAATAAATAAAGCATATTTAAAATGATTTAATTATTTGTGAAAAGTAACTTTACCATGGACCAAATTCTTTTGTATGACCTTTTAAAAAGAAAGCATAAATCTACTATCCAGAATTCTCAGGTTAAATTTCATCATGGTCAATTTCCCAAGTAGCTAAAATTTATCTCTGTAAGTGCCATACAGGTAGTATTTTAAATTATTTTATAAAATGAGACATAGAGTAAAATGACTTCAAGTTATAAGAGGCAGGCACCAGATTATGCATGGATTTCCATGCCAAGCTGAAGATATTATTGGATATCTAATTTAAACTTTTAACTTTGATATAATTTGACCTTAAAAAAAAGTTGCAAAACCAGTACAAAGAATTCTGATATGCCCTTCATCCATTGTATTTATTTGCCTAGGACTGACGTAACATTACCACAAACTTAAGTGGCTTAAAACAGCAGAAATTGATACCCTCATAGTCCTGGAGGCAAAAAGTCCAAAATCCCGGCATCTGCAGAGCCAACTCCCTTCAAAGCCTTTGAGGGAGAATCCTTTTTTGCTTCTCTCAATTTCCAGTGGCTGCTGGCAACCCTTGGCATTCCTTGGCTTGTATACACATCATTCCAGTTCTTCCAGCAATTTTTTGAACCAGGTTTGGTATATGTTATCCCCGTTTTATACTAGAACAGAACAATGAATAAAAGATCATAAACTGCAGACCATAAACTTAAGTCCAAGTTAAAATACTATTTTGATTAGCACTATTTTGGGGAACACAGACCCCTGTGTTCCTTTCAGAAACCTCAGCGAAGCAGCTGGGATTGTTAGGACAATCTACACTAATAAAAGAGAAACATGCAAATTAACCATCACTCCACTACACCCACCAGCCAATCAGAGTTGAGTATGCAAATTAACCCAACAAAGTTGGTGACTAATTTGCATACACAGGCATAGAACATAGACTAAAGTCAGTGTACAAGGAAGAGGGAGGGAAAGCGAAAAGCAGGGCCATGGTGGGTAGCAATGGTAGTGGGAGGGAAAGCCCAAGTGGGGAATAGAGGGAGGCGGGCTGTGGCGGGCAGAAAAAGCCCTCCTTGGCAGGCTTCAGTCCCTTCTCTGCTTCACTCAGGCCATAGGAAGCCCTATTGTGGGAATAGGCCCAAGGAAGCCCTATTCTTGCAGGAATCTTCCTGCAACAGGCCTCTGGTAGTCTATAATAGGCCACAGTCTGACTCACTGAGTGCATTGTATTGCTGTCACTCCATATATTGCCTGACACTGTACTGATGCATTGAACTTATTGTCTAATCCATAGATAATAACAAACCATAGGGGGATTAATCAGAATGGAGATTAATTCATTGCTTTTCCAATGTTACATTTAGTAACTCTGGGGCGAAATCCAGTGTAGCTCTGTTGAACTTGAACGTTCAGCTTCTCTTCATGACACCTCACTCCTAGTTGATCCCCTCTCACTGATCTCTGGTTGTGGGTTCCTTGGGTGACAGAACATCCTTCCCTAAAACTCATCCCTAAAAAGCTTCCCTTGAGTTCAACCTGCACAAAGCTTGCAGAAATCTCTATTTAGATTTCATGACAGTTCATGGGTATTGTTGAGTACTTTCCCCACACAGTAAACTTGGCATTTTTATCTCTTGCTCTTGGTTAGTATCAGGCCTAAGCCTGGCAGTCAGAAGGGAAGCTTTTCGCTTAAAGACTATTGGCTCTGTCAATGGATAGGTAATTTTAAATAATTTTCTCTCATTGCATCTGTAATTGCAATGTGTAGAATGTCATTTTCATAGGGACACAGTCTATTTAAAAAAACAACAACAGCATAATAGAAACTATTTTCATTTCATTTTATTTTATTTTTATTGATTAAGGTATTACATATGTGTCCTTATCTCTCCATTGCCCCCCCAGTGAATTCCCGCTCATCCCCCTGGTGTCTCTATCCATTGGATATGCTTATATGCATGCATACAAGTCGTTTAGTTGACCTGAACCCCTTACCCCCCCCCCCCCCCCCCCTCCCTCTGAGGTTTGATGTTCTGATTGATGCCTCTCTGTCTCTGGATCTGTTTTTGTTCATCAGTTTATGTTGTTCATTATAATCCACAAATGAATGAGATCATGTGATATTTATCTTTCTCTGACTGATTTCACTTATAATGCTCTCCCGCTCCATCCATGCTGTTTTTATTCTTAAACTTTATTCATTGTACTTATAATGATTTTTTTTATTTTGTTAGGATACAATATCACAGAAATCTGTAGATATCCATGATTCTATTCAACCAAGATCTGCAGATAATAGACAGCAAGCAACATTAACTTCTATCTCTACTGTGAATG
The DNA here is from genome assembly GCA_011751065.1 of Lasiurus cinereus. Taxonomy (NCBI): domain Eukaryota; kingdom Metazoa; phylum Chordata; class Mammalia; order Chiroptera; family Vespertilionidae; genus Lasiurus; species Lasiurus cinereus. Next base: position 9,433,953 of record JAAGEH010000040.1, on the reverse strand, counting down.
AAGAAGCCAACAAACTTAAACCTTCAGCAAGTGAGTTATTTATACTCTTAGTAAAACTAAGTTATTTTGTTTAATGTAGGAAAGGAATGAAATTTGCTTGCACTTTTATTTCTAACAAATATACTATAACTGATTGTATGGTCATTTCATTACTGTGTTCATTCCAACCTGAACCTCCCAGTATAGATAGATAGATACTTCCTTTAGAAGGATCAGGAACTCTGCTAACACCTGCAGCACCACAAGCCTATTATAAGTCTTCCTCTCATCCCCTTCTTCATGTCAGCCCCATTTTTTCCTGCAATAGTGGGGCCTGATGGGCCCTCCTCTACTCATCTCTGAGGGGAGACAGTGAGGAGTCAGTGCTCCCAAAGCTGGAGCTCCCACCCTGAGGCTTGCTCCCCATGCCCATGTCATCTCTCCTCTCCTCACCTTAGTTCTGTTTTTACTAAATAGGTTAAATTTTGTTTACTGAAGGAAAATTGTAACACTGAGGAAAGACTGCCTCCTCCCCAGAGAAAAATAGGACAGCTTTAAAAATCATTTTAAAATTGAGATGAAATTCACATAAAAAAAGTAACCAATTGAAAGTGAATGATTCAGTGGAATTTAGTAAATTCACAATGGTGTGCAGTTGCCACTCTATTTTCAATACATTTTTCATCATCCAAAAAGACAACCCCATATCCATTATGCTTTTCCTTTCTGTTCTCATTCCTCATCTCCTGGCAACCACCATTCTGATTTGTGTCTATGGATTAGCTATTCTGCACATTTCATTTAAATGGAATAATATAGTATGTGACCTTTTATGTCTGGCTTTTATCTAGCATAATGTTTCAAGGTCCAGCCACATTGTAAAGTGGATCAGTAATTCCTTTTTATGATGGAGTAATTGTCATTTTTATAGATATGCCACATGTTATCTACTCATCTGTTGATGAGCATTTGAGTTTATTCTACCTTTTGATTATCATGAATAAGGCTGCTATGACTCTCTGTTTACAAATACTGTTTAGTGCCTGTTTTTAATTCTTTTGGGTAGATTCGTAGGAGTGGAATTGTTGGGTGATATGATAAATCTATAATTCTATATTTAACTTTTTGAGGAACCACTGAAATGTGTTCCATAGTGGCTATACCATTTTACATTTCCATGAGCAATTCCAGTTTTTCCTCATCTTCACTAACATTACTTCTCTTTTTAGTATAGCCCTCCTAGCGAGTGTGACATGGTAGCTCATTGTGGATTTTATTGCATTTTGTTAAATAAGCTACACATTTTATTTTAAAAATTAATGTTTTCTAAATATTGATTAAACTTTTGCTGAATAGTGCTTATGTGCAAAAGCAGTAAGTATATCCTTCTCATTGTGATATGTACAAGTTACCTTCATACATATTATGTTCCCTTAGCATTGTAATATAAAAATGATAAAGGATTCAAAATAATTTTTGTTTGCATGTGCATTGGGGTGGGTTTCCTCACAGAATATCCAGAACAAAAACTGTTTGCTGCCCTGTTGATTAAATGTGTTGTGCAGCTGGAACTCATCCAGACTATCGACAACATTGTGTTCTTCCCCGCCACAAGCAGGAAGGAGGACGCGGAGAACTTAGCTGCAGCCCAGGTGAGGAGCGGAGATGAGACAGTCTGGGATTCAGAGCTGAGGTCCAGCTAGAGATGTAATTTAAGGGTGAGGGTAGGTCTTTATCACATTGAACTCATTTTAAACCATGTCCCTGGATGAAATGACCCAAGTAGGGTGTGGTCAGGGAATGAGCCCTGGAGGCCTCCATGGTTTAGCTCCTGGTGAGGCAGTTGGTAAAGAGCCAGAGACCATGAACCAGGGTGGCATGAGGAGACCTGGAATCGAAGTGCAGAAATGTCTTAGGAAGAAGTCGTCAGTTCTGTCCAATTCTCAGTAGGTCAAGTAATTTTGTGTGTGAGCATTGCTCTCTAGCAATTTGGTGAACTTCAGTGACCTTGACATTGTGTTTAATTGTGATATTATTATACTGGGTACAAGAGAAGAGAGCAGTTAAAGACAACAAATATTGGGAACTCTAGGGGTACAGAGAAATGGGGTAATAGCTGGAGGAGAATGAAGGGGTCAAGAAAAGGTGTCTTTAAGATAAGCAATATTGCAGCATGTCCTCCAAGAGCTCTCAGGGAGAGCCAAGTGCAGACGAGAGAGGGACAGCTGCTGGAGCAGTCTTCCTGATTGACTGCCTGGAGATGGACCCTAGAAGCAGACAGTGCATGCATTGTAACAGGAATACAAGCAAAGTGGATGCGTTATATGCAAATGTAGGAAGGCCGGTAGGAGTTTGTGGAGATCTGGTAGCGCTGGTTTCTCTTTTAGATAGGAAGAAAGCTTTAGCTACTTGAGAGAAGGGAAAACAGGAGTTAGTATCCAGGGAAGTGGACCAGGGAAGTGCAAGAGGATTGCTGGCATCCAGCTTTAATCCATCATCCACTGGATTTAAAGATAAATCTGCGTTTCTCTCCAGTTAGGTTTAGCATGTGGGAGCAGACATGGAGTAGGCAGCTTTCCAAACAATTACTGCAAAGAGGAGGTGAGGGGTTGTGCAAGAGAATAATTATAATCACATGGATTCATACCTGGTGAAGAGCAGCGAGGGGACCTGAGGGGCGAGGAACAGGAGAGGGCTCGGTGAATGGCTATCAGGTCTGGTATGAGCAGAGCTCTTGAATTAGGAGGATAAAGCTTGGGGACTAGGGTGCATGCAATGAAGATTCTGGAAATCGGGCAACAAAAGATGGACCTTTCCCTATCTTCTGTTGAGATAGAACAGATTAGGTTCTGTGACTTGCTTGTAAGCCTAGTTTTGGGGGAAGCATGGCTTTCTAAAATCTGTGACTCTGTGTGCATATGTGTGCTATGGTGGTTTATCTCCCAAAGAGAGATGCCGTGGACTTTGATGTTCGAGTTGATACTCAAGACCAAGGAATGTACCGCTTTTTAACATCACAACAGCTTTTTAAGCTACTGGACTGCTTATTAGAGTCACATCGATTTGCAAAAGCATTTAATTCCAACAATGAACAGAGGACTGCTCTGTGGAAAGCAGGTAAGCTGCACAGTCGACTCTACATCTAATGTTCACTGTTTATGAATGTACAGCAGATACTTACATTACTCAGAACTCACTGATTAAACTTCCACCTTAACAGTTATAATAGGAAGGCATTCCACCAGCCCTTCAATAGATTAAGTAACTGCCTGATATATTTGTCTCCCCTTGTTTAATCGACCTTTATTTGACTGATTTGACCAGTCGGCTTTCATCTTGTTTCCCAGCTTGGGCCTTCCTATTGACACTGTCAGCACACTGAAATCTGCCCTCTTATGGGAAACATATGTATTCAAATGACTTCTCCATATTGATCTGGGCATGACCATATCCCAGAATGAAAGTGAATGGTTAAAAGTGGGAGGTATATTTGTTTTAGAACATGTTGGAAATATTTTCTTTAAATTCTTTATTTATAGAAAGTATTACATGTTTCCTCTTTCCTCCATTGACTTCTCCCAGCCCACTCCTCCCATAAACTATAATTTACTGACATTGCCAGTTTTTTTTATTTAAGAAATAGTTAATCAGAGCCTATTTGGTAGTGCTTGGGGACTAGGGTGCATGTGATGAAATTTGGGCAGCCGAATCTGGCAGGAAAAGAGGTGATGTTTACTGAATGTCAAACTCTGTCAGGTGGAATGTGGTTGCTTTATATGAGTTGCTATGTTATCTACAATGTCTAACTGCTGATGAAGCCCTGGCTCTGTCCGTCCTCTTCTCTTTACCCCACAACTGCAGGAAAGAGTGGTCTGGCCTTGTTTTTCCCTTTTAACCCAACTTGTTACCACCATTCTACTGGGACCTCTCTTGTAAGGTCACCAGACCCGTTCCACATGCACTTGGCCCTCCGTTCCGTGGCCTTGAAAAGTCCCTGTGGTCTGTTCTGTACCACAAAAGCCCTGCTGTGCTGCACAGGGATTCCAGGTGCCGTTTCACGGGGAGAGTTCCATTTTCCCAGCCAAGTGTTGGCTTATATCTGGCCTCCCCAGCTTGAGTGGGGAGGAAATTCCAAACATAGTAATTACCTTCACATCGGGCCTTCAGCCAGACTTGGTCTCCACCTTCTCAGTGTGACTTCTGTCCGTGGGTGCAAGGCTCTGGGCGCACCTGCTGTGGCTCAGGTAGCAGATGTGATGGCTGAGCACAGACTGCTGCCACCCAGGTTGCTGTGCCTTAATGTAAGATACTTTCCCAAATTCATCCCCTAACTTCCCCTCTCTGCAGGCTTTAAAGGCAAATCCAAACCCAACCTTCTGAAGCAGGAGACGAGCAGTCTGGCCTGTGGGCTACGAATCCTCTTCCGGATGTACATGGATGAGAGCCGGGTCAGTGCCTGGGAGGAGGTCCAGCAAAGGCTTTTAAAGTAAGACTCTTGGCTGAGTTTCTACCTCTCACCTGTGCGGCTGCATGGTACAGAGCAGGACAGGGCCACCAGATTTGCATGTGGGCAGAGTCCACAGCCAACCCCATAGTCAGGAGCTGCGGGACCACGCGCAGATAACGTGGGGCCAAGGCAGAGATTGTGATAATTAAATGCAGTCTGAGAGGAGGAGGTGCTTCTGTACAGTTGCTGACATATGAATAAGTCCTGTGTATTGTTCCTGTTCCAGGACAAAGGAGACAGTTTTCTCTCTTAAAACTTTTACACCTTTTTATTCTAGGTTTTAGGCTTTTTTGTGCCAGAGAGCTCATTTTTTTCAAACCATTTGTGACAGGGAGAACCTGCCTGCACTTCATTTGAAAAAAATATTTGGAGGGTTTTTTTTTTCATGTTACTATTTTTTGCATTCCAGTTTTATTTAATGACAATTTAATATTGTCTTTTAACATTTCAACTCACACTAAGGCTAAAACATCCTGAAAGACTGCTATCATCTGAATAGTATTTTGTGTGTGCTTGGGAAACAGAAGGTCTCAGCGACCAGTTACAGATATTTTCAGATTATATAAAAAGGTTCTTGATACTCCAGTATGCGCTCCCCTCCATGTCTTCGCTGTCCTTATTCGGGGAGTGTGCCAGCAGGTGGATGAGCACGGGTAAGAGGGCACCTCTTGTGTTGCAGTGTGTGCAGTGAAGCACTGAGTTACTTCCTTACTCTGACATCGGAGAGCCATCGGGAGGCCTGGACTAACTTACTGCTTTTGTTTCTAACGAAAGTTCTGAAGATAAGCGATAACAGGGTAAGTGTGACTGTGTATCCAGCCCAGCACTTCTGGTTGAATAGTGTGAATGTGCATCAGCTGCAGACTCTGAATATGGGATGCATAATCTTTGCTTGGAGACCGTATAGTTTAGATTGCAATGTTAGGTAGAATTTCCCGGAAAATAAATTTTAAACAAATATAAAATGGTTTCATCAACTAATACATGGCTTACAGAACACACATGCAGTCTGAGAGGAGAAGGTGCTTCTGTACAATTGTTGACATATGAACAAGTCTTGTGTATTCCTGTTACAGGACAAAGGAGAAAGTTGTATCTTAAAATTTTTACAACTTTTATATTCTAGTTGTAATATTAGACCGTGGTTCCTGCTGGGCCTCCTACTTTTATTACCTGGAGAAAGTGATAAATACTAAAAGTTTGTCAAGAAAATGTCAAAATAAGATAGATGAGTCTTGAAAACCTCTCATCTTTCAGTTCCATAATCCGCACAGCACTGCATCATGCAGACACTTCTGTCTCATGGTCAGTGCTCGGCCACGTGATTTGTCCCTAAAGGGAGTTTTAGGTGGTGGTTTCGAATGCAAGCACTACTAATGGAGAAATTCATTTTTCCTCCCAGTTCAAAGCTCACGCATCATTCTACTACCCTCTCTTATGTGAAATTATGCAATTTGACTTGATCCCTGAACTTCGTGCTGTCCTTAGAAGATTTTTTCTGCGAATTGGAGTGGTTTTTCAGATTTCACAACCACCTGAACAGGAAGTTGGAATAAACAAGCAATGATGGGAACTTAGTATTTTCCTCTTGGCATTTACATCCCTCCGCTCTTTAAAAGGACCCTGGAGCTGAGATTTCCTGAAAAATGGTTTCTCTGAATTTCAGTGTCTAAGGGTTACTGTCTGGTAAAGTGCTTAGAACTCGAACTCAGTCTTGCAACGCTCCAGTCCCTCTCAGTGATGGACCCTGTGTGTCATGTTGAGCAGAAAGCCCATTTCCACAGTGTCAGCCATGCTCACAGGTCCTTCCTTGTCCTCAGTGGCAGGGAGAGCCCCACATACTTTTGGCAGGTGTGGAAGTGAAACTTACCCAAAGAACTATAGATGTAAAGATTTGAACTTCTGCAGGAAGTACAACTCAGGAGAGCTGTATTTTGAAGGATAAAATGTTTATAATTGGGGAGTGGGGAGAGAAGAAATTATTGTTCACGGTAAAAAATATTTAGCAACTATGGTATTCTTATTCTGAAATTTTTGCACACTCAGACTACCTGAGATACTGCTAATCATCCTTCTGTGAAAAATGTACAGAGACGCAGGTCTGTAATATAAAAACCTTAAACATGATATAGTTCTTGCACTGTTTTCTTTATTTTCTTATTCATTTGCTAAATACTTATACTATTTTGTCAAATGCACTAAAAACTTGGGTTGAACTTTTTTTGTCTTTTTATTTTGTGGCGATTTTGGTTTTGCCCTTTTCAGGGGGTTGGTAACTTTGAAAGTTTAATATGCCCAGAAGCTGTCGTGGCCGATACTTGTCATGATCAACAACAACAACAAAAGGGTAGAAATATCCCTACTGACGTAACTACCTGTAATATACTTCTCTTAGGGCTTTTACAGATGAGCCATTAAAATAGAATGATCCTTCATGGACTGAACTTGAATCACTGCAAAATGAATCTAGGCTGCTGTCACTTTTTCTTTTGGGTGGCGGGGCTTGATGTAGATTTTATTCTGTGTACAGAACTTAATGTTGAATATATTAAAGTAATTCTGGCATGGTTTGGGGAGGTTAGATGTACTGGAAATGTATTCATACTGTGAATTGTGCTCTGATGGTTAAAAATTACAAGATTGTCAAGCATTCCATATTAACAGTGGATGTAGAATTTTTTCAGATGGATAAAATGTATATGGTACAGATGTAAAGTTTTCTATGTAAAAAATTCTGTACAACTTTCTGTACAATATTGATTCTCATCTGGCATATCTAATCAGGTTATATAGGTCAATAAAGTTTTTGGATTATTTCATCAGTGCAATCAAACCTGTGTAATCCACGGCCCCATGTTTCTTTTTTTTTTTTGAAAAGCAGATAACTAGGAAAAAGGCTATTTTCTGCCAGAACTACAAATTCAATATTCTTTAGTTTTAAAAGTTTTTTTCCAGCTTCTGGCGTAGAGTCTCCCCAACACCCTGCTTTCTCAACCGTAGAGTATTAATAATTTAATATTTTGTATATTTATTAATAACCCAGAATAATGCTACACTGTTTGAGTAGAAAAAAAGACGCAGTAAAGTTTCCTTCAGGGCAGTTGTATGGTACAGCGGCATTAATTTTTTTTTTTAAGGTTGTGCTAAAAACCAGGTAAGGGTTCATCCTTTGCTCTCACACCTCCCTCTTAAACAGCGAGTAGTCACGGGACTATGCATTGGTAAGTCAACAGTATATATTGCCCCCAAGATGGAGCCCTGTTCCAGCCCAGCTGGACGTCACCCACCTAGGTTATCTGGGAGCCACCATGACCTTCCAGTCTGTTTGACAGGTAAGTGTTTCAGGTAACCTGGCAGGTTATTATTTCATGGTGTATAGTATCAAGGCTTTCCCTAGAGGAAACAGAGGCCTTCATCTAACTTTCAGATGAAGGAGTAAGAAAAATCTTTATAGTAAAAGAAACAGTGGTTAGATTTACAAATCAAGTATAAAATTTATATGTGGCTAAATTTCAAAGTATAAAGTTCACACTTGAGGTGAACATATCTGATCTTGCTTGCCATGCACTGTGTCAGTGGAAGAAGGTGTGAAGAAGCAGTGCCTGCATTGTTCTCTGCTGTGTGGTAAAGACACTTAACTGTTTTTTAGAATTTAAATCATTTTTAAAGGTACTTCTCATGAAGTGATTAGAAAGACTGAGTCACTTATTCAGGGTCCATATGAGCACAGCGAGGATTCCAGTCTGTCATGAATCCAGGGTGCTCCCTCTCCACCTTTTAGAATGCCTCGTCTGGAAACCTCAATTCCAGTTAAGAAATGAACATTGGTAATAAAAATAATTTATTTCTATCAAGTAGTAGTTAAATCATATAAATTAGTAAACTTAATCCCTTAAGGATGTAATATTTTAGTGCATGGCTCGGGGAATAAAATCAATTATGATTCCCATCATTTATACTGAGTCAGTAGTTATAAATAACATGGAAATAGATTCTCATTACGTAGCAACTGGAATAATGACAACTAATGTATTTACTAATGAATTATTTCAATGCAATAACAAGTGTACACATAACAGGGTTTCCTGGTTTTACAAGATTGTTAATACACTTGTTTTATTCTTCTTTATCACCGATAAGTGGAATTTACAATAATGCACATATGGTAGTTGAGTTCATTACCACCCTGATTTATGGCAAAACTGCAAAAATAATTTTATATAACTCTAATTATATATAAATTAATCATGGTCTTTTATTTATGTACATAATATACATTATATACATCACCTTAAACCCAGATGACATAAGTAACTTCCGGGTAGGGGTCAAAAGTAGCACATATTATTAAAGGTTCAGAGTAAATACCCCTTTCACCTTAGAAGGCACCGCTGGATCCAACACAGGTTTATTTTAACCATGTGCAGTAGACAGGCCCTGCCAAGTAAAAGTGCCTGGCTTTCCAGGAACCTGCTGGTCCAGTTGCTCTGCCATGAACTGTTTCAGCGTTTCTGAGGTGCCCGGGCGGAGCCAGGGTTCAGTTGCTACAGAGTTTGATCCATCGTCACCCAAATGCTTCATGAACTCATCAGGGTCAACCAGTGAACTCTCTTCATCTAGAGGAAGCAAGAGAGGCGATATTCAGGTGGGTACCAGGTAGGTGATGTGAACACACATCTGTACAGCTCTGCATTTCTCCACAATGTTAAGTTCTAAACTTACAATTTTGTTCAGGTACCCCTTACTTTAGAGGTAGGAAATCAAACCAGGGAGGGACCCAATTTTATGAAACAGAAAATGCAACTGAAGTGACTCCATGGTACTAGTACCAGCACCATCCCAGGCACAGCAGGAGGCCATACGCATGTGGGCCAGCTTACTTCATGTTACCTTCAACAAGGTTTTGGAAATACTCCCAATAACACTGCTTTAAGGAAATGATTTCAGGAAAGTACTAGATGAGAGTGAAATGACTTGCATTCCACTCCATTAAGAGAGCTCTTCATTTGTGTTTCATTCTTTAATTGAATTGACTTCTACATCTATATTTAATTACAAATATAATAATAGGAAAATCTGTCTTCCTACCCTGTGATGTCAATTTCTTTTTTTTTTTTTAATCTCCTGGTCAGTGAAGGAGTAGCCCAGCAAAGGGACCTGTGCAATCAATTTAATCCACATCGTACCAAAAAGCTCCTGTTTGAAAGGACAATGTTAAACAGTTTAGCAGTGGAATATCTTCATAAATAATAAATTTTTAAAATGCTATCTTCTCAATTTAAAAAATCCCTGTTTAAATATTCAACTTACTGCTTCTAAAAGAAATTGAGAAACAAGAAACTTACAAGTTAAAAGAAAATGCTTTTTAGCTAAAAAAAGCACTGCTTTCCCACTGTTCCATGTTTTTCCAATCTGATATGAAAAGTACTCCGTCAGTTTGCCATGTTTGCTGGTATTTGTTATGGAGTTACTATCAGAACACATGACACCCTGACTGCTAGAGAGTGTCTGAGTAGTTTTAAAAACACAGTATTAAAGGTAAGATCTAAATATATCTTTTAAGAAAATTGTTCACTATTTGCTAAAACTAAAAATATAGCAGGACTTATGTACTACAAAATCGTCCCACTATCCTAATGACTAACATTGAAAGGATGGTCCAGGCTGGCAGAGGAACACACAAGTTGCCTAAGGAACTGTGTCCTGCCTGTCACCAAGGCAATGGCAGCAGAGCCCAACACAATGAGACTAAACTCTTGACCTACAAAAGGAAATTAATCTGAGGCTACAAGTTGTGTCCACATATTAAAAGCCAAGTAAAAAGGTAAAAGCATTTTCTTTGTAACACTACTAATTTACAATGTGTGTGTAATCTAAAAGACAATGTTTTAAAGTTAATTTCTGATATTCTCTCCAGTAAGGAAGCATTTTCTCTTCTGAAAGCAAAGTCTGCACATCTTGATCTGTTTCGAACTCTCTCTAGTAGAAAGAATCTGATGCAAAATTAATCCCAAGTACTCGTTTTGCAGGATAGTTTTTTTAGAGGCCCCTTAATAATTCAAAGGATTTCAAACTCACTGCATCAGTCCCCCAGCCATAAGGGAAAGCTGCCATGTGAGCCTGTTAAGACTCCTTACAGAATTTGCTGTTGGCCATGTACCTGTATTAATGGGTTTATTCTGGAGTTCATTCAATCTTCGCATTCGTTCTTCATTTCTCATTCTAATCTGATCAATATTTATACTGGATACAGATTTCAAAGAGAGATCATCTGGTGGTACATTAGGAAGGTTGTTATCCTGTAGTGAGAAAACATTTCATGTTAATGATCATTTCATTTCTGAAGTTATGTTCAGAATAGATAGGTGAATCAAACACATTCTTGTCCTTGGTAAGTATACAGTGTGATGAATAAAATAAAACAAATGAAAAATCTAACATTTACATTCTAACTCCTGGTGTTTATCCATGCAGGTACTGTGTTTGTGATGACAAAGGTGGAGCATAGTTACCATATAACCAACAACTCTATTCCTAGGCATACACACACACGAGGTGAGAAAACTTGTACACAGATGTTAAAAGCAGTATTCATAACAGACAAGTGGAAACAACCTAAAAGTCTATCAGGTGTTGATTAAAAATGTAGACTGTCCATAAATTTTATTCATCAATAAAAAGGAATTAAGTCCTGATATACTATAACTTACATGACCTTTGAAAGAAAAAAAGCCAGTCACAAATGATCATACATGTAGATTAGTGGTCAAGTTTATATATGTACAGCTTTACCTGGTGGTAAAGCTGTACATATATATAATCTAGTAACAGCATTTGTCATTTGGTCAGGGTTGTCTTCCTTCTCAGAATTCCATATGTTCTGCAGGTGCAAGGAGGGAAGCTAGGGTAAGGAATTATTATTTACAGGGCAGAGATCCTGTGTCAAGAACTAGGCTTATACGTTCAGCCACCCTAGGAGATAGGAAAATATTACTTCAAAGATGCTGAGACAATGAGTTCAATAACTTGCTCAAGATCATCCAGCTAATTGGTGGTAGAGCCTAGATTCAGATCCATGTCTACCATATTACAGAGCAATACTCCACCAGTTTAGCATGAGTCAGAACCCAGACCTCACTACTAAATGGAAAAAAGAGGGGGGGGGGAGGGGGGAGCGAGCATTCCATACATACAGAGGCCAGTCCTTTCAATTTGCTCCTCCTGCGCTCCCTTGCAGAGGGCAGCTGTGAGGGTGGAAGGAGGGCGTCCTCTTCAACAGCAGGATATGTCTCACCGTAGGCACCTAGAAGAACACACAGGGACAAGTCTGTTTCAAATCTTTTCACTCATCTAAACCAAGATTTGTGTCTTATTAGCTTTAAGATGTTATTTATATACAATAAAATCCACCCACTATAACTGTACATAGCTGTGATTTTTACAGAATTGTGTAGTCATAATAACCTAGTTTTAAAACATTTGTCACCTCAGAAAGTTCCCTATGCTCATTGGCAATCACTCTCCACTCCTGCCTGCCCAGCCCAATGAAACTGGCCTGCTTTCACTCTCTTTCCTGAGACTCCAAGTGAGTGTACTTACACAATGTCACAGTTGTCTTCCACTTTGGCATGTGTTTGGAGTTCACCTATTTTGTAGCATATCAGTAACTGATTCTTTTTCATCAATGAATCGCAAGTACTCTTATCACAAGGATATGTCACATTTTGTCAATGTATTCACCAGTTGATGTACATCTGAACTGTTTCTAGTTGGCAAGTTATTATGATTGTTCATGAACCTTTTTTGTGGTCATGTTTTCATTTCTTTGGAGTATTTTCCAGGAGAGAAACTGCTGGGTAACCTTACATCTAGCCTTTTTGAGAAACTGCCAAACCATTTTCAAAAGTGGTTTCCCACATCTTCACCAACGTTTGGTAGTCAGTTTTGTTTTTTTTTCTCTAATTACAGTTGGCACTCAATATTTATTAGTTTCAAGTGTGCAGCACAATGGTTAAGACATTTATACCAAGGAATGTGACTGCTAAATGGTATCGTAAGAATACATTTAGTTTTGTACAAAACCACCACACTGTCTTCAAAGTGTCTGTACCTTTGTGCATTCCCACCTTCAAGGAGTGAGAGTTGTTCTTCCATATCCTTGCCAGCATTTGGTGGTGTCCATGTTGTAGATTTTGGCCATTCTAATAGGTAGGAAATGGCATCTCATTGTTTTAATTTGCATTTCCCTGGTGACATGATATAGAGTATCTATTTATATTCTATTTAATGAATTATCTGTTTGGATCTCTTGCCCATCTTATTTAATTAGGTTATTGTTATCCTTATTGATGAGCTTTAAGAGTAATTTAGATATTTTGGATAGCACTTTTATTTCAAAGTTATCTTTTCCAAATATTGTTCCCCAGTCTGTGGGTGGTCTTCTCATTCTCTTGACACTTTCGTAGAACATTCGTTTTTAATGAGGTCTAGTTCTCTCTCTCTTTCATGGACTGTACTATTGTTTCTAAAAATTCTTGTTAGTTTTCTCCTGTTACCTCCTTGGAGTTCTTTTGTTTTACATTTTACATTTAGGTCTAAGGTCCATTTTAGATTATTTTTGTGAAGGGTGTAAGGTCTGCATTTAGATTCTTTGCATGTAGATGTCCGGTTCTAGGCACCAATTGTGGAAAAGACTTTCTTTCCTCGGTTACACTGCCTTTGTTCTTGTGTCAAAAATCAGTGGACTACACTTGTGTGGGTTTGTTCCACTGATCAATTTGTCTCTCCTTTTGCCAGTACCATGACTGTGTCTTTATAGGACGTCCTGAAGGTCCGGTAGTGTTAGCCCTGCACTTCTGTTGTTCTTCAGTGTTGTACTAGCTCTTTTCAGTGTCAGGTCTTTCGTCTTCTTTGTTAAATTTATTTCTAGGTATTCTTTTTGTTGCGGTTGTAAGTGGAATTCTCTTTCTCATAGTTCACTGACTGTACGATATAGAAACACCACAGACTTTTGTATACTGATTTTTGTGTCCTGCAATTTACTTATAGTTGATTTCTAGTTTCATACCATTGTGTTGAAGGAGATGCTTGATATGATTGCAGTCTTAAATTTATTGAGGCTCGTTATGTCTCAACATATGGTCCTATCCTTGAGAATGTTTCATGTGCACTTGAGAAGAATGTGTATTATGTTGGATGAAACGTTTTATAAATATTATTTAGTAAATTGATAACCAGATATCTCCACTCAGTAAATAGTGCTTAGCGTACAATTTGTTTTCTTTTACATGCTCTACTGTGTGCAGGGTCTGAGCTCATGCAGAGGGAGTCTCTTTACGGGAGCTCTGGTGCCAGACAAGTCTTCCCTTCAGGTATGGAGCTGGTTGGAGGGTGCTTTTGCATGGTCTGGAACGTTAGGAGGGGGTCTGCAGAAAGTTGTGTTCAGCCATTTGTGCCTGGTTTGGAGGGCCATATGGTGGGAGCTACCCAAGTGATCTGCTGTTAGTTGCTACTTGTGCTAGGATTGGGAGAGGCTATGCTGTGAATCAAGGCTAGCTGGCACTAGACTGGGCACCATGATGTGAGTTGAGGCCAGCTACCACTATGTCAGTTCTGTGGCTGCTTAATTTAAGCTACATTATAGGCTGGCTGTAACTTATGCCAAGCTTGTGGCCACTTAGCAAACAAAGAGCCTAGTTGCTGCTCTACTGGGGTTTTGTGTACCTTTAAGAGATTTCAGGAGAATCCACAGTGAAAGCTGGGAGAGGTCACTTATATGGAGCAGCTACTGTGACAGGCTCCAGCAGGACAAACATGTTGGGTGGGCAAACAGTACTACCAGGTTAATGTAGAGCTTAGATTGGTGCCTGCCCACACTTCCTTCCCCAGATAGAGCTGCCTTAACCCCGGTCCCTACCGCCCTCATCTTAAAACGAGTAAATTCAGAATGTGGGAGGAGGCAAGCACAGCCTTTACCTACACCATTCTGACAGGAAGTCCTTCCTCTGACTTAATTTTAATTCTGATTTGGAAAGCATAGTAAATCACATTTGATGATTACTTACTATGAGGGAAATATTAATTTGGTAAATGTTTTAAAAATATTTAAATGAGCCGAAACCAGTTTGGCTCAGTGAATAGAGTGTCAGCCTGTGGACTGAAAGTCCCAGGTTCGATTCCCCTCAAGGGCATGTACCTTGGTTGCAGGCACATCCCCAGTAGGGGGCATGCAGGAGATAGCTGATTGATGTTTCTAACTCTATCCCTCTCCCTTCCTCTCTGTAAAAAAAAAAAAATCAATAGAATATATATATATATTTTTTTTAATATTTAAATGAAATATAAATGTTTAATATTTTAACAAATAGTTTGGTAAAATAAATATACTCACCAATAAAAGCACTATCAGATTCCAATAATGAATTTTTTAAGAAATCGTTAGGGTTATCTCTGGGCTAAAAGAAACATATATTAATCAGTCCCATGTGAAAAAAGCATTTTACTAATAAAAATACTAAGAGGCATAAATGTCCGCGAAATAGGATAGGGAAAGGTAGGACTAGCTGCTTTCCTCCTATACTACATTCCAATGTCCAGAAAATAGAGGGGGGGAGGGGAAGAATATTAAGAGTTATATTACTGCTGATAAAAATAGAGTATATTATAAATCTTCAAACCATTGCTCAAATTCTGTATAGTGCACAATTTCCTCCATGCTAGGAAGTAGAGATGCAAAAATAAATAAGCGTTTCTGCTCTGCAGTAGATCTCTCAGAGTCCTGGCGAGAGAGATAGGCCCTCAGACAATGACAGAAGTTTCCATAGGGACATAGAGCTTAGGGTAAAAAAAAAAAAAAAGTAAAGCTAGGGTTCAGCTTGTAATGACCTCTCAATGTGAGAGGTGACTTCACCTCCTCACCAGATTTCTAGCATGTGCTGGATCACTCCCATGAAGAGCTGTCATTTTTATAAGGAAACAAATTCCACTGAATTCATATCTCCTTTTTAACACCCATTGACTCTGTATAATAACTGTGATAGGAACAGCATCCAATATTTACCAAATGTTCTGAACCAGCTGTTCTTAGCACTGCACACATATACCCAACCTCTTTTGCATCACAGCCCTCCCATAACTGAACAGAGTGCTGGAGGCCACTAGGCCCTATCTTCTCCAGATTCAACCTGTATTTTTCTTGATTATAATCCAGTTTCTAGGAAAAAAAGGATCTGAAAATTTATGAGCTTTTTTGTAAAAAGCCAAGACTGAACTTTGGCTTTTGCGAAGTTTCTACTCAACAAATTATGGCATTATCCTTTTAACCAAAATTCTAAATGTTAAATTTTAGTATCTTTTCACTGAGAATTGTGGTTACCTCTTACAGAGAAACCAACAGACCTGCAGAGTATCCCGGAAGCAGTGTCAGTACATTTCAGGCCACACAGCACCGGGAAAAGAAGCTCTAGGGTTCAAATCTGGGCTTTACTGCTTATTAGCTATGATATTGGCTAGCAGCTTCCTCATATGTAAACAAGGATAAGCATGCCCTGGTGTGAACTTTAGAGAAATAAATGTCAAGTATCTTGTCCAGGTACAGTGTGTGCTGTAATAGTCGTTAGCAACACTGTCATTGTTATCATCACCAGTTAAAACCAAGCACCCACAGCTACTTCCTGGGCAACTATCAACACAGGAAGGGCTTTACTCTTATAACCTGAAAGCGAGGATAATACTACTCAACCATTTCCAACCTCGATCTTTTTTCCTGAATTCTCTACTTGCAAGCTCCAATGACTTGTCTAAAAATGTATCTGAAGCCTACCATAACTAAAACTAAGTTTTTATTTTCTCCCCGCCCCTACCTTTTTATACTCCTATTTCTCAGTATCTAATAGCAACTCCCAACCAAAAACCCTGAAGCCCATCTCTGACTCTTCTCACACCCCACATTCAATAGGTCAAAAATCCTCTCATCTTCTTTCAAAGTCAGTCTGATCACTCCTTTGCTCCAGCCCAGGCTATGTCACCTGACCTCTCACCCAGAGGACAGCAGTAGCTTCCTGTCCCCTTACTTATTCTCAGTGAATAACAGTCATGATCAGAGTAAAACATGAAATAAACCACATTGTTCCTTTGCTCAAAACTTTGGAAGCTTCTCACCACATTCACCATGTAAAAGGCAAAACCCTATGTCAGCCTGTGAGGCCCTGCAGTCCAGGCAGCCCCCCTCCCTCAAGCCTTCCTGGTCTTTTCACTGTTCCAGCCTGCAGCAGGGGCCTCTGCTTCCTCTGTCCACTCCCTGACGTCCTTATTGGAATGTTAGCTACTCAGTGATGCCTTCCAGGACCACTATTTCAAATTGTAAACTGCCTCAGCTCAGGACTCCCAGCTGTCACTTTCTCCAGAAACCCACAATTCCAAATACACTCTCACTGTCTCTCCCTCGGACCAGAAGGTAAGCCTTCAGAGGGCGGGGATTTTTGTTTTGTTCACACCCTAACTCCAGCACCTAGAACAGTATCTGGTCGATAATAAGTATTCAATAAATATTTGTTCAGTGAAATGGTTCATCCCTAACTTTTTCTTCACAGTTTGCACAGATGTCACCTCTGGGGATAAGAGTGACTCCCTTACCGTGCTTATCTTTTTTATAGGCCCAAGCACTATGGCAGATATTGATATTGCAAGGCCTGTCCCTTTGTGCTTGCAAATATTAATGAATTTAATACTTATAATACCTGCCTATGAGGGTGGATATAAGTAAAACTTGCCTGAAATCACACAGTTAAAACCTAACTTGAAAAAGCTCTAGTCTTATTCTAAACTATTACAATATACTTTCATCAGTCCATTGCATAGCTAGATATTTAATAGAGACAAGATTAAAATTCTTAATTCAATTTTCCTGAAAATTCAAAATTGGAATACTCATCATATTCCTAAAAATACATTTTATCCCCCAAAAAACAGCTAGAGAAATTAGAACTGGTTTCTTACCATTCTGTGATCTCGTCGTACTTGAACGCTTGGAACGGCATCCAAGTCCACTGTAGCCAATAGGGAAGAAAACCAAATTATAAGGTTAGAAAGCATTTGAAAAGTAAAATAAATTTTAGAATATCTTTTGTGACTATCTTTGTACTGGAAATTACTTGTCAACCATCACAATACAGACTGCCTTTAAGATATTACTTACCAATAAATATAGCCCAGTATTTATTCTAGATGGATAAAATTCTCCCATTCCCAATAAATATAAAAGTAAAATCATTGTGCACTTAGAGCTGATGCCTACAGGAAAAGAAAACAAGGCAGGGCCGAAACCAGTTTGGCTCAGTGGATAGAGCATCGGTCTGCAGACTGAAAGGTCCCAGGTTCGATTCTGGCTAAGGGCATGTACCTTGGTTGTGGGCACCTCCCCAGTGAGGGATGTGCAAGAGGCAGCTGATCGATATCTCTCTCTCTTACTGATGTTTCTAACTCTCCCTTCCTCTCTGTAAAAATCAATAAAATATATTTTTAAAAAAAAGAAAACAAGGCAGGATTCTTCACCATCTTCCCATAACCCTACAATCTATGTAGAAATTTGTTGATGGACTTCCTCACATGTAATTGAAGGAAGCTAACCTGGTTCCAGGGGGGAGATTTTGGATCAGTATCCCCAAAACCCCTCTCCAATTTAACCAGCCTTCCTATGTGTCTCTGAATAATGTTTGTAAGACTGAGGGTGGTTGTTGTGGGGATGGGGACTAATTTGGGGTCTCCTACAGAACATTCCACTAAAATGGATATAAAAGTTGAAGAATGTACTTGCTTCTCTCTCCTGAGAACTGGCCCACTATTTATCATAGAATCTGGGTTATTCTGCTATCAACGGATGATAGCAGAAGAGCCTGAATTGAAACCACTTTAAAATTCTGTATTAGCCGAGACCAATTTGGCTCAGTGGATAGAGCGTCGGCCTGTGGACTGAAAGGTCCCAGGTTCGATTCCGGTCGGGGGCATGTACCTTGCTTGCGGGCACAACTCCAGTAGTGGGTGTGCAGGAGGCGGCTGATCGATGTCTCTCTCATCGATGTTTCTGACTTTCTATCCTTCTCCCTTCTTCTCTGTAAAAAATAAATAAAAATATATTTTAAAAAAAAATTCTGTATCAGATGGAGGAGAAACTATTCCTAGATCAACTGTTACCCCAAGCCCTGACCGGTGATATGGGCTGGAAGTGTGGTACCTCATACTCCTGTGAGTCTATCTCACAAGGCCAAGAAAGGTTCCTCAGATGTGCAGCCTTCCAAGTAGGATCTGAAGTTTTCCTAAATACCATCTCCTATTCTTGTTTCCTGGATGCTGCACTTTTATGACTCATTTTCCATGGCTGTCCTCAGAGGTCTGAAGGCTGGGGAAATATGTGCAGGGGGTCGTGCAGTCACCCATCCCGTCAACAGGGACCATCAATGCTCTGAAGCAACTAGCTCCACTCTGCTTCCAGGTGTCCAACCACCACTACCCCGTTACACTCCAAGGGACCCCCGATTTCTCCTTTGCAGCATTCATCATCCTTACACTTTTTGGCATCTACTTCTCCAACAGAGTATAAGCCAGTGCTCTACCAACTTAATACCATATCAAAACTTCAAAGAGATACACACAGTAGAGAAATGCCCTATAGGGAAGGCACTGATGTGTTTTCCCAGCATGCCTCCCCTTGGATCCTAGTCCCTGGTGTCACATGGCCTCATCCAGGCACTCAGTCCTCCTGGTTCCAGTGTGTGGCTAGGCGCTGCTCAGGCATGGATAGAGGGAATACCTGATCCCAACCAAGCCAATCAGACCTTTTCCTGGGTCTAAAGGCTGAAAGGGTCTGTGATCATGGAGTTGCCAGAAGGAGGAGCCTTCCTTGAACAAAATCAACACAAAAGATGGAGAAAGAAAGCCATCAATAAAACCTGTTGGTCCTATTGGAAGCAACAATGATTATCTCTTACCTTGAGCACCTTCCTGCATTTTTATTCTGTTCAGTCTCTTCTGCTGTGCTCTCAGCAGGGCTTGCTGCTGAATCTCTAAGGTGTACTGATCTCTTGGAGGATCCGGGTACATAAGTTTCAGATCCACTCGTGTTTCTGAATCTGGTCCAAAAAAGTAAGTTATAAAACTATGTTAAAAATCTTTACTGTAACATGAGTTGCCTTAATTTCAAAATCAAGGAACAATATAAATAGTGGGACATCACCAAAGTCAAAGGACATTAAAATAATCATAAAACTAAAGAACACAAAATTAATAACTATATATATATATATATATGAGCCTACATAACCGAATGACCACTCACTATGATGTGCACTGACCACCAGGGGGGCAGATGCTCAATGCCCCATCTGATGCAGGTGGTCAGTACACTCCCACAGCGGGAGTGCCACTCAGCTGACTGACAGATGACAGATGCGCAGGGCTCATGGCTGGCAGGCACAAGCCTCGCCCACCTCCGCAGCAGTACTATAGAGCAGCAGGGGCAGGTACAGTCGGGGCCAGGATGAGTGGGAACGGGGTTAGGCTCCTCCCTGGCCACTTGCTGCTTCATGTACGACTATATCCCAGGCCTGTGGGGATCAGGCCGAAACTGGCAGTCCGACATCCCCTGAGGGTTCCCTGCTTGTGAGAGGGCACGGGCCAGACCCCATTGGTGCATGTGTACCAAGCCTCTAGTTCTTTAAATAAATGCCTTTTCACAAACCTAGCAATATTATAGGGGAGCCACCCAGAACAAGCAGTAGCTTAATGATGTATTCCCTATTCCTACCACCCCACTCCCTCCAGATGCCCAAAGCAAATGGCAGGGCAACTGCACAGATACATCCCACAGTGAGTCATCAGCTGAAACTCAGGCAGCCATGGGCAATGTAATCACAGTTGATCCCTGTAATATACTGGAAAAATGAAAATACGTTATTGGCCAATTAATATTTTAGCCCTTGCAAATTAAATGTAGAAAGCAAGATAAAAGACTGGCTAGAACTTTAGGAGGGATGTCATTACAGGAGAAAATAACAGTTTAAGAATTTACCTTTGCCACAAATTCAAAAGTATCAATTTATCAGAATGAAAATGTTGAACATTAATTTTTTAAACCTTGAGAATAAAAATAGTTCATACATTTTAAAAGCCTTGTAAATATTTCCTTTGATCTACTAAATAATACCACTGGGTTATCATTTAAAGATATAATCCTAAATATGATCAGGAATTGTCAAAATAATAGTGAAAAATGGAAAGCAGGTTGAATATTTAAGAATTAAAAATGGTTAAGGGCATTGAAACCAGTTTGGCTCAGTGGACAGAGCGTCGGCCTGCAGACTGAAGAAGGGTCCCAGGTTTGATTCCTGTCAAGGCAGCTGATTGATGTTTCTCTCACATCAATGTTTCTAACTATCTCCCTTCCTCTCTGTAAAAAATCAATAAAAATATATTTTTAAAAAAATGGTTAAGGGCAAAGTTAACAGAAGAAACCCTGGAGATTGGATTGGACCCTGATTTCACCACCTCTAGACTTGGTTTCCTCTCTAAAAAACGAGATAACAAGTAAGCCACATGATAAGAACTGGATGTAATAATTTAGGGAAATAAATGGCTATTTTATGATTTGAACCTTTTTGATCTCAAGATCTCTTTATAATCTTAAAAACTGAGGACCCAATGTCTGTGTCTATCTGTCTGTCTCTCTCTCACACACACAGACATCATCTTAGTTTCAGAGCATGAAGTCATCGCATGCCATTAACTCTGAAAAACCTATACATGGGAGAGAATAAAAGTGAAATAGACAAATAATATCTTAGTTTTAATAAAAGTAGTTTTGACCTCACAAATTCCCTGACCAAACTGTGAGACCCACTGGATGCCACAATCCTGAAATATAGTAAGTAAGCAATAAATGTTAACATGTTAATAACTATGGTACATGAACTTGATGACACTGTAAATCTAAGAAAGAAAAAAGGAAGAGATAGGAACATCAATGATGAGAATCATTGATTGGGTGCCTCCTGCATACCCCTTATTGAGATTTGAGCCCGCAACCCGGGCATGTGCCCTTGACTGGAATTAAACCCAGGATTCTTCAGTCTGCAGGTGAATGCTCTATCCATTGAGTCAAACCAGCTAGGGCAATTATATCTTGTTTTTCTTTTCCTTTTTTTTTTCTTTTAGGCTCCAAAAAAAAGATTAGAAAACCTCTGTAAAATGATTTCCCCTTCTTTTATCTTTCTGTATTCAAATTTTCCTATAATAGATATTACTTTTTAAAATAAGAAAAAGTTTAAATTCTGGTTTATAGAATACACATCCAATGACTTGTCTCCTCGACTCAAACACTCTGTTGAATGCGCCTACAGAAATATCACATATAACATATTTTGGTTCCTCTACGCATCTTCAGTCCCCAGAGCTCTGTGTACCTTGGCCATGCTACTTCCCTAATAAGCTTTCTCTCCTACTCCTACATTAAACCTTCTCTACCCTCTTCCTTTAAATATCCTCCATTTCCTCCTGTGCACTCAGGGACCCTGTTCTCACCAACAACCACTCCCTCCCTCTCCTGCTTCTGAACCCCTTCCTCTTCCTATAACCACTCTAGACCCTCCTCTCCTCCTTCCCAGCCAAGCTTCCTCCAGGGCCTGTTTTATGCTAATTGTTTCCAACATTTTGCCTCCTATTCAGTCCTCACCCCAAAGTCGGTTGGCTTCCATAGAAAAGATCTAGCTGAAGTCACTGATGGCCTTCCTCCCCCCACCCCCCCAATGACCTTTGATCCAACTGGCACTTTCCAACATTCATTGTAGGCAATGCCTTCTGTGAAACACTCTTCCCTCAGCTCTCAGGATGTCATGCTCTGGCTTTTTCCTTCTCAGTCTCTTTCCTAAGCTTATCTATCTTGCTCTGTCCACCCTCCATAAAATCCCAAGGGCCATTCCTCACCCTGTATGTGATCTGATCCTCTGCTGAGGCTCTACCAACTCTGTTAGGCCAAGGCAAAGCTTCAGTCTGATAAAATGGAGCACCAAGGCACACAGAAGTGTGACTCACTTAAAACAGATCATGGATACAAACATGTTTAAAGATCCCTGAAGATGGGCAGAACACTCTTGCTCTGTCTTTAAAATACAGCATTCTACGCACCTCTGTCTTTCAGCTCAATAAAGTCACGAATATTCTGCCAAGTAGCCAAGTCCAAGCCCTTCGGTGACTGTCTTCTGACAGGAGCCTGCACCCGATGACGCGCCATGTCAAATATGTCCATGGGGCTCCTTTCTCTTTTCCTGGAAGTGACAAACTATGATAAATATGTGTTTTACGGCAAGAAAATTTGAGTTTGCATTTCATTCAAGAAATGTGGCATCTTTCACCAGAGCTGATTATAAACATTTATTCTAATACCTGTTACTTCAGTCCCTCATTAAAAAATATGATATTTATAAAGTCATTGTTTATAATCTTTCAAAATACTCAGGTGCAAAGTACTTTATGCTAAGTAAAATGTTTAGCTTTACCTTAAAATGTTCATGTAGCATAAAAATCAGTATTTGAGGTCAGAGAAATCAAGATTCAAAGACCTGCTCCGCTATTTGTTAGCAATTTGACCTTGATTTCAGCATCTATAAGATGCTGATAGTATCTACCCCTTTTAGTCTTAAGAGTATGAGAATTAAGTGAAATTATATCCTGTAAAGTACCCAGGATAGTACTTGACATGTATTAGGTATGCAATAAATGTAAACTTTCCCCCAGCCTAAAATAGAAATCATACAGAAAAAAATGGTATTAATATGCTGCCCCATTATAACGGTTTATTATCCACAGTTCCCAACACTAATTTTACAATAGATTTTCAGGAAGCTTCATATTTAGTTACTCAATACTCTATTCCTAGGGAATATAATAGGAGGTAGCTCAGGAAGGGAGTTTTCCACTGTGGCTTTGGGGGAAGAGGGTGACATTAAGAGAGGACAAGGATGAGGGGTGGCACTCCAGCCCTGCTGCTTCCCTCAGCACTAGGCAGGCCTCTCTAGTTCTGAAAAAGCAGCTCTAAGCTAGGGGTGTAAGAGAGCTGGCCAGATTCGGATCTTCTTGATGCACTAAGTCTTCCCTGGGCCCAGGCAGGGGAATAGCGGGATCCCCACAGGCAATACCTTGCTCTCCTAGAGTTTCCTTTCAGGGGACAGATTCACAGGACCACAAACTACTTGGTCAAGGCTGACATACACTTCTAATAGTGAACTACCCAGGGCGTCAAAAACTGCAGTGGAGGCTCATTAAAATGTAAAATAAAAATAAGTATCAAATTTAGAAATCCATTAAAATACCTAAGTCCTAAGGAAAAACTAAGATGGCAGCATAAGTGAACACCTAAACTGCTGCCTCACACAATTTCAAAATTACAACTAAAAGAACGGAAACCATCCAGAACCACAGGAAGGCTGGCTGAGTGGAAATTCTACAGCTAGAAGGAAAGAGAGTGGCTCACGAAGACTCAGAGGAGCTGCAAAAAGCTGAGGTACAGAGACACGCACGTGGAGTGGACAGGGGTGGCAGAGTGCCTGGCTGGCTTCCTCTAACAGGAGGGAGACGGAAAATCCTGACTGCACTGAATCCCACTTTGGACTGCACTGAACCCCAGCTCCAGGCGAGATGCATACGGGGCAGTCTGGACTGTTGTGAAAAGGAAGGAGTGCAGGAAAACTTAGGGGAGCTGCGAAAGACAGAGGTCTGGGGGCATGCGAAAGTGCAGACAAAAGTGTGCACACAGAGAGCCGACGGCTGATTGTGCTGCTGGCTTTCCCTAGCGGGAGGAAAACACAACCTCCCAACAGCAGTGAAATCCAGGTCCAAGTGCACTGAACCCCCGTTTCGGGCGAGACCCTGGGGACCCAGACTCAAAAGGGTACCTAGAGCGCATGGAAACTCAGGGGAGCAGGAAAAGGTCTGGAGGCATGCAAGCAGAGAGGGCTGTAGCAATTACCCAGAGGCACTGAGACCCAGGGGTGCCCTGTAGGGTAGGGCTGACAGAAAGCCAAGGCTGTCTGCTCAACCCTGAGACTCCACTACATCCAAGCCCAGCACAGAAGTTCTCTGGGCGCAGACACAGCTGATCCTCATAACCAATTAGCTTGGAGGTCAATTCCCCCTAGTGATACCAACAACAATCAAGAATTAACTACAAGACTGTACATACAGTCCACAAAGGGGTGCCCCAAGGATGTCCACCTCAAATAACTGGGGAGGCAGAGCTACTAGGCCACATAGGACACCTAGCACACAAAGCTACTCTACCAACTCAGGGAAGCAGTGAAATATGCAGAGAAAAAAGAACAGATCACAAACAAAAGAAGAGGAGGGAAACAAACAACTGGATATAGAGTTCAAAACCACAGTTATAAGGTTTTTCAAGAATTTCCTAGAAAAAAAATGGATAAATTTAGCAAGACCCAAGAGGAGATGAAAAAGGACCAACTAGAAATTTAACATACATTGACTGAAATAAAAAATATTATACATAGACCCAACAGCAGACTAGAGGAATGCAAGAATCAAGTCAAAGATTTGAAATACAAAACAGCATGCCGAAACTGGTGTGGCTCAATGGATAGAGCATCAGCCTGAGGACTGAAAGGTCCCAGATTCAATTCCAATCAAGGGCATGTGCCTTGGTTGCGGGCACATCCCCAGTGGGGTTTTGCAGGAGGCAGCTGATCGATGTCTGTCTCTCATCGATGTTTCTAACTCACTATTTCTCTCCCTTTCTCTTAGTAAAAAATAAATAAAATAAAAAAATAAAAAAGAGCAGTAAACACTCAACCGGAAAAGCAAAAAGAAAAAGGAATCTAAAAATATGAAGATAGTGTAAGGAGCCTCTGGGACAACTTCAAGCATACCAACATCAGAATTATGGGGGTGCCAGAAAAAGAGAGAGAGCAAGATACTGAAAACCTATTTGAAGAATTAATGACAGAAAACTTCCCACATCTGGTAAAAGAAATAGACTTACAAGTCCAGGAAGCGCACAGAACCCCAAACAAAAGGAATCCAAAGAGGACTACACCAAGACACATCATAATTAAAATACCAAGAGCAAAAGACAGAGAGAATATTAAAAGCAACAAAAGAAAAACAGTTGATTACCTACAAGGGAGCACCCATTCAAATGTCAGCTGATTTCTCAACAGAAACTATGCAACCAGATGGGAGTGGCAAGAAATAGTCAAAATGGTGAACAGCAAGAACCTACAACCAAGATTATTCTACCCAGCAAAGCTATCATTCAGAATTGAAGGGCAGATAAAGAGCTTCACAGATAAGAAAAAACTAAAGGAGTTCACCACCAAACCAGTCTTATATGAAATGCTGAAAGGTACTCCTTAAGAGGAGGAAGAAGAAAATGGTAAAGGTAAAAATTATGAACAACAAATACATATCTATCAACATGTGAATCTAAAAATTAAGTGAATTGAAAATCTGATGAACAGAATAAACTGGTGAATATAATAGAATTAGGGGCATAGAAAGGGAGTGGACTGATAATTCTTAGGGGGAAAGATGTGAGGGAGTCCTCAGGGAGAGACTGGACAAAAATCATACACCTATGGATGAGGATAATGGCGGGAAGGTAAGGGTAGAGGGTGTGGGGGAACCAGATGGAGGGGAGCTATGGGGAGAAAAAGAGGAACAATTGTAATAATCTGAACAATAATTTCTTTTAAAAAAAATAAAGTCCTGCCCTGGCCAGTGAGGCCCACAGACCAAAGAGTTTTGGGTTCGATTCCCAGTCAAAGGCATGTACCTTAGTTGCAGGTTCCATCCCCAGCCCTGGGGGTGTGTGAGGGAGGCAACAAATCCATGTGTTTCTCTCACATGGAAGTTTCTCTCTTTCTCCCTCTCCTCCCCTCCCCCTTGACTCAGTGGAAAAAATATCCTCAGTGAGAATTTTTTTAAAAAAGGTGTACAGAAGTTTTAGCTAATTTACATTAATGTTAATAGTTAAATAGGCTGCTAACCCTATTAAACAGTTCATGGTTAGGGAAAGTACTTCTGGTTTTCCTTCAGGAAATGCTACTTCTTTCTTCTTTTTCTTCCTCCTCCCCTCAACTCTTATGTCAATACCACCACCATAAATATGTTATTGGCATTACAACAGGACAGTTACAATGCTCAATTTAAATACTTTATATACAGTTAAAGTATATATCTACTAAATAGCCCATATTTTCTCAATGAATTAAGTCAATAATTGTGGATAAAAATTTATGAATGCAATTTGACATAAAATTGAGCCAAAACCAGTCTGGCTCAGTGGACAGAGCGTTGGCCTGCAGACTGAAGGGTCCCAGGTTCAATTCCGATCAAGGGCATGTCCTTGGTTGCAGGCATATCCCCATTAGGGGGTGTGCAAGAGGCAGGTCATCGATGTTTCTCTCTCATTGATGTTTCTATCTCTCTCCCTTTCTGTAAAAAAATCAATAAAATATTTTTTTTTAATTGAAAAAAGTGTATCAAAAGCATATTAATTTTAAAAAGACCTATTTTGTCAAAAGAAAAAAGAGAGAGAAAACCTACTATATACTTCAAATACAAATAGACTAAAATATCATACCCTTTTTTTGTATAAGTTGCACTGAATCTCTCCACTAGAATTTCATTTTTTTATCTAGATTTTTTCTGGGAGAAAAGGCTAGTTTACTCTTTAAATTTCAGTAATAATCTGTTAAAAACTTTCAAACATACCAACTATCCATTTTAATAAAGGGGGTTTTACAACAAAAATTAACCCTGTTCCAAAACTAAAATTACCAGACAGGTTCTGACATATGATTCCTCATCCTAAACACAAAAGAATCAGGAACAAATAAAAATGCAACCTGAAACTTGCCTTATGTGAATCTCCTCATCACTGTCCAAGTGTAGCAACCGCCCCTGGAGACGCCGTTCTTCACTACGAAGCTGTTTTCTCATTTCTGATAATTCCATAATTACATTTTTTTTCTCCTCTGTAAAGTCCCATCAATAAGTAAAAAGAACAAAAGATTAAGTTTTAAAGTATGGTCAGGCTTACCATAAGGCTAAAATGTTCAGAGAGATATTGTCATGAAAGTTATTTTTAATGTTTTACATAACAAATCACATTTATGACTATCATTAAGATTCACAAACAGCCTAAACCAGTTTGGCTCAGTGGACAGTGTCTGCCTGCGGACTGAAAGGTACCAGGTTCGATTCCAGTCAAGGGCATCAATCCTGATTGTGGGCACATCCCCAGTAGGGGGCGAGCAGGAGGCGGTTGATCAATGTCTCTCTCTCATCGAATTTTCTAACTCTTTCCCTCTCCCTTCCTCTCTGTAAAAAATCAATAAAATATATTTAATAAAAAAAAAGATTCACAAACACACTTCTGATTAATACAGAAATTTCAAAAGTTAAGCAAGTTTTGGGGGTGGAGGAGAATGTCACCATAAAGGGGCAGCACAAGGGAATTCCTTTGCAGTGATGGAATAGTTCTGCACCTTGACAGGTAGTTACACAAATTACACAAGGTAAAGGGCAGGACACTCCACACAACACACAAAGAGCACATGTGAAACTGGTGAATGTCTGTAGAACACACCAGTATCCATTTTCTGGTGGTGATACTGTACTAGGTAAGATGTTATCACCGGGGAAGCTGGGAAGGGTATTCAGACCCTCTCTAGCTCTATAGTGTTTTGCAATGTTCTATGAGTCTATAAAAAAATGTCCTAGATTATAGGTTTAACAGGTAACTCTACCTTCTGCACGGAGCTGATTTTTCCTGGCAGGTACCGGAGGAGACTGTGCCCTGGACACGGAACGTTCCTGTTCAACAATCATGACAGACAGACTCAGTGGGTCTTCCCTACTCAAAGCTTGAAGAGAATACTTTTTTAAAATAACTATATGTAAAAGAAACCAAACTCCCCACTATCCTACCTATAAACTTACCTGCATCCACTTTTCCTTCCCACCAAAATGGTGAGGTCCTTGCCCCATCCAAAGATATCTCCTTCTCCTGTACTCTGAGCTGGTAAGTAACTCCCACTTCCTCCACCAATTACTCCCTTTCTCCACCCTCTCCTCTCCTTAATCTCAACTATGCCTCAAAATCTATCCCTTCTTTAAAAAAATTCTTATCTCACCCTTCATCACTGTTGTCCATTCCCTCCTTCCCTTCAGAGCCTTGCTTCTTTGAATAGTAAATGCAGTATGTATGGTGTCCTTGTTCCCACCCACTCTCCATTGCATAGCAAATGCCCGCCTTTCCTCTGTACCCCATCACTCCACGACCTGCCTCACCAAAATCACCAAGTGATCCCAGTGACACACTCAATAGCCAGCAACAACTGACATCATTGTCACTGTCACTTTTTCTGTCTCCATGTCCTTACTCTGCTTTTTAAATATGGTTATTCCATCTTCAGCTGTTTACTGCCCGCAAGCTCATCCTAGACAGTCATACTCACCTGAAAAACAACAGTGCTCACAACTTCCCACAACAGATCCAGTCCAGACCACCTTCTCAGCCACAACCTCTTATTTCCGACCACCTGCTCCATGGAACCCTCACCAGAAGCTTGATGACTGTCACTGACTCTTACTTACCAGTCAGTGAGAACCACCGTCTGTGTTTCTTAACATATCTGATGATGTCACCCTTCTCTGTTCTACTGTCACTGCCTTTCTTTAGATCAAGTCTCACATCTAGACTTCTGCAAAAGCATCCTAGCCTCCAAAATGTCTCTGCACACCACTACCTAAGAACACATTATCTACCACAGACTTACTGAATCTGAAACTCAGAGGGTGAGATCCAGGAAGATGTTCTTGTAATGTTTATCGATTAAGGTAATTAACTTTAGGGGACCAAATTACAACCAAAGCAGCAAACAAACTACTGTAGACATTATATTTCAGATATTAAAAAAATTAAATTTTATTCAATTCCCCAACCCAAAATAACTTAGCTAAGATTAAACACTCAGAAGAAAAAGTACTTACTTGAATAAAGGCATTTATAATGCTGTCAACTGAAGGTGGTCTTTGGAGTTTGCCTGCAATTTTGTTCTGTAGAGCAGGAACCACAGGAGAAGGCTGTTTCAAGCGCTAGGAAAAAATAAAGTTTTATTTAATAAATTACTTTTATCAGAAAGCCAGAAAAACAATATATCTGTTATGATAAACATGAATAGGTTTGATATCCTTATTTTAACATGATTCTCAAATCAGAAAAAAAAATTCAACAAACTTAAGTAAAGCAATAACATACTGAGTATTAGGAAAGCAACAAAAACAAATAGAGCCAAATAAAAAAATCACCTTAATAAAAAGAAATAGGACATTAAAAAAAAAAAAAAGGAAGACAACAGAAATAAACCTCTAAAATCTCAATCCTTTGGCACCAATAGCATCATGAGGAAAGGAGTTTCAGATCAAATTAGGGTTCCATGTCTCCACAGGAAAATAAAACAGGATTTCAATTTATAGTGTAATAACGCTAACAATTCCCACTTCACATTAAAATCAAAATGCTGAAAACATAAAAACTCCCAACAAAATGCAATTGTAATTTGGGTAAAAACACCTCTCCAGATCAGAGTATATCATATGTACATGTTAAATTGTTCACTTTGCATAGCAGAAAATCAAATACATTCACTGGTAACTCTGATAAAACTTCTAGGTGACCAAAAGCAGAATCATCCTATCTAATAAAAGAGTAATATGCAAATTGACCATACCTCCACTACACTCACAAGCCACGCCCGCCAGCCAATCAGAGCAAGTATGCAAATTAACCCAACCAAGATGGCTACGCACAGAGAGTGCATGAGAGAGGCCTGGGTTGCCCCTGGTGATGGAAGAAGCCAAGCTTTCCGCAAAGCCTGGGCTGAGAAGGTTAAGGCAACAAAGTTTCAATGGCTGTGCTAGCAGAAGGCTACAAAGTTTCAACTGTATAAGATAAGTAGTTTTAATTGTAGAAGATAAACCCAAAGGCCTCCACTTGGGTTGCTGGGGAGCATGGCCAGACTGCAAACCACCACAGGCCCCTCGCCCAGGCCACCCCATGCCCCAAGGGAACACCCACCCTGACCCAGGATACCCTTCAGGGCTAACCAGCTGACCCCCACCCATGCACCAGGCCTCTATCCTATGTAATAAAAGAGGAATATGCGGATTGACCATCACTCCAACACAAAAGATGACTGCACCCACATGGTCAAAAGATCCTGCCCCCATGTGGACACAAGATGGCCACCATAAGATGGCCAGTAGGGGAGGGCAGTTGGCAGGAACTAGGCCTGCAAAGGAGGGTAGTTGGGGGTGATCAAGCCTGCAGGGGAAGGCAGTTAGGGGTAACCAGGCCAGCCAAGAAAGGAAGTTGGGAGTGACCGGGCCTATAAAATATATCTGCACACCACAAGATGGCCAGCTGGGGAGAGCAGTTGGGGATGACCAGGTCCACAGGAGAGGGCAGTTAGGGGCAAACAGGCTGGCAGAAGAGCAGTTAGGCATCCATCTGGCTGGCAGGGGAGTGGTTAGGGGGTGATCAGGCTGGCAGGCAGAAGCAGTTAGGGGCAATC
The DNA here is from genome assembly GCA_011751065.1 of Lasiurus cinereus. Taxonomy (NCBI): domain Eukaryota; kingdom Metazoa; phylum Chordata; class Mammalia; order Chiroptera; family Vespertilionidae; genus Lasiurus; species Lasiurus cinereus. The sequence continues at coordinate 9,402,828 of JAAGEH010000040.1, read as the reverse complement.
AGGAAGTCAGGCAGGTGAGCAGTTGGGAGCCAGCAGTCCTGGATTGTGAGAGGGATGTCCGACTGCCCGTTTAGGTCCAGGATCGGACCTAAACGGGCAGTCGGACATCCTTCAAGTGGTTCCAGATTGGAGAGGGAGAAGACTGGGCTGAAGGACAACTATCCCCCTCACCCCTGAACGAATTTCATGCACCAGCCCTCTAGTAAGGACAATATAATCTGTAGAGAATGAAGTAAATAAAGCATCATCCACATAATAAGGAAACAAGTAACTATCAAGGAACCAAAATAAAAAGTTAGAAATTCCATTAATATGATCAAATAGACTCTGGTGGTTATGATAAATATAAATAGATTTAGACATCCTATTAAAAGATTTAACTCTCAGATTAGGGTTTAAAAAAATTTTTTAACTAAATAAATATATAAGCTAAAAATATAAAAAATGATGACAAAAACTAAAAGAGTAGAGAGCCTGGCTGGGGTTGCTCAGTGGTTGAGCATCAACTTATGAACCCGGAGGTTATAGTTCAATTCCTGGTCAAGGCATATGCCCAGGTTGGGGTTAGAGCCACACTGTGGGGCATGCTGGAAGCAACCAATCAATGATTTTCTCATCACTGATGTTTCTATCTCTCTCTATCCCTCTTTTCCTCTGTGAAATCAATAAAAACATTTTTTAAAAAGTGTAATCTACAAGCCAACTGCATCTGAACCCCTAAGGATGCTTATAAAATGCAGATTCCTAGGCTGGCCTCAGACTCAGTAAATCAGATACTTTATAGATGAGACCCAAGAATATACATTTTTATAAGTCCCCCATGATAACTATGCATAAAGAATTTTAAATAAAACTTTGAAATATGAGCACAGGTGTAAACTACATCCTCTAAGGGGCAAGTGGCTTTCTAGGAAGAAAAGCTGTCTAACAACTTTGACTCATGCACCTAACAGTGAACTACAACCCTCCTCTACCTCAGAGTACCAACTTCAAACCAGTATGTGGTGAGTCTCCAGGTTTTCCCTAATTTCCAATCCACTGTAGACAAATGTGTAAAAAGAGTCAGACCGCATTACTAGATAAATGAAAAATTTTAACAAGACATGACACAATTTAAGCCCAACTCTGTATTAGATTTAACAGACATCAAATTACTTTGACAAATTGCTACATAAGTTTCCAAACACTTATTCCCAATTTCTGTACTTGTCATAGGTTTGGAGGGTACTGGTCCACAGACAATAGAAACAAGACTACAAGCTAAGTAAACCTATTACACTTACTGGGGAAAAATAGCAACGAAGTTCAATGACATCACCGGGTACCAGGAGTTCAGTTTGGGCACCTAGAGGCCACTGAACAATAGAATGGGAGCAAATGCCCCTCCTCCACTATCCCCTTTATAACAACTCTACAACATTCACACTGAAAGAGGGATAACCTACAGGTTTGGCATTTTTGTCTGAAGCTTACCTTTGTTTCTTCCCCAATTATATTTTCTCTTTCATAATAGTGCTGAAGTTGTTGGTTATGTTTTTCTTCTTCTTCTTTCTTCTTTTTTTCTGCTTCTTTTCGTCTTTCTTCAGCTAACCGAATAAGCTCTTCATTTTTCATTCTTTGCTTTAAAATAAAGAGAAAACTATATACACTCCATATATACATTTTTATAGTCCATTCAAAAACGTGCTGCCTTATTTATCTAAAGTAGATATAAAATTGAAGATATAAATAAAATAAAATAGTGTTCTTTAACATCAAGTTGTTTGCTTAATAATAAAGTACTAGAGGCCTGATGCATAAAGAGTCATGCAAGAATGGGTCTTCCCACCCCTGGCTGCCAGCACCACCTTCACTCCAGCAGGAGCCTCGTTTTCGCTCTGGCCTGGAGCCACCTTCCCGCCTTCCCACGCTGCCCAGAGACCTGGAGCAGCTGGGGCACTGCGGAACACCTGCATCCCGCCTCACCCCTGACCGCTCTGTGCCTGCATATACAAATTAGCACACTATCTTTGTTGGGTTAATTTGCATACTCACTCCTGATTGGCTGGTGGGTGTCATGAAAGTATGGCCCATTTGCATCTTACTCTTTTATTAGTGTAGATTAGGCATCTATATATTCTATCTAATAAAAGAGTAAAATGCGCCAAAACCGGTTTGGCTCAGTGGATAGAGCATCGGCCTACAGACTGACGGGTCTTGGATTCGGTTCAGTCAAGGGCAGGACCCCAGTGAGGGGCGTACAGGAGGCAGCTGATCTATGTTTCTCTCTTATCGATGTTTCTAGCTCTCTATCCCTCTCCCTTCCTTTCTGTAAAAAAATCAATAAAATATTTTAAAAAAAAGAATAAAATGCAAATTGACCATCACTCCAACACACAAGATGGCTGCCCCCATGTGGACACAAGATGGCCGTCACAAGATGGCCAGCAGTGGAGGGCAGTTGGGGGTGAACAAGCCTGCAGGAGAAGGCAGATAGGGGTGACCAGGTTGACAGAAGAGGGAAGTAGGGGGCGACCGAGCTCATAGGGAAGAGCAGTTGGGAGGAACCCAGGCCTGCAGGGGAGAACAGTTGGGGGGACCAGGCCTGCAGTAGGATGGGGCCTAAACGGGCAGTCAGACATCCCTCCAGGAGTCCCAGATTGGAGAGGGTGCAGGCTGGGCTGAGGGACACATAACCCTCTGCACGAATTTCATGCACCAGGCCTTTAGTATATATATAAAAGCCAAGCAACTAGAACACCAGAACTGGAACAAACGACCGGTATGACGCACATTGCGGCAGCCAACTGGCCCAATTAGGGCCCTTATCAGCCCCCACCTCACAACTGCCCGCGGCCCCTTCCCCCAGCCAGCCCCACCCCTCATCACCACGCCACCCCAATTAGGGGCTGGGCAGGCCGGCCAACCTCCCACGCCCTCCTGCCCCTGGCTGGCACAGCTCCATTCAGCCCCCCGTGTCCCTTACTCCCTCCCCCCACTAGCCTGGACTGATCAGCCCCCATCGGGGTAGACAGGCCGGACCCCACTCGTGCACAAATTCGTACACCAGGCCTCTAGACGTATAATATCCTTGGCTTAAAATGTCACCATTTATCTCTTTCCTTAATCTAGTCTTTCAACTTTAATAGAATAATATACAATGAGTGGATACTGATCTGGAATTTTCTACCCCAGCACTTTTCTTCTCTGCAAGTAATGTGTATCTTTTCAAGTCAGAATAAAAATTCCACTTCAGACTAATAGAAAACTGGAGTAGGAAAAAATGCACCTCCTCCTCTTTCTCCCGTTTCTTCTCCTGTTCCTCTTCATACTCTTGCTGGATCCGCGCCCTCTGTTCTGCTAGCCGTTTTTCTTCTTTTTCTTCTTCAATCTTCAGTCTCTCACGCTCAGCTTCCTCTCTTTGTTTCTTCTCCTCAATCTAAAGAATTAAGCCTCGTTATTTCTTTGTAAACTACTACAAAGTTGAAATACCACTTATTTTTTCTTAGTAACCTATGAACTCAACATTTGTATCCTCTTTCTGAAAGTTAAAACAACTTCCTAAATTTTTCATTTCTTGTATTTTATTAGGAAGGCTACATAGTGTAATATTAAGAGTTATGAATAACATTCCAGCTCCACAAATACTTATAAACTATGAGACCTTAAGAAATTTTGTTCAGTTTTTTCCTCTTGTAAAAAGGGATACTCATGTCTACATCTCAAAGGGGTGCTCAAAGAATAGATGTGGAGAAAATGTGTGTGGAAAATGTGAGAGTTCCTCCTCTACGGAAGGTACTGAGGAAGCAATCCATGTTTATGTTATTCCGTAGCAACTGATAGATGTCTCAGCTCCCTGGCTTGATTAGTATCCTGAAACAGCAAATCAGTGTTTCAGCATCCAACCATTCTTTATGCAAGAACCTCTCCCTCAGAACGCCCTCCCTTCTGTCTTATCTACTGGTGAGTGTAGGGTCAGGAGGACTTCAGCCACCAGGACTCAGCACAGGTTTCATCTTGAATGGCCCCTGTGGCTTGCAGTGCTGAATGTCACTCTGGGGGGACATTCTAAGGCACAGTCCAAGTTCTGGCAAAAGGGACCCTCAGAGTTTGCATCCTCCAAGAGTAAAGTAGGGAAGGAAGCATGCATACTGGTATTCATATGTTTCAGTTACTCTTAAGTACACATTAATTATAGCCATTGTATTATTTTAATGTTCCTATCTGCACTGCCCCTAGCTTCAACATTGTTATGTCTAGCACTATCGATCTTTTGAGCTGTAAGAACTTTAATCTTCATACATGTCCAATGATTGCACAAGCTAGGGCTTTTTCCAATCTTCTTTCTCACAACAGTAAATATGCATAATCCTAATATTTAGTACTAAGCAGTGTGTATGTAATCATTTCTCCAAGTATCATATACCTAGAAAAAACATCATTTATGATCTATACAGCAAAACATCACATCTAACACTCAGTTCCCCACTTCTTCCTACTCTGTGAAAAAAAAAAAATCACCATCAGGGTCACTTCTCCATTAAAGGTCACAATGAGAAATGAGTCATACACCTAATGAGTCCAGAGAAATGTCGTTCCAACAGAAATGCTACATAGTCCTCATCAGAAAGAGGAAAGCTAGCTTCTAAGTTTGTGGTTTTCAAACTGTATAATACAAAAATGCTTCAAAGGTTCTACAAATAGTTTATTAAGTGTTTTATTTTTAAAGTTCTAATTAAAAATGGTACCTAAACATTCACATGTGTTGTTTATCAAATTTTAACCACATGAAGACTTCTGTGCATAACTTAAATTTTTGATGCAGATAAGGAGCCAAGGCCATATTTGTACACAGATCTGAACATTTTATAGCATCTCTTTTAACATTTAACTTTGGAGTTATATCTGTCTGACACTATACTACTATTACTAATAATAATAAACATCATTTAGCTAGTTCTGTGTTAGACTTTGAGGGTGAAAAATGGGGACAGTTAAGAGACTGGTAAAAGAAAATATGTAAACCACCATTTGACACTGGGTTTACAGGTGGGAGAACTGAAAGCTGGACTTACTCAGAAACTAACATAGTTAAAGTATCCCCGTTATTAGATTTTTCCAGAGGGAAAAAATCCCTAGAACTATAAGTTCTGTACCTACAGATGTGATGCTGAAGTGAGACATGGGTTCCAACAGTGGTCTCATAATCATTAGCTCTACCACCATAGATGAGCCTCTCTGCCTGTATCTTAATTCCACATCTTAAAATAACTTTCTCAGAGAGTTTTGAGGTTTAATGAGATACTATCTATAAAAGTATCTCATAAACAATAACAAGCTATGCATTTACAATATTTGTTTTTTCCTGAATTCTACCCTAGACCTTGTAACACTTGCTAAGTACAATAGAAGCTACTTGAATTTTTACTTGCTGTCAGTATAGGCAACATACCACAGGATCTTTCACGTTCAACCAGTAACTCTATAACCCTCAAAATGCTGCTGCCTGACTTGAGTGGCCAATATCTTTGGGGCCTGTGATTCCAACTTTCTGATATTCTATAACTCTATTCATTCTGTCATTCAGGAGAAAGGCCTTTCCATCATTTCCATAGTCACTACTCTAGTAAAATACCCCTGCTTCCAATGTTTTAAACCTCCCAATAATAGATCCTAAACACTAATGCCAGAGCATCCTTAAGGCTGCATTTATTATGTCATTCCCTTAGGTAAGAGTCCACAAAATTAGAATTAAAAAGGTAACATCTTTGAGTAGAATCTCTTTTAGAGGAATTTAAGAGGCTGATATTAGATTGGATAGCCTTAAATGTCAGGCTAAGGAATTTGGAAATTCCTGTAGAAAAGAAAAGCTACTTACCAGGGTTTGAGTAAAAAAAGAGTAACATGTGAAGTCCTATGAAAGGAGGAATAAGTAGATCCCAGAATTAATCTGACACTGGATATCAGTGTGGGTGGAGAAGGGTTGACGGGAGGGGAGAAGAAACTGAGTCCCTCATGGGCAGGTCTCTCATTCCTCTCAGGTGCTCTCCCTAGTATTCAGCACAAGGGTGGGCACAGTTTAGAGAAGTCTGTTTGCTTAATAAACACTGGATGCACAAGTGCCTTCCTTTGGGGGAAAAATTACTGACATTCTACTAACAGATAAGCATGTAGAAAGAGTAATTCTATACCTAAAAGGTGAATATTTTATTACCTTCAGTTTTAGAAATTTCAGTACTCTTTAGCAATTAGTGATTTCATAAAGTTGAGAAAAGATTAAGTCAACTGGTATACCTGTCTCCTTATTCTTTTTTTCAAATTAAGTGACATAATTTTAGTACTACCTATATCTGATATATATTACAAATTGTAGATAACTGCATGGCACCTTAAACTTTATTGATCATGTGAATAAAATCTCTGCAAGTTCAGTTCATTAAAACCTTTATGAAACTTGAAACTATGATCAAATAAACATTTCACCTGAAACCGAAGGAAATTCTTGTATGATTCTTGCTGTCTAAGCTGAAGTTCAGTTAGGGGCTCACCAAATACATTTCCACGAGCAAAAGGAGAGCTTTGTATTTGCAGGTGTCCTTGAAAGAAATTTGCCAAAACATACCATTAGACAATGCTTAGAAAAAGTAAACAGTCAGGAATGAAGAGTTAGCTATTAAATTCATATTTTGAAAAAACGTGCTAAATATGGAAATCCAGAGGTTACAATCAAAAAGGAAGGCTGAGATTAGAATCTGAAGTCCAAGTGAAAAGTAACATGAGAAGGAAAATTGGTTAAACTAAAATAAAATTAATAGTTGAAAAATCATAATATATCTGTATCTTAAAGACTCCAAGAAAACACAAAAGGTAATAGCTAATCAACTCTGATTACAGGGAAGACTTTAAAGTAAAATTTATGGAGAGAATAAAAATAAAATTCTCATGCATGTAAATATCCTTTTCTTAAGAAACTGCTTAATTATATATTAAATGTATTATGTACATATGTATAAAAATATGTTGTTTTAAAAAAAATCAGTAATTCCAAGTCTTCCATCCAATTAAAATAATATAGTAAAATCTAAAATCTTTTTTTAAATTGAAATGACTCTTCTAATCATTACAATAATTTTTATTTTAAAATTCTATCTAATTAATTAGGACATAAACATAAATAATAAAAACGTTATCTATTACCTATAAGTAGTATTACACATTCTGGGAAAGGAAAATATTTCATAAAATCAAGCTGAAAAATAATTATTCCTCAGGAGTCTCTATGAATGCAGAAAGAAAAAACTGTATTTAAATTTAAGCTTCATATAACTTTTTGTATCATTTTTTATGTACTGACTCATTCTTTGTATCATCATTCTAAAATATTTACTTTCTCTCACTCATATACTTTGTGTAGGCTGACTGTTTGAGAGTTGAACTGGTATTTAGGTATCTTCGCTCTGTATTTAAATTTATGAATACTTATTTGAATAGATGAGCAGACAGCCAAATCAATACTTATACATTATAATCTTATGCTATGGTATAAAAGCTGGTAGCAAAATAAAATTGAATGGTATGTTTCACATCAATGATCACTCAAATTCTAAGCCTTGGGAACAATTAGAGAAGAAATATTATCAAAGACAAGGATAAATTTTTCTAAACATTTATAATAAATTATAAAATTAAAATCACAGGGAAACACTTGTTCTACACAAAGTAAATGGAAATATATCTAGACATGATAAGCCACAAAATAAATTTAAGCCAAATTAGTAGTATGGACTTCATAAATATGATTCTTCATCCAAGAACCATAACTAAGGGAGGGAAAATGAACTTTAGGAAGACCTCAAAACAGACAAAATATTAAGAGTATCATGAACCTGGAGGACACATTATAACATTCAATTTTTATATATATTCACGTTCCCTAAGGCTTTTAAATATTAATGCCACATATGTATATGTGCACACATGTATAAATACATGAATATTTATACATGTGTGTGTACATACACAGACACTCGTACACATATATTATGGCATAGCAACAAGATAGGTGACTTTGGATAAGTATTGCATTCAGAAAGTCTATTTTAGGTTATTAGGGAATGAAAATTAATTTAGAAAATTTCAACTCACAAAAAATGAGGGAAACCCTGGTGTGTGCAGAAAGGCTATGAACAACAAATTCTGCTGAGCACATTCAATCATCATGCCTGTGTTGTTTCCTGAGAAGGAGTCATAGAAACTGTTTATTTTTCCAGGGTTTGCTGGTAAGCGGAGCTAAGTGATTGTTACTAAGACAGAAAGTGCGAGGCTGAAACAGAACTGTAAACAGTACTGGGTGCAGAAGAAACAGGCAGAGAATGGGGTCTGTAGCACTGAGATCTCAATATAGACTATGAGAAGAAAAGGCAAATGAAGAGAAAAATAGTGATAATCAAAAAGAAACCAAAACTCTCTTAGCAGCAATAATATGAAAAGGTTATTTTGATGTTCCTACTGCACATTGAATTATTACAGACCCAGAGTGAGAATCAAATCAATAAATAATCAAAATCAAAAGTTTAGTGCTCCCAAAATTTAAAGTGGATCTACAGAGCAAAATCTATTGTGGATCAAAATAAGAAAGCATTTCTGATAATTAGTGATCAAATAGTGGTACAGGCTGCCCATAGAAACAACACATACTCCACCTCATGAATGTTAAGAAAGGCTGCGCAGAGTAGCGCTGCCATCTAAGGACTGAACGATGCAAGGCTAGTGATTGCAATCACAGTTTGGCCAATAAGTCATAAGGGTTAAAAATAAAATAAAAAATAATTTAGTCCAAGGTATTTTAAAAGGACTTCCTAATATAAAGTTCTTTTCTAGTATAACATCAAAACTTTTGTGAAAGTAGAAAAGCAGAATTTGTAGCAAATAACTGGTTACTTTTATAGGCATCAAATTTCTTTGAGAAAAAATAATGCCAATTTTTTCTGGCAAGTCATAAAGAAAGATGATGAGTAATTTTCAATTTCTGGAACTTTTAATTAATGGATGTTGCTTAAAAGCAAACCAAAGATATTTGCTATAAAGGGGGAAGATGTGACTTGATATCAAATTAAACTTTTAATTATTCATTCTTTGTACATAGTGGTTTTACAAGAAAGAACAAATGATTATATTTAAAAACAAGCTAAAAATTAATTTTATTGTACAATTTGTTGTACCACATCTGATACCTCTCACCAAATTCAAATAGTTATGGGTATAAAAAAACAAAGTGTAAAAAGACTAGTTGATTTTAAGCAATGTCCTTTTATAGCAAAATAGAAATGTTAGCAGCAGCTAAAACATGCATAAGCAAATTATAAAGCTGAGAAGAAACAGTATTAATTAAGAAGCAATCTATGTTTCCTTTTTTCAAAATAACTCTGAAGGTATAAAAAGCACAAATAACATGTTATGCTTCCTGGACTCAGAGTAACCAAATTCTCAATATTGTAAGATTTCATCAGAGAACAGAAATGTTACTGAACAATTTTAGAAATGTAAAAGAAAAGACAGAATGTGATTAAACACCTGAGTTTTTATTTGCAGAATCTTCTAGGCTCTCAGCATTTGAAGTGGCTAAATTTTGGTCTAGAGATACAACAGCCCTTTTATCTTCATATGGTCTTGCATCTGGGTTATGGTAGGCATCTATATTTTGTCTGTGCATCTTATTCAAATCAGCTGAGAGGGGAAAAATAAGCCATTTATTTCAATAAATACATTTTATAATTAGTATGCTTAATACATGTGAAAAAAACAACAACAACAGGACAGAGCTGGAATAATTCAACAATATCTTGGTACCCTGAAAACTTAGAAGATTTTTAAAATAATGTTACAAAACAAACTCAAAATTAGTAGAGAACTTAAGAATATATAGATCTTTGACAACCCATAAAAACCATATTTATCTCGTTACTTCAGAACCTGGATTCTCTTTAATACAGAAAATATAGCAACAATTCAAACAAGTCATAGTGAATTTTACCCAAGATCATTAGCGTTCCTAATGGAAAAATATAATCTGTGCAGTTTTATATCCACAAACCCTTTGACAATTCTCCCTTGCCCTCTCTTTGAGTGTGGGCCATTGTTCGTAACTTACTCTTATAAACAGGATGATATTGCAAAATATATGACTTCTGAGGCTCCTTCATAAAAAGACACAGTGGTTTCCACACTGTTTGATCTACTGCCTCACTTAGTCTAAAGAAAGCCAGCCATTATACCACCAGGACACAAAAGGAGCCATAGGGAAAGGTCCATGCAACCAGAAACGGAGGACTCTGGAGCCATGTGAGGGAGCCAGATTGGAAACAGACTTCCAGACCAGTCAAGCCTTCAGACGACTACAGCCCCACCTTGTAACATCTTGGACTGCAACTCATGAGGAAACCTGAGACAGAACCATCAGCTAACCCACTCACAAATTACTGACCCACAGAACTACAAGATAATAAATGTTTGCTATTGTAAAATTATACATGTTGCGGATTTGTTACACAGCAACAGATAGCATGGCAAAAACCTGAACATGTAGGACTGGTTCTAACAACCAGAAAACAGATCTGAATGACAAATAAAAAGTAGTTCTCCACACACAATTTTAACAGTTCTGCAACAATGAAAGCAAACTGAAACCTGGATATAAAAAGTATTTAGAAAGAGGTCTGCTAATGTTCAAGGATGTGTTTTGAACATGAATCACAATTAGAATACCATACAGAACATGGCAAATAACATGTGAATGTTACCAAAGAGAAGGAGAGTTCTGTATCAGTCAAGTTCAGATTCTGTTTCAACATTTAGGACAGGATGGACTGAGAGTTCCAAAAGTAAAGATGGGTGGGAGAGTCTAATAAAGAAAGAACAGTGTGAGAAACAGTTCCAAGGAGGTAAACATGAAGTATTCCAACAACATTAAAGTAAGTCAGCTTAACTAGAGCACAAAACACATGAAAAAGAGCAATGACAAATGGGAAAATACAGGCTGGATGCCTATTCTGAAATACTCTGAAACACAAACTAATGATTCTCAATTCTGTTCCGCAGAAGCACACAGTAGAGACGGTTTTGGTAGTTATGAAAGTAGTACTAATAATCATGGTAGCTAACATTTAATACTCACTATTTTTATATTCTATATAACTTATATGACCTAGTACTATTACTTTCACCCCAGTATTACAGATGAGATAATGAATTTTCCCAAAGATCACAAAGCCAGTAAATAGCACAGCAAGAATATAAACTCAGCCAGTGAGATTCCAAAATCCTCACTGATTTTTTAATATAGAATAATATGATTGGGTATACTCTTGATACATATAGCTTAGAGTGAAAAACAAAGTAGAAAGTAGTAGTTGTTAAGAAATGGCAAAAGCCCAAGCAAGACATTATAAAGCTCAATTATGGTGGTAACATGAATGAAAACGAAGAGAATTCAAACAACACTGAAGAAGCAGAACCTGCAGATTAGTCTTATTAATGGACTGGATATGAGAAGTCAAAAACAAAAAACAAAAAACCACTCAGCATTTTTCAGTTTGAATGATCAGAATTATGATACGTGTACAGGAAAAGGCAACAATGAGCTGGATTTACAAAGTGAAGTTTGGTTTTACATGCTAGATGTACATAATCCACTGAGCCTCAGGTGCAAAGATTCAGAAGACAAGTCGAAAGTGAAGAAGAGAATTTTAGAAGTGGGCAAGGGCAAAGAAAGAGCTATAAGAGGATCATTCACGGAGTAGACCTAAAGAGAAACATCAGAATAGAAGAGATGAGGTAGAAGAGAATGGATGGAGAAAGAACATATGTAACTCAAGGAAAACACAGTATCAGAAGACAGTCCTAGAACAAAGATCATGTTCACAGACCTCAAAACATTTAACCTGTTGATAAAATGCATCCAAATGAATTTGTCAATTTGAAAAAAGGATAGCATCTGGGAGGGTGCACAAGATGGGAGGGAGGGAGAAAGGGAGGAAGGAACTGTCAACACAGTTCAAAGAGGAGGAGGACCAATAATAGTTAAAACCATCAAATGGAAATAAGGACCAGTTAATTCTAAAATGTAGCATCCATTTGAGTGATGGGAGCTAGAAGTCACAATATGGAATATGAACGAGTAAGACGCAAGACTGGCAGCAACAAGCACAGACTATTTTTTGAAAGTGCTTTATATAAGAGAAGTATAACAAGGTCAAGAGTTTTGTGTTTAAGAATAAAGTAAACACAATATGTTTAGTAATGGAAGCGGAGAAAGAAGTGGAATAACTGAAAATATAAGGAGGAGGAACTGGGTGAAAGCAGGGAGAAAAGCTAATTACCAGAAAATTACCACGTGCCAAGGACTGGAAAAATGAGAATTAGCTAGGTACTCCTGAAATCACCATCAAATCCTGAGCTCTATCTGGATATGGAGGAAAATGAAAATAGGAAGATGGAAAAACTGAGGTCCTTAAAAAGTCACAAAAATGGTATAATTTAAATGGGAAATCAAATCTCATTGTCATCCAATTCACTAGAACAGCATAAGACCAATCTATATAAATGTGAAGTCACAATGAATAATAATTACATATCCTCTCAGAATAATCAATGCATTTATATAAAAATAAAATTAGCTTCAGCAGAGTACAAAATTATTTCTTAAAGATTTAAAATATCAGATTTAGCAATCAAAACAAATCTATATTGTAAGAGATCACCAAAGCACTTGTATGCATGCATATAAGCACATCTAACAGATTTAAGACACTGGGGGCAGGAGGACGAGGGCAAGTGCCGGGAGATAGGGGAGACCATGGATAGGTCAGTGGGGCGGGGGGGCGGGGGGGAAGACATATGTACTATCATTTGTAATATCTTAAAAAACAATTTTTTAAAAGCTACGTTTATTTTAACTGTAAAAAAATGATTAGTCAATCAATTGTCTATCCTTCTGTGAGATAATAAAAGTTTTTAAATCAGCTAAACAATGAAAATAAAAAAGCACATCTGTCAGGAGTGTAATTTGCCAACAGCACTGAAAAGGGGCCTTTACTTCAAATGTAAATCATATAATCTATATTAATAAAAGCCTAGGTGGTCTTCACAGGCAATGTCGTCACATGATGGCCACCACAAGATGGCTACACACACAGCAGAGGCGGGGCCTAGCTCACGCAGTGAGGCCTGGGAGTCCCACGCTCCATAAGGCACAGAGGAAGCCAGTCCCAGCGTCTCTGCTGCCTCCCATGGAGGCAAGTCCCAGCAGAGGAGGGTCACGGCAGGGGAGGGCAGTTGTGGGTGATCGAGCCAGCAGGGGAGGGCAGTTGGGGATGATCGGGTCCACAGGGGGGGACAGTTGGGGGCAATCAGGCCAGGAAGGGAGCAGTTAGGTGTCAATCAGGCTAGCAGGGGAGCAGTTAGGGGGTGATCAGGCTGGCAGCAGAAGCTGTTAGGGGCAATTAAGCAGAAAGGCAGGCAGGCAGGCAAGTGGTTAGGAGCCAGTGGGCCCAGATTGTGAGAGGGATGTCCCAGATTGGAGAGGGCGCAGGCTGGGCTGAAAGAGACTCTCATCCCCCCTCCCATGCAGAAATTTCATGCACCAGGCCTCTACTTTAACATAAAATTGCAAGCATTACAAGAATAATTCTGCAACAAACAAAATAACAAAAGAAAATGTCATATATTCACAGTGGAAAACAATTCTACTTCCTGAACAATTTCTTAGACCACGGCTAAAGTATATGATACCTACAGGTAAATAATATATAAATAGTACTTAAATTTTTTATTCCTTATTTTTTACATGATTTAAATACAGCATCCACCCTGACTTGTTTGGCTCAGTGGACAGAGTGTCAGCCAGTGAACTGAAAGGTTCCATGTTCAATTCCAGTCAAGGGCATGTACCTTGGTTGCGGGCACATCCCCAGCGTGGGATATGCAAGAGGCAGCTGATCAGTGTTTCTCTCTCATCGATGTTTCTAACTCTCTATCCCTCTTCCTTTCTCTCTGTAAAAAAAATCAATAAAATATATTTTAAATAAATAAATACAGCATCCCTTGAACAATATTTTAAAGGTATCTTACTAGTTTTGTTTAAAAAAAAATAACACCTTGTAATAAAGGTTTTATTACTTTTACTAGGAAGTTTTTTTTAAGTTCTAACTAGTTTAGGTAAATATTAGCCAACTAACATGAGCTTTTCTCTGCAACTGAGTTATCATCATCAGAGACAGGCAATTTATAATAGAAATAAATGAATAGTACTCTGAAGAAGACAGGCTTTCTAAGGTGTTGTTATAGAGATATTTACCAAAATACCTTTTTGCATTAAATTGCATAAAGAGACCTTGCCTTACAGACCATGATTCCCACTACTTTCTGCTCCCCAATCTTTTCAGAAGTTAAAAATAACTGTTTCTAATACCATAAAACCAAAACCAATGAAAAGTTTTCATTTATGTCATCCAACTGTCCTAGAGTAAAGCTGTGCTAATTTACAATTCCATAAAAATGAGTGCCTTAAAAAATGAAATGGCATTAAATGGAATCTTTGCCCATGTTATAGGTCAAAAATTTTCTCTCAGTTCCAATTGATGTAATTGGCACTGCTTTGCTCATGCGGCTGAGACATGTTTGTTCTCTTAAGAATTATCCCAATATATGTATTTGACCATTTTCTATTGGTCTTTATATCTTATTGATTAGTATTATCTTGTTGTCTGTCCAATACTGAAAGTGGTTTTTTTCTTAGATCGTTTTTAATTTTGTATTTAAGATAACTATTTTTAACACTGAAGCTTTAAAACCTAAAAATAAATATTTCTTTTAAAAACAACAAATCAATGGAAACAACATACTTATCAGGTTTCCCTCTGTGTCCCTGAGAGGAGCACCACCTCCACCTTTCCCCCAGGGGTTGTAACTTCTCATTTCAGCCTCTAGCTTAGCTTCATATTCTTCCTTTTCTTCACGTTCTTTCTTCCTTCTCTGTTCTCTTTCCTGAATCTTGACAACATAAGAAATATCACAGTAAGTGCTTATAAGTACTCTGATACAAAAAATTAGTTATAATACCTCATCTTTCTTACTAGAGAAAAAAATGTAGATTTGTTTCAGTATGTTTCACTATAAAATTTAAAAATCACAAGTATAGATAATAACCAATTTTAAAACATTGTGATAGCTGGAATACATGGCTGATGCTGCCTCACATCATGTCACTAGAATCCTTTCCAACCACCGATGCCATGTGGGCTAAGCCAACTCCTCCATCCCACCCCCAAAGTCAACCTGAGCCATTCCCTCCCTGACCTCACCAGTTCCATGGTGTCCAATAGGGCCTCCCTTCTTTCTTTTTCATCTACCCTTTCTTGGAACCTGGCCAGCCAGAACTACTCCCTACACCTCACCAAATATACTCCACCCAGGGAAAACTCCATCCCAGAATTCACAAAGTTTGAAAATTCAAAGCTTTTGGGGAAATACAGTCTTATCATCATCAAGCGTTAAGTACAGTCTTGTTCTCTTGAGAAATATGGACAAGCAATCAACAAGTATCCACATTTTGAAAACTTACTTTTAAAATTATAACCACATGCATAGAAAATTTAAGCAACAACCCCAGCAAGGCCAGTGAAGTCATCACATACATAAAATAAATTTCTAGGGTTTGAAAATCTAGTTTTGTCGATGGTGTTTTTAATATGCTCATTTGAAAACAGAAGATTTATAAATTCAATTTTTTATTTTGTGGAATCCTAACATACAAAAAAATAATGTTGGTAATTCTGTAACTTTAAAAATCTATTTTTTAAGGAGGTCGCCCATGTAAAAATTGAACAAAAAGAGCTTTAGAAGAAATCCAAATGGAACTTTATAGAAAAATACCTTAGGTTGACATCTACCTACCAAGAGTCCCAGAGTCCTCTCAGAGATAAAGGGCATTTACCCACAAACCCCATACATTTGATTCTCTTCAGTAAACTCTGTTTAAACATTATAAACTGCAACAGAACTCTTTATCCTCCTCCCTAAAAGTGTCCTATCTCTTTTTTCCCTATCTTAGTTCATTGTCTCATTATTTTCCTAGACTCCAACTCTCAGAATCACCTTCACACCCTCTGTTGTTCTCACTCCCTGTATCTAAGTCCTATCACTGAAACCCTAGAATTGTCTCTTGGATATCCTCCCCATCTCTCCCATAGGGTTAGGATTTTATTACCTCCTGGATGGACTACCTCAATAATTCACTAAAAGGTTTCTCTGCCATACCTTTTCCACAATCATTCACATCACAACCAGGTATCTTTCTAAAAATCAGTTCTCTTCAACTACTTTTACTCTGTGGCTTAAAACATCCTCCCTTGCCAAGACCGGTTTGGCTCAGTGGACAGAGTGTTGGCCTGTGGAATGAAAGGTCCCAGGTTCGATTCTGGTCAAGGGCATGTACCTTGGTTGCTGGCACATCCCCAGTGTGGGGGGATGCAGGAGGCAGCTGATTGATGTTTCTAGCTCTCTGGCACTCTCCCTTCCTCTTTGTAAAAAGTCAATAAAAAAAAATTTTTTTTAAATCCTCCGTTTTGCTATCCTGAACAGAAAAAAATTGAAAACCCGTTACAGCTAGTCCTTCACAATCCAGTACAATCTAACACTCTGGCCCTTTCTCATAAATCAATTCCATTCCCTTGAATATACCAGGAATTTCACATCTATTCAATGTATAAATGCAGTTCAAGAATCAACAAACATCTGAGGCCTTCCTAACTGTCCAGGCAATTAACATTCCTTATCTTATGCTTCCAACAGCATTCCTGGCTCTTTACATCAAAACTCATCATGGGGAATTATAAATGTCATCTTTTTTTCTCCTCTGCCGCACTCTCAGTTCCAAGAGGTCATTGTGCTAACACATAAAATATTCAACATTAAATGAATGAATGAATCACGGATTAATACCTGCTGTTGCAAAGCTTCTTGGTAAGACTGAAGTGTCTGCTTTGGAGGCTTTGGCTTATTTTCAAAAAATAATCCTGAATTAATTGTTCTATCACTTGTCATTTTCAATTCGTTCTGTCCAACCGTGTTCCTACATTAAATACACAATTAATCATTTGAATGTATGTATGACCAAGCAAGAAGAAAATGCAACACTACTTTGAAATAACATGGTAGTACATTTAAAAATAGGTCAAAGAGGAATCCTTAAATAAATGACCCCTTCCTAAGCAATTCTCCAGTCTCCGCTTTCACAAG
Source organism: Lasiurus cinereus (assembly GCA_011751065.1). Classification (NCBI taxonomy): domain Eukaryota; kingdom Metazoa; phylum Chordata; class Mammalia; order Chiroptera; family Vespertilionidae; genus Lasiurus; species Lasiurus cinereus. The sequence goes on along the minus strand of JAAGEH010000040.1, from coordinate 9,385,554 downwards.
TCATGAAACTTTCAAATTTACTGGACCTATTTCTTGACCTAGAGATAGTTACATGGGGGTGAAAACACTGTGATAATTCATCAAGCAATGAACATATGGCTTATGCACTTTGCTGAATGCAAAATAATAATAATATAGTTGAAATCCCTCAAATTTTAAAACTAATAATTTACTTAATATACACCAATATAAAATAACTTCCTAGACACTTCAAGAATAAAACAATACAATTACAGCAAAAAGTCTGACTGTCCCAAATAAAATTTTAAAATATTAAAAGGAATCAAAAAGGAAAAATTTAAGACACCACAGTTATATAAATCTCAAGCAATACAGTGCCATTGCCTTAAACACAACACATGTTAAAGTACAGGAATGCAGCCACTTTCAATAATTTTTTAAAAATCTGAATTTTAAGTTAAATTAATTGTAGAATGTTTCCATAACCAAAAGCTATCTCTCATGCTCATATGCAACCAATCCCTGTACCCACCTCTGTCACAGGCAATCACTAAGAATGGCCCACTCTCTGTCTTTGGACATTTCTTATAAGTGGAAACATACAATAAATATGGATTCTTTCACTTGTAATATTTTTGAGTTATGCTATAGCACACATTAGTAGTTCATTTCTTTCTATTACTGAATAGTATTTCCCTGTATGGATTTAACACCCTTTTGTTTACCCATTTACTAGTGAATGGATATCTAAATTGTTTATACTTTTTGGCTACCATGAGTAATACTCTTATGAATGTTCACATCCAAATATTTGTGAGTACATTTGCATTTCTCTTAAATACGTGCCTAGCAGAATTAGTGTTGTATATGTTAAACTTTGTAAAAAAAAAAAAAAAAAAAACGACCATTTCCTGCAACTGCTTTTACATACTGATTTTGTATTGAGCAGTTCTGCTATTTTAACTCCATATCCTTTTTCCAATGACATCAGTTTTCTCTCCTCCTTTCTAATCCTTGTACCTATCTTCATTCCTCTTTTTTTTATTTTGTCTTTTTTATTGTTGACCTTGCTGCAAATATTGGGCCCCAAAAGAAAGTAGTGATAAAAATATTAGTCATACTGTCAATATCAGAAAGAATATTTTAAGCATATCACCAATAAGTAAAACATATGATGTAGGCTTTTCATGTTTACACTTTCTCAGGTTAAATAGGTTCCCCTAATAAATTTTAAATTTTTTAATCACTTAAGGCACTAAATTGCATAATGCTGTTTCTGTACTATTGAAATAACCATATAGCTTTCTTCATTATTTTTTAAATAGGGAATATTACAGTAATTAACTTATAACACCAATTAGCATTTAATATATATAAGACACTTTTACTTATTTAATTCCTTCAATCCTCAGAATAAACCTATGAGTAGATACCATTAATATCCTAATTAACAAATATGTACAGAAGTTAAGAATTAGGCTTCAAGCTTAGTAAAACTAGGATTTAAACCAAGGCACTCTGCCTGAAAAGTCTATAATCTTTTTTTTCTTAATATGTATTTATTCATTTCAGAGAGGAAGGGAGAGAGAGAAAGAGACAGAAACATCAATGATGAGAATTACTGATCAGCTGCTACAACCCAGGTACATGCCCTGACCAGAAATAAAAATTGTGATCTCTGGGTTCAGAGGTTGACACTCAACTACTGAGCCATGCCAGTAGTTGTCAAATTTTTATTCTTTATAAAGGGAACCTTTTTTTTTTTTTAAGTGTCTGGGTTGTTTTGTTTTGTTTTGTTTTGTTTTATTGTTTAAAGTGTTACATGAAGGAGAAACCAAGATGGTGGCATAGGTAAACACCTGAACTTGCTACCTCGCACAACCACTTCAAAACTACAACTAAAAGACAAAACAGATATCGTCCAGAACCACAGGAAGGCTGGATGAGTGGAAATTCTACAACTAGAAGGAAAGAGAAAAGCACACTGAAACTCAGAGGAGCTGCAGAAGTAAAGGCAGAGTTACAGAAGTGCATGCACGAAGAGGACTGGCAACTGAGTACGTGGCTGTCTTTTGCAAGCAGGAGGGAGACGTAAGCTCTCAACTACTCCGAACTCCAATTCCAGGTGAGACTCTGGGGACCCAGACTCATATGGGGAGAAAATGGACTGTCTGACATCGAGCAGAACTCGGTTTTCTCTCAGAAGTGCTTGCAGCGATTACTGAAAGACACTGAGACCTGAAGGCCTCCTAGGGTAAGGCTGATGGGAAGCCATTGCTGTTTGCTCTGCCCTGAGACCCTGTTCCACCCAAGCTGTGCGCAGACTTTTATATATAAATGGCCTGGTTCTTTGAAATCAAAACTTACCTAACTAATAGCAGCTGAGTCAGAGACTCATAACATCCAAAAGAAGGCCCAAGGCCCTATTGCAACTTGCATTGCTTCACAACTGGGCCTCATCTGGGCATCTCCAAACCCCAAACAAAGAGGAGGAATCTGCAGATCTCTCTGTAGCTCCTGTTGGGTGGCCTCAGGCAGAGGCTAAATTAGCACTTCCTGAGAGATCCAAGAGCCAGTGTACCCAGGGTTCAGAATAGGACCATCCAGATTACAACTCCTCAGGTACATAAAAGACACACTCAGGAGGCAGACTCAGCGAGCACCAAAACCCCACTGAAGCAAGTCTTGCCTCATAAAGGTGTATACAGCACAGAAATTCTCCCATCGTAGACACAGCTGATCCTCACAGCCAATTGGCCAGGAGGTCAATTTCTCCCAGTGATAACAATGACAATCAATGCTTAACTACAAGACTGTGCACACAGCCCACAAAGGATTGCACCAAGAGTTTCCACCTCAGGTAACTGGGGAGGCTGAGCCACTGGCCCTATAGGACACCTAGCACAGAAAGTCTCTCTAATAACTCAGGGAAGCAGCCAAAATATGGAGACAAAGAAACAGATCACAAACAAAAGAAATGGAGAAAAACAAGTGACTGGATATACAGTTCAAAACCACGATTATAATGTTTTTCAAGAATTTCCTGGAAACCATCAATAAATTTAGTGAGACCCTCGAGGATATGAAAAGGATCAACTAGAAATTAAGCATACACTAAATGAAATAAGGAATAATATACAGATACCTAACAGTAGACTAAAGGATCACACGAATCAAGTCAAAGACTTGAAATACAAAGAAGCAAAAAACACCCAACCAGAAAAGCAAAACGAAAAAAGAATCCAAAAATATGAAGCTAGTATAAGCAGCCTCTGGGACAACTTCAAGCATACCAACATCCGAATTATAAGGGTGCCAGAAGAAAAGAGAAAGATACTGAAAACCTATTTGAAGAAATAACGACTGAAAACTTCCCCCACCCAGTGAAATAAATAGACTTACAGGAAGTGCAGAGAACCCCAAACAAAAGGAATCCAAAGAGGAGCACACAAAGACACATCATAATTAAAATGCCAAAGGCAAAAATCAAAGAGACAACCTTGAAAGCAGCAAAAGAAAAACACTTAGTTACCTACAAGGGAGTACCCATAGGACTGTCAACTGATTTCTCAACAGAAACTATGCAGGCCAGAAGGGAGTGGCAAGAAATGTTCAAAGTGATGAACAGCAAGACCCTACAACCAAGATTACTCTACCCAGCAAAGCTATCATTATTCAGAATTGAAGGTCAGATAAAGAGCTTCACAGATAAGAAAAAGCTAAAGGAGCTCATCACCACCAAACCAGTATTATATGAAAGGTATTTTTTAAGAAGAGGAAGAAGAAGAAAAAGGTAAAGATAAAAATTAGGAACAACAAATACATATCTATCAACAAGTAAGTCTAAAAATCAAGAGAACAAAAAATCTGATGAACAGAATAAACTGGTGAATATAATAGAATCAGGGACATAGAAAGGGAGTGAACTGACAAACCTTGAGGGAAAAGGGTTGTGGGGGGTGCAGGAAGAGACTGGACAAAAATTATACCCCTATGGATGAGGACAGTGTGGGGGAGGTATGGGCAGAAGGTGGGGTAGGAAACAGGTGGAGGGGAACTATGGGGGGAAAAAAGAGAAACAACTGTAATAATCTGAACAATAAAGATTTATTTAAAAAAATAAAGTACAGTGGTACCTCGAGATACGAGTTTAATTTGTTCCGTAATCTTGAGGCGTGGGAAACTATGAGACACTCGAGTCGTGGTAAACTGGTGGGGTTATGTGCAGCCGGCCGATCCGCGCGATTACTCCTATCTCAACTGTTGCTCGTATTTCAAAGCAAAAATCGCTCGCTCGACGGCTCGTATCTCAAAAATCTCATATGTTAGGGCACTCGTATCTCGAGGTACCACTGTATTACATGTCTGCTTTTTTCTTGATTGGCCTCCCTGCCACCTCCCCACCCCCGCCACTCCCCTGCTTTCTCGCTAAGATTGGACAGTCTATTCAGTGCTACCTTGTCTCTGGATCTTTTTTGTCCTTCAGTTTATATTGATCATTGTATCCCATATATTAGTGAGATCATGTGATATTTATCTTTCTCCAACTGGCTTATTTCACTTAGCATAATGCTCTCCAATTCATTCATGCTGTTGCAAATGGTAAAAGTTCCTTCTTTTTAACAGCATAGTATTCCATTGTGCAGATGTACGTTTTTTAATCCATTCATCTGCTGATGGGCACTTATGCTGTTTCCAGATTTTAGCTATTATAAATTGTGCTGCTATGAACATAGGGGTGAATATGTCCTTTCTGATTAGTGTTTCTCATTTCTTGGAATATATTCCTAGAAGTGAGATTACTGAGTCAAATGGGAGTTTCATTTTTAACTTTTTGAGGAAACATCATACTGTTCTCCATAGTGGCTCCACCAGTCTGCATTCCTACCAGCAGTACATGAGGGTTCCTTTTTCTCCACATCCTCTCCAGCATTTGTCCTTTGTTGATTTGTTGATGATAGCCATTCTGACAGGTGTGAGGTGGTACCTCATTGTTGTTTTGATTTGCATCTCTCAGATGATTAGTGACTTTGAACATATTTTCATATGTCTCCTGGCCTTCTGTATGTCCTCTTTTAAAAAGTATCCTTTGCCCATTTTTTGGTTGGATTATCTTCCTTTTGTTAAGTTGTATGAGTTCTGTGTAAATTTTGGAGACTAAACCCTTATCTGAAATAGCACTGGCAAATATGTTCTCCCATGAAGTGAGCTTTCTTGTTGTTTGTTTGATGATTTCTTGGAATCTTTTATCTCTAAGCTTATGACTAAAAAAATCCATTTTATCTGATATTAATATAGCTAAACAAACTTAACTTTAATTCATATTCTAGTATATCTGTATGCTTTTACTTTCATTTTTTTGTATCATTTAAAAAAAAAAATATATATATATATATATATATTGCCTGGCTGGTTTGGCTCAGCAGATAGAACACTGGCTTGCAGACTCAAGGATCCCAGGTTCGATTCTGGTCAAGGGCATGTACCTTGGTTGTGGGCACATACCCAGTAGGAAGTGTGCAGGAGGCAGCTGACCAATATTTCTCTTTCATTGATGTTTCTAGCTTTCTATCCCTTTCCTTTTCTCTCTAAAAAAATTTAATAAAATATATTTTTAAAAATATATAAAAATAAAATAAAATATATTATAAATAACATGTACCCAGATTTTGTTTTTGAATCCAGTATGTCAGTATTTCTCTTTAAAACTAGATACTTAACCATTTACTAATATCAAATTCAAATTTGCCATTTAATTTTGTCTTATATTAATGTTAAATAGACTCCTTAAACTTTTCTATTTCTTTTTGTCCTCCTTTTTTTATTTTTTTCCCCCTCTAGTTTATTAGTAAAAGTTGTACCTTTGTCCATATACTTTTAATGGTTACCCTAACATCCATACTTACCCAAAACTACGGCTAATTAAAGTATTTACCATCCTCCCAAATGACAGAAAGATTTTTAAGCACATTTACTACTCCATTTAAATTATATGCTATTCCTGTTATTCTTAATTTTACTTTTAAATCCTAAATTTTACATAAATAATATTTAATTCCATCCACGCATTTACCATGGTTCTTCCTTATTATAGCTCTATGTAACTTAGACATAACATTCTTCCCGCTGCATTTAGAATTTTATTTATTTAGGGCCTGTTAATGGCAAATTCAGTTGTTTCTCTTAAAATATGTTTATTTCAATCTCACTCATTAAAAATAATTGCTGAGTATAAAATTATCTCAACACACTGACAATATCTTTGGTCATCTTTTGAATTCTTTCCTAGTGTTCCTTTAAAATTAATGGATGAATAGATGAATGGAAAATGCATTATATCCATACATCGGGATATTACTTAGCCTTTAAAAAGAAAGAAATCAAGGTAAATGCAGCATTCACATCCTCCCACAACTACATCAAAATTAAAACAAAACTACAAAACAACCATCATTCAGAACCACCTGAAAACTAGGTGAATACAACTCCTACAAATAAGGATATAAAGCAACCTCACTGAGATTGGTAGGAGGGGCAGAGATAAAGATTGGGATGGTCATACCTCACATGTGGTAGATAAAAATCAAGAGGAATGTCTTGGTTGTAGAAGGAGTAAGGTCCCAGCCTCATACCAAGGCTCCAGCCCAGGATTCCATGGCCAGGAAGAGAAGTCCCTATAACTGTGGCTTTAAAAACCAGCAGGGATTGTGGCAAAGTGAGACAGAGGGCTTCTGGAATACCAAGCAGTTCCTCTTAAAGGGACCGGGCACAAATTTACTCAGACTCACTAACTCTGAGTACCAGTTCTGGGATAGATAACAAAGGACATAATTGAGGGAGGGTAACGTGAAACACAGGCAGACAGGGCAGGGGTCCAATGGAGAACAAAGGCAGGTGAAACATAGGCAGGGGCAGAAATGGCAGTTTGAGCAGCCTAATCGCAGAAACCAACCAAGCAGAAATAATAAAATGTTTCTGGACTCAAAACTGGAAGGCATGGGAAAACAAGGAAGGGCCTCAGCAACAGGTGTGTGAACGCATAGAAACACAGAAAGTCCAGGTCCACTGCTAGGCAAGAACAACTGAGGTGACCACAAGAATAGGAATAGGCTTGTAGCAAATATATACCATTGGACTATAAGTCTTTAGGGGGAAGCCCATTACTGCATCCCCCTCCCCATGTGGGGAGTCTGAATCTGCTTATAATAAATTTTCCACAATTGTGCTTAAATCTTGTAGGCAGAGCTCATTCTTCAAAGGTGTGAGACACGGCCCAGGGAAAAACCCTAAGCTCACCATTCACTAGGGGGAGGGACTGAATTGCTTGGCATCAGAAAGAGGTCTGGAAGGACAGCTTTTTCCCAGACAGAAGTGCTGGCAGAGGCCATTGTTCCTCTGCTGAACTCTCTCAATTCCACCTTTCCCACCCCTAGCAGGTGGGCACCATATCTGAGTCTCCATCAACCTGGCTAATATTGTTTGGCCCACTCTGGTGATTCCCTTGGACTGACCCCTCCCAATCTCTGGGTTCACCCAAGCCATTTCCAGTGGCTTTTCCATATAAACATGATGCTGCAGACTTTCCTAAAATCCTTCAAAGGTTCACAAGCCCCAAACAAGCAGCATCTGGCCTCAGCATGTCCCGTACCTCTTATTAAGTGGCTCCAAGCCTGGCACTAGTGGCAACTGGCCTCAGTTTACAGCTTAGCCTCAATCAGGCACCTTCAAGCCCAGTATAAGTAGTAGCCATCTGCAAATTGCTTTATAACTCATGCTATGTGGCCCCAAAGCAGGGCACAGGGTGGCTGACCTAAGCCTGCTCTTTCTGGGAGGCCCCAGAGCCAGGACACCTGATGGACAGCTTCAGACCATACCAAAGCATCACCCAGACACCTCCACAAGAGACACATTCAAGGGGTGAACTTGGTTGGCACCAGAACCATGTTGAAGTGAGTCCAGCTTCATGGGGTTGGCCCCTTCACAGATCTTTCATTGTGGATATGGCCTGAGGGTAAATCCCCTCCTTTCATTGACATGCCAACAGCAATCAAGGCTCAATTACAACAAGAGAATACACACAGCCCACAGAAGGGACACACTTGGAGCATCCAATTTGGGTAATGGGGGAGGCTGTGCCACTGGGCCATACAGGACCACCAATTACATAAGGTTACTCTACCAAAATCAGGTAGCAGCTCTACATAATGCATAGAAACAAATACAGGGAGGCAGCCAAAATGGGGAGACAAAGAAACATGTCCCAAAGTTTTGAACAAAACTCAGGAAAAAGAAACAAAATGGAAATAAGCAATCTACCAGGTACAGAGTTTAAAACACTAGTTATAAGGTTGCTCAATGAACTTAGGGGAAAAGCTGATCAACTTGGAAGTCCAATGAAGAGATAGGAAACATGAAATGGAGATAGGAAATGAACTACTCAAAAATGAAGGATACTAACTAAAATGAAGAATACATTACAGGGAATCAACAGTAGAGTACATGAAGCTGAGAATCAAATCAGAAATTTGATTAGAGAAGCAGAAAACACCCAATTAGAGCAGCAAAAAGAAAAAGGAATTTAAAAAAATGAGGATAGTGCAAGAAGCCTCTGGGACAACTTCAAGTATATCAACATTCACATCATGGAGCTGCCAGAAAGAGAAGGGAAAGAGCAAGAAATTGGAAACCTACTTGAAGAAATAATAATGAAAACTTTCCTAACTTGGTGAAGACATACAGGTCCATGAAGTGCAGAGTCCCAAATAAGATGAACCCAAAGAGACATTGTAATTAAAATGCCAAACTTAAAGACAGTGAATCTTAAAAGCAGCAAGAGAAAAGCAGTTAGTTACCTACAAGGAAGTGCCCCTACAACTCTCAGCTGATTTCTCAATAGAAACTTTGCAAGTGAGATGGGATTGCCACAAATTATTCAAAGTGATGAAAAGCAAAGACCTGCACACCAAGATTATCTACCCAGCAAAGCTATAATTTAGAATCAAAAGACAGATCAAGAGCTTCCCAGACAAGAAAAAAATAAAGGAATTAATCACCACCAAACCAGTATCACAAAAAATGTTAAGCCATGACCGGTTTGACCCAGATGGAAGTGTTGGAAAAAAATATATAATAAATAAATAAATAAATAAATAAATAAATAGCAATACTTATTTATCAATAATATGGATGCATAACTTTTATAATGTGAAATGGAGTAATTCTTAATTTTTAAAATGTGCATTCTATGAAACATTCATGTACAAGCAATACTTTGAACATAATGATTATGTAATAACTAAAGGCCCAGTGCACAAAATTTGTGCACGGGGGTGGAGGGTGTCCCTCAGCCCACCCTGCACCTTCTCCAATCTGGGACCCCTTGAGGGATATCCAACCACCCCTAAACAGGCAGTTGGACATCCCTCTTATAATTCAGGACTGCTGATTCCCAACCACTTGCCTGCCAGCCTGATCACACCCTAACCACTCCCCCGCCAGCTGGATCAATGCCTAACTATTCCCTAGCTGGCCCAATTGCTCCTAACTGTCCTCCCTGCCATCCTGGTCACCCCTAACTGCCCTTCCCTGCCAGTCTAGTTGCCCCTCACTGTCCTCCCCTACAGGCTTGGTGGCCCCCAACTGCCATCCCCTGCTGGCTCGGACACTCCTAACTGACCTCCCCTGTTGACCTGGTCACCTTTAACTGCCCTCCCTTGCCAGCCTGGTTGCCCCTAACTGCCCTCCCCTGCAGGCCTGGTCTCCTCCAACTGCCCTCTTCTGCTGGACTGGTCACCCCTAACTGCCCACAACTGCCCTCCCCTGCAAGCCATCTTGTGGCGGCCATCTTATGTCCTTATGGGGGCAGCCATCTTTGACCACATGGAGGTGGCCATCTTGTGTCTTAGAGTGATGGTCAATTTGCATATTACTCTTTTATTAGATAGGATTAAAAATTAAAGTAAGTTTTATCTGTTTGAAGGGGGAAAAAAAGAATGATTTGAGTAGTACAGGCTCTATGGAAGACAAATTAATCCTGAAAGAAATTATCTTTTGGACAATGACTTACACAATGGGCTGTGCTGGCCAGTGGGCAACAGGAGCAGTAACATGAACTGGAGGCTGCACTCCCATCATTCCTGACCCATCTTAAAAAACACAAAAACACATTTATTCCAGAGTACCTGTTTAATAACACTTTATCTCTAAAAGAAAAGTCACATACTGAAAATGTTACCTAAAAAAAATATATCCATATTTCCTTCTGGGTTAAGAATTATCAAAGCACAATGCAAGAAAACACAATATAGTAATTTCTGAAATCTAGATAAAAGGAAAATAACTATAAAAAATAACAAATAGGAATTTATTAAGTCAAATATATTATATATTTTATTAGCATTAAGTAAAGCTGTGCTTTTCTCATTTACATATTTTTGCTCACACAAAAATCAATTTTCCTGGCTGATCCAGTGGAAAAAAATGTTTAGACTATAGATAACTTACAATAAGCAAGACTAGGATCCATAGTATTCCTGGCTCCATAAAAATAGTACGCATCATCATAAGGAGTTCTATAGTTAGTAGCCAAAGGTGGTAGTAGTGGAGGTGGAGGCAGAGGTGCAATCCTATATCAAAAGAAAATTGGAAAATTCTTCTCATATTACATTGTAATATTTTTTAAATCAAGATATCACTGTTTTGCAAAAATGATACTGAAAATCTGATTGCTGCTTTAGAAAAAGCTTCAAAACTTATATAAGACAAAAACTTCAGATTTTATTCAAACAATATCTAATTAGTCACTACATGCCAGTATCGAAAATACGTGGTCCCTGTCCCTCGGAAATAAACAGACGATTACAGCAAAGTGTAGTAAATGAAGCCATACAAGTAGATGAGGGTGCTACAGAAACATGGTGCAGTGACATTGAAATCATCTAGGCAACAGTAGGGAAGCATGAGGAAGACTCTCTAGAAAAGGCAATGCTTCAGCCAGGCTGCTAGAGAGAGTAAGTCAGAGGAAGAAAAGCAAGAGGCACAGAGAGGAATTAAAATGGTCCCATTGATTGGGGGAAGAGATGCATTTTTAAGTATAAAAATGTATTGTTCTCAAAAGAAGTTAACACTAATGTATAACAGACTCTACTTACATATTAACAGTCAAGTCTTAACACAATTTTTAATATTTTATAAAACTTCTACATCAAAACTTCACTCTTGACTAAAATGTGGCTACATTTTCCCCAAGGCAATCTTTCCCAGTAGTAAAAATAAAAAAGGCAAACCCCTTTACATGAACAGAAAGAGAAGGGGGAATTCCTAGAATGTCTGCACTTTTAAGTTTTCCCTAACATGTTCTCCTTACTATATACTGCAAAATTAAGTCTGAAGAGCGAACAAGGCATTTACAGTTCTCTTCAGGCATGCATATTTTTCACATTTACTAGTTACTCCATATGTCTAACCTTACTATCTTCAAGTCCATAGATGCATCAATAGTTGGAAAACTACAATGAAAACCTGTCAGCATCATTCAATCTTAAATTTTTATAGAAATTTATTTCAGATTTAATCCTCACAACTCTGTATTTGTAGACAAGTGCAATACTACTTTTGCACTTTTACAAATGAGAACACTGAAGTTCAATAAAGATGTGGTTTGCCCAAAATGCATAGTGAAACAGACCACTGCAACCCCTCACCCAATGCTGAGAGCATCATGCCATGCTCTGTAATTCCAATCTCATCTAGTCTTTTCAGAAAGGAAGGCAGCAGATGAAACAAATACCTGATAAATAGAGTAAACACAGACCTCCAGCTTGTTAGTATTAAATAAAAGTCCTACTGAAAAGGAAGACCAGAAAATATTACTGTTAATCAAGAAAAATACTTGATTAAACACACTACTATAATATATTAATAATAGGCAAGAAAACAGTTCAAGTCCTCCTAAGAGGATAGCCCAGAAAATATCAATGTGAACATCAGAATTTTCAGTATGTACAGTATAGTGTAGCATGATGCCTTTTACCAACAGAAAGTATGTATATCTTTTCCATAATACTTAAATTACAGGTTTTATAATCTCAACAGTTTTCATTTCAGGTATTTGAGTTGCAGAGCCCATAAGTAATCACAGAGAAAAAGTTGGCTGAAATAGAAGTTAAATATATATATATATATGTCATAAGTCACTTTTCTGTATAAACTGAAGGAAGTATTCAATATTTGCCAAATGGAATTACAAAACTGAAGGAAATGTATGTTTATATGTTTAAAGATACTTGAAATATTAAAAAATATGACCTAAAACTAAATACTAAATACACTTATGCATTCTAAAAATTCTAAAGCATCTTTCAACAATAAAAGAATGTTATAAGAATTTTCCTTGTTTTTATCAGAACAGAAAAGTCCAACAATGAAAACATTTCAAGAGAAATTATTTGACAAAAGTTGTTAATTACACAGAAATCTCTAATGGCTAATGTTATCTGCTCAGAAAATCGTTCTGAGCATAATGACACCTTCCCCAATTCCCAAACATAAAACATTTCAACAAGCACCTGGGAGCCACCATTTCACCAAGGGTGCTGCCGAGTCCACTGTACAGATCTTCACTCTGCGGTGGGATGGAGGGAGCTCGGGGGCAGGCGGGGGAATGGGGGGCAGATAAAGGAGGGAGAGGGGTTTGGAAAGCTACTCTGGGTCTTTCAGGTGGGATCGTCTCTTCATAGTATCTTGGTGCCACGCTAAACTGCTTTAGTCTATCGGGCTAAAATAAAGAAAGGATATGTGTTTGTTATATACAATCATTAATTGAAAGGTGGAAGAGATCTCAAAAGACCCTCTGTCCCAGACTGCCAACCAACATTTACATTACTCAGAAAATAACACAATTTTACAGCTAATAAATCTTGCAGATTTAATGCCTATTTTATAAATGGGGTAACTGAGATCCCCCTGAAAGTACACAAACACCTAATGTTTCACTGCTAATAAATAACCAGGCAAAGACCAGAGCCAGATATTAATTCTAAATACAAAACTCTATTATACCACATTATGCTGCTTCTTTGACATCAAAGTATTCTCCAGTCAGCAAACATTTTCTGTGAAGAGTCATATATATACTAGGCTCTATTCATCCCAAAACAGTATCCTTCCCTTCCCCTCCCCCCGCACCCACCCCATCCTGCCATGTTTATCTTCCTTAGCAATGATTTGTCAGAATAATTTAAAAGTTTTATTCTATGAGCAGTCAAAAAGTACACTGGGAATGAGTGGTACTGGTGAGATAACAACTTTTTTAAACAGATAACTGCCCCCTACCCCGACCCAGGATCTAAATAATTAGCATAAGTAAAAAAGTAAATCAAAAGTTGCCTACAGTTGAATAATGTTAAGTTGCTATATTCTTTAAAGAATTAAATTTTTAGAAAAATTAAAGTTTCTTAATTATTATTCAAAGATGAAACTAAAACTTGCCTTAGCAAGTAAATTCTACCTATCCAACTACAGAAAAAGTACACTGTGTAAAGAACAATACATTCTTACCTTCTTTCTTAACTGCAATGATGTAATTCATTCCACTTGATGAGAATTAAAGATTACTTTACAAGATTAAAGTAAAAATAAAGTCATCTCTCTAGTTTTACATTAAGTAAAAATTACTAAAATGCTTATAGTCTAGAATTAAAGATTTCAGTTTCTTTGGAAATCAGTCAAATATAAGAAGAGTGATCAAGAGATACTCAAGAACAATATTAACATCTATTGTAAATTAAACTGAAATAATTTTCCCATGGAACAATATAGGTAAACAAAATACAAAGGATAATTTGAAACAAACTGAAAAAAGAAGGCATATATGAAAAAGTAAAAATTAGCTTAGTGAAATAAGTTTAGTTTATCAGTATTCAAACTGATCGACTGTTACATTTTCCCCCAATATCTTCTATCTCCACCTGCTGGCACAGTTGAGGCTTATTTGACTGAACGATTAAACATTCAAAGATGTCAGGAATCCGCCCTGACTAGTTTGGCACAGTGGATAGAGTGCTGGCTTTCGGACTAAGGGGTCCCGGGTTCGATTCCGATCAAGGGGCATGTACCTTGGTTGCAGGCACATCTCCAGTGGGAGGTGTGCAGGAGGCAGCTGATCGGTGTTTCTCTCTCATTGATGTTTCTAACTCTATCTCTCTCCTTTCCTCTCTGTAAAAATCAATAAAATATATTAAAAATTTTTATAAATAAAAATAAAAGATATCAAGAATCCTTACCGATTTCTCAGGGTCTTGGGCTCCAGAAGCTGCAACGCTGAGTTCCAAATCTTTTTCTCTAAACAAAATTAAAAGTCTTACATATTAAAAAATTATAGTAAACACAAACAAAATCATAATCATTACTGAAACTGACATATATACAAAGTCCATGCAACAACATCTCCAAATGCCAAGTAATTCATTTAACAGACAATAAATCCTTAAATGATGCTGAAAACTAAATTTTTTTAATTTGGTATAAAGTAAACTACAATTTACATGTAAACTGAGTTGAACAAGTATCTCTAAACCAGTGCCAGGGGTACTTTAAAACCTAAGCAATTTACATAGAATAAAGTACAGAAGTAAAACAAAATCTTTACTTCTTTTAGGGTCCGTGTATATTTCCAGTTCTCAAAAAAAAGGGTAAAAAATTAAAAATTCATACCATACTTCCTAGTAAGTTTTTTAATGTTTACAATGGTTAACATCAGACAGTAGATACTAGCTTCCTCTAAAATAGAAGACAAATGACCAAACGAAAAAATAATAGATCTCACCCTGGCCAATGTGCCTCAGTTGGTTGGGCATTGTCCCATGCAATGAAAGGTTGTCAGTTCAATTCCTGGTCAGGGCACATGCCCTCGTTGCAGGCTCAAACCCCAGGGCAGAGGACAGCCAATAGAACCATCATATCAATGTTTCTCTCTCTCTTTTCCTCCCTCTCTCTTTCAAAATCAATAAAAATATTTTTTTAATATAATAAGTCTCAAATTCTCTAGAACTAAGATAGTTTTAGTTCTAGATAGTTTTAGTTAGTTCTAGTCTTAATTTTAAACTGTAATTAATATTTCACAGGTGCTTCTACAAAAAAATTACAAACACTGAAACTTGTATACAATATAAAAATCTGTGGACTTATCAATGATTGTTTTTATACTATATTTACATTGTTAGAAGGTAAAATACTTTTCTTTTATATTTCTTAGAATATATGTAGATAATAGAAGTGGGCATGCAGATAACTTTAAATGCTATCCTAAATCATAACTGAAGAAATTAACTCAGGTATGTAAAAGGCCTGTATAGTCTCATTTGTTATCTATGACAAAAAAAATAAACACTGAGAGCATTTATTACCTTGCTGATTTACAATGTGCAGATTGAAATTAAAGTATTTACAAATACAAAAGCACATCAGGAAAAATATCCTGCCGAGACCGGTTTGGCTCAGTGGATAGAGCGTCGGCCTGCGGACTGAAAGGTCCCGGGTTCGATTCCAGTCAAGGGCATGTACCCTAGTTGCGGGCACATCCCCAGTGGTGGGTGTGCAGGAGGCGGCTGATCGATGTTTCTCTTTCATCGATGTTTCTGACTTTCTATCCCTTCCCCTTCCTCTCTGTGAAAAATCAATAAAATATATTTAAAAATATATATATATATCCTCTTATTTTACTACATAATAGTTATTTATCAACATCTCATTTTATACAAATGCATTTTAAATTCAAATCCTCTCTTTTAAATGCAAACCTTTCATTACCGTCTCTTGTTCTCCTTTTGTTCAGCCATTTGTTCCAACAGTTCTAGTCTATATTTTTCTTTTCTTTTCTGAATAAGTTCTCTATCTTCACCTCCTAGAAAGCAGTAAGAAAAAAATGCAATCTTAACTCTTGACCACATTTGCAACCAGAAATCTGAATTTTTAAAAACCTCCATTTTTAACTATTAGACCAAGGAGTAATCACTACATAAGCTGGAAAGTAAATCATATTTACCATACAAAGTTCTCATATAAACAATAATTAATTTCATAATGAATATCTACTATGTATCAGACACATTAACCCTTCCTTTTAGTTAAAAGCCTTCTTAAATAAGAGAATACTCTAATTCCCATCCTCATTTTTCCAGTAATTGGGAATAATAACTCCACTAATATCTTCCACAAGGCCCTTAAATTTAACAAGGGTGTCCAAACTGAACACTTCAACTGCCCCTCTTTGTTTTCTGTTAATGGCATGAAAACCGAACCCTAAAACCACACTGTAAGTTTGACTGTTCATCTTTTCTTATTCACTGCATATGAAGATCATCTTTTCTATTCTCATATGAGGTCCCATTAATCTTAGATGGGACCTCTCCACATTTCACCTGGATTGCAGCAATAATTTCCTAACCCAGTGATCAGTAAATTGCAGCTCACAAGCCACATATGGCTCGCAAGCCACAGTTTGCTGCTCTGTTGACTGAGTTTGCTGACCACAATCCTAACCAGTCTCCCAAACTCCCCTCTCCCTGCTTCAGTCATCCAGCACACTTATGTAAGATCAATTACCCTAAATAATAAAAGAGAAACATGTAAATTGAGTGTACCTCTGCTACGCTCACCAGCCAATCAGGAGTGAGTATGCAAATTAACCCACCAAAGATGTCAGGTTAATTTGCATACACAGGAGTTGGGTGGAGAGTGGAGTGGCTTGGGGAACTTGGCTCCCCAAGCTACCAGATGGAGAACAGAGAGGGAAAGCTGATGGCTGGGAGGACTTGGCAGAGCAGGAGGCCACAGGATGGACACAGAACAGGAAGGGAAAACCAAGAGCACAGGGAACACCAGGAATTCTCGGAATAGTAGTTCTGGTGGCAACCTCAGGACTGAAAGGGGAAGCCCAGGATGTGGGGAGCACCAGGAATGCTGGGAATCGTAGTTCTGGTGGCAGACGAATCTCTTAGACACTGGAGCAAGTTACTGTTATGGTGGGGAATGGAGGGAAAGCAAAGATGAGAGACATAAGTAAAATCAGAGTGTCTAGGAAAAATTAAAGGGAAGATAATTTAAAACTTCCAGGAAATCTCTACCAATGAAGCAAAGAAAAAAAAAATGCCTCTATTATTCTGTGAGCAGCAAACTAAACTGGGTTGGAGTTTCAGACAATTTGCTCATATGATTGCAAAGACTGACAGAAACTCCCGAATTGGAGAAGGCTTCCCTGAGGGCTCCCAGATTGGAGAGGGTGCAGGCCGGGCTGAAGGACTCACGGCCTGTGCACAAATCTCCATGCACTGGGCTTCTAGTCTATAATAAAAAACTAATCACACTGGCGCCCTGCTAAAAAAATCAATGGCTACCTTGATCCTTGATTCTATAGAAAAAAAACTGTAAGCCTCACCCTGCTATCACTTATGCGAAAATCCAATTGTGCAAAAAATTTTGGATCCACCAAAAAATTATTATTATTGCATATGTTAATGACACAAAAATCACCTCTTAATAAAGATATGATCAGAGCTCAACAAAAATCACAGGACATCAAAAACGCAACTGAACCAGCAAGTCCTCTACTACTTTAATTATTAGCCTCCCAATTAATAATTAAGTGGACATTTGACAGCATCTGAGTCAATCCATTAAGCACAGATGTCAGCAACAGAACTCGCACAGGGGAAACAGATTATGTTAAGGTTAATAATAATGCTTTATAATCAAACTAGAAGCACAGGAAAGGGGGCCCTCTCAGCCCAGCCTGCACCCTCCCAATCCGGGACCCTTTGGAGGATGTCCAACTGGACAGGATCAGACCTAAACTGGCAATCAGACAACTCTCTCACAATCCTAAACCATTGGCTCTTAACTGCTCACCTGCCAGCCTGATCGCCCCCAACTGCCTCCCTTGCTAGCCTGGTTGCCCCACAGCCTGCTGTTCAGTTGTTTGGTCGCCCCTCACTAATCCCCTTGCTGGCCTGGTCGCTTCACACAGCCTGCTGCTCACTCATTTGGTTGCTCCTCACTAACCCTCTGCCAGCCTGGTCACCCCACACAGCCTGTTCAGTCATCCATTCAATTGCGACAGTTGCTTAGGCTTTTATATAGATAGATATCATTCTGCTTCTCATCATAACGACAAGCACAGAACTTAACCTCCTACCATAAAACTAGGCAAAACATATGAATGACACTGACTGGACATAAGGCAGCACTGGACTGTAATACCTGAAGGGAGAAAAATATATGAGGTGAGCTCTTTAAGAACCCCTGGTTCTGCCTAAATGCAAGTTCCAAGCTGCAGGTAAGGGAGATAGAACACAAAGCAGATAAAGATCAAAATTCAGGAAAGCTATCATAGATGGAAGTTTAAGGCAAAGATCCAAAAAGAAGCATAAAGAGCGCTTTAGGAATCCATGGAGAGATTCCTCCCAACTTTCTGTGCACTTAGCTCTGTGTGCACAAAGTGAAATTCCATTAGGCTGGGCAAAGAAACTATGGAAGACACATTAACTGAACAATTATCAGACCTCGAAGTAAAGATTCAAGCTCTTGCCAGCTAGAATGGAGTTCCTAGGAATCTTCTATGTCTTCAGGGAAGAACCCAGAAAAGTCACCCTGTTGTAGTAGAGCTGAACTAACCCTGGAAGGAAGGCTACCCTAAATATCCCTACCTAAGCTGAAAGTAAGGCCTCACCCTAGCCGGTTTGGCTCAGTTGATAGAGTGTTGGTCTGCAAACCAAAGGGTCCCAGGTTCAATTCCAGTCAAGGGCACGTACCTCAGTTGCAGGCTCCTCCCGTCCCCATCCTGGGCCCTGGTCAGAGCTCATGATGGAGGCAACCAATCAATGTGTTTCACATAGATATTTCTCTCTCTTTCCCTCTCTCTTCCACTCTCTCTAAAAATCAATGAAAAAATATCCTTGGTGACAATTAAAAAAATAAAATAAAAATAAGGCCTCAAAAAAGATGGTCCTTAAGTGGTAGGCAAAATTCTAAGACAGATACTATGTTCCCTGTCTTCAGGTGATGACTCCCTTTATAAACCACTCCCCTTAAGTGGGGACACGACTTCCTTTTAGCCAATAATATGTAGCAAACGTGAAAGGAATTGGCAGATGTAATTAAGGTAGCAAATCAATTCTGAATTTATCAAAAGGGAAATTTATCTTGGGTGGGCAGGAGATAATCAGGTAAAATCCCTCCCTGAGTTTAGAAAGCTCCTTGCTTGCATGATAAAATGAGCAGTCAAGGTGAGGAAGGAGGCCCATGTTGCAAGAAACAGTGGTCAAGCCTCTAGGAACTGTAGGCAATCTCCAACTGACATCCCCATGATACAGCCACAAGGAAATTAATTCTACTAGCATTCCAAATAGCCTTGGAACCTGGCTGAAACCTGGATTTTAACTTTGTAAGACCCTGAGCAGAGGACCTAAATAAATTCCCAGCACACAGAAACTGTGAGATGATGTGGCATGTTTTAAGCCACTAAATTTATGCTAATCTGTGATGTAGCAATAGAAAATTAATAGTGACCCATAACATTAGAAGTTAGTCAACAGAAAAAAGCACACAAACAAAGATGATGGAACAATAAATAAGGAAGTTAAAATAGCTCCCATAACTATGCTCAAGTATTGAAGAGAAAACAGTAACATTATGAGGAGGAAATAGGAGACATTATAAAAAATTAAATGAAGAGTTCTGCTTCTGTTTAGGAAGTAAAGGCTACAACTTTGCTCAGTCCCTACACTGCAAAAAGCTCAATCATCTACAAACTCAGAACTTTAAAAAAAAAAAGAAAGAAAGAAAGAAAAGCCCATCAGAGAGCTATTGTTACAAGAAACGAGTTAAAGTGAATTTCAAAGGGTATAAAAACCAGTCCAGACATGGGACAATCCAAGTGTTTTACCTTACCCAGAATATGGTGAAATAGGAGGCAGCCTTACAAATGGGTAAGAAAAAAATAGCTGAACTATTAATGAATTCTTAAAGGCTCTGTGTGGGCTAAGACGATGTAGATTCCTGGAAGTCTACTCAGAAGAGGACTCTGCACCCAGTTCCCCTGGAGCAACACAGGAGACCTGAAGAAACCCTTCCAAATTAAACACACACACACAAACCACTGCATTTTCCAGACTCTTCATAATCTATTGGCTGAAGGGCAGAAAACCTGCTCAGACCCAGCGTTCTGCACATAGAAACAAAGACCTATTGCTGTGAGGGAAAGGGCACAAAATTCTCATGCAAGACCCTCTAAGACATCAAAGAGTGTTTGGCTGGCTATCACTGTGGGTTGGGGCAAACAACTCATTTCTGAGAATCACACACATAGGGTCAGCCTTCCACCAAGGAATAAGGCACAAGAATCTAAGCTGAGAAAGGAGAGAGAAGTACAGAGAGAGACAGAATCTCTGTCAGGAGCATTAAGGCCTAGCTGAAAACCGATGAAGGTGAAGGAAAACAGAAAATCCCTCCAGCACGCCAAGCCTCACACAAAAAGTAAAGCAGTCAGGTAAGAATTTAAGGATGTGTAAGACATGAACATTACTATAAACCACTACTCTCAACAAACACACACTGCACATTTGTTTTAAATACACACTAAACATGCACCAAGGTCGACTATATACTAAGCCATTAAAAAATTGTATTAATATACAGTTTGTATAATTTCAAATTTTAATTTATACAAATTTATTATCTCAGAACAAGCAGTCAATAACAAAAAGACAGCAGAAAAAAAAACAAATATTTGCAAATGTAAAAACATACTTCTAAATAACCCATGATTCTGTGTAATCCCCCCCCCAATATATTATTTTTTGCTCTAAGCAATCAATTGCCTTATTTCTAAAATAAAACAAAGGGCTCTAAATGAAGTCACTAAGGCAAAATTACAGGAAGACAAATTTCAATTCAATGGAAATGAGAATAACAACCAGAGCCACCTAAAGATGGAATGTGCTGCCTTGGAAGAGAGTATAAAACTCTAATATGCAAATAGACTGAATGGCAGAACGACCAGTCACTATGATGCACACTGACCACCAAGGGCAGATGTTCAACGCAGGAGCTGCCCCTGGTAGTCAGTGCAGGTCCACAGCCACTCAGCTGACTGGGATGAGTGGCG
Organism: Lasiurus cinereus; assembly: GCA_011751065.1. Taxonomy (NCBI): domain Eukaryota; kingdom Metazoa; phylum Chordata; class Mammalia; order Chiroptera; family Vespertilionidae; genus Lasiurus; species Lasiurus cinereus. Next base: position 9,364,433 of record JAAGEH010000040.1, on the reverse strand, counting down.
CTCCCACAGCCAGCCAATTCCCGCAGGCCATGCCCCCCACCAGTGCACAAATCCTGTGCACCAGGCCTCTAGTATATATATATAAAGCCATGAGATAAATCATTAAATTAAATGACTTGAATGGTTTGTTGCAAACATTAGAGTCTATTATCTCATTGAATATTAATCCATGATTCTTGGATTGCATTAATAAGTTCATGCCATTCATCTTTAAAATTTCCAAATAATGATTCCATTATTTGGCTGGCTATCACTGTGGGTAGTGGTAAAGAACTCATTTCTGAGAATCACACGCATAGGGTCAGCCTTCCACCAAGGAATAAGGCACAAGAAAGTCATTTTTTCTAATTTTTATCATGTTTAACAAAATACATCATAAGAATAAAGCCTTCTTATCTATATAGTAAAACTGGTCAATTTCACTTAAAGATATTACACTATAATAAAACTTCAGGTGCTATGCAATTTTTCTCATTTCAAAGAAATAAAAGTCAAATATTATGCAATTACATTATCTCTAAACCAAGATTTAAATTACTGATGGTTCTCAGATGAATGAACCTAAACTGTTGATCCTCTTTTTTCATATACTTCATGAAAACCAAATTTCAGGTAATTTTTCTAATAATTTTTACAAAGAAGAGAGTTCATTTCCAGTTGGTGAGGCTCAGTGGTTTAGCATCAACCTATGAATCAGCAGGTCACAGTTCAATTCTCGGTCAGGGTACATGCCCGGGTTGCAGGCTCCATCCCCAATAGGGTGTGTCCAGGAGGCAGCCAATCATCAATGATTATCTCTGATCATTGATGTTTCTCTCTCTCCCCTTCACTCTTCCTCTTTGAAACCAATAAAAAAAAATTAATTTTTAAAAATAAAATAAAAAATAAAGTTACACATAGGAACCCTGATCAATTTGTTCAGTGGTTGGAGCTTTGGCCCACAGCCCAAAGGGTTTCAGGGTCAATTTTCAGTCAAAGCACATACTTGGGTTGCAGTTTCAATTCCTGGCCCTGCTCAGGTTCAGTTACAACCAACTGATGTGTCTCTAACATCAATGTGTGTCTGTCTGTCTCTCTCTCTCTCCCTCCATTCCTCGCTCCCTTTCTCACTCCCTTTCTCATTCCTTCCTTTCCTCTCTTCCACCTGTTCTAAAATCAATGGAAAAAAATATCCTTGGGTGAGGATTAAAAAACAAAGAAATAAAGTTGCACAAAGGAAATAAAATTCTCTTTATCGTGACAAGTTAACATAACAAATCAACATGCTTCTGTTAAGCTATGTCCCTCATGTCTATAAAGAGAAAGAGTAGATTATGATCATGATCATGATTGGAACAAAGGACCTTCTCAGAAATTACATGGAAAGAACATGGGAAAGTATGTCTATCAAAAAAAATAAAAAGAGCCTTTATGAAACACTCAACAAATCTAATCAACTGAAGTTTGCACATACCAAAGAGCATCCCTGCAAAAGGACTACAGATTTCTCGGGTAGATTTGGATGCTTCATTGTCTCGAGCACTAAAACAAAAACAAGAAGAATTAAAACTGAAGTAATTTACAGAAAACAAAAATTAGAGTAAAAAGTAGTTATGTGTTATTGGCCTTTAAAATACTATAATGATAATTACATACTTTTAAAGTTAGGGTAAAATCATGGCATTTCTATCTTTATATAGTGGGACCCCAATGTATTTGGGCTCCTTTTTCTTCAGCCTTCTTCACTGGCTCTATAGACTCCTAATAAAACCTTTTTTTTTTAATAAGAAGTTATCCCAGTGAAGAAAATGAATATAAGTAGACATTTTTTAAAAGAAAAATGGTGATACCTATACACATACTTAAAAATGACCATCCCTAAAAAGACTCCTTCCTAGAAAGTTAAGTCCCTCATAGAACCTTCATTGATTAGACGCAAACAACAAAATCTCTTCTCTTAAGCACCTTTTAAAATACTAGAGGCCCTGTGCACAAAATTCATGCACTGAAGTCGGGGTTAGGGGGGTCCCCTCAGCCTGGCCTGCGCCCTCTTGCAGTCTGGGACCCCTCAGGCCTAAGCCCGGCAGGTGGACATCCCTGTCACAGTCCCAAACTCCTTGCTCCTTACCGCCCACCTGTTCACTGCTCCTTAGCACTGCTGTGGAGGCAGGGGAGGTTCTTGACACCACTGTTGCTCTCACCAGCCATTAGCCCGGCTTCTGCCTGAGCAGCGCTTCCCCTGTAGGAGCACATTGACCACCAAGGGGCAGCTCCTGTGTTGAGCGCTGCCACCTGGTGGTCAGTGTGCATCATTGTGACCAATCATTCTGGTTGTTCTACTGTAATGGTCGCTTAGGCTTTTATTATATAGATGTATTTTTTTAATTAATTTCAGAGAGAAAAGGAGAGTAGAAACATCAATGATGAGAAAATATCATTGATTGGCTGTCTCTTGCATGCCACCTACAGGGAATTGAGAGAATTGTGACTTCCTGGTTCATACTAGTAGATAAACATTCAGCCACTGAGCCACACTGGCCAGACTATCTCAAGCATTTTTATGATTTACTTTGTTTGAAAGAAAATAGACACTGTTCCTGATACATGACAGTATTTCCTTCATTATACACTAAAGATTCAGAAGCACTTATTCTTATTTATGATACTAGAAAGCCAACAAAATAATAAACTATAAATAGAAAGAGAACATATCACTTCCTTTCTTTTCAAACATGACAGAATTATATATAAACACCCACTTTACAATGTAAGCATAAAATTATCTACTCAATAATCTGAAAATAAAAAAAAAGTCTTGAAAGGAAAACTCATTGCAAAATATTTTCAATTTATTTTCAGTTGTTATACCACTCACTTAACTCCAAGATTATTTTAAATTGATTTTTAGTCCTTTGTAGTGTATGTTTATTTCTCCTTTCATTGCTTAAAATATACCGTATACACTTCAAAATGACAGACTTATTAAGATCATCTCGGCATACTTTATCATCAAAACTTGCCCTTCAAAAGAATGCTGTAAAGTACTGAAATTTTTCATTTAACACAACTCTCCCCTTCCAAACCTTTTCTTTCAATTCCTTCCTAATAAGGAAGGCTGTTGTTAAAATACTATCTTTCCACTTTTCAATAAGCTGGTTTTAGCAGGTGCTGTTTCACAGTGTATGTAATGACTTGAAGGGCAGAATTTACATTACATACTATACCTTTTATTTCCAGCAGATGACATTCGTATGTTTGACGGTCCTGTGACATCGCCACCATACTCCACAGGAGGCCCACTCCCTCGTCTGTTCCCGTATATCCTTAAAAACACATTAGCTTATGGAGCTTGTTCCACATACAGTGGACCTATGTCTTTGGTGTTTGTGCATTTATTGTTGGAAATATTAAAGGGAACAAAGTATTATAGTGAAGTTTTACTGTAAACATATTTTCAAATTAATGTGAATAGATTTGATTAAAATATGATCAGCTAGTAAGAGACACTAAGAGTTTGGATTTCATCATCTTTAAAACAAAAGAAGGTCATTATAAATTATTTCATTATAACAGCTAGAAATTTTTAACTTGAAAAATATGCACATACTATACTTTTTCTCACTCCTTTACTCAAATACTATTTATTGAGCATCTACTAAACGCCAAGTTCAATTCTAGGCACAGGATATATAGACATGGTCCTTGCCCTCAGGAAGATCATAGTCAAATTTCAAAATAAGATCATTTTCTTAATCAAAATTCATAGATTCTGGGAATTATTTTGCTGCATAGACAAACCTTTATAACTTAAAAACACAGTCGTAGATTTACCATTTAATTAAATCAAATGTAACAAGCCACAACACTTGTTAACAGTGTAAATCACATGCAAGAATAAAAACTAGCAATAGGTGCATAGAAAACATCATTAACAGACTGATGCTTGGCTAGGAAATGATTAGTTTACTTTACTTACTAGGTCATAACAACAAGAAAAGATTAAAAATAATTTTTAATGTTTTTCAATTTATGTTTTTTTCCATTTGGCAAACATTGATTTCTTTAGCTTAATTTCTCATACCAGAAAAACATGGTTATTTAAATCAACATTTATAGGCATCCATGAAAGTCAGCATTTCCTAAGTCACAGTTCTTTACATGGCAGTTAAACTACATTACCTCCCAAGAGGGACTGCTAGGGAAAAAAAATATATATAACTGTTAAAGTACTGTTCAATATTTTAGGTGAGTTTCATTATCACATTAAGAAAAATGGCAATTTTCAGAAGAAAAAGAACTTCTCATTCTCCACAGAGCCAACATACAAAATTCATTTGTTTCCATCACATGAGCCATTGTCAATATCATGTATGGGGAAAGGACTCTATAATATTATAATCTTACTTATGTATAACCTGGCATGACATAAATGTCTCCCATTTTTTATCCATACCTAAAACAACAGAACTCTCCACAGGCCCTTTCAAAAAAGAATTTCAAATTTATTTCAATTCATCGAAACACAGCCGGTTCATCTCAAGTCTAGGTGCTTGAATTTTATAAAATGACACATAAGTTTAGTGTTACTCTGTACTTTTACTGCTTAAAGAACAGATAAGTATAAACTCAAATTCAAATTAAAACAACGCCAAGCAACCAGATTTAGTAATACTGGATCTGTATAACACACATGGGCAGAAAAGGGGTTAACAGAGCAGCCCTGAGACTGCCTATCCTTAGAAAGGTCTAGTACCTTTCTTGGCTGGTATCTGGGAACACAGACTTAGGAAAGGGTCCCATCATTCCTAGAACCGAAAATGGCTCACTGTGCCTAAACTTGGATGGGGAACTTTTTCTCTGCCAGGGGCCATTTGGATACTTTTAGCATCATTCAAGGGCCAAACAAAATTATCAACTTAAATATTAGCCTGCTACATTTGGTCAAACATTTAATTAACTCACCCTAATGCTTCAGCTGATTTCTCAGGCCTTATATGACCCATGGGTCAAAAGTTCCCATTCCTGGCCTAAACTGTTTGTACAAACAATATAGTTTACGTTAACATCTGCTTTCCTCCAGAAAGTCTGGGATTTTGGTACAAATAGGAAAAGGGTGCCTATGTAACCAGCCCCCAATAAAAACAGTGGGATTGAGTCTATAATGAGCTTTCATGGCAGACATTTCAACCATGTTGTCACAATTGGATACTGGAATAATTCAACACGTCTCCACTGGGAAAAAACTCTTGGAAATTTGGCCTGGTTGCCTCTGGACTTTGTCCCATACACCATTTTCCTTTCCTGATTTTATTTTATATCCTTTCAACTATAATAAGTCATAGCCAGGAATATAACTGTATCCACGAAGTCCTGTGAGTTCTCCTTAGGAATCCCTGAACCTGGAGGTGGTCTTGAGAACCCTCAATACAACAGACAAAAGTAGACTTACTGATGTGGTACAGAGGTGCCTAGACCACGTTTTCAGATATAGAAAATTCAAAGTTATGAATTTTTTAAAACATCACTTGGGATTGAATCAAAATTAATCAGAACTGAAGGCTTCTTACACATAAAAAAAAACCTCTAAAATGTATCAAAGAGTTTGTGGTTTCTCGCACTTTCAGCCAAGTTTGAACTTGCATTTCTAGCTTATTTTTACAAACTATACCAAAGTACAATATTTAAAGCACCTATATGAAACATGTTTAATAAGTTCTTTAATATATATAGATATCTTAATAAAGCAAACACTATAAATTACAGAAAGTTAGATGATTTTATTCATATAGAAGGTCAAGATCTCTGCTAAATTCTACAGTAAAATTACAAAGATTTCCTAATGGACAGGGCATATAAAAGATAATTGAGCCCTGGCTGGTTTGGCTCAGCGGATTGAGCATTGGCCTGTGGACTGAATGGTCCCAGGTTCAATTCCGGCAAAGGGCACATGCCTAGGTTGCAGGCTCAATCCCTGGTAGGAGGCATGCAGGAGGCAGCCAATGATTCTCTCTCATCATTTATGTCTCTCTCTCTCTCTCCCTCTTTCTTCCTCTCTGCTCATTTTTGGATTCTTAAATATTTCTCCAGTTTTGACTTTATTGTAATTATCAGAGACGGGGACTTTTATAATTTTATTAATAAATATTTTTCTTTAGTGAAGAAGCCCACCTTCAAATATCTTTAAAAAACACATATATTTTATTGATTTTAGAGAGGAAGGAAGAGGGAGAGAGAGATAGAGACATAAATGATGAGAGAGAAATAAAATTTTAAGGTACCCTATTCAATTTTATGAAATGACTGGCATAAATTATAAGTTATTAATATAAGATACAAACTAAATAAAAAAACTAGAAAGGAACCTTACAAGCTATGAAGGCAAATTATAGTTTAAAAAATTAGCCACCTTATTATCTATTAAAACCTATATAATAAAAGGGTAATATGCAAATCAACTGAGCAGTGCAACAACAGGTTGCTATGATACAACTTACCACCAGGGGGCAGATGCTCAATGCAGGAGCTGCCCCCTGGTGACTGGTGTGCTCCCACAGGAGTAGTGCCACTAGCCACAAGCTGGGCTGACTAAGGATGTCTGATTGTGGCTTAGGCCCACTAAGCCACTAATAGAATATTCCCTCAGGGCTCCCAGGCTGGTAAAGGGTACAGGCTGAGCTAAAGTACATCCCTCTCTTCCTTCCCCCACAGTGCATGAATGTTGTGCACAGGGCCTCTAGTATCTATATAACTATAATAGAATTTCCCTCATTTATTAAAGTTTCTCTTATATTTTTAATAAATTTAACATTTAATCACTCTTAATTATCCCTGTTAGCTCACTTTAACAGCTTTTATGGTAGTCTTACAATTTATTTTAGAAACTTTTACAGAAGCAAATGAAGTCCTCTCTGCAGAGAAAGAACTATGACCACTGCTTTCTCTCTTCAATCCTTTCAACACTGAGGGTGAATGACAGATGGTGATCTCCAGAAACAATGAACTCAATACCTAAGCACAGCCTGATTCTAGTCAGAGTACAAGAGTTCAGTTTAGGTCCAGTTTGTCCTTTAGAAGTCCTTTCAGTTTAGCTATGGCTTTAGAGCCAGTACCAAATTAAAATGATCCCTGTGACCCAGAACTACCTAACTAGCTTATGATTTTAAATCAACAGATTCACTTATCACACCTCAATCCATTCCGTTTTGTCAGCAAGGGACAGACCTCACAAAAGAAAAAAGCTTGCTTACTTAACAAAGAAAATCAGATTTTCGTGAGGGAATAAATGTAAAATAGTTTCACCATCCTATATGATAAAAACCCCAAAAAGTTAAAGGTTATGTTAAATGAAAAAAGCTTTGTTCTCTAATTCTTTGAATTAGGTTCAAATCTCAATGACAAAAAAACAGATATAGATTAGAGGCCAAGATTACTCTAAAAATAAACACATTTACCTTATTTTTAAAAATTAGTCTCTTACAGAAAAAAAGCAAATTGTTTGAAACCACAGGTATTTTCAGCTAACTTACATGTAAATGAACAACTCCTAAATGATAATGCAGAAATAAATTTACAGTGTTTTTTTGCTATGAAGAATAACACATTATAGAAATAAAATATTTACCATCTGTTGGTTCTACATTAATACAGTTCATAGGGAGGAAGAATCTAATGTCTCCTTACCCAAGAAATCACCTAATTCATAATAATGGTTACATCACCTTGCTTCATATTAAGAATTTTTCTAATATGAATGAATTCTGCTACTAAGTATGAACAAAACTTAAAAAAAATACGGAGCTATTACTATATTTTCTCATTGTTTTCAATTGTTTACCAATTTTTACATTTACTTTCATTCCATAACAGTTTTTCAAGTTTCAACCCCATCTTTAAAAGTGGGGGAAATAATTAAAATGTTCCTTCTAAAGATAAATGAAAATTAATTACTATAAGAAAAAAAGTAATACCAAAGTAAGTAACTCATATTCTAATAAGCCATTCTTCCTCATGTATGTCTTTGTATTAAGGCCTACACTAAAAACCTATGTGGTTAACACACAGATTCTAATTTCAGATGGAGTATTATCTCAGAATTTTATTAAATGGCTTAAGATTACAAACTAGCAAATATTAAGAGTTAAGCTGAAGTGCAAACTTCATTAATCATATAAAAACTAAAAAAAAAAAAAAGAGCCAGCAGCATTTTTAATGCTAAAAATGTCCTTTACTCATTAACTGTGGTTATAGAGTAAAACATAAGATGACAATAAATTAACTTCTATAACTCAGGTTAATAATAAAGACGAGGATGACTATATTTTAAAAGTGCCTATAAATTTCTAAGTATTATAATAAGACACTACTACATTCAAATTTAGAAAGCTCCAGAAATACAAATTTTAATTAAATTGGTAAATATATGTGAATAAATAATACACACACACAGATTTCAAACTGTCAAGCAAAGTTAACCACCTTGTTAACTATTAAAAACACTGCCAGTAATCATTAGTTTAGAAAAGTAAAATCATTTCTGGGCTCTAGTTTTCTTTCCCTTATTTAATATGGAGAAATAAATCATTAATAAATACACGTATGAAAAGTTTATAGGAAAATTGAAAAGAACTAAGACCACTCAGCCAGTGTGGGTCAGTGGCTGAGCATCAACCCGACCCATGAACCAAGAGGTCGCCAGTTCTATTCTCAGTCAAGGCACATGCCCTGATTATGGGCTCAATCCCTGGTGGGGGCTATGTAGGAGACAGCCAATTGAAGTTGCTCTCTCATCAATGTGTCTATCACTCCCTCCCTTCCTATCACTCTAAAAATCAATAAAAACTTTTTTTTAAAAGAACAGAACTAAGACCAAAAATATAAATTAAAAAATATTAAAATCTTAACTAGAATTTATCACATGCTGACTTTTGGAAGAAAAAAAGAGAAGGGAAACTTAGAATGAAGGAAAATTAATTTTGTATTTCTCACAATCAGTTATAATTTTTCTTTCTTGGTCAAGAACTTCTGGTTTATGAGATACATTAGCACTGCCATGATCTGAAGGGGTAAGATTTGTTTGTATCCTCCTTCTGTATGAAATGGCTAAACAGAAAAAAAAAAAAAGTGAGCTCATTTACACTTTTGGAGTGTACATGAGCTGTAATGATAACTAACGCAAATTACATAGGCTGTTGTAATATAGACACAATTATTAGCTAGAGATTGTCACATATGTGACTCTGGGCAGAAAGTAAATCAGGCAGTGAACTTCAAGTCTTTATCAGCTGCTCATAACGTCTTGAGAGTGTTTGTAATGCCTATTTGTTAGCTGCCCCAGGACTTTTTTTTAAACTTACTGATTTTAGAGAGGAAGGGAGAGAGAAATATCAATGATGAGAGAAAATCATTGATTGGCTGCCTCCTGCACAACCCACAATGGGCATTACCCTAACTAGGAATCGAACTGTGACTTCCTGGTTTATAGGTCGATGCTCAACCAATGAGCCATGCCGGTCCGGACTCTCCCAGGGCTTTTAATGTCACAGAGGGTAATGCCTTGAAAGACCAAGACCATCATTTGTCCAGTTACTTCTGGTCTGTTTAGGGCTTCCAGCTAGCTTATTTCAGGAGCTGTTGAGAGCTGGGGTGGGTGGAGGAGGGATTATAGTCGTGAATAAGGAACATGGCTCAGTAGGGTGTAAAACATCCCATCCCATCCCATCTTGTGGGTGGTGGATGGGGAAAAGCTCAGATGAGGTCTCTGGTGTTCAGGAAGGAACCTGGGACCTGGGGTTCAAGGACAGGTTCTCTGCTTTGCTCCAGTGCAACTGGGCAGGGTTTACACTTAACCTGGTCTGTGAAAGGAGGGAAGGTCTAACACTAGGTTTTGCTGTAAGGAGTGAAATAGGTGGCAACGCGTGGCATTATTAATACTAATGAATAATTGAACCAAGTTAAACATTCAATAAGGGGACTTCATAGGTTCATGGCACATTTATGCCGTGAGAGGTTATTTAGACATTAAAACATTTGCAAAGAATTCTCAGTAGTATGCTACAGTATTCAATGAACAATTTGTAAAGGTACAAAACTAGCTGTATCATCTTTGAAAAATTGTGGAATTTTTCACAAAACATAAAAAATTCTAGTTGTCTTGCCCTAACCGGTTTGGCAAGCGTCAGCCTGTGGACTGAAAGGTCCCAGGTTTGAATCCGGTCAAGGGCACGTACCTTGGTTGCGGGCACATCCCCAGTGGGGAGCGTGCAGGATGCAGCTGATCCATGTTTCTCTCTCATCGATGTTTCTAACTCTCTATCCCTCTCCCTTCCTCTCTGTAAAAAATCAAAAGAATATATTTAAAAAAAAAATACTAGTTGTCTTGTTTGCTGCTTTTGTGGGTTATTTCCTTTAGGCGCATGTGTTTTTGCAATTGGAAAAGAAAGAAAAGTGGGGGTGGGGGGGAGGGCCACGCTGGAATTCCTGGCTCTGTGTGCCAAATGCTTCACAGATAACCCGCACTTAAGAGTTCAGCAGCACCTGAGCTGGTTTCTGGGCAGAGTACCTAAGGATGGGGCGGAAGGTTGGGGCAGAGGTCCTTGGAGCACACTCCCTGCTTAACCTCAGTCATTAGAGTGTGTCACCCAAGAGCCTGCGTGATGGGGGAAGACAGAGTCACTGACTCAATGTGACTCATGGAAAAGAGACCTAGGAGGGGCAGGCCAGAAAGAATGTCCTCCCTCTACCTCCACTAGGGGGCAGCAGTTCGCCATGCCTTTCCTGGGCGCCCCCCCTGGGGCCCTACCCTCCACGTACTAAGCATACTCAGGCTTGAAGATAGGGGGCTGGGGATGGGGAGCACGTGGAAATGCCCTTGGCTTCTTAGCGGGGCCACCCATTACTGCCTCGCAGGACCTTCTCCACATTGACCCCGATGTTTTGCTCCATGCAGAAAAAAAACACTTCTGGTTAAGACTATAGTATACTAGAGGCCTGGTGTATGAATTCGTGCACAGATGGTCCCTAGGCCTGGCCGGAGATCAGGGCCAATTGGCCCAATCGTGGGGGGGCCAGATGGCTGGGGGAAGGGACCACAGTAGGTTGGCAGGCCATGGGGATAGACCGCAAGAGGTTGGCCTGCCAGTCCTTCATATCAGGGCCAATCAGGGGGGCCAGCAGACTAGGAGGAGGAACCATGGGAGGTTGGCCAGTTGTGTGAGGTTGGCTGTGGGAGTGCACTGACCACCAGGGGGAAGCTCCTGAGTTGAGCATCTGCCTCCTAGTAGTCAGTGCACATAATAGCAACAAGTCCACTGGTCGTTCAACTGTCTGGTCACTTAGGCTTTTATATATATAAAGAGTAAATGGTTAGAACAAATGTAGTTATACATTCCTTTAGTTTCAATAATTTCACTAACAAAGTGATTTTTCGGTCAGCCTATTAAATAAAACCTATTGAATGATCAATGTGATTTTTTTTTTTTTGGTGGAAATAAGAAATCCACTAATCTGAAATACAGAAATTCAATTTTAACCTCAATTGCAATGCCAACATGTGACAAAACTTACACTAGACATTTATGCATTAACAAACTAGAAGTAACATACAATAATAATCACATTTTGAAGAATTACTTTTAGGAACTTTGAAATGTGTAACAGGAATTATTCTCACTCATTCTCATTAAAACTAATCATAAAATACTACTTGAAAAAGATAATACAGAAAAAGTTCATTTATGGGGTACATAAGAAAATAAGATAGTGCTCAAATAATTAGGCTAAAATTCATTTGTTAGTTCATGTATATCATCATCACAGAGTATAATTACAAATAGAATAGGCAAAGCAATAACCTTATAAGTTTCATGAAATCCAAACTTAAAAGGTATGCATTACATTACATTCCAAAAGTAAACAAACATGATAAGGAAAAAAGTTATCATGTACAAAGATGGTAGCACACAAGTCCAAGATTACCTGCAGTTCCCCAGTTGGTAATTTTTTTAGATCAGGCTGCCTTTGAATATCTTCTGACATAAACATTTTCAAATATAACAATTATAGGATTTGGAGCATTTTTTAAAGTACAAACAATTGGATTCAAATCAGAGATCATTATAGTTGGCATTGTAACATTCTAGTCCTTCATATTCAAATTACTTAAATTGAGGTGAATATTATAAAGACTGAGTGAGCAGAACATAATAGCTACAGAATAAAGAGAAGACCCAAAACTGTAAAGGCTTTGTATTATTAATTAGAATACTGAATGTTCAGTATTGTATCTCGGAAAATTTCCTAAAATGCTAAAAAAAAAAGTGATCAAATTAAACAGGTTCTCTTAAATGCTCCAAATTTATATTTAAACCTTTCACGTTAACAAGTCAATGGCAAATACGGAATCCTGCCATATTTCTATCTCCAAATTAAAAGTTAGGTTGAAGTATAGCAAGTATTAAGACAAATGACTAAAAAATAAGAAATTACAAATAGCATTACAAAACCAATCATCCAAAGAAACTGAAAAGTGTGTGAAAATCTGATTTAAAAAACTACTGCCGTTTCACTTAAATAAATGTTCAATAAATAACATAAAAACAAAGAAATATGCTGATAAAAGGATTTAGAACATAGGAACATTAAAGGCATAAACTATATTTCAACTACTTTAAGGTGTTCTTTTTGTTCCACATTCTAATATCTGAAATTAGCCATAGGCCTGGTTTTATGTCAAGTTTTTGCAGAGAAGAGCCAATGTCCTGCCAGTCACCTAGACAGGGCACTGTGAACGTGAGACAACTTTGAATCTCCGGTCCAGGTTTTTTTGGACAATACGGGCAGCAGGAATTCGGACTGCAAACCTAAGTCAGTACTAGCTGACCATTCCATTCTCAAGGAAGTTACTTTTTATTCCCTCTACTTAGTGCCAAGTTTGAGGCATGGAAGTTTTTCTGTCCATTTCTGTGGGAAAGTTTATTTCCCATTTAATTCTACAAAAAAGTTGTAGTTTCTCAGTGTTCCAACTTTATGACAGGGTCCTTTTCTCCCCATCTTGAATGTTTTCTTTGTTACCTCAGTGGCACATAAAATAATGGCAAAACTTAAAGCTGACAGTATCTTAGAATTAAAAATGTAAATCAAATGAAACTGATTCTAATATGATAAAAAGTAACATCAATAATGAGCAAGAAAATAAAAATGAAGTTATAAATACCTGTCATTTGTATACACTCTCAAAGGTCTTCTATCATAATCACTTTCATATCTAAACCTCTCATCCATTTCTTCACTTACTTCAGGATCTTGGTCTGGTATATAATACTGTTTGTCCAAGACACGATCTTCATTAAACCTGCTAAATCTTCTATCTTGAATGTCAACCTTGCTGGCAAACCTTTGATGTTTTTTATTGGAACTGTCCACTTCTTCATTCGTTTTTTTAATGATTCTTCTATTCCTTAATTCAATTTCATCATCTAGTTGTCGATATCTGTCCTCCTCTAGTCGTCTTTGGTTTAGAAGTTCTTCATATGCTTCTGAAGGAGTTAAGTTATCTCTCCTGGGACCTTCTGAATTTTGGCAAGATGTTTTTATTTGTGAAAGTACATCAGGTTTAACTGGACCAATAGGTTTTTTATTTCTTTGACTTTTATGCTGGTCAATTTAAAAAGAAAAAAAGAAAAGTTTTTAATGAGATGCTGTTTCTTAAAGGGTAATTAAACTCTCAAATGATGCTTAGTCTATTAATCATCTCAATTTTAAGGATTAATCACTCATAAGTGATACCTTATCTTTAGGGAAAAAAAACTTTAGAAAATACATCCTTTAACAATACTTAATAAATGTCAAATATACAGATAACAGTAATATGGATAAAGTAGATATAAAAGGAAAGATAAACTAAATGCAAATTCTTATCCCAGGAGATATTAAGCATACTTTGGCCGCTAAATATTGCTTCAAAATATTTCAAATCTGCCGAAACCAGTTTGGCTCAGTAGATAGAGCATCGGTCTGTGGACTGGAAGATAGATCCCAGGTTCGATTCCGGTCAAGGGCATGTACCTTGGTTGCGGGCACATCCCCAGTAGGGGGCATGCAAGAGACAGCTGATTGATGTCTCTCGATGCTTCTAACTATTTCTCTCCCTTCATCTCTGTAAAATATCAATAAAATATATATTTTTTAAAATATTTCAAATTAAATTCTTTCTTAACACAAAGAATACAGAAAGTGGTAAATTTTTTTTCTCTCATAACATCAACCATCCTTAAATTTGGAAAAAAAAATGTGTGTGTGTGGGCGTGTATGTGTGTGTGTGTGTGTGTGTGTGTGTGTGTGTGTGTGTATGTGTATAGATACACATACTGTCAATATAAAGAAAAACACTTAAAAATAAATAAATAGCTTTCACCAGTTTGGCTTTGAGTGTTATCCCATGTACCAAAAAATCACCAGTTTGATTCCTGGTCAGGGCACATGCCCAGATTATATGCTGGTTCCCCTGAGTAGGGGCATGCAAGCAGCAGCTCATAAATGTTTCTTTCTCACACTGATGTTTCTCTCTCTCTCCTTCTATCTTCCTTTACCTTTCAAAAAAGAATTTTTTTAAACATATTTAAAAAATAAACAAAAATCACATACAACCAAATCTCTAAAATTAATGAAATTAAAGAGTAGATTAAGTTCTTCACCTAAAAGTAGGTTAAGTCAGTTTTATGAGATAAATGTTTTGGTTTGATTTGGTTTTAAAAACATTACATTAAAAAACAAGTGAAATGTCTAACATAAAAATACAGGCAGTCCTCGGGTTATGTCGTACTCAACATAATGCTGTTTCATGGTATCGCCATCTCCCATCCTACGTAAAAACGAGTTGATATGCAAATGGTTGTCACACCATTGTGTCATAGTGACATACAGCTCAGACACTCAACACTGGGGAGAAAGTAATGAGGACCACCCAGGCACAAATGAGCTCATGAGAGAGGAATGGGGGCCAGCCAGCCTGGGACCCAGAAGAGTGACAAGCCACTCGCCCCACAGTCCAGGGCGCCAGCAGCTGCATCTGCGCCTGTACCTGCAGCCCAGGAGAAGGACAAGCTGCATGCCCCGTGGTCCCAGGCACCTGTGGCTGTGACCCAGGCAAAGTTACCTGCCCTCGGTCCCCTGCGGCTGCGGCTGGCCAGATGGAGGGAAGCCTGGGTCCCAGGTGCCTGCAACTGGTCAGAGGAGGGAATCCTGGGTCCCAGGTATGGAGCAAGGCAGAGGTGGTTAGGGACAATCAGGCTGGTAGTGGAGCAGTTAAGGGTGATCAGGCAGGCAGGCAGGCGAGCAATTAGGAGCAGGCAGGTGGACATCTCTAAGGGTTCCCGGATTGGAGAGGGTGCAGGCCAGGCTGAGGGACCCTTCCCCGCCACTCCGTGCACAAATTTCATGCACCAGGCAGGTCTCTAGTTTATTTTTTTAAAGTTCCATCATTTCAAAATATGTACATATGTGTTTTATGTTTATTATTATTTACCACAAGTAAAGACCAGGAATTTTTTCTTTTTAACTTTTTTTTACTCTTTCACTTCATTACTGCTGTGTGTGGGCTCCATGTGAGTGATATAGGTGCTTATATAGGTGGGGTCCAACTTACAGTGAAAATTGCATTACGTTGTGCCCCAAGAACGGATCTCCAACGTAATCCAAGTAAATGCAAAATATTTATCTGTAAATATTTTTTTACAGATAATGTAAGTGCAAAAAGATTTACTTTAAAAGTAACACCTACCTCAGTACTCTTTTCTACTTGTCTGAACTTTTCAGTGGATTCTTCCTTACCCTTGAGAAACTGGTTGTATTCTTTGTTGCGTTCAAGTTTCAACCTTTCCTTAAAATAAACGCCAAAAGGCAATGTTAACTTCTGCTTGATAAAAAAGTACCTTAATGTTTAATCAGACACACAAATCAGTGATCTTGCCCAGAATTAAGTTTTACTAATAATTTCAAGTACAGTAGTTGCAAAGCACACAGGAAAAGCAGTGCAGCTCCCCTTTTTTAGCATGTTAAAATGCCTAAGCATTACAACATGCTTAAGGCATGCCCCATAAATCCATGGATTCTACATAATCCAAGTGCACTATGTCAAAATTATCATAAATAAATCTTTCCCAATAGTAAGTGAACAGTGTATTTGCCAGGAAACCTGTCATTAGCATGTTCCCAAGGAGATTTGACCACATTACTTTCCTTCTTTTCTTTCCAGAGCTATCTCCTGCTCCAAGTCCTACCCCCTCCCAAAAGGCCTGCTGCTAACCATTTAAATATAAAAAAGTTAAATTATCATAGACAACAAAAAATGTAAATGTTCTGTTGAAACCTCTAAAGAGTATGTACATGTATTTATGGCGTGACTGAAATAGACATTTAAATCGCCCCACACCCTCACCCTACATAAAGCTCAGTATATTCTGCCATCCATTCATTTTGCTGTATTACAGAGCATAGACTTTATAGTTCAGGAACCAATGCTGGAAAATGTAAATTATGACTATTCAATTTATCAACATATTAAAAAATTATGTCACATTACATAGTTTTAAATGTAATGTTCAAAAAAAATTTTAAGCAGCACAACTAGAGACTCTTCAGACTTTTGGAAAAATCCATATATTCAAGTACAAAAAATGATGGGAATCTGTTTGCATTTAAATCCGGAATATGTTTTTTCATGATTGTGATCCCTCATAAAACTGCTACCTACAATAACTACTCCCATCTACTTACCTTGGCAGATAACCTGTCACCAATAGGAAGAGAAACTCCCAGAGTAGATGGATCTGTTTCACTCGTGGATAGAAAATTTTTCTGTACATATACACATAAAAAAAAACATATTATCTAATTGTCTTAATAAAAGATGTCATAAATGTGTCTTTTAAGTTAGATATTCTAAGCTATTACATTATGCAGAGCAAAAGAATGAAATGGAGATGGAAGACAGAAACTACAAACTATAGAAATCATAATTAGGGAAAGAGAATTTTCTTCCAATGGACAACTCCCTGAAGAGGAGAGTCAAGTCCTAATTTTCATTTGCATTATGTATATAGCTATTGATTCAGGATGATTTTATAAAACATGAGAAAAGAAGAAACTGTTTCTTAATTCATATTCTTCTTCACTCTTGATGCCCTGTTATTCTTTTGTTAAGGAAAATTTACACTTCCTCACAAATATCCTTTGCATTCTGCAATAACATTATTTCTCCTACAATTTTAAGTGGCTATCTACCAAAATGTCAAAAGATATAAACTATGAAGACAGTTTCTTTATGTGTCCTCCATTTTTGTTCAGTAAACATTTAGGTAATATAGTGTAGTAGACAGAGCATTAGACTAAGAGTCAAAAGACCTAGGTTCTAGAAGTAGCCACAACATTTTACTGATGTGCAACACTAAGCAAATCACTTACCTCCCTGACCCATACTTTCTTCTTCTATCAAATGAGAATAGTATCTGCTCTGCCTACTTACCAAAGCTAGTATTTGGTATCAAGGAAGATAAAAAATGTAATAAAGCTTTGAATACTATAAAGCAAACACAACGGACTAGTAAAAAATTGATACAATCCCCAACTTTCTGATCCTGCTTCTTAGCAGTATATAATCTGGAGTAACTTTTTTAACTTCTCTGCCTCAGTTTCATATCTGTAAAACAGGAGTGTCATCTATATGAATGTTATAAGGATTAAATAATTAATAGTTATTAACCTGTCCAGCTCCATGCTTCTTATTTATTCATTAAACAAGCAATTATTGACCATGTAATATTTTTCAGTTACTTTTTTTAGGTAATTGGGAGACAAAAATAGCGTTATGTTCCCTATAATCAAGAGATTTACAATTCAGTTGGGCAAACACATAAACAAATAACTATAATACAATGTACTAGCTACTACAATAGAGTTG
Organism: Lasiurus cinereus; assembly: GCA_011751065.1. NCBI lineage: Eukaryota > Metazoa > Chordata > Mammalia > Chiroptera > Vespertilionidae > Lasiurus > Lasiurus cinereus. The sequence goes on along the minus strand of JAAGEH010000040.1, from coordinate 9,346,501 downwards.
TATTCAAAATATGGGAACAAACTAATAAAACTAAATTATTAATGAAGTTTCATTAAATCTAAATTTGTTAATAATTTAATTTGTGCTGCAAAAGCTAATCTGCAAGTTGGTAGAACTCTAAATTTATTTGTCAAGGGAAATAATCTGACTCACGAGTCAGATTATTCAACCTCCTATAAATCAAGGCAAAAAATAAACATAATCATTTGTAGAGTTATACATGTAAAATAGAACACATTCCTGTTCCAATCCTGGGAAGAGAGAAATAAAGCAACTCACTCCTTCACTGAGCAATTCCCCACTCCCATCCTAGGTCCAGAATGATAGCTGGAATTTTCAATATGATGAAAAAATAAACAATAAGGCCAATACAATGAGTGTTGCAACAAAAAAAAAAAAAAAAGAATTTTAACCATTCACTCATTCATTCAATAAATACTGAGTGCCTACTATGTTCAAAACTGTTTGATACAGCCAAAACTGGTTTGGCGCAGTGGAGAGAGCATCGGCCTGTGGACTGAAAGGTCCCAAGTTCGATTCCAGTCAAGCGCATGTATCTTGGTTGCAGGCACATCTCCAGTAGGGGGCATACAGGAGGCGGCTGATCGATGTCTCTCTCATCGATGTTTCTAACTATCTTTCTCTCTTCCTCTCTGTAAAAAAATCAATAAAATATATTTTTTTTAAAAAACACTGATACATTTGAGACTCATCAGTGAAGAGAACAGACATCTGCCTTCCTAAAGCTTACATTCAACAGAAGAAACTGACAAAAAACAATAAACATAATGTACATTAGAAGGTGATAAGTGCTAAGACAATATCTAATAATAGAGGAATATGCAAATTAGCCAGGGTGCTGTAACATCACAACCGATCTACAAGCAGCAGAGAGCTACAGGAGGGTGGGATAGTAGGCGGAGAACTACAAGAGGGCAGCGTGGGGCAGTGAGCTACAAGTGCACGGATTCATGCATAGGGCTACTAGTAAATATATAAAAAGAACTTCCTACAGGTAGTCCAGGTTTCTAGGAACTAGGACTGGGAAAAACAGAAATCTGGAATTCCCTTTTAGACATGTTCAACATGAGATACTCATTAAATTTATATGTGAAAATATCAAATAGGCAGCCAAATACAAAAATTTGAGGTTCAGGAGAGAGGCCTGGGCTGAAATTTTAAGTTTACTGAATCAATTTAACAACTGTTCTGAGAATATGTCCTCCTTGCATTGTTAGATACTCAAGTGTCTTTTATTCTAAAAATAGGAAAGTACATGGTAGATATAGTAATTGTTTTAATGGTTCTCATTAACAAAGTTTAAAGATTCAATTTTTTAAAAATATTCATGCTATCTACAAGCCTGGGGTCCCACAGCCACAAGAAATAAAGAAAGAATGGGACTTGGAAAAGTGTACATAATCCAGGGGTCAAGAAAGCCACTACAGTCATATCCCCATATCCTATGTCATTTTCTTTTTCCTTTGCTTTCCTTTTCACTCTCCCTCTCTCAGATATCAACCAAAACTGTCTCTTTTACATTAAGGAACTACCCAACTACATTCTTGATAATCCAACAACAAAACTTCACAGTCCTTTGAATTTAAACATTTGTATTCCTTGATCTTTTTCCCTTTACTAAAAGCAATTTCTTCTTATGCCTCCCATCACCATTCTTTGTTTAAAGTCATATATCTATGAAGTACTATAAAATCCACAAGTGAAAATGATAGCTATCAGAGGAAACCCCCACCCAATAAAGAGGGTTTGGGGAGAATAATGAGGTACAAGGCCAGGGAGGAAGGCTGGATCATGAAAAACCTCACATGCCATCCTACAAATTTTTATCTCGAAGACAGTGAGTGAAAAGATGCTGAAGTATTTAAATCAGTAAAAGGCAAGATCATTCTGGAAAGGAGCACGGAGAATGGTCTAAGAATTAATGGAAGGAGATCAGTTAAAAATCTGTGGTATTAATTTAGGACAATAAGATAAGAGTCTCTAACATGTACAACTAACTGTCCTAAAAGAGTTACAAAGCTCCTCATAGGCTACTTAAGCAGATACAATATCTCACCACTGCCTATTATATACCAAGCTAAAAATTTAGTGCCTTCTAACCAGATCCTAACCTCTCTATCTACATGATTACTTCTTACTACTCTCAAAAAGAATCTAACTCAGCCAGGCTGGTAAACCTGATATGCCTCATTCACATAAAGCTAGTCTACCCTGTAAGTCCCCCTTTATTCTAAACTCCCCATCTGAAAAGCTTTCCCTCCTCCCTGGAATGGCCTCTAAAACATCCAAATTCTATCCTATCATGCCTTACAAAATAACACTGAGGCTTTTCCTAATCATACTATCCTTCTCATTTAGAGTTATCACTTTTGTATGAATATTATCTCTACAGCTAGATTCTAAGCCCACTGAAGACAGGACTCATACCTGATTCATCTTCATGGTAAGTGTTTAAAAAGTGTTGGTTGAATTCTGAATGGATGTGAGAGGTTACTTTAAAAAATAGTTCTATAAGACTGTCTTTATTTTCTAATATATATTTACAAATGCAATTTACATGTTTGGATGCAAAAATATCTAGTCATCCAAATCCTGACAACATACAGTTCAAAAATATCTTAGAGTACCTTGAAAATTCTACTATTTTATCAATCTTTATGTGATTATAGAATAATTTGAAGAACAAAACTTGCATGATGAAAACAAACGGACTTACAATAGATGAAGAACATTTCTAAAGGATGCATAAGAAAACAACAAAAACAAATGCAAGGCGGAAATCAAAAATAATGCTTAACTGAATTAATGGAAAATTATAATGTCATCTTGCTAAAAGCAAAATTATAAAATGACCCCATTCAAAAGTCTTAAAACCACAAATGAAGCTATTTTTCCCATGAGGAAGCAGCAACATCATAAATGCCAATGATTGCAAACTACTAGAGCTAAAAAAAATAAAATAAAAATCTAAAGGAGAACATTTCGCAGGCAACCCTACCTTTCTCTTTGCTTCTGTAATACCCTAAAGTCAAGGGAAACAAACCACTGATGAAATGTATTCAAAGTCCTTTCTCTCCATGTGAAAATCAGAAGAAATAAGCGAACATTTATAAATTTGGAACAAACATTATAAAGTAGTTTAAAACTAACAATATCTTAGAATGACTACAGACATCGTGCTTGTTTAAAATAATTTTATAACCTAAAAAGCAAATTGAATGTTAAAACTTAAAAGTCTGGCCAGTGTGACTCACTAATTGAGTGTCAATCCATGAACCAAAAGGTTTGATTCCTGTTAATGGCATATGCCAGGTTGCAAGCTCAATGACTTCTGAAGCAAAAGACTCAACTAATTAACAGAACTTTTTACCTGAGTAAGATAGCGTCTGTAATCTTGCCGCAATTCTTCTTTTAGTTTATGTTTCTTCCGTTCATAGTCTTCCCCAAGTGGTAAACTCAATCCATAATCAAGTCCTAAAAAGAAAACAACTTCTTAAAGTAATGCTGTTCATTTTTAAACCAATCTTAATTTCAATACACTCTCCTATAACAGCACAGTATAGGAAGGAACATAGTCATGCTGACTCTGGGAATAGGATCAGAATAAAATTTTTATTTAAAATGTTTTAATAGTTAATAACCCAAATATTGGAAAGTATCACTCCTACCCATGAACCCCAGCCACCCAGCTTTCCTGCCCAGAACAACTAACATTACTGTTTCTGCCGACTCCTTTCAGAAACTTTTTATGCATCTATAAACAGTTACTATATGTTATCATATGTGTATGTGCATGTTATATTTACTAATTCCCCCTTTATGTAATAGTTCTACATTGTTTGGCATCTTGTTTTTTCAAGGACAGAAAAATTAAAGCAAAGAAAAGCTTTACTTCTTCAGTTAATTCCACTGAAATTTCTATAAAAATACTTTCAACATGCTAATGTCTGTTTTCAATTTTAAAATTAATGACATAATTTTTAACCTATAAGAATATCCTTGCTGCCGAAACCAGTTTGGCTTAGTGGATAGTGCATCAGCCTGCGAACTAAAAGGTCCCAGGTTCAATTCCGGTCAAGGGCATGTACCTTGGTTACGGGTACATCCCCAGTGAAAGGTGTGCAGGAGGCAGCTGATCGATGTTTCTTTCTCATCGATGTTTTCTGACTCTCTATCTCTCTACCTCTCTGTAAAAAAATCAATAAAATAAAATAAAACAAAAGAATATCCTTGCTATGACATGTTAGAAAAAAATTAGGGCCATGTGTTGCTCAGATTGAAATTTCCAAAAACTTTTAAAGTTTAGCTACCAATTCTGATTTCACATAAATGAATATTAATTTTTATTGTGCAAACATATATAAAACTTACCATTTTAACAATTCGGTGCCATTAAGTTCATTCAAAATGTGCAACCATCACCACTATCAAAAATGTTTCATCATCCCAAACAAAACCTCAATAAAAGGATAATTTTTCAAAAAAAATTTTAAGTTTGAGCAGGGTTTTTCCCTTCATACAGTTCAAAAGTAAAATTACATTTTGGGTGATGACAATAATAATGGCTGCACAATTTATAAACACATTAAAAACCACTAAACTATATAATTTAAATGGGTAAACTTTATGCTATATCAATAATACCTCAATAAAGCTGTTATCACATTGAATACTTTTTGAATATTTTAAATACTAAAATATTATGTCAAGAAGTACAGATATCAGATAAGTATTTAATTTTTAAAGCCTCCTACCTTTTGTAGTCCTATAATGTAATACTATAGTATAAAAAATTATTTCTAAACAAAATAAAAAATTTCTTTAGAGTCAACAACAACCAATATAGATGAAGTAAATGACTGCTGTATGAACTTATAAGGATCACCATTTGTGTGCCTTATTCTTCACAATGCAGCTAAATGATGGGAACTTATCATGAAAGTGTCATATCACTGCTTTATTACATCATTGAGCTATTTCAGGGGCAAACAGGCCAAAGTAGCATAAATATTAATGAGTATCTATTGATTTTTCTGTGATACTAAATTCCACTATAAACACTGTGGCATTCTCTTTATAAACACTTCTGGCTTATTTAACTCCTGAGAAATGAGGGTATAGATTCCTTAGGACATCTCTCACCCAGATGCCCAGGTTTCTTTCCAAAAGAATCTAAAGCAATCCAGATGCCTGAAGTTTTAACTCATCCTAGAAAGGCATTCTTCCTCACAAATGAATCTAAACCTTATTTTTAAAAATACAGAATTTAAGCCTACAGAGAAAATGTTTGAATTCTTACATTAAGAATAGAGTACCACAAAAGAAACTAAACTACAAACTGGCTGGTTTGGCTTAGTGGATAGGGTGTCAGCCTATGGACTGAAGGGTCCCAGATTTGATTCCAATCAGGAGCGCATGCCCAGGTTGTGGGCTTGGTCCCAGTGGGAGGAGGCCAATCAATGGTTCTCTCTCATCACTGATATTTCTTTCTCTCTTTCTTTCTTTCTTTCTTTCTTTCTTTCTCTCTCTCTCTCTCTCTCTCCTCCTCCTCCTCTCTCTCTCTCTCTCCCCCCCACCCCTTCCTCTGAAATCAATAAAAACATATTTTTTAAATCCATTAAAGCCAAGTCCACGCTTTATTCAATTTTATAATAACCTGGCACACAACTTGTACCCCAGAAATGTTCAACTGAATTAAGGTGTGAATGAATAAATAAATGAATGCCTGAGTCTGAGGAAGGAAAGAGAGAGGAAGGACACACTATTCTTAATATTTCCTTTTTGCTTTTCATCTGATTGTACAGAGAGAGGAAACATAATTACTGGTAACCAGAGTTACCTATCTGTAGTTACGTAGTCACAAAGGATGCTCTACTGTGTCAAAGAGGAAAAGGCAACAAACAGGCAGCAAGGAAGATGCCTCCCAACATGTAGAGCTTTCCTCTCAGGGAACAAGTAATTTACAGCTTTCTGAAAAGTCATGAGTTTAAGGTGGCTTTTACTACTGTTTTTCGAATTTTTAAATATGTTGATTTTAGGAAGGGAGAGGGATAGAGAGAAATGACATCAATGAGAGAGAAACATCTATCAACTGCCTTCTATATGCCCCCCTACTGGAAATCAAGACTGCAACCCAGGCACCGGGAACCAATGAGGCGATGCTCAACCACTGAACCACACTGCCTGGGCTGTTTTTCAATTTTGCTTGGTGATTTATGTGAAAGAATAGGGAGGGGGGAAAATGTAATTCGTTTTCATTTGTAAAATACTGTTCATACTGTTTATTTTTATTTATCAGGAGTATTTGCTTTTTACCATTGATTCAAATAATATTATAATAATTGTCTTTTTAAAAAGTAATATATAATATCTTCTGAATTATTTAAAATTTTATTAATTTAAGATTTAGTCAACAGAAAATACTTTTTAATTCTTAATTTTGTCATCTAGCACCATCATTTTATGGCATTAAATGTAGGTCATAGAAATACAATTAAGAACTATATGGAACAATTTAAATATTCACCTAAAGCAATGCATTAACAATGGCATCTCCGTGGACTTAATGAGCTAAGAAACATGGTGAGACCTACTTATTCAGAGCAGCTGTCTTCTGGTAGTTCTGGTGGCAAGTAAGGCCTTAGTGTCATCTTAGAGTAATGTGAAGTGATGTCACTTCACCAAGTACAAGAGAAATGACTCTAAGATAGTTAACATTATGCTTCAAAACTACACTAATTGCAAGTATTTGGCTTCTACAGTATTTGTGAGTTATATGTAGTATTTAAAACTAAAGTATATAATCTTTTTAAAATTCAATATACCTTCTAACATAGCACTCATAATAAATACTTTATAAAACAATTAACATGGAACACTGTTTCCTCTTTTTATTATTATATTACCATGAGAAAGCATTATGTATGAATAAAGGACAAATTATAAGAAACAATAACAGGCCTTTACCTAAGCAGGTGACATATCAGAGATATGAATATATTAACTGAGTAGAACATTGTACTCGAAAAACTTCAAGTATAAAGGTATTATTACAAATCACCCACTTGTACAAACTGAACAAAAAAGGTAGAATATCTGAGATTTAGTTTATAATAAAAGAAACTGTCCTGGCCAGTGTGGCTCAATGATTAGCCCACACACCAAAGAATCTCAAGTTCCATTCCCAGTCAAGGGCACATACCTGGATTTCAGGTTTACACCCCACCCACCAGTCAGGGTGCTTGTGGAAGGCAACCAGTCGATGTGTATCTCACATCAATGTTTCTTTCTCTCCTCCCCTCCCTCCCTCACTTCCACTATCTCTAAACACAATGGAAAAAAAATCATGTTAGATGAGGATTAACAAAGAGAGAGAGAGAAACCTAAGATTAAATATGCTAAAAAAAAAAAAAAGTAATTAGGAAGTGCAACTAAAAGTTAGTAAACAAAATCAACTATTTCCTTTTGTCTACTTTCAAAAATCTCTACATTTTTTACCTCTAGAACTTTTCTGCAATGTAAAATTCTGCTATTGCTTGCTTTCTGATAGTTTATTAAATATATTTTACTGATTTCAGAAAGGAAAGGAGAGGAAGAGATAGAAACATCAACTATGAGAGAATCACTGATCAGCTGCCTCCTGCACGTCCCCTATTGGGAAGCATCCCACAACCTGGGCCTGTGCCCTGACCAGGAATCAAACCAGGACCTCCTGGTTCATAGTTTGATGCTCAACCATTGAGCAACACTAGCTGAGCTCTGATGTTATTTTTAAATTACAATGTAATTTTTTCTTCTTTATAATTCTTTCCAAATTTCCTTGAACTTAACTATTTAAAATGAATTTTTTAAAATCATATCAAATAATTTCTAGTAATAGAGTAAAATCTCTTATCTTACTTTAGTAATCTGTAATCTTTTTACTTACAAATTTCTAAAATGACTTCACAGCATGACAGAGAAAATAAACCCAATGCATTTTGGAGCCTGAAATGCTGAACAATGGCATTCTGATGTAAAAGTGAGAAATACTGTCCAGAACAGTGAAAAAAACGCCTCAGGACTACAGACACTGAAAACAAATTCTTGGAGGATCCAAAATTTAGAGGTGAGAGCGCTGAAAAGGTGTTGTGAGTCCTCAAAAACCACTCCCAGATTTGGGGATTCACTAGAAGGACTCAAAAGAATGCAGAAGTCATTATACTCACATTTAGCAAAATTAGCCAAGGAAAAAGATACATGGGGCAAAGCCCAGAGGAAACTAACTGCAAACTTCCAATAGTTCTTCCCTGTGAAATCATCTAGGACACCCTTAATTCCTCCAAGAAGTTGTGACAACCCAGGTGAAGTGTTGCCTTCACAGGAAACTCATTACAGACTTAATGCCCTAAGCTTCTGTTGTGAGATGGTCATATAGGCACACTCTTGACTAGCACTGCCAGACTCCCCAAAAGGAAAGCAACCATTTCTGCATAAATCACATGGTTTATACAAACAGTTTAGGGACAATGGATTACTCTTATCATTTAGGGAAAGTTTTATATCAATACAGAAAACTGTTTACTAGCTAATTTCCAGACATTTGCCAAGGATCAGGCCTTACAGACAGGTCTTTCTGAGAATAGGAAAACTCTGTTAAGAAGTGTAAGTGCTTGCCCAAATGCACCGCATCTAGACAAGAAACAAGGAGGCTAATAATTTCAATATAACACAGTGGGAGAAACCAAGATGGCGGCGTAGGTGAACACCTAAACTGCTGCCTCGCACAACAATTTCAAAATTACAACTAAAATACAGAACGGACATCATCCAGAACAAAACAGGAAAGTTGGCTGAGTGGAAATTCAACTAGAAGGAAAGAGAGGGCTCCCAGAGACTCAGAGGAGCTGCAAAAGCTGAGGTACGGAAACGCACGCGTGGAGAGAACGGGCGCCGGAGTGCCTGGCTGGCTTCCTCTGGCGGGAGGGAGATGAGACTCCCAACTGAACTGAACCCCTTATCCTACTGCACTGAACCCCAGTTCCGGGCAAGACTCATATGGGGAGAATCTGGACTGTGAAAAGGGAGGAGTGCACAGAAATTTAGGGGAGCCGCAAAAGGGCAGAAGTCTGGGAGCACACACACCACTGCGTGCAGAAGACAGACTGCTGATTGTGCCACTGGCTTTCTCTAGTGGGCGGGAGACAGAGCCTCCCAACTGCGCCACTTCTAACTGCACTGAACCCCCGTTTCGGGCAAGACCCTGGGGACCCAGACTCATAAAGATCCCGAAGCGCAGGGGAGCCGGAAAGGCAATGGTCTAGATGCACACACAAGCATGCACACAAGGATGGCTCCAGCAATTACCAAGAGACACACGTGAGACCCAGGGGCCTCGTAGGGCGGGGCTGACTAGAAGGCAAGATGGTCCATTAAACCGAGACTCTACCCCACCCAAGCTCAACAGAAAGGCTTTTGCAGTTTTGCAAGTCTTGTATCATAAGGCTGATTCCAACAAAGAAGTTCTCCCAGCAGAGTGAATCTGTGGAAACAAAGGAACAAATCACAAACAAAAGAAATGGAGGAAAACAAACAACTGGATATAGAGTTCAAAACCACAGTTATAAGGTTTTTCAAGAATTTCCTAGAAAAGACGGATAAATTTAGCAAGAACCAAGAGGAGGTGAAAAAGGACCAACTAGAAATTAAACATATACTGACTGAAATAAAAAAAATTATACAGAGACCTAACAGCAGACTAGAGGAAGGCAAGAATCAAGTTAAAAATGTGAAATACAAAGAAGTAGAAAACACTCAGCTGGAAAAGCAAAAAGAAAAATTAATCCAAAAATTTGAAGATAATTTAAGGAGCCTCTGGGACAACTTCAAGTGTACCAACATCAGAATTATGGGGGTGCCAGAAGAAGAAAGAGCAAGATACTGAAAACCTATTTGAAGAAATAATGATTGAAAACTTCCCACATCTGGTGAAAGAAATAGACTTACAAGTCCAGGAAGCACACAGAACTCCAAATAAAAAGGAATCCAAAGAGGAACACACCAAGACCCATCATAATTAAAATGTCAAAGGCAAAAATCAAAGAGAGACTATTAAAAGCAGCAAGAGAAAAACAGTTAATTACCTGCAAGGGAGCACCCATACAATTGTCAGCTGATTTCTCAACAGAAACTATGCAGTCCAGACAGGAGTGGCAAGAAATATTCCAAGTGATGAAGAGCAAGAACCTACAACCAAGAATACTCTACCCAGCAAAGCTATCATTCAGAATTGAAGATAAAGAGCTTCACAGGTAAAAAAAAAAAAAAGCTAAAGGAGTTCACCACCACCAAACCAGTATTATATGAAATGCTGAAAGGTGCTCTTTAAGAAGAGGAAGAAGCCGAAACCTGTTTGGCTCAGTGGGTACAGCATTGGCCTGTGGATTGAAAGGTCCCAAGTTTGATTCTGGTCAAGGGCATGTATCCTGATTGTGGACACATCCCCAGTAGGGGGCGTGCAGAAGGCAGCTGGTCAATGTCTCTCTTTCATAGATGTTTCTAACTCTATCCTTCTCCCTTCCTCTTTGTAAAAAAAATAAAATATATTTTAAAAAAAAGAAGAGGAGGAAGAAAAAAGTAAAGACAAAAATTATGAACAACAAGTGAATCTAAAAAGTAAGTGAATTAAAAATCTGATGAACAGAATAAACTGGTGAATATAATAGAATCAGGAGCATAGAAAGGGAGTGGACTGACAATTCTCAAGGGAAAGGGATGAGGGGGGTGCAGGGAGAGACTAGACAAAAATCATACACCTATGAATGAGGACAATGCAGGGGCAGGGAAGGATAGAGGGAAGGGTGGGAGCCAGGTGGAGGGGAGCTATAGAGGGAAAAAGGGAAACAAATCTAATAATCTGAACAATAAAGATTAAAATAAAATAAAAATAAATAAATATATATATATATATATATATATATATATCACAGTAAGTGCTATTTGACACCTTCCATAATCTACTCCAAGTACCAATCAGTTTGGTACATAATTAACTTCCCTTTCATTCAAGATAAGTTGGTTTATTAACAGTTTTACACCAGACTAGGCTGATTTTTTTAACTCAAATTTCAGATTCTTTCTGTGGGGAAAAGACCACAGGTTTTTCTTTGTTTACAACATTATTTCTGAGTTGCAAAAATTCTCTCCATGTTTCATTCCTCTGTTACCATTTTTCCTCCTGTATTCCCGCATTCAATATTCTCTGCCACAATCCGACAGACAGAAAGAGCAAAGACACTTTTCTCTGGCATCTGTAGTGGAAATCTTTGCAGCAGACAGTAACTGCTCCAGGTTTGTCAATAGATGCATTAGGTTGCTTCTTATTCTCTAGAGGTCATGGTAGTGTCCCTATGCTATTAATCACAAAAGTACTACCTTCAAATGCGAAACAGGATATATGCTCCCATATATAAAAAAAGAGACTCTAGTTATGAAATCTTATACAAAATGCTGCTTTAACAAGACTGAAGGGCAGGACTGGGAAGCTGTTAGGTAATAAGAAAATATATAGATTGGTCTCTACCCCCAGTTCTGGCACAGAGTACCTAAAACCCTTCTAATTTCCTAAGTACGTAATAAGAACGCTGGAAGCATCTCTTGTTCTAATATTTGTCTTTGACCCCACTCCTAACACAGAGCTCCTAAACGCCTTATAAATTCCTAATTACAGCACTAGGACGGTCAAGATAGTCAAGTAGGTAAACACTGTGTTCACCTCCTTCCACAACAGTATTCAAAATTCAAACTACATTATAGAACAACCAATCACCACTGTGAACTATATGAAAACTAGCTGAACATAATTCACAGAAGCCACAACAAGACTGGTGGAAGGCAGAAATGCGAAATGGGCAGGCCTGCACCCACAATGCGATGATTAAGAATCAGAATCAGCCGAGACTGGTTTGGCTCAGTGGATAGAGCATCGGCCTGCGGACTGAAAGGTCCCAGGTTCGATTCTGGTTGGGGGCATGTATCTTGGTTGCGGGCACATCTCCAGTGTGGGGCGTGCAGGAGGCGGCTGATCGATGTCTCTCTCTCATCGATGTTTCTGACTTTCTATCCCTCTCCCTTCCTCTCTGTAAAAAATCAATAAAATATATTTTTTTAAAAAAAAATCAGAATCAGTTTCACAAATGCTCCCCCGAAGGTGAGGAGTCCCAGCTTCACACTGGGCTCCCAACCCAGGGTAAAAGAGCCAAGGAGTCCCCATAACATCTGCCTCTGAAAACTGCATAGTTTATGTCCAAGTGAGATAGAGGGCTGCTGGAGTCTCAGGTGTTCCTCTTGAGGGGCCTGCACTTGGACTCACTCTGGACTCGTGTTGGCAGCAGATCAAAAGTCACCAGGGACATATGAGAGGAGCTAAACTGACAGGCTTCAGGGCAAGGGAGGGAGGGGCAGAGGTCAGGGCAGCTATCTCTGGGACAGAAGCACTGGTAGGTGCCATTGATCCTTTGTTGAGCACTCCCTTCACCCATCTGGAAGGCACACAGAAGTCTCCAAATCAGAGCTCTCCATTAACCTGGCTAACACCATTTACCCTGCTTTGATTATTCCCTGACACCCTTCTTCTAATAGCATGCCCCATCTGAGTGTCTTCCAGTGGCTTTTCCCATAATTGTCCTTCCTTGGCTGATGCTATGAACTTTCCTAAAATCTCTCAAGGTCCACCATCCCAAATAAGCAGTTGCTGGCCTTGGCATAAGGTGTACCTCTTGCTAAGTGTCCCAAGCCTGACACAAGTGACAAACTGTCTCAACTTGTATAGTAATTCCCATCAGGTGCCCCCAAGGCTGGCATTAAGCTGTGGCTACTGTTGGCTTGGAACACAGCTTCAACTAAGCAGTCACAGCCCAGCATAAGTGACAGCTAGCCTCCCCTAACATCATGGTGCCCACTAAATGCACCAAGCCCAGAACTAGTGGCAAATGGCCTCAATTTGCAGCATAGCCTCTCCCAACCCAGCACAAGTGACAACCAACTGCAGATCATTTTGTAGGTCCCACTAGGTGCCCCAAAACCGGGCACAAATGGCAGTGGACCTTGGGAAATAACTTCAAATCTTTGGAATTCTTCAAGTGATAGGAAGATTTTGTAGTAGATCCCCATGACCATACCGGATAGTTATACTAATAAGGTGACTCATGGTGAGCCCCTGGGTAGTTTATGCTAAAGAGATGGCACAGATGGGGACTGGTCACACCAGAAAAGACCAACCATGTGATTAGACCATTGGACCTTTGAGCCATCTGATATCAGCCTGACCTTCAAGTAAGGGATCTGGAGATTGAGCCATGTTTGTACTCTCTCAGGCCATCCCCTATGTATCTATCCTTTTGGCAGGTTCTGATTTTTATCTTTTTGCTCAAACAACACTATAATAGTAAGGATAGCACTGTCCTGAGTTCTGAGTCATTCTAGTGAACTATCAAACTTGAGGGGTAGTATAAACCCCCAATAATTTGTAGCCAGCTGGATAGAAGTGAGGATGGCCTGTGGACCACTGAACTTGTATCTGGTGCTTCAGATAAGAGAAGTCTTGAGGAGGACTGTGTCCGTAATCTGTGAAGTTTAGACTCTGGGTAGTTGGTGTCAGAGGTCATTATAATGCTTATCAAATCCTTTTGTGAGAGGTACAATGGTAAAAGAATGAGCCACATTGATAAGCCTTACCATGAATATCATCAATATCTAACACAATAATTTACAAAATCATAAAATGTTCTGAATGAGAGTTGAACTATGAGTATAAAGAGATTGCTTTCGCCCGTCAGCAGATGAGTGGATCAGAAAACTGTGGTACATCTACACAATGGAATTCTACGCTGCCATTAAAAAGAAAGAACTCTTACTATTTGCAGCAACCTGGATGGAACTGGAGAGCCTTATGCTTAGTGAAATAAGCCAGTCAATGAAGGAGAAGCATCACATGATCTCACTCATTTGTGGATAATAAAGAACATTGTAAACTGATGAACAAAAGGATAGATACAGAGGCAGTAAAGCATCAAACAGACTGTCAATTATAGCAGGAAGATTAAGGAGAGGTGGGATAGGTAAGAGATCAATCAAATTATAGCAGGAAGATTAAGGAGAGGTGGGGTAGATAAGAGATCAATCAAAGGACTTGTATCTATGCATATAAGCATAACCAATGAACATAGACACTGGGGGATTGGGGTATGCCTGGGAGGGAGGGGGGGCAATGGGGAGATATGTATACATGTAACACAATAAAAAAATAAATAAAGAGATTGCTTTCATTAGCTAAAATATTGCCAATTTATATATTCCTAATAGCTACTATGCTTACTCATTCAAAGAATGGTATCACAGTTTTAATTCAATATATAGTTTCCAAAACTAATCTTTATTTCCAGTTTGTTTTATAATTCTTAGATAAGACCCTCAAAGGAAAATTCTCTATTGCAAAATTGTATTTTCTCATTATCAAAAATTACGTATTTAATCTAATTTTAAGGCCACAGTTATTCAGCAAGAGGACAGTAACTGAATGCTGATAAGTTATAAAATTATAAGATATAATTACATATTCTTCTTTAATAAAATGACCATAAAAAATAATTATTGCTCCAGTTGGCAATAAAAGAAAACAAAGCCCTAACTGGTTTGGCTCAGTGGATAAAGCATCAGCCTGTGGACTCAAAGGTCCCACGTTTGATTCCGTTCAAGGGCATGTACCTTGGTTGTAGGCACATACCCAGTAGGGAATGTGCAGGAGGCAGCTGATCGATGTTTCTCTCTCATTGATGTTTCTGACTCTCTATTCCTCTCCTTTCCTCTCTGTAAGAAAAATCAATTAAAAAAAAAATTATATATATATATATAAAGTATATATATTAAGTATGTATATTTATATGTATATTTAATATATATATTAAAAAAAGAAAACATTCCACGAAAAGTAAATCCTACACATCCAAGAGACTACTTATTTTTACAATGGAGACCTTCACTCCTTCATTCAAAGTATCTTCTCTAAGTATTACAGTACCAGGCACTGTGCTAGGCAGTGAATATACAGTGTCAGGTAAGCTGGCAGCCAATAGAAAGTACGTACAAGGAAAAATCAATGCTATAGGAGCAGAAGGCAGGAATGACCAACACAATGTGGTAAAAGTAATAAAAGGGTAAAATCATCATACAGGAAACAAGCAGCCATTGAAAAGTTTGAAGCAGAGACTACTACGATCAGATTTGGTTTTTGGAAGGATATCAATGGGCATTGCAGAAACTGAGAGGAGAGGGTAGACTGTAAAACAAAAGAACACTAGAAAGAAAAAAAAATCTTTACTTTTAGAGAAAAGTAAACTTATTGAGGTTTAGGCATTAGAATCAATTAGACTTGTGAGATTACTTGCTGTAGACTATAAGGAAGAGAGGAGGAGTCAAGGATGACTAGGCAACCAGCTCCCCAGAGCACCAAACGTTTGAGAGGAACAAAATCAATGTTGTACATGGTTGATTTTGAAGTCATGGCATTCAAGTAAAGATGTCCAGTAGGAAATTAGATATATAGATCTGGAGTTCATATAAAAATTGGGAACAAGATAGAGGTTAAGAAGTCATGAATACATTTATGTTAAATAAGACCAGAATGTATGAAATGAAAACAGGGCCTAGGACAGAGCCCCAAGAAACAGGCAGAGGTCATTGTATCTTCAATTTTAAACTCACCATCATCTGTGAATGTAATAAAAGAATAATTCTTGCCAAAACCGGTTTGGCTCAGTGGATAGAGCGTCGGCCTGCGGACTGAAAGTCCTGGGTTTGATTCTGGCCAAGGGCATGTATCTTGGTTGCGGGCACATCCACAGTAGGGGGTGTGCAGGAGGCGGCTGATGGATGTCTCTCTCTCATCGATGTTTCTAACTATCCCTTTCCCTTCCTCTCTGTAAAAAATCAATAAAATATATTTTTTTAAAAAAGAATAATTCTTAATATAATTCTCAAAAGTCAAAAGTCAACTTTTAAAAAGATGCAAAAAGAGGTCGGGAAAAAAAATATTTATTGTCCACCAATTATGTGCAGTCATCTTTTCAGATATATTCAACTAGAGGCCCAGTGCACAAAATTCGTGCACAGGTAGGGTTCCTAGAGGCTGCCGGCCAGGGCCTCTCTTCTGCAGCAGCCAGCTGCTGGCTGGGCCCTTCCCTTGTTTCGCACCACCCCCTGGTGATCAGCACATGTCATAGCGAGCAATTGAACTTCCGGTCAGTCAAACTCCCAAGAAGACACTTTGCATATTAGGCTTTTACATATATGGAAGATTGCTGCCACAAAAGCCTTTTAAGATAGATGCCAATTCTTAAGAGAAGGAAACAAACAGCTTAAAAAACTTGTGCTAAGTCACAAAGCCATGACATCCACAGCCCAAAGCAACATGCAAACCTAGAATTTCAAAGTAATCCTCTCTGACTTTAATGCTTGAGAAAACCTGCCATTACACTTTTAAAATATACTTGGAATAATCAAACTTTTGATTCAGAAAAATTTATGACTAAAAGATCATCCAACTTCTTTATATTACAGGTTAAAAAAACTGAGGGTTTTAAGAGATTAAGGAACTTAACCAATATATAATATTTAAGTTCACTAAAGCTATAAACTAGTCAATAATTTTTAAGAAAATCAGAATTGAAAGCATTATCTATGTATTGAACACTAAAAGCATGGCATTCACTTAGAGCTGGTTTTCTAGTAGAGACAAAGAGCCCACTAAGTATTCAATCTCTTGGCCAACATCTCCTTATAATCAACAATTTTTTTGGTAAAAAGTTTCCAAATATTATCATACCAAACCATAATCAAAGAATTAGTATAGCTGCAATATTAACTTCTTTACAATTCTAATGTATAGTCATTAACAATTAAAATGGTCTTTCAAAAAATAAAAAAATTTAAAAAATAATGAAATGGTCTCTCACTAAAGAGCATTTTGTATCCATTAAGCATATTTTTTGATTTTTAAATAAAGGCAAGTCCATTTTTGTTCAATTAATTCTCTCTCTCTCTCTCTCTCTCTCTCTAAGTTCTCTCTCATACACACACAAATTTTTTAATTAATTTTTTATTAGTTGTACTTACTGCTATAATTCCATAAATCATAATCAAGGCAATAGCATTTTTTAAAAAGTACAAGGTTCTTAGTATATATATTTCACATGTAGTTGGTCTGTAACATGTAAGATTTCAGAAAGGAAAGAGTTACCAGAATTCTAAAAATATCTTTGATTTCTTATAAGACAAAGCTCTTTCACAACAGCCTGCTTAGAATATCTTAAAATCAATTTAGCACACCTAATGACATACCTAAGGAACCCTTGGTCTGTTGGCTATTTGGTGGTATGTTTTCCTTAGCCATGGAGATTAATATTTTACTGTTTTCAGAAAGCTTCTCTGATGCTTTTTCCTGAAAGAGATATAATATTTACAAAAGCAGAGGGGGGGGGGGGGGAAACCTACAAAATATACAATTAATCTCAGTACTTTTATTTAACAACTTCTCAAAATTACATGGTACATCATAGAAGAAATAAAAATGTCAAGTTTAGAGAATTAAACAAAAGCAGTTAATACTATAATAAATGTTCTAATATTTAGCTCATTCACTTATCCACAGTCACTGAGTTCCTGCCAGACACTGTCCCAGGTATTGGAAATACATGAGTGGAAAAAAACAAATAAGAATCTGTGCCTCCACCCTAACTGGTTTGGCTCAGTGGATAGAGTGTCAGCCTGTGGACTCAAGGGTCCTGGGTTCGATTCCAATCAAGGGCATATACCTTGGTTTCGGTCACATCCCCAGTGGGAGGTGTGCAGGAAGCAGCTGATTGAGGTTTCTCTCTCATCAATGTTTCTAACTCTCTATCCCTCTCTTCCTCTCTCTAAAAAATCAATAAAATATATATTAAAAAAAAAAAGAATCTGTGCCTCCCTGGAGCTTATAAACTATTGTGGAGACAAACAATAAACATAATACATAATTAAGCTATGTAAAATGTAGAGAGTGGTAGGGAGGAACTATGGGAAACAAGACAGCAGGGTATGGAGGCCCAAAAATGATGGGGGCCAGACCACAAGGCCTCACCAAACAGGTGATACTTGAACTAAGACTTAAGCAATATTATTTATGTACTATTTAATATCAAAAATTATAACAAAGCTGTATTTAAAGCTATGTAGTAACTCTTTCCAAACTCTATAAACTAGTCCTAAGTACTAGAGAATGGTTAAGAGCAATGACTTTGGAGCTGGACACATGAAGGTTCAGATCCATAATCCACCTCTTACGTGCATGGGCAAATTACTTAACCCCTTTAAACCTCACTTTCTTGATCTGTAAAACAAATACAAAAAATTCCATCTACTTCACAGAGATATTACGATTAAATGAGATACATCTAAAGTTTTCCTATCATTCCTTGTAAGAGGCAGGTATTATGGCAGAAAGACAACCTAGTGTGGTGGCTAAGAGAACAAACACAGGATTCATATTGCCAGGAATCAAAGCCTTGTTCTGCTATCACTTTAATCACATTACAGTACTTAATTTCTCAATGCCATAGCTTACTCATTTGGAAAATGATAATAACAGTACTTACCTCATAGACTCATTTGAAATATCAATGTAACCTCGTAAGACTTTACCTCATTCATATTTTATATACAATGTTAGCTATGTACATTCTGTTATAATCAGGATGTCCATATTTTTATTTCAACCAGGATACGTCTGTCCAAGATGAATGCTAAACCAGATGAGACACTGGGACCACAGGTAAACCAGGACTATCTTGGGCAAACCAACATACAGTTTGTGGTTACCCTCATTATGATGGACCATATGGCACAGATTAATCCACACCCTGTATCTTATTACATATAATGAGCCCATGAGAGGAGGTGCCACATCTAGCTTAGTGCTGTATTGGCAGAGCCTAGCACAGTACCCTAGCACAATCTCAGTAAGTATTGCTAAAATGGATGAATCATTTTCAACAAAAATTAGGAAAGTTTAAGAAAGCTTTTGCAGACATTGCTTTTAGAAACGTTTTAATAAATTTACATTCTGAAAATAAAGTATACATTATAACAAACTATTCTAATAAATTCACTTTTGTAGGCTTCAAAAAATTGTTAGGATAATGACTCATTAAAATATTAACTTTTGCCGAAACCGGTCTGGCTCAGTGGATAGAGCGTCGGCCTGCAGACTGAAAGGTCCCAGGTTCGATTCCGGTCAAGGGTATGTACCTTGGTGGCGGGCACATCCCCAGTGGGGGACGTGCAGGAGGCAGCTGATTGATGTCTCTCTCTCATCGTTGTTTCTAACTCTGTATCTCTCTCCCTTCCTCTCTGTAAGAAATCAATAAAATACATTTAAAAAATAATAAAATATTAACTTTTCCCACAGAGGACGAGAACTCGCTTTCATATCCATTATGTTTCTATTCTGAAAGTTCCTTATACTAGAGCTAGCTCCCTAATCATTTTATGAAGCACATAAAGTATTAATTAAAACTCTACAATGGAGAAACTGTGAGAGATAAAATATCACAAATAAAAAACTGCATTTGAAATCTTGTTGAGCCAGGTTCTCACAGCACAGCTAAACTACAGTACAGAACTGAGATTCTGACTCAGAGAAGAGGATGTTTGCACTTACACAGGACTGATCTTCAGAAACAATTTTAATGAAACATATTTGAAGGAAACGATGATTAACTTTACCTTCATTTCCAAGTAAGGCAGATCATTTTCCAATTCTGCTTTTTCTTGGGCCAATTTGGCTTTGCGCTCTTCAATAAATTTATCCAAATTATCAGCCATCTTTCAAAATCTGTAAAAGAAGAAGAAGAAAGAACAAAAACATTGCAATGAGCATAGCTATAACTCTACCAGAGTACTTTTAGGCTAATAACATGCAGGCTTAGTCTAAATTTATTTTCCAATCTCATTTATCAAATTGAGAACTTCAAACAAGCTTGACTAAAAGATGCCTGCCTGCTTTCTCTTGGAACTCCCTCAAACACCTACAACATACTTTAAAATATCTAAAAAGAGCCTGGTTGGTGTGGCTCAGTGGTTGAGTGTCAATCTATGAACCAGGTCACTGGTTCAATTCCCAGTCAGGGTACATGCCCGGGTTATGCAGGTGGCATCCCAGCCTTGATGTTTCTATCTCTCTCTCTCCCTTCCTCTATGCGATCAATAATATCTGTAATAATAAAAGTATAATATCCAAATCGACCAAATGGCCAAACAGCTGAACGACTGTCCGGACGGCCACGCTATGACACCCACTGGCGCCAGGCCAGCCAAGGCAGGTGTGATGTGATTGGTTGCCTGCAGAGGGGGGCCCAGGCCACCGACCAGGAGGGGAATCAATCAGGGGGTTTCACAATCACCCCAAAGAGGGAGGCCCAGGTCACTGACCTGCAGGCTATCAGGTGGTGAGGCCTCCCTCTGTGGGGGTGATCCATCACGGAACCCTAGCCGGGTGGGCAGGGCCTCCCTCTTTGGGGCAATTGATCATGGGGCTCTCAGACTGCAAGATTTCCTATTCTGCCAGGCTGAGGGACAATACCCTCGCTCCCCCAAACCCCCCCCCCCACACACACACACACAGTGCACGAATTTCATGCAGTGGGCCTCTAGTATGTATATTAAAATATCTGAAAAAGAAATAAAAAAGAAGACAAACAGCCACTACCATCCCCACTACACACCCATAGTCTGTGGTTTGTTTTTAAGTTTTCTTGTCATGTGGTGGTTGTTTTTTTAAGACTATTTTTTAGAGCAGTTATGAATTCACAGAAAAATTGAGAAGATACAGATTTACCACATTTCCTACACCACTCATGCATAGCCTAATCTGTTTTCAACATCCCCCACCAGAGAGGTACATTCATTACAATCAATGAACCCACATTGGCACATCCAGGTTACATTAAAGCTCATTTGTGGTGTTGTATATTCTATGGATTTGAGACCTAATGACATGTATCCACCATTGTAGAATCATACAGAGCATTTTTACTGCCCTAAAAGTCCTCTGTACTCCAGCTATTCATCCCTCCCTCCAATCTAATCCCTGCCAACCACTAATGTTTTTACAGTCTCCATAGTTTTGTCTTTTCCAGAATGTCATATAGTTGTTATCATACAGTATTGGCTTCACTGACTAGCATGCCAATATTGCTAAGGCTTCTAATTGTCTTGTCATGGCTTGAACACTCATTTCTTTTTAGTGCTGAATAATATTCCATTGTCTGAATCTACCTATTTTTTTTACCTAAAAAAGGACATCTTGGTTGCTTCCAGGTTTGGGAAATTATAAATAGAGCTGCTATAAACATCTGTGCGATATCCAAAAGTTTTTTAATTTTTGAAATACAATTTATTCATATGTCATCAACTTTTAATCAACAGTTTTTATGACATATTTAAGAAATTTTTTATTAGCCCAAGGTCACATTTTCTTCTATGTTTTCTTCTAGAAGCTGTATAGTTTTCTCTAACTAAATCTATTTTCTGTTCTGAGTTAATTTTTGCAAAAAGTGTAATAGTGTAAGATTCAATTTTTGGTTGGTGTGCAGTTTTTTGTGTGTGTGTTGATTTTTTGTTGTTTTTGCATGGATATAAAACTCTTCCAGTCCTATTTTTTTAAAAGACTATCCTTCCCTCATTGAACCTAGTGCTTTTTTAAATATACATTTTTCAAAAATCTATGAAACTTAGCTACTAACTGGATCGGTGGCAGGAAAGGAGCCACTGACAATCAAAATGTTAAGTCCTAGAAACTAAATATGGATGGAATCCTAGACAGAAATTAAGTCAGAAGAAGCTGGCTGGTTTGCAAAGGTTTAGATTAGATATGCTAAGCTGGAACTAGTAAGACCAGCTAATGAAAATTTCCAGCCATTGGTTAGAAATTCAAGACCCAAATTCAAGGAGATGGACCACATTGGATGCTTATTTAAGAGTTAACTATTTTAGCCCTAGCCAGCGTTTCTCAGTGGTTAGTGTGTCAACTCAAAGTCTCGGGTTCAATTCCCATCAAGGTCACGTACCTGGGTCACAGGTTCAATCCCCAGTCTTGGTCGGGGCATGTACGGGAGACAACCAATCAATGAGTCTCTCTCACAGCAATGTGTGTTTGTGTGTATGTGTGTGTGTTTGTCTCTTTCTCCCTCCCTCTTTTCCACTCTAAAAATCAATGGAAAAAAATATCCTACAGTGAGGATTAAAAAAGTAATGAAAACCAATTTGAAGCCAATAAGAGCACCTTGGAGAAAAAGTTAACTATTTTAAAGATAGCTAAAGCTGTAGTAAATGAGCACAGACATAAGGGGGAAAAACAATGGCCAGAACTACATTCTAGGCAATGTTTCCTTGGGGAAGTGACAAAAGAATTGAACTAGAAAAAATACAAAGGCCAAAACCAGTTTGGCCCAGTAGATAGAGTGTCAGGCTGCGGACTGAAAGGTCCCAGGTTCGATTCCAGTCAAGGGCACGTATCTTGGCTGCGGGCACATCCCCAGTAGGAGATGTGCAGGAGGCAGCTGATCAATGTTTCTAACTCTCTATCCTTCTCCCTTCCTCTCTGTAAAAAATCAATAAAATATATTTTTAAAAAAATACAAAGAAGGAGTATTAAAAGAAGGATATAAAGAAAAGCAAGTCAACATAATTTGGCAAGAAAAATAAGAGAAAGAACCAGTAAGCAATACCAAAAGTAATAGAGTTTTTAAAAAGAACCCACTGAATTTAATGTTTGAGGGATAATATGTAAAAATGCAGACAAGCAAACTTTACCCTAAACAAACATGTTG
Organism: Lasiurus cinereus; assembly: GCA_011751065.1. Taxonomy (NCBI): domain Eukaryota; kingdom Metazoa; phylum Chordata; class Mammalia; order Chiroptera; family Vespertilionidae; genus Lasiurus; species Lasiurus cinereus. The sequence continues at coordinate 9,323,582 of JAAGEH010000040.1, read as the reverse complement.
AAACTTATACTGTATAAGTAGTATATAATATGAACTTCATTCTATTATTTACTTCCAAAAAGAACAGTTTTTAAAAATGGCTATAGCAAATATATCTCAAGCCAACACGTTAACATATTTAGCTGTTTTTAATTTGCTATTTGTCACAAAAGATTTTTCCTAGTGAAAATTCGAAACAGCTCAACAGTAAATAGCACTTTTCATGCTAAAAAAAAAAGTCACTTAAAATCCCCAAATTTTCCTAAATATTGTATGTTGGTAGAAAAAATGTCTGGATTATATGTATATATACACATATACTTTGCTATAGGATTTTTTACATAATTTAAGCAGAAATGCAATTAATCTAAAAAAAGTTAACAAGCCTCTTTCAACTCTGAAATAAGGCCTCCACAAAATTCTGTTAACAATTATTAATATAGCATGTATATTGATGTAACCAGACTTGAAAGTTCTCTCTTGAATTTATACATACTTAAATTTCCCTTTAATTTTAACATAAATTATAAATGCTAGAATTTATTTTATACAACAGTAACCATAGTAATAACTTTTTAAAACAGTGGTAGTGAGTATAATATATGCAATAGTTAAAATGAAATTTATTAGATATAAGTTTATGTTTAACCATTTCTAATTTTGTTCTACTCTCTACTCTGATTCAAGTATATCTCTACTATTAAAGTGAAAAGTCAAAGATAATACTAGTAAACTTTCTCCTAGCAATGCCCTCCAGACAAAGAACACAGGACACTACTGTAGTTAAACTATTTGTGTTTATTACTCATTGCATGGACAGATGCATCCTTATTTTAGTAAGAGGGCGTTAGAAAAGACTTGGGATAGTGTTAAGTGATTTGGAGGAGAGTTTAAGGAAGTAGAGCTTTGCTCTGGATTTAATGCTGTCAGGAAGTGGGGTAACTATGATTGGACAGAGTGAGGCCAAAGCGTTAACTGGTAAAGGCAGCAGTCACTCATATTAGGTGGGAGAAGAGATGTCTGGCATTTTTTGGCTTGGACAACATTCATGTTTTGTCTGTGTTTGGATGTGATTATGGAGTAGTGGTGTTTTTGTCTTGATCCATCACAGACACAAAGCAGCCCCAGTCTGATGTTGATGTTCTGTACAACTGTTTCAACAGAAGAAAACCAAGCCTAAGCAGTATTGTCAGGTCAGTTCCTAGCAACACTAAAGCCTTGGTGATAGCAGAGCCAGCTTCTAGCAGTCATGACTTTCTCTTTCTTATTCCCAAAAGCATGTGACAACTTACATAAAACAATTTCAACTACAAAATTATTCAAGAATTAATAATTCAGAGAGACTGAGTCAATGTATACAGCCTAAGTATAAAAAAAGAATAAGAGTTTTAAAATTACAAGAAACCTACACAGTATGTAGGTGATAAACAGTTTTCAGAAAAACAGTTTAGCTGAAAGACCTGGATTTGAAACCCAATTCAATCACTAATTGACTGTATGTGACTGACCTCATATACATTCCTTAACCTCTCTATCATTCAGTTTCCCCCCTGTAAAATAGAAATATATATTGCAGAGTTGTTCTGAAGAAAAAACAAAATGATGCATATAAAACATATGGCACACCTGACACTTAGAAATCAGTAAGTCACAGCTGTTTTAGAAATCAGTAAGTCACAGCTGTTTTATTAATTCTTGTTATAGTTTAATAGTCTTTGTATAAATCAGTGTGTTAGCTGCTGTTAATAAGTCATTAATGATGACCAAGGACAGACACATTAATTAAATAGCCTTTGGGTAAAGCAAAATTGCCAAAGCACTTGCTCAAACAACTTTGTCTCCCACTCAGGAAAGCAGTCAGAATGATGTTAAGGCAGTCAGAATGATGCCTTTATTTTAAAAGTCTCAAAGTACATTGATATTTAGATCACCAATAACTGATACTTGTTATCATAACCCAAATCAATATCTATAAATGTTAAATTTGGACACTTTATTATGCTTATCATATAGGTAGAAATACAGACAAATCAGAACATATTCTATCTGCTAAATTTAGGCAAACAGAGAGGATCCAGAAATAACTGAGCATGCCCAATTCCTCCTTCCAGTTTCATCAATCACGAATAAAGGGGAAAATGTTCCTCCCATCTCTGTCCCTCGTTAAGTACAAATTTCTTTCCCTCGAAGGCAGTATGAGGAACAGAAAATAATGCCCCTCCCAAAGGAGGCCTTTAAGGTTCTAGATGCTAGGTGATGAAGTACAAGATGTGAGTGATCCTTGGCCTCCAATTTGGACAAGATAAAATGCCACCTGTCACAGTGGCTCACAGTCTAGCCAGATGAGAGTTTAGGGGTTCAATGTGAGGTACCCATAAGAGATCCAGTGGATGTTATCAAGGAAAGGATTTGGATATGTCTGGAATTCAGAACAGAGTCCAGGCTAGATGATGTACACTTTTTAAAATAACCATTAAAACTATAGGAGAAGAGTGCACCTGGAAAAAGAGAGCCTAGTGTGCGAGAACAGGATTGAGGACAGAATAGCAGGGAGTGAGAACATATGGGTGTGGGATGCAGGGAGGAGTCTATGAAAGCCTCAGAAGAAAGAGGGGGGAGGGATAAGGTGATTTAAGACAGTGTTTCTCCCCCACCTTTAGCCCCAATCCAGAGATTTTTTTTCACCAAATGAAAGGCGAATCTCTTTCTCCTGGCAGATGCACAACTTACTTTCATGGGCACACACAAATTTTGACAAATCCCCCTAAATGTTACTAAGAAGTAAACACCATGTTGCGGGGACAAAGGGAGGTCAGGATACAAAGAGAGTGAATACAGGCATACCTGGTTGTACTGTGCTTCACTTTATTGCACTTCACTGATGTTGCGTTTTTACAAATTGAAGGCAAGACCTTCCACCTGCAAAAAAGATTAGGACTAGCTTTATTGTGGTGGTCTGGAACTGCCCACAGTATCTCTAAGGTATGCCTCATAAAAGCAATATTAGGTTTGTTAGCTGCTGTTAATAATAAGTCATTAATGATGACCAAGGACAGATACATAAATTAGATGGGCTTTGGGTAATGCAAAATTGCCAAAACACTTGCTCAAACACTTCTGTCTCACACTCAGGAAAGCAGTCAGACTAATATTAAAAAGGTAAGCCAAAATGTACCCAAAGTCTGTAAAAGTTAAATCACGTTTGTCTGAAAACTTCACTTGAGAAAAACTGTACTGAAAGTTTGTTTCGCTTCACCCAAACAGCACCCGCTCCCTTCCAGGTCACCGGAGACCCAAGATTTCACCCCTGGGAAGCATTTTGGCAGATATTTAACCCACCAGAAAGTCAGTGTCCTTCCAAGCAGAATGGTATGCAAGGGAAATTATCAGCGTCTTACTGGTTTCCATAGGATTCCCTTTAAGCTTGTCAACATGACAAGCCACCCTTTCATTTAAAATAGGACCTCTCTGAGGAGAATTGTCTCTGTACAAACTCGTGGTGGTTGCTATTTGGCTCTTGCACTCCGCAGTGTTGGTAAACTAGGTAAACTAGGTATTGTACTTTAGAATTTAGTCTTCTCGGAAGTCCAAGCTAAACTTCTTAGCCCTATAATTTTGAGAACCAGCCTCTCTCGAAAGATGAGTCCCATGGCTATCACTGAAAAGTATATTCAAATCCCAGAAAACAATCCTAAAATCAAGGCACCTGGAAGAGGTTCAAACTCGAGGAGCCAGGTGGCTCCAGGACCAGAGCAGCACCGACCTCACAGGGCGGAGATTGCATTTTACTTGCAAAGCAATGCTCTGGGAACAGCGCCCGGGTGTGAGTCCTCGGCTCCCGTTAACATGTAACCAGGCCCGGGGAGGGGGAGGTGCTCAGGCAGGCTCAGCGGAACGCCGGACCCGGGGGGCACGGGGGCGCCCGGGAGCGAAGGCACCGCCCGGCTCCGGGCGCTGTGGGTGGCGGCCGCCTAAGGAGCATCAACGCGTTGTCAGGCAACCAGGTCTCCAAGGCACCGCCGGCGCCAGTAGCGGCCCCGCGAGTCCAGACCGCGAAACCAGGGCCCCGCCCCTGCTCCCCACCCGCAGGGACCCCCATTCACCGGGAACCCCTAACCCGGGGGCCAGGCACTAACCCCGGTCCTGCTGCGGGACCCCGCACCCATAACTCGCCTGGTGGCCGCGAGACTTACCTCCCCCACACCCACCCCCGGAGGGAACCCGACCCACCAACCCCCGTCACCCCGACACCGCCGCCGGCCTGGCATCCGCGAGGTCTCGGTCCCCGGGAGCTCCCGTCCTGGGACACCCCCTCCCGCCAGCCCCCGCAGGCCCGTTCCCGCCCGAGGCCGGCTTCCTCTGGAGAGTGGGGTCGCGTCCGAGGAGACGCACCGCGCTCCGGCGAGCACCGCGGCGACAGGAGGAAGTGGCGGCGACCGCTGTCGCGGGCTCCGCCTCTCAGACCGAGCCCTCCGCCCGCCTCTGGCCAACCGCCGAGCGCGGCCCCGCCCCCACGGGAGAGAGGCACGCGGCTGCGGGCGCCCCCACCGGCCCGGAGGCCGCACAGCTGCCCGGCGGCTCGCGAGGCTCGCCCACACCTGGGCTGGGTCCGCCGCCGCCGCCGCCGCCGGGGGGGCTGTTAAACCGTGGGAGCCGCTTCCCAGGCTAAATCGATTCCAGCCCCTCCACACCCTCCCAGTCCCAGCTGGCCTGGGAACAGAGGCAGCAAAGCCCGGTAAGAGGAAAGGAGCGGGGTGGCAGTGAGAGAAAAACGGTTCGCGTGCCTCTCCGGGCACTTATTACTCCTCTCGCTGGAGTCTGGTCGACGTTTTGTCCTGGGCTTTTTCTACCAATTTCAACAAACCCAGTTCACCCCCATACTGAGCGGCCATGTGCTGCCACTAGAAAAGATTCTCATTCTCTCTCCCTCCCTCCCCCTCCCCCCTTCTCTCTCTCTCTTCCACGAAAAGTAGAAATAAGAGTCCTTTGTAACAGGGATTTAAAGGCAAATTTTCTTTAACTCGAAGTTTATCAGAGCTGCAGGCGGGGTGCGAATGCGACCATTGCAATGTTTTTGCGTTAACTATATGCCACGCACCATTAGGAGCGGGGGGTCCTGCGCTCTGAAACTCGGAAGCAACAGGCCCAGAAGCTCCTGCAGACACTGTGGAAGGGACGGTGGCTGGGGGGGGGGGGGGGGGGGAAGAACTTGGGGGAGGACCCAAATGACTCTTATTACGACCACCGGGGGAGGGGGGGGGGGGGGGGGGGGAGGAAGATCTTGGTGGAGACTCCGAGTGTCTTCGTAAAGGCTCACAGGAGCTCCGGGGGGAGGCAGGGGCGTGCGCTGCAGCCAATGTAACCGTATAGACAAAAGGTCGAGGGTGACGGAAGGAAGATGAGGCTGGAGAGGTGAGTGAGCTATTACATTATTCTCCCCCCACCCCTTCCCCAGCAAAAATATTTCTTGGACATCTCAATGTTAGGGATAAAAGAAGGAACACAAACCTAGTGGCCCGTGATTTAGGACTCAATCTATTGTGGAGTGGGGGAGTGAAGGGGGAGGTGAATACGTAAAAAAAAGTACAAGCAAAAATACTGAAACACTGTATTAACTATTGGACGAAAATGGGCTGCTGTGGAGATTAATTCAGTCTCGGGGGCAGGCAGTTTCACGGAGCAAAGCTGAATATTAAGCCGTAAACGACTATAAGGACCGGACACCGGGCATTCTCACCGCACTAATAAGTCATGTCCCTGTGAACCCGCCCAGAGTGCCCGTGACCTCGAGGGAAGCGGGGAGTCGCGCGGGGCCACGCCCCCGCGAGCGCGTCCAGGGCGTGACGCCGGGCAGCGGCGCGTCGGCCGGGAAGTCGGGAAGAAATGCCGGGTGAACCTGTCCGCGGCAGCCAAGGCTACTCACATGCCCGTCTTCCCGCAGGCATCCTTAATGTTTAGTCTTTCAGCAAACCTATTTCATGGAGGGCGCCTATCCCCCACCTACACACGTAAAAACCACAGTGTTTCCCCGCAACACCAGCTGAAGGACCTGCCGGGTCCGGAAGGCGGAGGCTGGGCCTGCGCAGTGCGAACAGGGAGGCCAGTCCCGAGTTGGGCGTAACGTCGAGCCTGCCCTTCTTCCGGCGCGGAAGGCTGTACCATTCTCAGACCTAATCTCTGTTTGTCCCGACTCACACGCACCCTTTCCCATGGCAACACGCGCTTCCCTCGGCCACGAGAAGGGGCCTGCGCCTCTGAGGCGCTCTGTAAGTGCGGTCTAGATCGTCGCGTGCCCCGCAGGCCCCCGCCGGCCCCGAATGGTCTGCCCCAACCTCACCTCCGGTTCCAGGTGTCATGGCTGCCCCGAGAGGCTAGGTCGAGCTTGCACCGGTTGTGCGGGGTCCGGAGCCCACGCCTGGGGAGCCCAGCGCGGTAAAGCTGAGCCTTGATTGCGGAGGCGACAGCTTCTCGCGGTCCTGGAGATGGCGGCGTCCGGGAGCTGTATGGCCCAGAAAACCTGGGAATTGGCCAACAACATGCAGGAAGCCCAGAGCATCGATGAAATCTACAAATACGACAAGAAACAGCAGCAAGAAATCCTGGCGGCGAAGCCCTGGACTAAGGAGTGAGGAGGTCCCTGGCGAGACGCAGGGGAGGGCGGGAGGGGTGGCGGGAGTCCGGGACCCCGCGGGAGGGGGAGCTGAAGGGTTGGGGAGCTTGCTTTTTCACGAGCAAGGGAGGAGGACGAATGTGCACCTGAAAAACGCTGGCCTTTTATACCCGCAAGCAGAGCCTAAGCCCCTCCCCTGGGGCTTTCTCCGTCTCCCCTTCCCTGTTTCTGTAGCGTGTTTGCCTCTGCAGGGCGAAAAGGAAAACAAACGGTTTGGGGTGTCACTTCTCAACATCCCGTTGTAATAATACATGCCACACACTCTACCTTGAACCCTATGTAGATATACACCTTGTGGGGACCTTAATGGAGCCTACAGCCCTCTTCAGGAATTGAGCCAGCCCCAGGGGCTCTGTGAGCCATTTGTTAGAGTTCTGTAATTGCTGTTTGTTATTCCAGAAACACATGAGACTCTACCCAGCCTACTGTTACTGGATCAGTTCAAATACACTAGAAATTATATCTATAGAGCTAAAGGCTTTTTGCCCCTTAGCACAACCCCTGTGCCCCTGGGAATGGTGACAAGTTGAGGATTCTTTATCTGAGAGCAGAATTTGTTAGGAAGGGAGTAAAAAGCGCAGTCTGTCCAATGGAGAAATAAAAAGGAGAGCCGTGGTCAACAACAAAAACCATACTTCATCTGACTCGCAGTTTTTTACAAGGCAGGCTATAACTGTCAGTATTCAAATCCAGCAACGTTTATTGAGTACTTATTTTTTTAATATATTTTATTGACTTTTCACAGAGAGGAAGGAAGGGAGAGGGATAAAGAGTTAGAAACATCGATGAGAGAGAGACATTGATCAGCTGCCTCCTGCACGCCGCCCATTGGGGATGTGCCCGCAGCCAAAGTACATGGCCTTAACCGGAATCGAACCTGAGACCTTTCAGTCCGCAAGCTGTCGCTCTTTCCACTGAGCCAAACCAGTTCCAGCTATTGAGTACTTAATATGGGCTGAGCACTAAGTAAAAATCTCCATTGTCATTTAATCCTCATGACAACCCAGGCAAATACAGTAAGTAACTTATTTCAGGGTGACAGAGGCAAAAGCTCCAAAGTGAACAATAGTTAGACTTAAAATCAAATCTCACCACTGTCACTAATTATTTGACTGATGCTAGGAAATTTACTTAACCGTCTTCATTTTTTTTATCTTTAAAATAGAAATAAGACCTATTGGGGTGTCATGAAGATTGGATGAAGTAATATGTAAATAAAGGGTCTAGAGTGTAGGTAATAGGAGCACACTAACTTGTGTTTTCTTGTTCCCGTAAATGGAGGAGCCCAGATTATAATTCATGTCTTGACTCCCCAGACCAGGTCTCCCTGTCTTCCATTTGTGATTGAAATCTGTGGGCAGACATCTTTACAAAGGCTTCTCAGAGACATGAGTGGTCATTGACTGACCACTCTATACAGACTGGTTAGTTTGCCTGGTTGCCTGTCTGCTTCGTATGCATTTTAGGTTGATTCAGCCTATTAAATATTTGAAAACTATCATCTTGCCTCACTGTCTGATTGAGGCTCTAATTGTATTCATCTTAGCTGCTTTGGTGAGATGGCAAATGTAATTTTATTCAAGAGTAGTTTAGTCCTATCCATAGATGACAAAGTCTGAAATAGTAATTATTGTAGAACTCAAGATATTAGGGCTACATTTTTTATGTTGAGGCTGATAGCACAGGGGAAGTTTAGTATGTGTCAGGCACTAAGGCATTAAACTACACTATAGATTATTTCATTTAGTTTATTTCCTCCTAACAACTCTATGAAATATCGCTATTTACAGATGAGGAAACTGAGGCACAGTTATTAAGTGGTTTCAAGGCCAGTTAGAACTTGGCAGTGCAAGGATTCAAACCCAGGTAGACAGATGTCAAAGCCCACATTCTTACCACGAGGCCAGAAGGTAGGCCTGAGAATAGTTAGGCACAATCAGAATCACAGAGATGTGTTGATTCGAAATTAATGGGGAAAAGGTCTTTTGAACTGGTCATGTAGTTACTACCTCTTTTCTGTTTGAGTGATGTATTCAAAAAAACTATTTCATGCTCTTCCCTTGCCCCAAGGGGAAATATTTGGGCCGGACTGTGACATGTTTATCATTTCCATCCCCCTGAAGAAAAACTCTGTCCTTTTCTACTTCTTTTTTGTTTCCCACATTTTACACTTTTTCCCTCTTTCATCACTGTAAATTTCTTCAATACTTACTCATTCTCTTCCAACAAACTCTTTTGAAATTGTATTTTATCTAAGAAAGTTAATTACACCGTGCATTTGTTTTGCAGTCACCACTACTTTAAGTACTGCAAAATCTCAGCATTGGCTCTTCTGAAAATGGTGATGCACGCCAGATCAGGAGGCAACTTGGAAGTGATGGGCTTGATGCTGGGAAAGGTGGATGGTGAAACGATGATCATTATGGACAGTTTTGCTTTGCCTGTAGAGGGCACTGAAACCCGAGTAAATGCTCAGGCTGCTGCGTACGAGTACATGGCCGCATATATCGAAAATGCCAAACAGGTAAAAATGTTGTTCCTTCAAGTGCAATTACTGCAGATTAAAGAGTCTCATGGTGACTTTCAACTTTCTAAACTTAAGGCTCTTTAAAGTTTATATTTTAAGTTATTTTCAACAATTTCTATATAAAATGTATATGAGATTAGCATTAATTTTTAAAAAATAAATCCTCACACTCGAGAGAGTATATCTTAAAAGTTCTTATCACAAGAAAAAAATTGTAACTATGTAAGGTGATGGCTGTTAATTAACACTTATGTGATCATTTTGTAGTATATACCTATTGAATCATTACGATGTACACCTGAACTAATATAGTGTTATATGTCAATAATCTCAATTCAAAACTTGTTTTTAATTCTCACACTCATCAGATGTGTGTTAAAAGCAAAGCCTTAGTAATAACCTAAATGTTACTGAGTAGAGAACTGATTAAATAATTTATGGTATAGTCATACAATGAACTACTAACCAGCCTTTAAAAAAAATAAAGACAAAAAGTAGTTATATATTTACTGATATGAACCAAAACCCCAGAATATTTTAAGTGCAAAAGCAAAGTTTAGAACACTGTATGTGGTATATCCTATTGTGTGTGTTTCTATTAATCTACATATATGCAAAGAATATCTCAGGAAGATAGGTATGTAAGCAGCTGGGTATAGTGGCAACATCTGGGTATAGTGGCAACATCTGGATAGTTGAGGGGCAGGAGGTAGGAAGAAGACTGAATAACCTTTGTATTTTGTTAATTTTTTGCTTTGGTATGTATTATCTGTTCAAAACATCTTTTTTTTTTACTTGAAAGCAGCATATTCTATGAACTAATCTGCACGTTATTATTTTTCTATAATGCTATGTAAACAGACAAATAAGTTTCTCTAAGATTAAACAGGAATTTCAATCTCCTTTACCCTCTTCATTTGTTAGGTTGGGCGCCTTGAAAATGCAATTGGCTGGTATCATAGCCACCCTGGCTATGGCTGCTGGCTTTCTGGAATTGATGTTAGTACTCAGATGCTCAATCAGCAGTTCCAGGAGCCATTCGTAGCAGTGGTGGTAAGTATTTTTACAACCCATTTTAATTAAGTTCCTCACAACGATTACTAAAACAAGTATATCGAGAAATAAAACGGGTGTAGTAAGAGCAAGGTTCTGGTGTCAATCTGCCTAGGTTTGAATCTGAATTCTACCTGTAAGAAACTGGGACCTTGAATAAGTTAACTTTATCTCTCTATGTCCCTTCCCCCACTCAGTAAGATGAGGGTGATCTCAGCACCTGTGTCTCAGTCGGTGTTGATTGAATTGAGTACATTAGGAATTGCTACAGTAGCTTGTGCTATGTTTAGCATTCTAGATGCAATACAGGCTACTATGAGGAAGGCAAAATTATTCATCTAAAAGAAAAAAATATTTTGAAAAAGAGAAGCAAATCTTAAAATAATATTCTTAAATAATATACTAATTATATCTAATTTCTTAACTCTGAGACATTTCTATACTTACCACTTCATTGAACTTTTATGTTCAATGGATTTTTAGTTTGCTATTTTTCCTGTTATCTGATTATTTTAATTAGTATGTGTTTGTATAGTGCTATACGTAGATATATATTTCTATGTTTATTGTGTTTAAACAAATGGAAGTATCTAATGATTTTATAATTGGCAGATATTAATTATATCCTTTTTATAGATTGATCCAACAAGAACAATATCTGCAGGGAAAGTGAATCTTGGAGCCTTTAGGACATACCCAAAGGTAATTTTTAAAATTATAAGTTGGTAATAACTTTTTAAATTCTGAATATTTGACTTATTTTTAAAGATATGTTATAGTATCTAGTTTTGTCCTAAAACAATTTAATATTTATAAAATAGCAGTCAACTTGTCCTTAGCACTAATTGTCCTTAACAGAAGATAATACATTTGTGCTTTATATAGTTGATTTTATTAGAAAGACAGTCTTCATTTGTTAATAAGTGTTTTTTATGCCATGGTATCCTGACAGGCACTAGAGAAACAAGTGAAGTATATTCATTTCCTTCCCTGCAATCTAAAATATATATTAGCACAAGTATACATCACTAAAGGACAAAAATATATAAATAAGCCAATCCAAATAGGATTGATACACATTTTTATTACTAGAATGTTTGTGTTCAATATTTGGCTCCCCAAAATTAATGTTTCTGTAAATAGAAAGCTGCATATAAAACATGTTTTTCCTCTGGTTTGCTTTTTTTTTCTTTGCTTTTTTTATCTTTTATTTTCTTCATTTTTGTTTAGGGATACAAACCTCCTGATGAAGGCCCTTCTGAGTACCAGACTATCCCACTGAATAAAATTGAAGACTTTGGTGTACACTGCAAACAGTAAGTAATTTAAAAATGCATCTGATGCCAGAGACCTTATAAGAAACCTTAGAGATCATACAGTCCAAGCCCCTTACAGATGACAATAAAGGTTCAGACAAAATGCCTTTCTTAATATCTTTTAAAATAATAGTAAGAATGTACAAATTTCAGAGAATATTTGAATTTTTTATTAATAATTGTTTTAGTCACATTGTTTGTCTCATACAGCCATAAACATTTTGTCAGGGTATAAGATACTTGGTCTGTTAATGAATTTAACAGTTAAAAGAAGTTATATCCAGGACCACGCTGACACTAGCCTGTCTGCAACCTCAAAGTACTCAGTTCCATCTAGCAAAAATTCTTCCTACATTTCACTCCAAAAGTTAAAGAAGCCATACTAAAAACCACTGAATTGTACGCTTCTTTAAAATAGTGAATCTTACGGTATGTGAGGTAAATCCCAATTTCAAAGTGTTAAAGAAACCGAGGAGGACAGTTTTCTCCACCTTCTAAATGTATCTTGCCACCTCTCTTGTTGTTATCTTGCCCCAAGCTGTCCGGAGCCTGTACCAAAGCACTGGCCTTCTCACTAGTCTTCATCCTTCTGCCCTTCATCCCTTAAATTTCTTTTATCTGCCCAACTAATTCTGTTAAAATCCAAGTCAAATCATGTTCCTCCTCAGAATGCCTTCCCATCTCACCAAGAATACAATCCATATTCCTCACCATGGCACTCACAACCCTGTGTGGTCTGGCACCTGCAACCTCTCTGAGCTCATCTCTCGCTGAACCTGTCCAGGAAGAGTGGCCTCTTTATGGTGTGTCAGACATGCCAGGCAAGCTCCTGCCTTAGGGCCTTGGCACTTGCTGTTTCTCTGCCTGGAACATTCTTCCTTTTTTTCCATGAGGCTCACTTCAGTCATTGCGTATCTGATTAAGAGTCACCTTAACAGAATGTTCATTGGTCACCCTATCTAAAATAGCACCTTCCTGTCTCTGTGTTCCCTTTCCTCTTTATTTTCTTAGCACTTGACACCATCTGATATGTTTTGCTTCCTTGTTATCGACCTCATTAGAATGTGAACTTCATGAAAGTATATGTTTTTTCAGACATTTAAGCAAATTTTCTTTGCTATTCTTGATTATAAAGGTTTAGAAGCAATAGTCATTCTTTTAGATGCTTTAAGGATCTGCTTTATAGTTTACTTTCCAAACAGCAGTAGGTCCTACTTAGGGGATTCGAATGGGAAGAATGGGGAATCCACAAGCCATTTTCAGTGTTTTTAAAAGCCTAAAAAAAATTATACTTGAGCCAAAACTGGTTTGGCTCAGTGGATGGAGCATCAGCCTGGGGACTGAAGGGTCCCAGGTTCAATTCCGGTCGAGGGCATGTACCTTGGTTGCAGGCACATCTCCAGTGTGGGGCGTGCAGGAAGCAACTGATGGATGTCTCTCTCTCATTGATGTTTCTGACTTTCTATCTCTCTCCCTTCCTCTCTATAAAAAATCAATAAAATATATTTAAAAAAGAAATTATACTTGACCCTCGACAGGCAGTTCATTAAGCTTATGTGCTGTTGTCTGGAACTAAGAAATTCAATATCATGGATAAGTATATGTCACTCTGAAATTCTGATTTATTTTTGATAACTTCTTGGGAATTTCTGAGCTCTACAGAAGGAAAAAATATAACACAAGAAAGTTTATTGAGCAGAAGATTTTTGAAACCATACCTCTGAAGAGTAAAGAAACCACGGTTACCTGATGTTCTGTTGGACTAAAAACTATAACATGACTGTTTGAATATAAAATGTAATTCACTTAAATTTGGTTATAACTTTTATATGATACTAGAGGCCCAGTGGGTTCCCTCAGCCTGGCCTGTGCCCTCTCACAGTCTGGGATTCTTCAGGGAATGTCGGAGAGCTGGTTTCAGCCCCTTGGCCTGGCCTGTGCCCTCTCCAATTCTGGGGTCCCTCGGGGGATGTCGGAGAGCTGGTTTCGGCCCAAACCCCATAGGCCAGGCTGAGTGACCCCACTAGTGCATCCTCCCATATAGGATCTTTGGTTAATCTCTTCCTACCCTCCCCCCTACCCCTTTCCTCTGAGATTCATCAGTCTGTTCCATGTTTCCATGCCTGTGGTTTCTGCTCCTGCATTGAATGTCTGCCTCCTGGTGGTCAGTGTGTGTTATAGCTACTATACAGTCTGCTGGTTGATTAGTCATTTAGGCTTATATATATATAGATGGTTGAAATTTTTACTTACTAAATTTGTGCTTTTGTTTCATAGATATTATGCCTTAGAAGTATCATATTTCAAGTCCTCCTTGGATCGCAAATTGCTTGAGCTTTTATGGAATAAATACTGGGTGAATACGCTGAGTTCCTCTAGCTTGCTTACTGTAAGTACTATAATTTCAAGGGATGGTTTGAATTTTATCTAGGCTACATAAGATGCTTAATATCTGAAACTCTTTTTCATGGAGTAGCTACACCTGACTTGGCCAAGACAGCAGGGTTGGGTTCAGATTCTGTATGACCAGAGTTGGGTTAGGATAATAGTTCAAGCAAAGGTCTGTGTCTTGTACTATTTAGACCAAGTCTAAATGGCAAATACAGTCAGTACCTAAATGAGGGTCAGATCTGTCCCTACCTTAAAAAGACATAGAAAAAGAGACAAATACTATTTTTTCTATAGGGTATTTCAGGTAGGATTCAAGTTATAAGTGACAGAAGACCTGGCCAAACTAGCTTAAACAAAAAAAGAGAATCAAGTTAAGGAGTAAGGAATAGTTCAGCTTCAGCTAAGTTTGCATTCAAACAATATTATGAGATCTTGGTCCTTGTTTCTTGGCTTTGATTTCATGTCAGTTTGCTTCAGTTTCAGGCTTCATGTGAAAGCAAGATGGCAGCATTAGCCTCAGACCTCCTAGCCTCTCAGTTTTACATTAAAAAGAGAAGATAAAGATGCACACATACTCTTACACTCTCTCCTCTCTCTCCCTAATTCCCTCTATCGGTCTTTCTCCCCCAGGGCTTTGTGTCTGGGCTTTGCTTAAGTCACATGTCCATGTGACAGTTCTGGACCAATGCAAGTGATCTAGTGGCTGGGGTAGAAGAAACTGTTCTAAGGAACATGTGGACTAAGAAGGGAAAAGGATTGTCCCAGAAGGAAATCAGAATATCATTACCTTAAAGCAGCAGATGTTGGGCAAGAAAGTTGCTGAATATTTTTTAATATTATCATTAAAACCTAATATACTTAGAAGGATATTTATTTCTTTTTTTCCAAATATATTTTTATTGATTTTAGAGAGGAAGAGAGAAGGATAGATAGAAACATTAATGATGAGAGAGAATCATTGATCACCTGCCTCCTGCACACCCCCCACTGGGGATCGATCAAGCCTGTAACGGAGGCATGTGCCCTTGGCCAGAATCAAACCTGAGACCCTTCAGTCTGCAGGCCAAAGCTCCACCCACTGAGCCAAACCAGCTAGGGCGAGAAGGATATTTATTTAACAAGCGTCTATCTATGCTATCTATCGCTTAGCCAGGAATAGTTTGTTTTTTGTTTAACTTGTTTTTTACTTAAAGATGGCCACTTCCTACAGTACAATTTAGCATAATATTTAGAACCACAAAATTTGGAATAAAATTAACTCAGTTCAAACAGCTTTGCCACTTTAGCCATGTTTGCCCTTCAGAGAGTTATTTAATGTGACTGAGCCTTTCTTGGGTTCAATGATCTTAGTACCCACTTCATTAAGTACATTGGGAATTAATTAAATACTTTATATAAAGCAGTTAGCAAAGTGCCTGGCATATAATAAAGCCTCAATGAGTTATTTTTTGTTGTTGTTATTTGGTTCATTGTATTCAGGGGGAAAGACCCCACTTGAGCATATTTACTATAACTTGAACACAATTCTGGCAAGTTTTCTGTTATTTTTTATCCTCAACAGTCAGAAGTAGCATATTAGAGGGAGAGTGACCATAACAGCAAACTTTTATTAAGAGCTTCCTGTACGATAAACACTGCTAAATGCTTTATATGTGTTGTTTCCTTAGAGAAAAGTTACTCATAGCAGCCAGAAGTGACACATAGTAGCAAGGCAGAAAACATTAAGACCATAGCAGCCTGAACCTTTGTATAAAGGCAAACTTACTTATTTAACCTTTGGCTATCCCTGTATTACAGCACTGCGTATATTGAGGGCATTAATAATCAAGAAAAGATTAAATTATATTCCTTCCTTCCTTGTAGTTTTATATATAGTACATTGCAGCATTTTAAGAAAAGAAAAAAAAGATATATACATGTTCAACTCATCTATTTCCCCAGCTAAAGCATGTAATCTAAAAATTACCAGAAAAAATAATTTTCTGATTTAAGAAAGTAGTCCTCTGAAATTATTCTGTGTCTGCAATGTAACTGATGTCATTTTATTTCATTTTAATACTATAACTGTTTCTGCCTTCCTACATTTTCATCACTTGAACTGATCTTCCAAATATGAAGTGATCTATAAACTTGAGGGTTTTCTCCAAACTTGAGGCAGAGGAAAGTGGTAATGGTGATGGTGTCCTAAACCATTTAAATCCAGACAAAATAAATTGCTTCCTTAAAAATATAAGTTTGTAAAATTGAAGTACTGGTAGCATTTTAAAAAGCCTTCTGTAGTAACTATGATGGCAGCAAATAACTTTTCATGTTTGGTGATTGAACTATATTTTCTGTACACTGTCTTATAAACTGAGCAAACAGGATAACACACTAATTGCTGCCAGGTTTATTAAATCTTCATGCTCTTCTATTGAAAATATAGGAAAGAAATGGACTATATTCTTCTTAACTCATTTTCATGAAATTTTGTTTTTTATTTTAGACATTTTTCCTAAAAGATATCCCATAAAAATCTTTAAAAATATTTTTTCTTTTTAAAAAGTGTGAAATTGGACAAAATAGTTTATACAGGGGTGGGCAAAGCAAGGTAGGTTTACAGTTGTGAAAACACAAAACAGAGTTTATTTGTTATTGTTATAATCATAACCTGCAATTCTTTTTAACATATTTTTAAACATATTTTTATTAATTTCAGAGAGGAAGGGAGAGGAGAGAGAGAGAGATCGACATCAATGATGAGAGAGACATCATTGATCAGCTGCTGCTTGCACGCCCCCACTGGGGATCGAGCCTGCATCCCAGGCATCCGCCTTGACCAGAATCAAACCCGGGACCCTTCAGTACATAGGCCCACACTCTATCCACCAAGCCAAACCGGCTGGGTCATAATCTGCAATTCTTTTTCCATATGAATAATTGTAAACCTACTTTGCTCCACCCTCTATATATTCCAGCTTACCACATATAGCTGTGCATCGTGAGAATATAGCAATACTCTAAAACAGTGGTTGCCAACCGGTGTAGTCCGTGGACCACTGGTGATCCATGAAGTCCGAAAGGTTGGCAACCACTGGTTTAACATTTGGAGCAGCGGTCACCAAGCAGTGGTCCATGGACCACTGGTGGTCCGTGAGGTCTGAAAGGTTGGCGACCGCTGCTTTAAAATACAACTCTGGTTAGAGCGAGGTGGGGGGATTCTATGTGTTTATTGTCTTCTTTATATTGCTCTACATTTTCCAAATTTTCTACAAAGCTATTAATTTTATAATCAGAAAAACTAGAATAATGTTATTTTTTAAATATTGTCATAATACTAATTCTAGAAGTTCAACAAGAACAAATAACAAAATTAGCTAACAGTTATTAAGGCTTGGCCAGGTACCATAGACCATTCTAAGATCTTTATATATGTTACTGAATTTAATCTTCACAATAGCCTTAAGGTCGCAATTATCACCTTCTTCTCCCATTTTCAGAAAAAGACTTAAAGGCATAGAAAAGTGAAGGCACTCTCTCAAGACCTCCCAACTAATCTGCAGCAGAACCAGAACCCAGGCTCAGATCTGTGAAAGCCTCTTATTACAACAAATTCACTGACTCTCCACTTAGATTTTCATAATGGAATTCTTTCTTTGTTTTTGTTTTTGTTTTTTCGCTAGAGAAGATTTATTTGGGCAAGCACAGAGATCGTACACTCGAAGAGAAACTTCCAGCAGGCTGCTCAGAGAGCTGCCTCATAGTGGAATTCTTTGTAAATGAAATTCTATATTGAAGAAGATTATTTTACGTTAAAATTATCTAATGGTAGACTTGTATTATACACTGAAACAATATCATTTTCCCCACAGAATGCAGACTATACTACCGGCCAGGTCTTTGATTTGTCTGAAAAATTAGAACAGTCAGAAGCTCAGCTGGGACGAGGGAGTTTCATGTTGGGTTTAGAAACACACGACCGGAAGTCAGAAGACAAACTTGCCAAAGCTACTCGAGACAGGTAAAAGCAAATCTTTTTGTTTCCAGATTTGCAAATAATAATAGGATTCAAATTCTTTATGATTTAACTTAGTTATAACTTAGAATTACTTACTGAATTTTTTTTTAATGAAGCATCTGTACTGATGTTTTCTCTATAGTTCATTGTGAGATTTTTTTTTTAATATATTTTTATTGATTTCAGAGAGGAAGGGAGAGGGAGAGAGAGAAACATCAATGATGAGAGAGAATCAGTGATCAGCTCCTTTTGCACACCCCCTACTGAGGATAGAGCCTGCAATCTGGGCATATGCCCTTGACTGGAATCTAACCCAGGACCCTTCAGTCCACAGGCCAACACTCTATCCACTGATCCAAACCAGCTAGGGCCAATCATTAAATCTTTAAAAAAAAAAGCTTTTGCCAGAAGTATGTTCTAATCCAGTGGTTGGCAAACTGCAGCTCGAGAGCCACATGCCGCTCTTTGGCCCCTTGAGTGTGGCTCTTCCACAAAATCCCACGGCCTGGGCGAGTCTGTTTTGAAGAAGTGGCATTAGAAGAAGTTTACATTTAAAATTTGGCTCTCAAAAGAAATTTCAATTGTTGTACTGTAGATATTTGGCTCTGTTGACTAATGAGTTTGCCGACCACTGTCCTAATCCATTCTAACCTAATTATTTTCTAGGAATTAAAGTAAGATTTATTGAATTTATTAAATTTCAACTTTATAAAGTTTTAAACAGTAGCATAGTAATGATGACATCTCCCTAGTTATTCTTCTGAAATAATCTTTTGTTTAGTATCCCAAATTTCACTACCAAGATTTGTTAGAAACAAACTTGGGATATGTTCCCTGATAACTTAGGAAATAATTATTTGGCGCTACAGATGCATACAAGATTGGAACTACCTAAATAACATTTACTTTCACAAAATTTTCCGTTTTAATATGATAATTAGGGGCAGAAAAGAAGGGTAAAGCATGTTAACATCTGTATAAACTGAAACCTTGGTATCCATTTTAAGAAAAACTGGATATTTGGGTGTAAAGGATAGGGAGAAGGGAAGACAATGTGTATTAGGAGAAGAAGCCCCATTGGGTTAGAATTACCTCATTCCTTTCTTTTCCATGGGTTTTCAGAAAAATAGAGCTAATAGCCTGGAAAAGAATTACATTTTCCTTTGACATGAGGTCTCAGTTTTTGTAAGTGTATTTTCCTCATCTGTCTCTATAAGTCTGTGGTTTGTAATTTTAACTACAATTACATCTCAATTTCTTATGAAGCAAAAATTTCATTATGGCAAAGCCTTTAATTACATAAAAAGGAAAGTAGAAAGGACAAAAGTAGATGTATAAAAGTAGAGAATTTCCCTATTTTAGGTAGCTTTCTAAAAATTGCATCTCTTGTAAATATTGGTGGATTGTTATAGTTTGCAGGGAGGGTAATTGCTTCTTATTTTTTACTGTAGGCCCGATGCACGAAATTCATTCAAGAATAGGCCTTTGCAGCCGCAGCTAGGGTTAGAGTTATGGTTATGGTTACAGTTAGGTGGCTGCCTCAACCCCTCCCTCCCTTACAGCTTCGGCAGCTGCCTTGATAGATCCCTCCCTGCCGCACAGCCATAGCGGCTACAGCCCTGGCTTCGTCTGATCTAATGAGCATATTATGCTTTTATTATTATAGATCAATTCTAAAACCTGAGTTCTTTACCCACTGAACTAATTTTGACTTAATTCTTTGAAGGATGTTTGTGTTTATTTCAGGAAAAAAGCATAGGATTTTTTAAAATCATTTTTTAAATTCTAACAAATGACAAGGAAAGGAATAATACAGTTTAATGTAATATTGGAATCAATATAATTATGAGTTATGTACAAGTTAGTCACCTTCTAAAACAAAACTTTTCTTAAAGCTGCTGACACATAACAAAATTAACTGTTACAAATTCTATCAAATTTCACTTTGTTATTCCTTGTGAAGGTGCTCATAAGTACCGTAGTGAAATGGTCAAAAGACATGCAGGAGGCTAAAAATAACAAGAGTAAACTATAAATTGGTATGTTTGAGGGAATCTAAATAGGACTGAAAATCATCATTGGGGGTTCAGCAATAGAAAGGAGGGAGCTTGTATCGTTGAGCCACTTTTCAGCTCTTGTGACATTATGTAATGTGTTTTTTTCTTTCCAGCTGTAAAACAACCATAGAAGCTATCCATGGATTGATGTCTCAGGTTATTAAGGATAAACTGTTTAATCAAATTAACGTCTCTTAAACAATCACTAAGTAATACTTTTGCCTGAAAGCCAGTGTGAGAAAAATATTCAAGTAACACTTTAAAAACAGTTACCAAAAATCTGATTAGAAGTATAAGGTGCTCTGAAGTGTCCTGAATATATTAACATCCTGTAATAAAAGTCCTTAAAATGAAATTGTTCTTTCATTGTTTTGTGGGAGGGGTTACAATATTTTTCTTATATCCTAGAATTGAGGAAAAGAAATATTAGAATCTTTCTTTTTTTAGTATGCTTTTATTTATTTTGAGAGAGAGAGGAACATAAGTCAGGTACCTCCCAGACACACCCCAACCTGGGATTAAACCCACAACCTGGATATGTGCCCTGACCACAATCAAACCCATGACCTTGCAGTGCATGGAACAACACTCAACTGACTGAGCCACACCGGCCAGGGCAGAACCTTTCTATTTTTTTAAAGAGTCTTGCCTTTCTAAATTAGTCAAAGAATTTCAGCATTTCACTTGCCATACTGATTTCAGAGCTACTTCCCAATTTGCCTGTACATTCAAGTCCTTACTGAAGGTCCTTAGAATATAAGGAAACCAATTTTACCATAGGATAATTGATATAAACAAGAGTTAAGTTCATAGAGCATTATAATGAAACCAGTGATCTGGTGCAAGAAATTCATGCACATTAAAAGGGGATTAATTAGAGGAAATAACTTAATATTGCTATTTGCCCTTTCTCTATAATAGAAGTGTCAGAGATGAAAGAAAATTAGTAACATGTATATGAAAACCTTCCTCCTGTCAGAATCTGGGGCACACCACGGGACCCAGAGTCAGGTCCCCGCTCATCCACATGCACCTCAAAATCACATGAGAACCAGACCTGGCTGCCTCCCTGCCCCTCCCCACATTGGGCTAGGTCCAGACCCGGCCAGTGCCACCCTTGTCAAGCCCTCTCGGGGAGGGGGCATAGCATCAGGTTCCCCTGGCCCAGCACCAGGACAGGGGACATGGAAAGGTCCCCCAGCCCAGACTGAGGCGGGGGGTATGGCTGAGGTTCTCCATCAAGCCCCACCAGGTGGGAGACATGGCCTGAGATTCCCCTGTCAAGCCCAGCTGGGTGGGGGGCATGGCCTGAGGTCCCCTGTCAAGCCCAGCCAGCCAGAGGGGCACAGCCTCAGGTCCCCTGGCCCATTGCTGAGGCGGGGGTGTGTGACCTAAGGTCCTCCCATCAAGCCCTGCCAGCAGGGGCATGGCCTCAGGTCCCTTGGCCTGGCACTAGGGTTGGGGATGTGGCCTGAGGTCTCCCAACCTGACACCAGGGGACGCAGCCTGAGATCCCCTGTCAAGCCCCATGGGGGCGCGGAGGTTGTACCTCAGGTCCTGGCTGATTGTTCATGAAGGCTCCTTATGGGAACTTGGCCTCAGCTGTGGGGGCAGCCATCTCTGTGATGGAGTGATGGTCAATTACCATATTCCCTCTTTATTAGATAGGATAGCATTGAATAAACCAGTGTTATTTGAGGACCTCCTTTTGATAGCCCACTAGTAAAAAAATGTAATACAATGTTTTTGTGTTCCTATGAAACATTAACCAAGTGACACCATAAATGATTTTCAGGAAAATCAAATAACTTATTTGAGACAGAGTCTAGCATAGGATATATAATCTTTCAAAAACCAAGTGCCTTTAATGAACCAGGCCCAGTTTTACTCTCTGGAGATATTCTGAGCAAGAGAGACAAGATAAATGTCGTTGCAGAACTTAATTAAGAACCAAAGCATGTTGCCATGAAGGGAGAAATAAAGTGAGCTGGGGAACTGGAGAAAAACACTTAAGTGGAGTTACCCAGGTAAGCTTACTGAAGGAAGTGCCTGACATTAAGCTGGAATTAATGTCAAGTAGAATGTGGGGAGTGGCAAGATAATGATTTGAATAGATGAGCGTAGACTCTTGCAGGAGTCTTTTGGATCATCCTAACGGCAATGGGGAATTAAAGTGTCTTAAACAGCAGAAATGTTAAAGTGTTTGATTAAGGTTTCTAGGTACATTCTGTTAAGACATCTGGGGGAGATGGCTGGGTGAAAGCAGATGAGATGACCTGTGGCAAATAAAGAGTGAGCAGAAGACTCAAGACAAATCAAGGAAACATCAATTTTTAAAATGGCAGAGGAAGAAGAGATCACTGGATGAAGCACAGAAGTAAAACTCAGAATTTGCCTTCACATGCTGCCAAGAAGTCAAGGAAAACAAAGCCTAAAAGTTTCCCATTAGATTTAGCAATAATAGTGTCTTTGGCAAGCTGAGGAAGCCAGATACCATTAGTAACCAAATACTTTCTAGTTAATGATACGTGAGGGTTTTGGTCTCATTTTATATCCCATTAAGTAAAAGCAGGCACCCCAGATTCAGACAGCTCAAGCTGATCTCCATTTTTGTGCCCTTTTAAAAAAACCTGGTTGCCCCCAACAAGCTGCCAAAATCTGTATTTACTGCCACAGCCTTCAGTGACACTCAACACTATCCCAAGTCACTCAGGAACACTTGCAAGCTTGTTGAGGTTTCTCTGACAGACATGATTGAATAGCTAAGGTTCTGACATGAAAGAGGAGTAATTGAAGACACTGTGAAACATATTGGCATTTTTCATTCCAAGACTAGAATATAATTATCCATGTTTAATGTGACATTTGTAACCTAATCAATTAAGATTTCTTGGTGTGAAAACAAAGGAGACATCTATAATACTTTCAACAATAGAGATTTAAAAGTTTTTTAAAGACATCTGATGTGATGGAAAAATGCGTATAACAACAAAAGTAACACACAATCAGTTGCTTAAACAATAAGAATCGTTGGCTCACCTAACTCCAGAGTCCAGAATCAAATTTGGCTTCGTTTTCCTGTTAGGATTCTCAGCTCTGCCCTACAAATGTTGACTAAACCTAAAACAGATTCTGCCAAACTGGCTGCATGCCACACCATGCAGTGAGGGGACATAGCTGCTCATGATTGTCCAGATACAGTTCCCACTTCACTCTGAGTAGTCTAACTTGAGTAATGAGCCCATCCCTGGGATTATATACTTGTGACTCCATTAGACCAAGTAAGGGCCACCCCTGGAGCTGGGAGTAGGGTCAATACCCAAATAACTACTACACATTGAGAAACATTACGTGGATATTACAGAGACATCAATGTACCTCTACTCATTGGCTCAGCCCACACAAAAATAGCAGAAAGGAGCATTGCATTTTTTTTTATTGATTTTTATTTTAGAGAGAGAGGGAGAGAGGATCATCAATCAGCTGCCTCCTGCATACTCCGTTCTGGGGACTGAGACTGCAACCCAAGCATGTACCCTGATGGAATCAATGGGCAACGCTTTAGTGCACAGGAAGTGGTCCAAATAACTGAGCCACACAGGCCAGGGCACATTTGCATTGTATTATAAATGTAACTACTTTATTAAAAAGCAAGATCCTTTACAAGTAATTTTAAAGTATCTCTAAATTTTAATGTACTGTTACAATCACTTTTGGTATAAGTACTCCAATTTATATTATTGAGATTTTAGGAAATCAAGCTTCAATTTGCAGCCATTATTCAGAAACTAATGAATTGGGGTTACCTTTCCCAGCAAAGTATTATCTTACAGCCTTGAGCTACTCAGGAGCTGAATAGGCCATTTTCTAAGCGAAGTCTGTTTTTTGTTCACTTTCAACTTGTTTCAGAGATAATTTCTCAAGCTCCTTGGTGATAATATACAGGAAATGTCAATCGTTATCAAAAACTTAATCCCAATGTCCATGTAATAAAACTGGAGCCAGAAACATGGGCTGGAGAAGAGATGGAGAGAGAAATCAGTTGCAAACAACTCAACAACATTAACTTATTTATATTGTTGAGAATGGGTGCATTTAGTACCATTTTTAAGTTACATGAGCACTTTATTCTACATGTTTTATTTATTGGTTAACAAGAAAACACCACACAAGTTGTTACTTTTAAATGAGTAGTACTACCAAAAACAAAAGGCCAACAGGAAGAGGATCTGTTTGTGCTCCATTGTTTCTGAATATGGATAATAAGCTCTGAAACTAAACATCACACACTCCACTTGAGGGATGTAGTCTGAAGATTGTTGTCATAAATTAGTATGACTACCGAGTTAGTATTCAGGATTTTGAAAAATCACTGCATTGCACAATAGAATAATAAACTACCCAATAGTGCAGCCACTTGAAAATAAACACAGAGGGGCATGGTAACTTTACAATGAATCAGAGAAAGTGTTTGGGAGTTGGAGTGCTACATACTGCAGAGGCTCAGAGTTTCCAAAAACTTCTGTGAGTGATGAGGTACAGATGCATAAGTCATGCATGCAGAGAAGACTTCATTTATATTGCTAAGTCTGCACTGTATCCACACGTAGCTGAATAAACTGAACTGAACATAGACTGTTGAGTTCCAAGGTTTCTTTCTATATTTCTGGATTGTTTTAACTATGAATTCCAAAGACACATGCATTGTTGAGCAATGTGGGGTGGGGGAGGTGGGAGAGTTCATTCTGGGAGGGTGGTTTTTGAAGATAGGAAAATACACTACACAGAATGATGGCTCTTATTTTTAATCATCCTTATGGTATAAGTAAAAGATGATTGTATTAAAATTATGGTGAGGTAATTATTCACTGCCTAATGATTGAAATGGCTATGTCATTGTATTTGTAAAATATTAGTTAGAAAATTGAAAATCTGTTTTCTCTTGTTTTGGCCTATTTTCAACACAAGCTTCCACAGCAAATAAATTTATCTTTTGGGGACCAAAATACTAATTTAAGGACTTCAAATAACTTCTTCTAAGGTAGTCTGTAAGTTTCTAAAGGTTACTAAACCTTTTACCCAACTATTAGTGAAATTAATACCATTCATCTTTGTAAATATCTACTTATTTTAGAAAAACACAAAACTCAGGTCAATTGTAACCAGACTGGCATACTTACACTTTTGATCTCAGAAGTCAGAATATTACAAAAATGAAATAAGGAACTCTGTCATTTCAGGTCAATTTGGGGAGGAAACAGCTAAAATCATAACTTGATAACTAACTCCAATGATTAATTGCTTTTTCAACATGTGGATTATCTTGGTGCCAAAAATTATGGAACAATTGCCTAACAAACTGGAGAGTCCCTGATGTCAGTACTCATATTTTCTTTGGATTATGCTAAGCAATTATGCTAAACTTTCTAATGACTGAGTAAAATGGTATTGTGCCTTAGGCCATATTTTGATGAACTACAGGTGTATTTTTTATAACCTAAGAGACATATGCAAAAAGAAGTATATTGTCTAAAATAGACCTCTGTGACCATTATGTTAGATTTTAGAGGATTACAAATATCTATCACAAAACTATGAATGTGTTTGCCATTAATAGTCATTACTTTAAGCTACTTAACTTCCTGAAAAATTAATTGGGATAAGTGCATCTCCAAATACATGTTTAATTTAAATGATTTATTTTTGTTCCTAGAATTTGCTACTTTATATTCTATCCTCATATTCAATTCAATTCATAATTTTTATTATTGATGATATTAAATAAGTCCCTTAAAACTTATATGTGTTTAGCTTTAATCTTTTACTTCAATTGCTATATTACCTATCTATCATTTCTTGTATGTGTTTCCAGTATATTTGAGACTATTACCTGAAGACTCTGAGCTTAAATAAAGTAACAAAAATTAAACTAAAAAAGAAATTAACTTATGTTCTTATATATGAGGACACACCATATTGAGTAATTACAACCATCTGAAATGTTCTATAGCTTGAGATGTTAACTTGATATGGCCACTGATGTCAGAATTACACATGAATACTACTTTTTAAAGGAGGTTTATTTTCAAACTTTCTAACTAGTCTTAATAGTTAAGGTAAAATATGTTATCACTTAAAAGTAAGAAAGCATGAACTATTGAAATGGTAATTTATTTAGACATTAATGCTATGGACTTTTAATTACTCAAGGTCTAAAAATAATTTATTAACAAGCCCTTTACCTATTGCAGTAAAGAGCAAAACTGAAAAAGAGTTATATTAAATATGAGATTTTGAAGCACAAGTAGAAGTTATATTTTCTAATTCTTATGTTCCGGCTACTAGATTTCTAAGAGCAGTTTTGAAAATACTATATTTATCACAATAATATAACATTACAAGAACATTACATTTTAATCAAAAAAATTTTTAAATATATTTTTATTGATTTCAGAGAGGGAGAGGAAATCCAGATTTCTCACTGTAGCCTAAGGGCTGATCTGGCTGCTGCTTGCCTCTCATCCTATTCTCCCCCTCCTCGATTTGCTTCTCCTCACTGTCATCTCAGTCCTTATGCTCATCCAGCTCTGTCCCCTCTCCAAGCCCTCAAACTGGCCGCTTCCTGGGCCTGGCACACTTCCTACCTGGCTCATTCTCCAAGTCTCAGTCAAATTCTTCTCACAGAGGCGTTGCCTATCTTCCTCATCTCAAAGAAACACCTTTCCTTCACCCCTCTCCACTTCTACACCCACTTACCCTCTATTCTCTTCACAGAATGTACCATAATTTTGGCCATTGATATATTTACTTTTTTCACTGTCTCCTTATTCTAGAACATAAGCTCCATCTGGGATGGGGCCTTAGTCTGATTTCTGCATCCCTATCACTTTACTAGGCATACTAGACACTTGATAAATATTTACTTCATGAAAAATAAATGCAATGGGCATTTCTTGGGGGATGGGGGTTTGTTTGTTTGTTTAATATATTTTTATGGATTTCAGAGAGGAAGGGAGAGGGAGATAGAAACATCAGTGATGAAAAAGAATCATTGATTAGCTGCCTCCTGCATGCTTCATTGGAGATCAAGCCAGGTATGTGCCCTGAATGGGAATCGAATCCTGGTTCACAGGTCGATGCTCAACCACTGAGCAACATTAGCCTGGCTTTATTTGATTATAAGAAACATTAACAATATGTGTTTTTATTTTTAAAAATATATTTTATTGGTTTTTCACAGAGAGGAAGGGAGAGGGATAGAGTTAGAAACATGGATGAGAGAGAAGCATCAATCAGCTGCCTCCTGCACACCCTCCATTGGGGATGTGCCTGCAACCAAAGTACATGCCCTTGACCAGAATCAGACTGGGGACCCTTCAGTCCACAGGCTGACACTCTATCCACTGAGCCAAACCAGTTAGGGCAACAATATGTGTTTTTAGAATGACATGATTAAATGTGTTCATGCCTTGTTATAGGAAACTGACTTTTATTGCACTGTAAGATCATTATAAAATGAACTAGAAGCCTGGTGCATGAAACTGTTACACAGGGGTGTGTGTCCCCCAGTCTAATCTGGGACCCCTAGAGGGATGTCCCCAGTAAGATCAGGCCTAAATGGGCAGTCGGACATCCCTCTCACAATCCAGGACTGCTGACTCCCAACTGCTCACCTGCCTGCCTTCCTGATTGCTCTAATCGCTCTGCCTGCCATCCTGATCACCCCCTTACTACTCCCCTGCCAACCTGATTGATACCTAACTGTTCCCCTGCTAGACTGTTTGGCCCTAACTGCCCTCCCCTGCAGGCCTGGTTACCCCTAACTGTCCTCTCCTGCAGGCCTGGTCACCCCTAACTGTCCTCCCCTGCAGGCTTGATTGCCTCCAACTGCCCTCCCTTGCAGGGTTGGTCATCCCTAACTGCCCTCCCCTGCAGGCTTGATTGCCCACAACTGCCCTCCCCTGTAGGCCTGATCCCTCCCAACTGCCCTCCCCTACTGGCTATCTTGTGGTGGCCATCTTGTGTCCACATGGGGGCAGCCATCTTTGACCACATGGGGGTAGTCATCTTGTTTGTTGAAGTGATGGTCAATTTGCATATTACTCTTTTATTAGATAGGATATCTATTACTAAACTTCTTAATAGATTCAAAAGAAGAGTGAAGAAAGGTTTTTATCATTTTTTTTTCAATCATGGGTCACAATTGCAGAAATATGCAAAAGCCACACAATAATAAAAAAGTACCAGCCATTTTCAAAAACAAGCATGAGTGAAACTCTTTTTAAACAAGCTGACCAAAAAAAGCTGACAAGAGCCAAAAAAAATAAAGCAATTAAGTACAGGTATACAGATATATAAGATGTTTTCATTGATTTTAACAAGTTATTTGAAAGATGTGAGAATAGAGTATATTACATTGCTGAGTTTCACTCTCTGCTTCAATCCATCACTAACTAATTAAACTTTTGCTGAACTTATTATTGGCCTGATAAACTTAAGCAAAGTCTTGGATTTTTTTAGAAGACAGAGGTTCCTCACCCCTGATTCCTAAAACAATTAAGCAACTGTTCCTGAAACCTAATCTAAACTTTTTGTGAAATTATAAGTCCTTTTCTTGCAAATTCTCCATGAAAAACTCAAACCCAAATTAAAGTGTTAGACTCTATTGACAATAGATGTTTCAGAAATAAAGACTAAAACATGATTTAAATGAGAAATCAGCACTGACCAGTTTTACTCAGTGGATAGAGTGTTGGCCTGCAGACTAAAGGGTTCTGGTTTCAATTCTGGTCAAGGGCATGTATCTTGGTTGCAGGCACATTCCCAGTGGGAGGTGTGCAGGGGGCAGCTGATCAGTGTTTCTCCCTTATCAATGTTTCTAACTCTCTATTCCTCTCCCTTTCTCTCTATAAAAAATCAATAAAATATATTTTTTTAAAAAGAAAAACATGCAAATTGACTGTAGCTCCACTAAGCCTACAAGCCACATCCATAAGCCAATTAGGAGTGAGCATGCAAATTAACCCAACCAAGATGGCTGCAGCCATGGAGCGAGTAGGAGGTTTAGGTTTCCCCAGCAATGGAGGAAGCCATGCTTCCTGGCTGGCCTGGCATCTGCTCCAGGCTACAAAACTTTAATTATAGAAGATAAGTAAATCCCAGATCCCAGGGCCTCCATCTGGATTGCCGGGGGGGTGAGGGGAGAAAGGGAGGGGGAGGGATGGCTGGCCTGCAAACCACCACAGGCCCCTCACCCAGGACACCCCATGCCCCAAGGGAACACCTACCCTGATCTGGGACACCCTTCAGGGCAAACCAGCTAGCCCCCACCCATGCATCAGGTCTCTATCCTATCTAATAAAAGAGTAATATGCAAATTGACCATTACTCCAACAAACAAGATGACTGCCCATGTGGTCAAAGATAGCTGTCCCCATGTGGACACAAGATGGCCAGCAGGAGAGGGCAGTTGGAAGGGGCCAGGCCTACAAGGAAGGGTAGTTGGGGACGATCAAGCCTGCAGGGAAGGGCAGTTAGGGGTGACTAGGCTGGCAGAGAAAGGAAGTTGGGGGCAACTGGGCCTACAGGGAAGGCCAGTTGGGGGAGACCCAGGCCTGCAGGGGAAGGGAAGTTGGAGGTGACCAGGCCTGCAAGGGAGGGCAGTTAGGGCCAAACAGGGGAGCAGTTAGGCATCAATCAGGCTGGCAGGGGAGTGGTTAGGGGATGATCAGGTTGGCAGGCAGAGTGGTTAGGGGCAATCAGAAAGACAGGCAGCCAAGCAGCCAGGAGTCAGCAGTCCTGGATTGTGAGAGGGATGTCTGACTGCCCGTTTAGGCCTGATCCTACTGGGACTGTGTTCCCAGATTGGAGAAGGTGCAGGCTGGGCTGAGGGATACACACCCTATGCACAAATTTTGTGCACTGGGCCTCTAATATATATATATAATATTGATTTCAGAAAGAAAGAGGGAGAGAAAGAACGAGATAGAAACATCAATAAGGAGAGAGAATCATTGATTGGCTGCTTCCTGCACATCCCATTGGGGATCAAGCCTGTAACCCAGGTATGTGTCCTGAGCAAGAATCAAACCATGACCTCCTGTTCATAGGTCAATGCTCAACCACTTCTCCATGCTGGCCAGGCTATACTAGCTATTTATTGCTGCATAATAAATTATACCCAAAACTTAGTGGCTTAAAACAACACATCGCTTATTTCACAGATTTCATGGGTCAGGAATTCAGGTCCTTTGCTTCAGGGTCTCTCATAAGGCTATAATCAAGCTGTTGGCCAGGAATGAGTTCTCATCAGAAAGTTCAACTGAGGATGGATCAACTTCCAAGATTAAACAATAGTTTTTTGGCATTTAGTTTCTTGTGGGACTGAGGCTCTCCATTCCTCATTACTTGTTGGCTGGAGGCCATCCTCAGTTCCTTGCCAAGTGACACTCCTAAATGACAACTTGTTCTATAAACTAGTGCAAGCTAAAAATGCAGTAGAGAGGCTGCTAGCAAGACATAATTCATGATCTTTTGTTACCTAATGGCAGAAATGGTATTCTATCAACCTTTTCTTAATGCATTGACTGGGACAAGTTATTAGATCTAGACCACAGACCACACTCAAGGGGAGGTGATTACACAAGGGCATGAATACCAGGAGATGACCATTTTATTTATTTTTATTATTTTTTAATCTTGACCCCCTCTTTTTAGAGATAGAGTGTAAGAGAGAGGGAAAGACAGAGAGAAATATCGATGTGAGAAAAACACATTAATTGGTTGCCTCCTGCACATGCCCTGACCAGAGCCTGGGCCAGGGAGGAGCCTGCAACGGAGGTACATGACCTTAACCAGAATCAAACCCAGAACCTTTCAGTCTACAGGCCTACATTCTATCCATGAGCCAAACCAACTAGGGCTCATTTAGACCATTTTAAAAGTCTGCCTACCATACTCACTAATATTTTATCAATCTACAAGGTCAACACAAAAATAATTAACACCAATAAAAGCTAATTTTTCTGTATTGAGTTATATGATGATATACTTGTCTGGGCCTTTTAAAATGTTGATTTCTCAATGAAAATAATATGAAAGTGTCTGCTTAATACTCTAGAGGTCAAGAAATATAAAAAATATATACAACAATTTTTAAAATAAAAAGTGTGTGTCTGTCTAAAGTTACTTGGAAACTCTAGTGGATACTTTTTTAAATGTGCTTTTTAGAGCAATTCTTCCAAGACTGCCTTTTAAAATGACTGTCAAGACTCCATTTTTATTTGACAAATATAAATTTCCCAACATCTGTCAAAGTGTAACTCTTAGAATACTTTACACTGAACTTACAAATGTTGCACTGAAAACAAGTATTTCTTGTAGTCTGCCAAATTCCTGCCACATTGGAAAATATGCAGATGACTGTTTAACACTGTGTGGCACTAGACAGGAATTATGTTTCACATCTTAATGAGAAAATACTTTCTTTTAAACTTAAAATTATTTAGTAATTCAACCATTTTAAACTATTTTAAATATCAACAGTCACAAAGAGGTTTTCAATTCCACAAAGAGCAGGATCTAAAAATGGATTTTCAGAACATAATTTTATCATTTTTTAAAAAATCTGATTACTAAATTAAAAGAAATAAACAAGCATAATCCCACCCCCAAGAAATAACCACTATCAAATATTTTGGATATGATATAGGTATGGATGTATATAACTATATCTAAATCTATACTATTAGACATAAATATATATTTTAAACATTTAAATGTGTGTATAATTTTACCACAAATGAGATCATATTCCTTTTTATTATTTATGAAATCATTACAAAACAAAGATTTAACAGAGCAACTGATTTTTAATAAGACATTGCTGAACATGTTTTTAGCAAAGTAATGTTAGAAGCAGGTTCAGTGAGTGCTACAAGCAGCAATGAGACAGCCCTGCATACATTACTAAAGCTGTTGTTCCCAAAGGAATGATCTACAAAATAGGTAGGAAGGGCATCTGATCTGTGTCATAGTGTTTTAGGTATATTATTTTAATCATACTTTTACTTCTTCATATCCTTCTGTAGCTTTTTATTCTGTCAGATAACTCCCTCCTTAAACTCTTTCCCCAGTGTCTGAATCTAAATTATGTGTTTCTCAATCACAGAATTACTATTTGTTCTCAGAACATATCTCACTTCTCACAAATCTTTCTCTGACATCTTAACCAGCTTTGCTTCCTTCCCTCTTCCATCAAACTAGCTGGCATAGTTATTGACTTGCTATATAGAAAGTTCTCTTTTCTCCACTTCCTCCCTCACTACTATTTTGGCCTCCTGGGGTCGATGATTAGTTTTATTCTGGAAACTATTAAACCTATCTCATCTCATATATGTGCAAACCAAACTCATCTACTTCCCCTCAAGTTACTTGCCACCTTTCCTTTTTCTCCAGTATTGTTTCTTTATCCTAACGAACACCTGAGAATTATCTTCAATTATCTTCTCCTTCCCTTTCTATCCGATCTATTAAATCCTACTTCAAAATCCTACTCCCAAATTTGTTCATTCCTTCCCACTCTCTTTGCCTTCACACTAATCCAGACCAAAACTGCCTACAACTGGACTTATCAACAATGTCCTGAATAGGTTAGGGTTCACCTATCCCCATCCCTCTGTCCCTTTCTATGCACGTCTATGGTAACAGTCAGTGTGATATAAGGAAAGAGGACCTAAGCTTAAAATTAGGAACTCAAGGGTAAATTCCCTTTCTGCCACCTCATTTGTGAGCTACAGCCTGTTTCTTTCCTATCTCTAGGCCTGGGAGTGTCCTTATCTGCAAAATGGCAAACTGGACTGTCCACATGGGCTCTAAAGCTGCCTTGTAACTCTAACAATCTCCTCTGGCCCTTCTTTGCTAAAGGAACAGCAATGACAACTTTTCCAGCCCCCACCTCCTTAGATCACAGTTGTCACCCACAGTTTTACAGCTTTCCCTGTCCCTTACATCCAGATTGCTCACTTTACCATATCCCTAATGAATCCCAGTCTTTTTCCACTATAAATGTCAGTTCCTTCTTCTATTGTTCTTCTTCTCTTTCATTTATAAGTTATTTTTAACAAACACTTATGGAGTGGCTGCTAATCTTGAAAGCACTTTGCCAAGTCCCAGGAATATTAAGATAAAAGACAATCCTTGCTCTTAAAGAATTTACCGTTTTATTAAAGATATGGGTAAGTAACAAACATACAGTAGTGTGGTAACTATTGTGCTAAAGAATTTAATATAGCCTTGGACATTTTGGCTCAGTGGATAGAGCATGGGCCTGTGAACTGACGGGTCCCAGGTCCCAGGTTCAATTCCAGTCAAGGGCATGCACCTTGGTTGCCGGCACATTCCTAGTGGGGGACGTGCTGGAGGCAGCCGATCAATGATTCTCACCATTGATGTTTTTCTCTCTCCCCTCTCCCTTCATCTCTGAAATCAATAAAGAAATATATATATTTAAAAGAATTTAATATAGCGTAGTTGTTTGGGGGCAGAAAGCAGCTCAGTCATTACTTAACAAGACCCAGTACCTTGAAAGGCTTCAGAAAGGATGTGTGCTCAAGCCACGCTGAGTCCTTCAGTCTGAAAAGGGAAAGTAAGAATTAAGGAGGGAAAAAGTGCGTTCTTTTGCTACCCTGAGGCGAGGAGAGAAGAGGGTGAAGTTTATTGGGACAAGACACATTGTGCCAAGTGCCAGATTGGAATGCCGACGTCTAGAGGGCACGAGGCCGGCAGTGAGGCTGGCCATGATGCATGGGCTGCAATGTCACCCTAACGAATTTGGATTTTGTTTGAATAAAAAAGGGCTGTATTTGGATTTAAACAATTTATTTCCTGGTCTGTGGTTGGGAAAAGGTGGTGGGTTTGGGGCACCGAACGTTCAAAGCTGAGGACAAGGAAAATCCAGGAGAGGGAGATGATGACCTGCCCAAAACTGTCCGGGCAGGAAGGCTGGCCCGCGAGCACGCCAGCGTGGCCGATGCCTGGCCGCCTCCTCCAGCGGATCGCCGTCCATCAGACCCCGCCTGGGGCCACCCGCCCGCCTGGCGTCCCAGGGCGCAGGACCCGGCGACGCCACAGAGGAGGGCGCTTCCGGAAACCTCGCGAGATCTCTCCGGAGCCGCGAACAGACCCAGCGTGCCTGGTCGCCCGGCAACCGCAGGTGAGCCGCCCGGACGCCGGGCACTGGCGAAACTTAGCAAACCCGAGTCCCTAACCCGGCTCACCCGGACCGGCGAGGCGCACTCGGGGAGACACGTGGGGCCCCGCAACCCCAGAGCCAGGATTCTCAAACTTGCCTGCCAGTAAGCCTTCCCCGGGGCCGGCCCTTGGTGTGTGTCATGCAGATCCCCGAGCCTCTATCTCCAGACATCCAGAATTTCTAGAAAAAAGTCTGGAAGTCTGTGCTTTAATCAGGCAAGACTGGGAAACGGCTCTGGAGGACGGAGACGGCGGAGGGGGCCGCGGGGCCGAGGGAGCGGGTCTGGGGGTGCGGACCTGAGCTTGAGGAGGGGAAAGTCTGAGAGCACGAGCTTCTGGAGGCCGGCGAGCCCGGGGCTAGCCCAGAGAAACGCACGCTCCGTCTGAGCGTCTCCGCACCCCGCCCGCGGGAGGCTCGGGATGATAAAAGCAAGGGACCCCCCCACCCCCATCCCCCCTGAACCCACATGGATTCCCAAAGCGCCTGTAAAGCAGCTCCAAGTGCTCGCCCTGGCCATCGGGAGAGGAATTCTGGCAAGTGAAGCCCCGAGAAAACAGTTATCTACTATGAAAAAAATATGAAAAAGCAGTTTCTCACCCTAGTCGGTCGCTCAGTAACTGGAGCGGAGGCCCGCGGACTGAAGGGTCCCCATTGATCCCCAGTAGGGGGCGTGCAGGAGGCAGCGGACCAATGGCTCTCATTCATTCTCTCCGTCTCCTTCCTTCTCTCTCCCTCTCCCTCTCCCTCTCCCCCCCCCCCCCCGCCTCGCTGAAATCAATAAAAATAAATAAATAAATAAACAGTTTCTCCGACTTTGGAAAATAAGGAACCTTTTTAAAAAGAAAACCAGGGACACCCCACGTGTTGACATAATTATTTTTATTATAATGTTCTAAAATGTATCCAAATCCAACCTAAGTTTAGTTTAAACTCCTGAAGCTTATAATTTCTCTAAAAAAAAAAAAAACTACAATGCCAATGAAGTTTAAAATTATTATATGAAATTTAAACATGATAAATGGTGGTGTTTGGGTGAAACAATTCTCTTTTGTGGATCTGTCTGTTGCGATGCAGTTTCTTTTGATTAGCAGCCTCTATTATTGTACTAGAGGCCTGGTGCACGAAACTCATGCATGGAGGTGTGGGGGGGTGTCCCTCAGCCTGGCCTGCACCCTCTCCAATTTGGGACATCCCCCTCACAATCCGGGACTGCTGGCTTCTAACCACTCACCTGCCTGCCTGCCTGATTGCCCCTAACTTGTCCCCTATCAGCCTGATTACCCCCAACTGCCCTCCTCTGCCAGCCTGATTGCCCACGACCACCCTCCCCTGCCATGACCCGTCTCTTCCGCCAAGACTGGCATCCTTCACACTGCGCAGAGCCGAGGGACTCCCAGGCCTCACCTCACAGAGCGGCCAGCAGGCTTCACCTCTGCTGTGTGTGTAGCCATCTTGTGGTGGCCATCTTGTGATAACATCACACAACAGCGTGACACCATCTATGCTTTTATTATATAGGATGTTATGGGTTGATTCAATTCTCTCCCTTTCCACATTTGAGCCCCTGGAAAGTTTTCCTATAATTTGCTAAAGGGTCCATTGGCCTTCTCTTGGCTTAATAAGTCATGTATATATTATGTTTGCCTCTTTCATTTTCTAATTATATGAGAGAATTAAGTTTATTTCTATACAAACCAATTAGTGTAATGGAACTTAGAGACAAAATCCATTTATAGCATGGTCATTCATGAGAATTCACATGATCCAAAATGTTTCTTTTAGCCTAGGTTAGAAAGCAGAGCCTGAAGCAGAAACTCTGTGATAACAGTTTCTGGGGGCTATAATTATAGGGAAACAGGAGAGACCAAGATGGAAAGAGCAAAACGTTCTAAACATGATTTCAGGGGGACATTTTGAAATGGTTGTGCCTCCTAAAAGTCCATGGGGGAAAGAAGGGAGAATAAATCCTTCATGGCTCTAGTCTCCCATTGGTCAGTTACCCACAAGGACCACATCCTTCCTAGTACAGGGTTGCTCCTGCATGACCACTGGCACAGCAGTCTCCTGCCTCAGCTGTAAGGGAGAAACCCTGTTGTTTATAACCTCTTTAAGATCTGCATTTCAGCACAGTTATCAGTGTAAAAAAGATATTTGAAATTTACAGAAAAGGTTCTATTTTTAAATAGCAGCCAAATAAATCACATTTTTAATATGTGCAACCCTGAGGTGTCCATCACTAGTTGTTGTTTTTTGTTTAAAAATATATTTTATTGATTTTTTTACGGAGAGGAAGGGAGAGGAGTAGAGCATTAGAAACAGCGATGAGAGAGAGACATTGATCAGCTACCTCCTGCACACCCCCGACTGGGAATGTGCCCGCCAACAAGGCACTTGCCCTTGACCAGAATCGAACCTGGGACCCTTCAGTCCACAGACCGACACTCCATCCACTGAGCCAAACCGGTTTCGGCCATCACTTGTTTTAAACCCTCCAAAAGCTCTTGCAAATATGCTAAGATAACATTTACATATATGTACTAGAATTATAAGAGCAAAATGGTAAAAGCAAAAAAATTAAAACACCCTAAGATCTATCAGACTAAATTTCTTACAATGGAATATTATACAGCATTGCAAATATTTTAGAGCCACTTTAGGCTTTTCAACCCTGAAGAGTCTCACAAACAAAAAATTAAGCAAAGAAAACTGGAATCAGAATAATGTCATTTATGACAGGTAAAAAACAATACTATATGTTGTCTAGATATTCATAAATATATAGTAAAAGTATAAAGACCAAGAGGAATGTCTAAAGTTATGATAAACTAAATTTAAAAGCATGCGGAGGAGGCCGAGACTGGTTTGGCTCAGTGGATAGAGCATTGGCCTGCGGACTGAAAGGTCCCAGGTTCAATTCCGGTCAGGGGCATGTACCTTGCTTGCAGGCACATCTCCAGTGTGGGGTGTGCAGGAGGCGGCTGATTGATGTTTCTCTCTCTCATCGATGTTTCTGACTTTCTATCCTTCTCCCTCTCTGTGAAAAACCAAAAAAATAAAAATAAATAAAAAAAGCATGTGGAGGGAGAAAAGCATAGATTTGGGTTCCAAATATACTGTTCATGCGTGTGATGTTATTCTTTATACTTTTATGATGATATATTTTATGAAGTATTTTAGGCAAGATTAAGAAAAGTTATCTTAATTAGTAACTTTGTTCATAAAATTATTGTTGTGATTGAAATTTGATCTGTCAACACTAATCTTTCATGCCCAGAATACCATTCAAATTGAGGTGTTTGGTTGGTGAAATCCCAGATACATCTTATATAATAAAAGCCTAATATGCTAAATGTCCAGTCGGCCTTTCGGCAGGTCAACCATTCAACCAATCAAAGCATAATATGTTAATGATATGCTAAGGCTGCTCAGCCACTCACTATGATGTGCACTGACCACCAGGGTGCAGATGCTCTGACCGGTAGGTTAGCTTGATGTTGGGGTCTGGCCGATCAGGAATGAGCCAGATGAGCTGGACACACCTTGGAGCCCTCCCATAATCCCTCCTGGGTGGTCCCTCCCCGGTTCTGATCGTGCACTAGTGGGGTCCCTCAGCCTGGCTTGCACCCTCTCGCAATCCAGAACCCCATGGGGGATGTCAGAGAACTGGTTTTGGCCCGATCCCACAGGCCAAGCCAAGGAACCCCACTGGTGCTTTGCATAAAAAGCAAAATTGGAGAAACTGGAGTATGTGTAAATGACTAAAAAAAAATGGATTATCTTAAACTATGGACCACTAGAGCAATATATGATTAATAGCATGTTGCCCTTATTGAATAACTCTAATATAGGGTGTCTCCCAAAAACATTTATATACTTTGTTGTTTGTTTTGGTTTTTGACGTTTGTAACTTTATTCATAGTTGCCAAAACTTGGATACACACTCTGAATGATTATAAAGTCAGTGTTTATTAACATATAATTCAATAATTTTTTTTTGTCAATGCCTGTTTTCAAACTGATGATCGTTCTGATCTAGGCACTGCTGATAATGCAAAACAATGGAATCGCAAACATCAAGAATCATTTAGTTTGGTATTTGTGCGCCCTCAATTCATCAACTATTGCTGGTTTTGTACTATTAACTTTATCTTTTATGTATCCCTATAAAAAAGTCTAATGGATAAATTTTCTTTTTCTTTTAATATTTTTTATTGCTTTTATTTTAGAGGGAGAGAGAGAGATAGAAACATCAATGATGAGAGAGAATCATTGTTTGGCTGCCCTCCTGCATGCCATCTACTGAGGATTGAACCAGCAATCCAGGCATGAGCCCTTGACTGGAATTGAACCTGGGACCCTTCAGTCCACAGGCTGATGTTCTATCCACTTAGCCAAACCGGCTAGGGCTAAATTTTCTTTATTCAAAACTTAATCATGCTTCACCCATTATTGGTGAATCAGTTAAGCCTCAAGAAGTGTGAAATTAAGTGAGTTATCAACTGTACATATTTTTGTGTTCCCCCAAAATGTATACACTCTGAATAATTATAAGGCCGTGTTTGTACTTCAACTGCATTTTCAAACTTCTAGTGGCATTTTAAGATGAATTTCCTTTGTTCAAAGCTTAGTCCAGCTGAAAAGAAAGAAAGATCAATTGAGCAATCAGCTGTTAAAGTCTGTATACATGTTTTGGGGACACTCTGTTTTCCAGATAAAACAGTGAAGTGAATAGCATGTTTGCCTTATCTGTGAATAAAACAGTAGAATGATGATGATGACAAACATTTATTGGCCTATGTACCACACACTGTGTAGAATACTCTATACATGATTATCTCATGTAATCCTCATAGTAGCCTTTGGATATTGGCCTAATTTTATAAGAAATTGAGGTAACATGCCCAAGATTGCCCAACTGATGAGCAATGGAGTGAAAGTTTGAAACTAGTCTGTCCGGATTGAGAAACATTGCATTGTTATGGATTAGGAGAGGCCTGATGAATGAAATTCACAGCTGCAGCAGCTTGCCTCGGCCCTCACAGCCCCGGCTTCCTCCAGAAGGTCATCCAGAAGGATGTCCGGAAAGTCGTTTGGCTGTCCAGTCTAATTAGCATATTATGCTTTTATTATTGTAGATAGTTGTAGTAGCATAACAAAATTTCAATGCCAGCCCCATTTTCAATTATTTTGCACCATTATCCTATGTATATATTCAAAGTCCTCACACCATTTGTTCTGATTTGGGGATTTAGTAAATATGATCACAACAGATATTATGGAAAAGGAGCCAGGAGACCTGATCTCATTTTTACATACAACTCACTTCAGTAGTTTCAGACAAATCTTTAAACCTTAGTTTTTTCACATGACAACACTAGATAATAATCCTTAAGAATCCTTTTCTACTTCAAGAGAGAAAAATGATATTTTAACAGATGGCCACAATAAAAATTCAATACTAGGGAGAGGAAAAGACTTAAAAGTAAATGAACTTTGTGTATTTAGTTTTGGTGTTTTTAAATTTTTAATAAAATAATTTGGTCTATAAACTTAGAAAATACCTAAATGTCCCTGAAAATGTCTATGAACTAGCTAATCAAATAGTTTTATATAAGGAACTTAAAATGTCAAAATGATTTTTTCTAAATATTCTTTTTTTTCTTTAATTTTTAGAAAATTGGGCATAAAGCAATACCTAATACTGCTTCTTGGCATGGCATCAGAACAGAGCTAAAGTATTCATTTGATTTAGACAGAAATCATGGTTCGACTGACCTTGGATCTAATAGCCAAAAACAGCAACTTTAAACCCAGAAAAGAAGAAACCACCTTACAATACCTTAAGAAATTAACTCATATTAATTTTTCAGACAGAAATATAGATGCAATTGTAAGAACTCTGAAATTATTTCTAATTTTTATATAATTAGCCATGTAAAGTTTAGAAATTGTTGTCAAGGTATACCTTCTTATTAACTATATTTTGATTATACTTATTAACTATATTTTCTTTAGCTGTATATTGTGCTATTTAATTTCCTGCTTATGTTAAACTTTTTAAAATTAACTTCCTATAAAATAAAGCATTGTGATTATTAAATATATGTGTTAAACATATATGTTCCCCTAAAATACTCTACTGTATAGCAAACTAGATTTAAAAGCACATGTTGGAAAATAATTTCAAAGATAATTATTCATATGTAATTCTTTAACCTTGAAATATGAATTTTAACATATAAAATAGTAAAAACAAACTGTGTGATTACCATATTTCAAAACTTTAACAGGGAAATATTTTTCTCACAGAATTTAATGGTTATATACATGTAGATTATATTCTTTCAGTTACATCAGACAGATTTTGTTCACTTGGATATACTCTGAAATTACATTTTCTCTCTGTTAAGACAGTTCTTGACTTTAATTTGGGACACTTTAAAGACAGCAATAACCCATTTGGGCCATTTGTATTGGTGTCCATTATCTATAATAAAATCTAAAGACTATAGATGAGAGGAAATTTCTTGGAAACATAACCCACACGAGGGCAAGGACTATGTCTATTTTCTTCACATCACTCTAAATTCCCCATCCAATACTATGCCTGACTCATTTTAAGTGCTTAATAAATACTCACTGAATGAACAAATGAATGAATACATTTTGAAAACACCGAAGACCCAGGCAATACTGTCAATTAAGACAATGGAAATTTTGTTTGTTTTCTCAGACACCCTACCCACTTCCCACTCTATATCTTTTTCCAGTTTTTTGGTGATCCTTCTCTCATGAATCCAATGCCCAAATCTCATGGTTCTCTCTTGTTGCTCAAAGCTCTCTACCTCACCATATTATATTTAGGCTGCTTTCTCCAGCGCCTCCCTTTAAAGTTGTTTGGCCCCTCACAATCAATGCTCCTTCAGTGTGGATGTTAGGAGGAAAGCAAACTGATGTAAGGTAATTTACACTGAGAATAACTTGTAAACTTAAAGTTACCAAGATGTGACTGTGTTTTAAAAGATCACAATAAAAGCTGAGATATTTTTGAGCAAAAAATATCTATTTCTTACCTACTCAGTCTAGGCTGACTTTACTAGCACACAAGAAATGACAGCCTTTTAAAATATCTTTAATTATTTTTCTTATCTCAAATATAATTGGTGTTTATTTATATAAAATATGTACATATAAAAAGAAAAAACTGACTTTTAATTTCACCATGTAGAGAAAATCACTATTAACATTTAGGAAAATGTCCTTCCAGTCTTTTTTCTAGGCATACATTCATATAATTTTACAGTAGTGGTTCACTGAATGTACTGTTCTCATTTTATTATGAAATCTATAAGATATTACTAAAGAAACTAAAGGATATTTAATGGCTATGTGGTATTTCCTTCAATGGCATTATCATAGTTTCTTTATCAATCCATTGTTCTTGAATATCTAGCTGACTTCCAATTATAAATCCCAACAGGTACTTGCAATCCTACAGAAAGACTGATTTATAATGTTGGAGCAATAATTTTTTAGATGTTTCAACTTCCAGAGAAGCCTAATTGCTTCCAAGAAAAATTGGTTGCACTGGGAAAACATTTCTTAACAAATACAATTTTATAAATATAGTTACAGAATTCTAAAATCTAGAACTAATTTTGTAGTTATTCCAGTCTTGTTTTGACTGTGCTAAGAAGAGGTATTGTTCTTTTATATTAAACTTAAGAATATTACAGAATGACTTAAGTGGAAAACTATCTTAAAAACCAACAAGTTTTCAAGAAAAATTAAGTATGACCTGTTTTTGTTTTTCTTTTAGGATGACCTCTCTCTCTGTAAAAGTCTTAGTGTTTTATATTTGTATGATAACCATATTAGTCAAATAACTAACTTGAATTTTGCCACAAATCTGACCCACCTGTACCTACAAAACAATTGTATTTCATGTATAGAGAACCTCAGTTCATTAAAGAAGCTAGAAAAACTGTAAGTGCTTTTATTTAATTGTCATCATTACAGTAATATTTTGTGTGCAGGTATTTCCATTATCTGTTGTTTTGTGGAACAGGCTACAATTTTTATTCTCTTTAGTAGTATTAATACAAAATAATTGTTTCAAATATAATATCAAGCAATTTGTGTTTTACTAAGTCTGGCATACTTTTCTTTTGCAGGAGGTTGTCTTAAGTGCTTATAGGAAAACCTAAAAACATTTTTATGTAGGCTCAAATAGTGAGAAAAGTTTCCATGGAACTCAAATAAGTTTTGTGCCTTTTAGAATCACATTTCTGAAAAGGATAGGGTCATAAAATGAATGTTGATGTAGGCTTGATTATAAAAAGGCATTTACTGTGCCTATAATGATTTTAATTAAACAATGAAGATTGGTGGACCCAATTTGCTTAGACTAAAAGAACTATCAGTTCTTCTCAAAAAGTGGGCCAGGGGCCTTAGAATGGGGAGAGGACAGTGGGGTGGGAAATGCTGGGTTCTTTAAATAGTCAAATCAGAATCTCTGTGGGTTAGGCCCAGAAATCTTCA
Source organism: Lasiurus cinereus (assembly GCA_011751065.1). Lineage (NCBI taxonomy): Eukaryota > Metazoa > Chordata > Mammalia > Chiroptera > Vespertilionidae > Lasiurus > Lasiurus cinereus. The sequence continues at coordinate 9,280,800 of JAAGEH010000040.1, read as the reverse complement.
TTTTTAAATCTACAACCCTAGGTGATTCTTCTGCACTCTATATATGAGGAGTATGGGTAAATAGTTTAGTAAGGACTATTACCATTCTCTCACTTAAAAAAAAATTCTTAGGCTAAATTACTTGTAAAAATCATATAAACTTTTCATTAATTCAACATAAAGAGAACATTCTGTATGTATAATTTTCACACACTTCAATGATTTTGTTATGTTTTTATCATGTTTAAAGACCATGGTGGTCATAGAATGTCTACTTAAAATTATGTCTTCTATTTTTCAGGTATCTGGGAGGCAATTACATTGCTGTCATAGAAGGTCTAGAAGGACTAGAAGGACTAAGAGAGCTTCATGTTGAGAGTCAGAAACTTCCCCTTGGAGAAAAGCTTCTGTTAGATCCAAGAAGTCTTCAATCTCTGGCAGTAAGGCTACATTTGAATATTCTAACAGAGAACGTTGTGATCAACAGTTATGGACCAGGAAGGTGGTAAAGGTTTATTTGGATATGTAGATTCTCTGAATATTTATAGGCCAACTGAGAGTTTATTTGAGGGCTAAAGCTAATTTTTCCCATATAATTCCTCAGAGACTCAGCAGCTATAAAGTGGGTATAATATCTACTTGTAGGGTTATTGGAAGAATCAAAAGAAGAATATTAAAAGATTATGTAAAGTATGAAGTCCTAACAATGTTAATTCACTCATAATTTTAACCTTGGTGATTATCATAACTCAAAAAGTCTAAAGAAAGAGGAGTGCACATTTGGAAAATTTTAAACAACCTAGAGAATCATTACAATAAGTCATTTTTTCGCTGGATTCTGATTTGATTGTAGATTGCTCTACATATGGCTGTGACTCATCAGAAGCAGATAGATCTGGGAGCGCTGGATTTCATGTTCCAGCGGTCACCTGACATCACAGGGAGGTGTCACAATGAATTGAGCAACCAGAGGGCGCCACAGAGGCTTTTGCTAATCCTCAAAGCAGGATTTTTTTATTTTTTTTAAATATATTTTATTGATTTTTTACAGAGAGGAAGGGAGAGAGATAGAAAATCAGAAACATCGATGAGAGAGAGACATCAATCAGCTGCCTCCTGCACGCCCCACAGTGGAGATGTGCCCTCAAGCAAGGCACATGCCCCCAACCGGAATCGAACCTGGGACCTTTCAGTCAGCAAGTCGACGCTTTATCCACTGAGCCAAACGGGTCTTGGTTCAAAGCAGGATTTGTTAGAGGAAAGCTACCTTCAGTTGTGGGCAATGGAACATGGTTGTTATATTTACAGATTTCATTGGTTTTATTTCAGAGGGCCAAGAAATGGAGGGCAGTATAAGGTTTTTGAACCAAACATATAACAGTGAAAAGATAGTGCTTTAAATAGGAAAAGAAAGAGGTGATTTGGTTTCTATCTGACCCCTCTAACCTCCCCAAAGAGTCAACTGTGTCTGAGCTCAACCCCAACTGATCCAAATAGACTGACAACACTGGGGGAATGGATAGTTTTACTACAAAACACTGCTGAAAATATTTTTGTTTACTCAATTTTTGCATATATTCAAGCAGATTCTGAAATTCTATATATAAGGCATAATTTTTAAACCTATATTTCAAGTCTTAAAAAGTGTCAGGAAGTATCTTCTCTATGTTATCTATGTGTGTATGTGATCTTTGTAGAGAATCCTGGCCCTTAGATCTTAAGATGGCTTTTATTTAGTGTTACTGAATTGTATATTTATGTCCTCATTAGCTAATGTTGAAATTCTTGTTAATTAGTTTATTATTATAAGTAGTTTCTAAACATATGGATTGTTAAGAGAAAACATAGAGAGATAAAGATAAAATTAATTCTTTAACAGTGTTTAATTAAGTCTTTAATTCTTGGTCAGTGTTTTCTACTTAGAAAAAAAGACAAAAACAATTTCTTCCTATGTGAGAACACATTTTAGTGACTTTTAATACAAAATAATAACTTACTCAAACTAAAATAAGCATGTTTTCTACATTGTTATCATTTGTTCATTGGGATACCTTTTTCCTTTGCTTCTTCATTCTTAGCTTCTTTTTTCTATAAATTTCTCTATGCCTGGATTAAACTTACAAAATACTAGAGGCCCAGTGCACGAAATTCGTGCATTGGGGGAGGGGTCCCTCAGCCCAGCCTGCACCCTCTCACAGTCTGGAGCCCTCAGGGGATGCTCCAGCTGTCACCTGACATCACATGGAGGTGACTAAGTGGGCCTAAGCTGGCAGTCGGCTGCCACAGAGGTGGGAGAAGCTCCCACCAATGCCACTGCTCTCACCACCCATGAGCCCAGCTTCTGGCTGAGCTGCACTCCCCCTGTACAAGCGCACTGATCACCAGGGGGCAGCTCCTGCATTGAGTGTGTGCCCTCTAGTGGTCAGTACATGACATAATGACCAGTCATTTCACTATTCAGTCAATTTGCATATTAGCTTTTTATTAGATAGGATAGGTTGTTTACTAATGCTAATTTAATTATTTCCTTGCAGAAATCCCTCTCTATATTGAATATCAGCAATAATAATATTGATGACATAAAAGACTTAGAAATACTGGAAAATCTTAATCAGCTCATAGCAGTTGACAATCAACTTCTGCATGTGAAGGTAGTATAAAGAAAAATTAATTTAAAAGTATTTACTTGAAATTGCTATAAAATGTATTACTTTAAAAACTATTCTGATGTGTTCTAAAAACTAACTTATTAATTTTCGCTTCTTAATATACTTATTTGTATAATTCTGCTTTCTTACCTGATTTTCTCTTCAATATCCAATGCTTCCAACACTCACCAACAGAAAAAAGTTTCTCTGAGTAGGAAGTTATGCTTTTCCCTCTGTTATATTTTCCATTGAATATTCCCCTCTAGAGACTAGATTTCTTGCCCCTTACCTTTGTTCTCCCAATGAATGAGTTTCTAGTAAATATGACTAGACCTGAACTTTCTGCTCCTTGGAGAAACCATCTCTCTTGTGTAGCTTTTTTTTTTTTAACCTCCCCATCAAATTCATCTATTCAAAAATATTTATTAAAGTGTGTGTTCCAGGTCCTATTTTAGACCCCTGGAGAAACATTTACTAGGCATTGGGGATACAATGATAAATAAGACAAGTTCTCTACCCTCAAGGAGCTTACATTACTGTGAGACAGGGAAGGGGAACAGGAAAAAATAAGCAGAGAAGATTGTGAAAAGCACTCTGAAGGAATTAGGTAGGATGACATAATGGGATAATCAGGTTATTAAGAAAGGCCTCTGAGCAAATGACACTTACACTGAGATACAAAGGTTGAGAAAGAAGTAATCTGAGAAGAGTGCTAAGAAAGAACATGCTAGGCATAGGGGACAAAAATACAAAGGTTCTGAGTCCAAAGAGAACTTAAAGTGTCCAAGAAACAAAAAACAAGCCAGTTTACGGTGATAGTGACCCCAGAATCTAGCTCAGTTTCTAAAATGTTGGCAATAAGTAATTTTTGAATGAATAGACAACAGTATAACAGGAGAATAGGAAGAACGTTTAGGAGACATCATAAAGGTCCTTTTAGGCCACGGTCATGAGTTTGACTATAATCGAAAGAATTTCCTATCAGCTGTGTGAAGAATAGTTTTAAGAATGACAGTAGCCCTAACCAGTTTGGCTTAGTGAATAGAGTGTTGGCCTGAGGAATGAAGAGTCTCAGGTTCGATTCTGATCAAGGGCATGTTCCTAGGTTGCTGGCTAGATTCTCGGCCCCAGTGGGTACATGTTCAAGTGGCAGCCAATCAATGTGTCTCTTTCACATCGATGTTTCTCTCTCTTTGTCTCTCCCCCTCCCTTCCACTCTCTCTAAAAAAAAAATCAATGGAAAAATATCCTCGCGTGAGAATTAACAACAACAACAAAAAAGAATGATAGTAAAGTGACCAGATGGGAGACTACCACAGAGGTTAAATATGAGAAGATAGTTGCTTGGATATGAAAAGGAGTGACTGGATTATAGGTTGAACCCCCAGAACTTGCTTATTGAGTAGGATGTGTAATAATAAAAAAAGAAGAAGAAAGGATGACTCCTAGCCCCTATATGAGGAACTGGAGAAAGAGTGGTAGCCTATAAAGGCTGGGGAATACAAGGAAGTAATAAAATAATTCCTTCTATTGAAATATCTATTGGACATTGAAATGGATATGTCAAGTAAGCATTCTGGAGTTCAAAGGAAAAGTAAGATTGGAAAGTTTGGGAGTCAACAGCATTTATATGGTAGTTAGAACAATGGAACTGGGTAAAAGATAGTAGAGATGAAGAATAAATGAGGCCAACATTAAGCACAGAAATACTCCAATACTTTAGATGAAAAGGCACCAGGAGTCAATGATACAAGAGAAGACAAGAGAAAAAAGAACTTCAAGAAAGAGGGAATGGTCACTTGCACTGAATGTTATTGAATGGCTGACATGAGGGCAGATAAGATGTTAATAGAAATGCATTCGATTTAACAACAGACAATATTGGGTCAAGTATCATATATTCCGTATGTTTCAGAACGGAGCACCTTGGCAAGGGTTCGCATTGATTTTCTCCCACCCAAAGCCACAGAAAAATATTAGAAACTTTCTTCCTTGTTATGGTTTGAGAAACTTCAGGCTTTTCATGAAATATTTCCCATATCTGAAATTTCCACATATAAACTAAAAAATAAGAGAAAGGAAAATTAAAACACTATGTGGATATAATACCTTAAAAAGAAAACGTTCAGCAAGTCCAGAGGTTGGTATATGCCAAAAGTTGCTTTTCCCTCCCATTAGAGAAGATATACAAGGAGTGAGGATAAAATCTCAAGTTCTTTTACTTCCAGCAAGGAGACAGAAGCAATAAAAAAATGCCTAGCCACAGCTTCGTGGACGTCTGAATATAATTGTGCGTGGGGTTTACTTGAAATGTGCTTTTGTGATCCATTTTACATCATCCTCTGAAGGCTTAATCAAAGGACATGTTGAAGTTTAGTATCATAATATTAACTTATTTCTCTGTATGTATCCCTGGGGTCAAATCTCCATTTTTTGGCTTTAATTTTTCCATTATTTGCGCTCATTGATTGAAACTGCCCAGAAGCTGCTGACATCAAACTTGTGCCATGGGAGAAAAAGCTCAACATGCCATACATTAGGTCACTGACATCCATCCTAAGAGACTTCAGCAACAGACAGCGTTGTGCCAATGGGAAAAAGAAGTGGACATCATTAGAGAATCCTCACAAAACCACTATAATTACCCAAGGTTTTTAGCAGCTGCTTTGATAAGAACAACCATAGGTTCCCCAAATGCACTGACAGAAAATACATGAAATCCGATAAATGAAAAAACAATGGTCCCTTGGATGGTTAAATAACTTTGAATCTTACAATCAAGATTATGGTTTGAGCAGTGATGAAGATATTTAAGAAAAATTAAAAGGAACCCAAGTAACAAGGAAAAGTACTGCCATGACAACTGAAATACTAGAGCTCTATGGTAGGAATAAGAAAAAGAAAAAGAGAGAAATGGGTCAATGGGAAACACAGACATTCCAAAACAGTATCCATGCCCTAACCTAGAGCTGCAGAGGGATGGCTATGTTAGAGGTGGAGGAACAGGATAAGGACCTGGAAAAAGTTGGCTGGCTAAGTGGCTTCTGTCCTTCCTGCTATTTGGGGTTTTATTCCCTTACCTCTTACTTCTACAGACCCATAACTGTCAAGGACAACTTCCCCCAAGATCCTCTTACCCTACCCTCATCTCTCCTATTCACTAATCCAAAGCTGGTCCCACACAGAGAATTGGGGCAGCAGAAGGGGAAGTGGGGACAGTGGAGAAGTAGAGGAGGAAATGAAAGAGAAGATGAATCTAGTCTTTTTCTTTCCATGTTTGTAACCCTTTAAGAAAATATTTCAAAATGGTTCCATATAATTTCTCCTTTACAATTCCTGTCCTGCTCCTAACCCCAGATCCATTCATCCATGCATTCATTCATTCCTTTTTATCCATCCATTCAAAACACCTATCATGTGGCAACACTTATTAGACAATTGGGGAGACAATAGTGAGCAAAAACAGATACCATACTACAGTCCTTGGCCCTGAAGAGCTCTCAGCATTGAGAGGAACAGAAACATTAAGCTAATAATCAGGCAAAAACAAATGTAAAAATGCACCCATGGCGAGTAGTACAAAGTGGAAGTATGTGGCTCTGAGAGCCTATAACAGGGGGATTTGCTTTAGTTAGGGAACTCAGTGACAGCTTCCCTTAGGAAGGGATTGCTGAGCTGCTGTCTGAGAGAAGTAAAGGGTTTAACCAGGTAAACAGAATAGCATGTGCAAAGGCCCTGAGGCAGGTGAAAGCATGCAAAAATGAGAAACCGGAAGCAGAGTGAAGGTGAACCATAGTGCAAATAAATTGGTGGGTAAAAGTTGCATAAGTCATAATAGAGGTTTATCTTCATCCTAAGAACAATGGGGAGACACTAAAGGTGTTTAAGCCAGGAGTAAAATAATGAGCATTTTGAAAAGATCAGTATGGCTTCATTGTAGAGCAAGTATGTCAAACTCACAGCCCACAACGAATATTTTTTTTCAGCCTAGCCAATATAACGGTATGTAAGAAACGTTTTAATAAAAATTTTGTAACTTAATTTTTACAGTATCCTGTTTTACATAATTATTAATAACAAACTACAATGTTCGTTAATGACTGATTACTATCATCATGTTGCATTCATTTCCCTTACGTGCCTTACATGCAGGCGCACCATTTTTCTCCACTAATACTAGCAGCGAATATTTTAGCAGCCGATTACCACATCATTAGTCTTGGACTAACTTGTTTTGTGTGTGCAAAAGGAAATATTTTGCTTTCGGAGAATGAGAGAAATACGTGTATTTGTGTTATGCTTATTAATGTGTGCAGTTATTCAGTGTCTGGTAAGTTAATGTTCAAGAAAAAATATTCATTTTTATTAAAATGTTCTAGTATCTTATGTTAATGATTACTCACTTATTTCAGCCCTTTATATTCAGCATGTCTCTATCAAAATAAACCTACATTTCCATGAAAATTGAAGCTTTTGGTTTTTTTTGCAGTCCACATAAACTTAAACCTTGTTTATTTGGCCCATGTGAGCCTTTGAGTTTGACATACTTGGTGTAGAGAATAGATTGGAAGAAGCCTGGCTAGTTACAAAATGAGAGATGGTGGAAACACACAAATGAACATATTAGAAAGGTGTTTAGGAAGTAAAGTAGAGAGGATTTGGTGATGATATAAGGAATGTACAGAAGTCAAAAGTCAAGTTTTTGCCTTGCACCATGGAAAATAACTCAAGAATCAAGTTTGGGGAAGAGGGAGAAGATCATGAGTTTTGATCAATTTTGAGGTGCCTTTAAAATGTTACATAGAAAATACCAGGCGGACAACTGAATATAAAGGACAGAGCTCAGTGGATAGAATTCTTTAGCAAATTGGTTAAGTAGTCACTGAAACTGCCATCCTGGATGAAACTGATTAGGTAATGCAAGTATGATGAAATGCTCAATGTGGCATCCCACAAAATCTGGTTGTTCTCACGTATAGGTGACCCTTCCTTCCTTGGTGTAAAAATGTGTTTTACTAATATCAACATGGACATTCTCCTTTTTGTGAAATGTCTGCATATAAATAAAAAATATAGTGGGTTAATGAAGAAAAACATTTTTCTAGCCATGATTTTACATTTTGCTGTGATCCAGGGAAGAAAAAAAAAAACACTGAGAGAAATAAATGTAAACTATGGAAAAGGAAGAAATTGAATTGATGCCACATCTGCTTCTGCTCCCCAAAGAGAGCAGTAGTGCTTGGGAAATATGGCGATGCACTATGAGGAGGTTTTGTAGCACCTTTGCCACACAGTTTTTGTTTTTGTTTTGTTTTTTCCTCTTTTAAATAGGTTGTTTTATGACTGCCCTATCCAGGCAACAGTCTGCCAGGGATAGCACTGCTTTTTATGAGATGTTTTCTCTGTTCTCAAAAGCAACTTTCAGAAAACAGAATGTTTATACCTTAGGGATTCTTATGGTCAGAAGGTTGTTACTTTGTGGGGTTAGAAATTCATGCAAGATGCAGGGAGCCTGAAGAATGTGGAATCACAAAGCCATGAAGGGGGAGCGGTCAGGAGGGAAGTGCTCCAAAGAACTGAGACTGAGAAAGTTTGAGATTGGCAATGTGATAAGGTGATAAGGGATGAGTCTAGAAGTTCTGGTTCAGAAGCCCCAGACAGCAGGAGTGCCCAGTGATTAAGGAAGCAGAGGCAGTGGCCTAGACTCTCATAACTTCAAATGTGGTCCTACGACCAGAACTTCAGCCTCAAAAATGCAGAATCTCAGCTTCTGTCCCAGACCTAACAAATCAAACTGCATTTAAATAAGATCCTTAGGTGGTTCTTAAGCATATAAAGTTTGAGATACACTGGTGTGGACTATTCTTTCAAGAGTGTAGTGATGATGGGTAAGAGACAGGATAAAAGCCAGAGAAGGAGACAATGAAAATGGAAATGAAAGAGAAAGAAGATTCCAAGAGGAGGAGGCTGTGGAATAGGGGAAGGGATGGAGAGAACTAATTAATTTGAGGGACTGTTTCTTGGTTGAGAAAAATGTGAAAGAAAAGAAGTATGAGACCCAGGGTGGATAAATGAGAAAACTCTGTAGGTGTCTGCAAAATTTGCTATATAAATAAAATAATCTGAAAAGTTCATCTCACAGTCAAATATATTAGTGATTTACTTCATTAGTTTCCTGATGACCATTTATCATGAGGTAAAGTACCTTCGAGTAAATGGTGGAAATAAAAATTTTGATGTGCTTGCCTCTTATATAAACTAAATATTTGATTTATAAGACACCATTATAAACCAATATGGCCTGTCATGTTTTTCCAATTTCTAATTTATTCAACCTCTGCTCAGTATTGATCCTGACAAGCAGAGTAACCCGAAGATAAATTTATTTACTCCACAGTTTAGTCAGAAACAAGCCAAAAATTATAGATTTTCCCAGGCAGATGATGACAGGCAGTCAGGGGGATGACAAATGGCTGTCTTTAGATTTAGTTAAGACAGTTGGGCCAGACGTTTCCGATAAAAATTGGAGCATGCTGGTCAAATACAGGTTCGTCCGTGGCCATCATTAATTGTAGAGGGAGCACTGCCAGTCTGCAGGCGCCCATACAGGAGTTCAGCGCCAGCCCTGCATGGGAAACAGAATTGGCTCCTCAGGATTTTGCAGCACTTCTCTAAGTGATAGCCTGACATGATCATTTATCAAACAGAGACTGTCCAGAAAAGTGTCTGCTCCCTTTAGCAACTTATTGAAGAATAGGAAAGTGAAAGCATTTTATTAAAGACAGGAAGGCAATGAACAACCAGAGCGTATCCAAAGGGTAATCATATTTCAGCACAGGATTAGTTTAGTCTTAAATAAACATGCACTGGAGGGAGTATGTCGAGGGTCATTTATCAAGTGAGGGGCAATTAACAAAACTCTACAGGACTCTTTTATCTATATAAATGTAAAGTTCTCTTATTGTTATTATTACTTAACTTTTGGATGATGGGACATCGTGTTCAACACTAAAAAATGCAATGCACAATTCCTTCCTTAGAGGTTTTTAGACTAAGAGAAATACAGAGAAACTTTCACATTAAATAATTATGGCTGTATCAAACACTGTCAAACAAATGCGGTAGAGAGGAGGGGAAGTGAGAGAGAGGAAAAAAAAAACATCAATGATAAGAGAATTATCAATTGGCTGCTTTTTGCATGCCCCCCACTGATGACCCATGACCCGGGTATATGTCCTGACTAAGAATTGAACTGTGGCCCTGACCGGTTTGACTCAGTGGATAGAGGGTTGGCCTGTGGACTAAAGGGTCCCAGGTTCGATTCCAGTCAAGGGCATGTACCTTGGTTTGGAGCACATCCCCAATAGGGGGTGTTGCAGGAGGCAGCTGATCGATGTTTCCCTCTTATTGATGTTTCTCTCTCATCAGTGTTTCTAACTCTCTATTCCTCTCCCTTCCTCTCTATAAAAAATCAATAAAATATATTTTTTTAAAAAGAATTGAACTGTGACCTCCTGGTTCATAGGTTCATGCTCAACTACTGAGCCACTCCACCAGGCTAATTTCCATTCTCTTAATTTTGGTCAACAGAGAAGCTTCTGATCCACTGTCATGTAGCTGACTTATAAGAAAGTTCTCTTCAAAAGTTATAACTTCATCCTTCAGTCCTGAGCCCTGGATTATGCTCTCCACAGAATTATCAATGTTTATTTTTATTAGCAGTAAAATATTTGCTTTAAAGTATTATTTTGTTCTATTAAAGGTAGTTTTCCTTTCCTTTATTTTTTGCCTTTGGCTATTGAATTTTTTAAAATCAAGTCAAGGCTATAAAGTAGAAAAACAGTTTCTGCATTGCTTGTTTTTTAAGTAATTCATATAGACTAAATTTATCTGATTTTAAAAATTAAAAACAGAACTTTATGACACATGTAATAGTCTGAGTATATTTCATTTCCATTAAATATCTAAAATAAAATATATATATTAAAAACTGAGGAAGGAGAGAAAGCAAGGAAAGGGACAAAAACAAGGCATTGAACAAAAGAATTCTGACAATGGAAAAAGAAACCCAAATTGGGAGAAAGAGGGCAAACTGAGAGAGCAGGTTCTTAAATGCTATTAATCTGTTTTCCTGACATTCATTTGGAATGTAGACCATAGTATAACTTAACTACTCCTTGAAATATCAATTAGCTGCTTTTCTTGTAACTATAAAAACACACAAATGTTTATGATATACATAAAACAAAACTGTACCCACATGACAATTAAATAAGAAATCCCTATGCTCAAAAAAGAAGGTCAAAGGAAATATGACGACATATTGGAAATGATCTTTGGATGATAAGCATGCAAGTGATTTTTTTCTCATATTTTCCCCTTGACCTTTTCACAGATTTTTAAAATAAATATGTATTCTTTTATAAAATAAAAAGCAAATATTGTTTGCAATGCAAATGGACTGCTTACTCACTGCTCCTTAATTGCCTTAATCTGGACACTTCCATAAATTCCAATAAGAATAGAGCATCTTCTGCAGGATGGATGACCAGAGGTGTAAAATTTTTTTCTAAACTGGGAATATGACAAAGAACAGTTCCATGGCCCCCAAACTCAGGATCTCATTTTTTGCCTTCTCTTTAGCCGCCTTCCATTATTAGTATAGACCATTCTATCCAAAAATGATTTATCATACACCTTCTAAGTAGCTGGCACTGAGCTAGAACTCTACAAAAAGCAGCAATTACTTTTATAAAGAATTAACTGAATGAAAATATATTGATAATTATGAAATATTTTGTCTTTTTCTTCTATAATTATAGGATTTGGAATTTCTACTGAGCAAATTGATGAAACTGTGGATGATGGATCTAAAAGGAAATCCTGTTTGTCTCAAACCAAAATACAGAGACAGATTGATACTGGTCTCCAAATCACTGGGTACACATTTATATTAATATAATTTTCTTTGAAAAAGAGACCTGATTCACTTTTTAGTTAATTTATCAGCAAGCTTTCAGAAATATGTCATCTGGATCAACTTTATGGGGGGGATGCAAAAGAGGGTATAGGGAGGGTGAGTGATGATAGGAGGATACTTGACTTAGGGTGGAGAGCACACAATATACAGAAGATGAAGTATAGAATTGTACACCTGAAACCTATATAATTTTATTAACCAATGTCACCTACTAAGTTCAATTTAAAAAGTGTTTTTAAGAAGGTCAGCTGTAAATTCCATGTATTTTTAATAACACTGAAAGTTAAAATTGAAAAATAAAGCATAAAAATATCTGCTGTTCAGAAATAATTAATCGAGGCACCAGATACTCCTTCTTTTTAAAAAAAAGAAAATGTGGCTGTTACTAACAAAAATGGTTAGTCATAAATGTGTAGAATTTGCTCACCTTTGCCAAACTTTCTCAGGCACAAATCCTCTGAAGATCACGAGTCTCTTTAGCTTGGTTCTGTTGACCAAGGTTTTCACTGCTGACACTGCCAAACGGTACCCTAAAAACATATAGGAGTTCCTTTCATTTGAAAGTGCAGCAAGGTGGGAGTCCTTTATAAGACTCTTACAAATCATAACATTCCTCAATATGCACTATAATGGGGACATGGCCCAGCAAGGGACCAAGTTATATAGCATCAGAGAGACAAGCCTGGCCTCTCCCAAAGGAGATTCATGAGCCAATTTCCTATATCAGAACTTCAGTAACATGGGTATAAAAACTATGGCAAAACTCTTTTAAAGCTCATAGCTGTAGTAAACCTTGATTAATCATAATGCTAGTGTAGGGATTCTCTTAAGGGAGGAAGGGAATGACATTAAGGCATGTCAGAAATATTCAAGAAGGTTTTGCACAATATTCTGCCTACCCTTTACCCCACCAGCCAAGGGTAGGGAACAGAGAACAGTCATATATAATTTTTAAAGCTCTACAGATGATTCTTCCATGCACCACCCCCAACTGTCTACCTCCTCCTCTCTCTCCCCAGTGCACACAATTGTATTAGTCTACTTTCCTTCTGAAGCAGAGTAAAATAATACAATTAATGTTTGATAATTAAGAATCTTCCAACGTTCATAAACCATTTCTGGAAACATTTCTCATGATACAGTACCATACGCAATGCTGTAACAGATAAGGAGACAAGTGTACTAATTTCCAAGTAAAGATAATTTATTCAAAGTTTAAAAAAACAAATCTATAACATTTTATGATTATAAAATTTAATACATATTTCTTCTAGAAAATAAATATTATTCATAATCCTGCATAAATCTGTTTAGACTTTGGAATATGTCTTTACAGTCTTTTTCTTCTATATATAACAAATTCTCTTTTAAGTTAGCTCATTTAATTTCCTTGTTTTTCCTAAATACAAAACAAAAAAAACACACAAAATTGAAGACCTGGTTTGATATGTTCCAGTAAAAAGAACATTTTCTCTTTTGTAAGAAACCCAGTCCTTATCAAATAGAATGGCAATCTACATACTTATTTACTTAGTATGATGGAAGCAAATTTTGTGTTGAAAGCAGCTAATTAAAACAGATCTCATGGGTCTCTGATCTTGTGTCCATTACCTGACTTCCCCTTCTGAACGATCTTACACCTAATAACCTCAAATGAGATCATTTGTTAAAAGTGAGATAGAATCAGATTTACTGAGGTATAACCTAGTCATTCCTCAGCTTTGTCTGGAACATTAACATAAGGAAATGGGATAACTGTAAAAGATTTGGGTTTTTCATTCCTTATCCTTAAAATAGATTATTTAAAAATATGTACAGACTTACATGTAACACTTCCAAAAATATACTAATAAATTATACAATTAATAAAAACATATCTGGAAATATATCAATATATACTAGTACAAGTGGTTAGGAAAACTGAGTGTAAAAGAATGACCTTTAATATAAAGTTATAAGTACTAAGATGTATAATGATAAAACATTTAGCCAATTTCTTACATTATAATTTAGAAAGTGCTATTATTCAGTTAAAATAAGTACAAGAGACAAGGTATGGAAACAATTCTACTTCTAGAGTTTATGGTTCTAGTTTATATTTCCAGTTTTATCACTTGATTTGCAATATAACAATATTATAGATCATATTTAAGTGGCAATGTTAACATTTTCAATAGTACAATTAATATTTTATCAAGATATTATCATTTTCCCTTATAAGAATATGATCCCCAAAATGTTTCTACATCCTTTCTACATTCTGGAATCTAGCAGAAGATATTACATGGATGATGAGAGAAAATATATTTAATTTGTTTAAACTGCTATATAAGGAAATTTTGCTGGAAAAGATAACATTTTATCTTAATGTTAATTGAAGGCCACCTGTATTCATGTGATTAAAGTCATATAAAATATCCTATAATTTTATAGTACAGTATATCATACGCAATAGAATATGTACTATCCAAACATTATTAAAAATTTAGTTTAAAGAAAAACACAATAAGATGCTCATGATACAATATTTATTTATTTTTATTTTTATATATTTTATTGATTTTTTACAGAGAGGAAGGGAGAGGGATAGAGAGTTAGAAACATCGATGAGAGAGACATCCATCAGCCACCTCCTGCACGCCCCCTACAGGGGATGTGCCGCAACCAGGATACACGCCCTTGACCGGAATCGAACCTGGGACCTTTCAGACCGCAGGCCGACGCTCTCTCCACTGAGCCAAACTGTTTTCAGCATGATACAATATTTAAAAGTAGGCTGTAATGCTGTATAAATAGAGAATTCCAATTTTATATAATACACATATATACATACATAGAAAACAAAAAATTGCTAAGAAATATACCCGGTTTGGCTCAGTGGATAGAGCATCAGCCTGCAAACTGAATGGTCCCAGGTTCGATTCTGGCCAATGGTACATGCCCACGTTGTGAGGTTGATCCCTAGTAAAGGATGTGCAGGAGGGAGCCGATTGATGATTCTCTCTCATCATTGATGTTTCTCTCTCTCTCTCCCTCTCCCTTCCTCTCTGAAATCAATAAAAATATATAAAAAAATAAAGTGTTATCAGTGATTTTTAGTCATTATACAGGCAATGTTAATTTTTTTGTATTTTCCAAGTATTTTACAACATACAAAAATTACTTGTCTAATTTAAGATGCTTAATTTTGAAAAAAAATTTTTAAGGAACAAAATACCATGTTACATATACAAATCTTCTTAGTCACTTTAAGATAAAAATATTTTGCTTTTTCCTAAGAATAAACATAATATTATTTAAATAATTACAGATATTTAATTTTTGTTAGGTAGGACATTTTTGCTTTTTAAAATAATAATATAATTTATTTTTTAATATATTTTATTGATTTTTCACAGAGAGGAAGGGAGAGGAATAGAGAGCTAGAAACACTGATGAGAGAGAAACATCAATGAGAGAAAAACATCGATCAGCTGTCTCCTGAACCCCCTTAACTGGGGATAAGCCTGCAACCAAGGTACGTGCCCTTGACCGGAATTGAACCTGGGACCCTTCAGTCTGTAGGCCAATGCTCTATCCACTGAGCTAAACAGGTTTTGGCTAAAATAATAATATAATTTAAATAGATCCTAGATGAGTGATCATATATCAAATTCTGTTTACAATGATTATCTCTGACAGTGATAGGAAGCAGAGGTATGGATAGTAATTATATCCATGTTTTTATGTTTTTCTCTCATGTTTCAGTTATTTATAATAAGCACATATTCTTGTTGAAATCATAAAAAAATCAAAAATAAATAAAATCTAGAAAAAATACAGAAATTGTGTAAATAAGGTATTTTAAAAAGAAATTTATTTCAGCATAGTAACAAGTTGTGTGCACCTGAACAAGAAATATATATATCTTACATATATTTAGTGACATGTCTATATTGTATTTTAATATAATTTTTTATCTAGATTGTCTTGATGGAAAAGAAATTAAAAACATGGAAAGACAATTTCTAATAAATTGGAAAGCATCCAAAGATGCCAAGAAAATCAGCAAGAAAAAGAACAGTAAAAAAGAGGATGACAGTATCTCATATATAAGTAAGTAGACTGCCACTCATTGGTTGACCATTTCCACTAGCAAAGGGAATATTCTCCTCACACAAAAAATGTCCCATGAAATGAGCAAGTTTTGTTTAGATTTTGTTTTAAGTTTTTGATTTTTTAACTTACTTAAAATTCCTAGGAAATTTAACCTGTAATGTTTACATCTGAATATAGTAGCCACTATCAGCTAAACCTGTGTTTGGTTCCTACTAAGTATAATTGTATCAGCTATGTAAACAGAGAGCAATAAGGGTGGGGGGAAATGTGCACTTTTCTATCTGGCCAAAGTGCATGGTATTAGTTATGTAAATGGTGAAACAACACCAGCTATGTAAAGTGTGAAATCTAAGTCACTAGTACTAGTATATTTTTTTAGCAATAGTGCAAAAATTACATTTTTCATCAGGATAGAAAATAAAAATGTAACACAACCACTTCTGTGGCCTATACTCTGTGGCATGTCTCCTTTCTTATGTACACATCCCAACACTTGCATATCTATATATATAAAAGGCTAAGTGACCAACCATATGTCTATCCAGCTGTTCAACCAACTGGCCGGTACATATGACAATGTACTGGCAATTTAAAAATAAATGTTGACTCGCATATTTGTGATATTTGTCCCCATCTGACAATGGCCTCCTATTTAACTTAATTCAAAGATAGTTTCCTGTGATGCTAGCAAATCACAAGGACAAACTCCAGGCAGAGTAGGAATATTCCTACCTGAACCCATTTTCGGACATGATCAGTTATATGTTGCTTTCTCTTGAGTTCGAAGAGCATGTGACATTAAAGTTGTAAATACTTCATCACAAGGGAAATTAGTCAAGGACTCTGAAACTGTTTTTACTGTTACTGTGGTATACAGAGAGAGATTAGAGTAAGTTTAATCAATTCATCAGTGATTGTAACAATGTTTTTTTTTTTAATATATTTTATTGATTTTTTACAGAGAGGAAGGGAAAGGGCTAGAGAGTTAGAAACATCAATGAGAGAGAGGTATCGATCAGCTGCCTCCTGCACACACCCTACTGGGGAATGTGCCCAGAACCAAGATACATGCCCTTGACTGGAATCGAACCTGGGACTTTTCAGTCCATAGGCCACCGCTCTATCCACTGAGCCAAACTGGTTTTGGCAACAATGTTTTTTAATATCATGTTTTTGTTGTTTTTATATTATGTCTTCGTTGTTATATCATGTTGTTATTGTTTATTTATCAATTTATATATTATTTTTATATATATTTTCTTTCAGCTCTGATACTTCTATTATAGAGAAAGGGCAAATAGCAATATTAACATATAATTAATTTCCTTTCAATGTGCATGAATCCATGCACTGGGCTACTAGTCCTATCTAATATGCAAATTGACTGTCACTCTATGACACAAGATGGCCGCCCCCATGTGGTCAAAAATGGCTGCTCCCATGTGGACACAAGATGGCCATGACAAGATGACCTGTAGAGGAGGGCAGTTGGGGGCAGTTGGGAGTGACCAGGCCAGCAGAGGAGGGCAATTGGGGGAAACCAGGCCTGCAGGGGATGGCAGTTATGTGTGATCAGGCAAGCAGGGAGGGCAGTTAGGGGTGACTAGGCCGGCAGAGGAGGGCAGTTGGAGGAGGAAGGCCTGCAGGAGAGAGTAGTTTGGGGGACCAGACCTGCAGGGGGAGGTAGTTGGGGAGGAACCAGGCCTGCAGTGGTGGACAGTTGCAGGGGGAACCAGGCCTGCAGTGGAGAACAGTTTGGCCTGCAGGGGAGGGCAGTTAGGGATGACCACAGCAGCAGGGGAGGGCAGTTGGGGGCAACTAGGCCTGCAGGGGAGGGCAGTTAGGGGTGACCAGGCTGGCAAGGGAGGGCATTTAGGGGTGACCAGGCCCACAGTAGAGGGCAGTTAGGGGTGATGGGGCCAGGAGGGGAGAGAAGTTGGAAGCAATCAGGGCTCCAGGGGAAGACAATTAGGGGTCACCAGGCCAGCAGAGGAGGCCAGTTAGGAGCAATCAGGCTGGCCAGGGAGCAGTTAGGCATTGGTCAGGCTGGCAAGGGAGTGATTAGGGGGTGATCAGGCTGGGAGGCAGAAGCAGTTAGGGGCAATCAGACAGAGGCAGGCAAGTGGTTGGGAGCCAGCAGTCCTGGATTGTGAGAGGGATGTCCGACTACCTATTTAGGCCTCATCTCAGTAGCCTAAACAGTCACAAAGTTGAAGTGGAAGATTTAGTTCAAGAAGAGCTGGGAGAGTTAGCCTGTGCTCCTAAGGTTCTTGGTGGGATTGGGGCTAAACAGGCGGATGGACATCTCTCAAGGGGTCCCAGATTGGAGAGGGTGCACGCTGGGCTGAGGGACACCCCCCCCAATGCATAAATTTTGTGCACAGGGCCTCTACTTTTGATTTTAATATGTCTAAGGTTTTTTTTACAAAGGACATGTCAACCTCCCTTGCCTAAGTAATGAAACTAAATGTAGTTAAGTGTAATGGGTAACAATTACCTTTATTATCTTGGGGATCATCCTAGAATTCACCCTTCCCAGATTCTATGGTATACACATTGGAATGAGCCCTTCCTCCATTGCCATCTCTGTCCAAATGATGATACAGTTCTGATCTTCTCAAACTTAAAAACAGTGACATCACTCAATACATGTACATAGCTCTATTCTTAAGTATGTGGCCAATAGCTAACACTATAGTCTTTATGCAAAGGCTGTTATTACTGCTCAAGAAAAACAGAAAGCAGGAATTAAAGTCTAGAAGATACATTTTTAAATCTACAATATACTTTCAGATGTTTAAAAGAGCTAAGATTAATCTTTTAAAGACAACTGAGGATAACCAAATGCATCAAATGTGAACAGAAATTCTTAGAGAGTAATTTTTGTACTCCCTGACCTTTTACATACTTTTGATAGCCTTGTAAATTTGGAGTTCCATGTTAGAGATATATGCTAAGGTTATAAAAACTACGACCTCAAGCTTCAAAGATTTTATAATAAAAAACTTATCCTAAATATAATCATATAACTACATAACTCAAAATTGAAAACAAAATCACTTTAACAAAATTCAAGATATATGCATATCTTTTAGTATTTATTTTTGTAGTGGAAACATTAATTTATTCATTTAATAAATGCTTATTGATATGTCCCAGATTATGCTAGTCCCTAGGAATTAAAACTGACTAAGGCAGACCTCCTTTAAAGGGAAATCACAGCTAGAAAGGGATAAGGACCTGTAACGATACAGATGTTAAGTGCCAAAATAAAGGCATGAACATACTCCAAAAACTGTACGTGATTAATCTATTCCCTAAACACTCTAAAAAAAAGTAAGCTCAGAAAAGCAAAATTCAAGGGCAGTTAATATTTATATATTTTTAAATATATTTTTTATTGAATTGTTAGAAAGGAAGGGAGAGGGACAGAGAGTCAGAAACATCGATGAGAGAGAGACATCGATCAGCCCAGCCGCCTCCCACAAGCCCCCCACTGGGGATGTGCCTGGCAACCAAGGCACACGCCCCTGATCAAAATCAAACCTGGGACCCCTCAGTCCTCAGGCCTGCGTTTCTATCCACTGAGCCAAACCGGTTCCAGCAGTTAATAATTATATTAATGTTGGTGTACCCATTTTGTCTATGAGCATTGACTATAAATTTTCCTGTGAGGTTTTTCTGTATGAAAGTCTATGATATTTTATCTTGGATACTAATTTTTATTGGTTTTACATGGCCCTATTTAACTTTACTTAATTCCATTTCATAAAATATAATTTTAGATAATCTAATGCTATGTCTACAATTTAATTGTTAGTTTCAAAACAGAATGCTTTTAATTATTTGTATGCAGGTGCCTTTGAAGCAATGCATCACATAGTTCCTGTTTATTACCCACAAGTGGGTAAGCCGAAATTAGTCTTTCTCTCTGATGCACAGAGATACATTGCTAATGAAAATGCACCTTCAGAAAGCTCTCAAGATAACAACCCTAAAATTATTGAAGAGACCAGGTATGTTCTGTCAAATATTTGTGCGATTTGTCTTTTGGGGGAAAATGGGACACTCTCACTGTCAACAACACAGAGGAAGAGAGGCCCTTCATCTGTCTCTCATAATTCACTGTTCTTAATTCTTCTTGGCCAAGCACTGCACCCACCCCCGCCTCCTGCCCCTCTTCAGCCCAAAAGAAAAAGTTAATTGTTGCTCAGCTCAAACAGTCACAAAGTTGAGGTGGAAGAATTAGTTCAAGGGCTGGGAAAGTTAGCCTACACTCCTAAGGTTCTTGGTTTGAAAGGGCATGTATCTGGGTTACAGGTTCCCCAGTTGGGGTGTGTGTGGAAGGCAAGCAAGCAAATGGTGTGTCTCTCTCACTTCTCTGTCTCCCTCTTCCCCTTCCTTCCTCCCTCCCTCTCTCCCTCTTTTGTTTCCCTCCTCCCTTCCATTCTCTCTAAAAATCAATGAAAAATATATTCTCCCGTGAGGATTAACAACAACAAAAAAGCTAAGAGTCACAACTAGACACTGAGGTAGGCAGTAACTCAGGGAAGCCCCAGAAGCAGCAGGAAGAGATGTCTGAAAAAGCAAGGATTATAACAAAGGTGCTGAAGGCCCAGTTGATGATGGGTAGTGCACTGAGTGAATGGATGAAAACAGCAAGGGTAGCTGGTAACAGGAAGGAGGGGAGAGGCTGGCTACTTTCACCACTTTTCCAGACCAAATGTTCTTATCTGGTGTCCCTGAAGGAGACATAAGTTCATTAGATCCTCAAAGGGGCTTATGATAAAAAAAAAAAAGATGGTTTAAAAATCACTGTAAAAACAGGCAGTGGACATATTTTGGAAGGACATATTTTGGAGTAGATTTTCTTTTGCAAGAATTTTGTTGAAGATCAGGTGGGTTTGTCATGAGAACCTCTTTGTAGGGTCCAATCAAGAGGTGATGACTTAGCATTCCTTAATGGAGCCACATGAAGAAGACCCGTGAACAACAGTGCTACACTGTCCAACCACCATTCCCTGGAGACTGGCTTGGGCTTACCAAGAGGGAGGCTTAGGGGAGAGAGGGTACTGTGAGTCTGGAAAATGCTTGATCTAGGAAGAAGAAGCAGCCCTAGTTTTGGTCTTGCCTCCTCTCCAATCACACACGCAGATGCACAAAAACTGGAAGCTGAATGAAAATTTTCTTTACTGCTTATGTACATTGTAATTACCATAAAAACCTTAGCCAGTCTGTCCATAATACCCCAGCCATTTTTGTAAAGATTTGCATAACTGGTGTCAATTCCTCAACAGTGTTCTTGAGTTTTGTTTCTTGCCAAGCATTCTGAAAGGTCTTGCTAGTATATCATATATCATCAAGTAGAAAACAATAAAAAATGGACACAGCCTCAGAAAACAATGTTAGTAAATTCTATGTACTCTGCCACACATACTAAGATCAATTGTGAACTGTGACATATACCGCATATTTATAGTTTCAAGCAAAGCTGTAGTGACTAGGACTGTACTGACAAAAACAGCAAATAAATCACTCTACCCTCATTTTCCTTACTAGGAACACTAAATATAGAGCTAAGTGCATTTTTAACTACTCCGTATGCTAAGACAGGCTACCCTAAAAAAAGCCAGCAGAATACAGGAGTTCCTGTGAGAAGAACATAAAGAATGTCCTTCTTCTGCTACTATTAGTGAGGTTGATTATGTTCAATCCTGAGTCTTCAGTTTTATAATGTGAAAAAATATTAGAGATTTTAAATGTTTATTTCCTCAGGTGACATTTTTACTGAGGACATATCAAAATATTGTTTTGCTATCTCAAAAGATTTGTCTTATTAAGTGGGAATATCAATTCTACCTCTCTCTGATATAAAAGGTGCACATATGATGGGGTTTCATTAAGCTCCTGATACAGATTTTTAGGGGATGCCTACTGCTAACATTTTACTAATTTAGTGTAGAGCTAAGAGATGAGAATAAAGCTAGAATGTCAGTAAAATATTAAAAACAAAATACCCCCCAAAAAAAAAGAGAGAAAAAGAAAAAAAATACCCAGCCCAAACACAAAGAATAGATTTTCAGTTTCTAAAAAGTTGATTCAAGTTATTCCTTCCCTTAATTACCTTAAAGGCGAGAATGGGCAGACAAGTGGCCTATGGTCTACATTTAATATTCCAGGTGGGAGCCTACTCAGAGATGGAAAGGAGCTTAAAGTTCTTCTTTCAAAATGCTGAAAGTATGTGACCCACACTCCTTTAAGGTTCCGCACGTTGGGAGCTGTGCCTGTATCCTTGTGGAACCCAGTGAAGCAACATCTGTGCAATGACAGGGGAATGTTTTCCACCTCCTTTATAAATGCGTGCAGTCTGTGCTCATGTATATTTACACAAGCCTGCTTTCCCTACAGGGAGGAAAAAGTCAGACTCATTGACGTTGTTTTTGACCCTCAAACTGAACTTGATACTATCAATGTACACTTTAATTAAAGATTAGTTCAAAACTATTTTTTATTTAAAGGCAGATTCTGAACCAATGTCTTCACGGTTCAATTAAAAATAATATATGCCATTAAACAAGGCATGTACACATTGCTTCTTTCTGTGTTTGTCACAGATGTTTCCTCTCTTTTCAAACGTTAGAAGGTACTTAAGCCTTCGTAATTTTAAAATAGACATTAAATGTATTTATATATTGTAAATAAGATCAACTGAAAATACTGTACAGCACAATGCAATGAAAAATGCAAATTGGTACCTGATTAACTCTCAAGTCTAAGCAATGTCAATAGAGTCAAATCATCTCTTTTGTTAATGCAAAAATAATAACTTTCTGGCTGGGTTACATGCCCTTACTTAATTCAGATACCTTTAAGGAATGTGAATCTCTGGGGCCCATAATTTGCAGGAAATGTTAACTGAATGTTATTTAACTATCAATAAAATACCTACTATTTTTAGTTAGAATATGGAAGCTTTAAATTTCTTTGTGTTAAAAACGAACTTTAAAACAGTAAAAATAATTTGCTTTCATCACTGTTAAAGTTATGTTTAAACAGTTGTAACAAAAGATCTCCTATGTGCTTCAAGAAAAATCTTTAAAACTTAGAAAATATTTCTAGTCAGAATATTCTGGATTGATTTTATCTAAATGCTTTTAATTTTGCTGTGTTAAAACCTCAGTCTAATTAACTCTACAGGCAAAATAAACTTAAATGTATCAGTAATGTAGGTATAATATTAAGATTTTTATTTGCAGTCTTCAAAGAACCCTTTTGAAATTAGGATACAACTTCCATTTTTTAAAAAAAAGCAATTGTGGTAAGCAACAAAGTTTTTAAAAGCAGTGTAAGGTAGCTTTTGTGACTTCTAGTCTCAACTCTGTCAATGGCTTACTCTGTGAACAAGAGTTATATATAAGATCCAATTTATGAGATTTGTATTAGTTATTTTCCATCCTGTCTATTTTGAAAGCTGAATCTTCAGTACCTAAACAAGTTTTAAAAAACAGTACAACCCTTTGAGATGAGAATACTATCAGCCCCATTTTATAGGTGGGGAAGCCAGTCAGCGGAGTCCCCAGTCACCTTATTGCCATGAGGCAGAGCTAGGACCTGAATCCATATCATTGACTCCAAAGGCAAGCTCCCAACTACTCTGCAAGGGAGTCTCAAAAACACACTCAGGTATAGGCAGGTAAAGGAAGTGAGGGAAGTCGGTGAGCTATCATTGAGGTGAATTGGAGAGCACATGTCCAACTAAAGGCAGCTGCAGGTACATGGCTCCAAAGCAATGTAGCCAAGCATATATGCTCAACTTGAGATATCTAGCTGACAAGCAAGATGTGAAATCATCTAATTTTAAAATATTGCATTATTTTTTTCTTAAAAATATCTATTAAAATAGATAAAAATAAAAAATATGATAATAAGACACTGGGGGGTTAGAGTATGCATGGGAGTGGGGAGACAATGGGAAGATATGTACACTTGTAATAATTAATTTAAAAAATTAAAAAATATAATACTAGCGAGGATATGGAACAACTGGAACGCTCAGGCATTACTGGTGGGAATGCAAAAATAGTAAATCCATTTGGGAAAATAGTTTGACATATTCTTATATAGTTAAACATTTACTTACCATATCTAGTAGTCCTACTCCTAGGTATTTTCTGAAGTGAAATGAACCTATATTCACATAAGAAACCAGACTTAAAAGGCTACGGACTGTATAACTGACATTCTGGCAAAGGCAAAACCATAGAAACATAAAACCGATTAGTAGTTGCCAAGGCTAGGGGTAAACACAAGGGAATTTGGTGGGGAGGAATACTGCAAATCTTTATTGTGTAGTGGTTATATGACTATACATGTTTATCAAAACTTGTTCAACTATAGTCAAAATAATGAATTTAACTATGTAAATTATATCTTAAATAATGAGGGAAAGAGTCTAAAGGTGAAAAAAAAGCACCAACTATATTGTGATATTATATATATAATTAAGCAATATATCATCACTGCTGTATGATTATTTTACATTATAAAAACAGTGAGTTAAGATGGCAAGTAATTTGACATATTTAGAAAAAAAGACAAGTATAATTTCAAGACATACATCACATTCTGTGAACTAAAATTTATAGCACTCTAAAGCCATGTACTTTCTTGGATCTTAGACAAGAACTTCAGAGAATGATACACTATGAAAATAGTATCTGAATTATTAATGAGTCAAGTTAAAGTAGGCCCTTTATTGAGATAATAGATTCAAAAGTGTTTTTCAGATTATGAAGAAGTCTACAAATATTAAATAGAATAGTATGGTAAAAAGCATAAGCAATAGGGGCAATCTACTTGGCTTAAATCCTGTCTCTGCCACTTACTAGCTGTGTGACCGTGGAGAAATTACTTAATCCCTCTGGGCTTTATTTTCTCAACTGTAAAATGTAAAATTCTCAAAGCATTTTTGTAAAGACCAAATCGAAAATATAGTACTTTTTAAAATATATACTTTTATTGATTTCAGAGAGAAAGGGAGAGGCAAAGAGAAATAGAAACATCAGTGATGAGAGAATCATTGATTGGCTGCGTGCTGCATGCTGCACGCCTCCCACTGGGGATGGAGCCTGCAACCTGGGCATGTGCCCTTCCCCTGAATCAAACCCAGGACCTTCAGCCCACAGGTCAACACTCTATCCACTGAGCCAAACCAGGGCAATATAGTACTTTTTGTAAAACACAGCACTTAGAGAGTTAAATAAGATTTACCAATTTATGTAATGTTGAAAATTTGAACACTTTTTATCTTTTAAAAGTTTTTTTTTCCTTTTCCTCATCTATTTTTAATTTAACTGCAAACTCTGGTTTCTTGCAGGAATTGGACTAATCTAGAATCATCAGAGGATTCAGAGAACCTACTTAGAGTGGCAGTAGATAGGACAAGGGGAGGCTGGCAGTCATTGTACTTTTTACTTCAGTCCTTTCTTTGGTCCAGCCTTTGTTAGCCGCCATTGTGCCCCCTCCATTCCACCTCACGGGGTGGGTGAGGGTGAGGATTCCAGATGCCAAGGGTGCAAAATTTGAGTCCCAGGCACCTAATTAGCCTCACCCTAATCTTGGCCCACCTTCCCTCCAATATTCGATTTTCACACCTCTCCCAACTCAGATTTTCCTATTCTCCCCTGTCCTGGCAATGAAGCAGGGGAGGGGATGAGAGGGAATCTTTGTTTCTGCATTGTTTAAATTCTGAAAAGATTTACATAGTTTGGTGACTAATCATTAGCCTTACCATGGCTGTTGTTTCCTAGATTCTATATTTGCTACCTATTTTGAATAACTTTCATTTTTTGAAATAATTTAACATTAGGTTTCCCTTCCCCTCTTTAACAGGAATCTCTCTGAAGGAGTTTGAAATGTTGTGACAAAAAAGTGATGAACATGAACCTCACTGTCTATATCATCCAAAAGTAAAAAAAAATAAAAATAAATTTGTTTGTAAAAAACGAGTCAATTCAATCTTAAGAGGCTTGAAACGTTTTTGGTGGGAGATTTTTTCCCCCCACCTTTATAGAACTACATCAACTTTTGTGGTTGTATCTTTAATAATATATTATTATATGAGAAAAACTAAGTTCTTGTTTGACTTGCTTCTTTATTGAATCTGAAACATTGCCTTCCAGTTGTTTTATTCCTCATTACATATCATTTACTGGCAAAATAAAGATGTGCTTTCTCTCATTAGAAAGGAATCCTTTTTTTGAACCAATGGTGTTTTGGTGTGCTTCTGTCTAAAGTAATTTTAATTAAAGTTACTTAATGACAAAAAGGCCTGAGGATTATTCTGATTCACGAAAATACTCAAGAACGAAATATTCAAATGCCACCGTTACTGTGTAGTATTTGGTACTTCCAACGTGAAAAGGTGTTGCATATACAAGAGAAGTTTCATGGATGGTATCATAAATTTGTTATTCCATCTTGACCCCCAAAAAAGATACTTTATTTTTTGTTTTTTAAATATTTTTCAACGTCCTGCTCTTCGAACTGTAGGCACTGCTTCAAGGATGGACTACTAATTAGTTGCTAGAAAATGTGCGCCCACTCCGCCTCCGCCTTGGAAGCGCTGAGGGCAGGGGCGCCGGGACCCGCACGCTCCCCGCAGGTCCCCAAGAGCCAGCCTCGTCGGCGAGTTCCCCGCGGGGGACGGGACCAGGACGAATTTCACGTCCAAAGGAGACACGAGCGGCGCCCCCGGGGGCATCGGAGGGCCGGCGAAGGGTCTACACCCAGGGGAGAAGCGACCGCCACCCCGGGCCGCTGCAGGTTTGGGGGAACCTCCTGAAGTGTCACCGACTGCGGAGCGCTCGCGGGGATGCGGTCCATCTCTGCGCGGCTCACAGGCGGGCCCCGGAGGGCGGAGGCGGGGCTCGGGCTCTGCGGACTGGGGACAGCGTGAAACGTTTACCTGGTGGGAACAGAGGGCCAGGCAGCGAGGCGGCACGCTCCGCATGCCTCACAGGCAAGTAGAGGTCCGCTCCGCCGCAGCTCGGTGCCCGCCTGGAAGGCGCTCGGACGCCCACCGCCGACCCGCGAAGCCGCGCGGGGGTCCCAGAGCCCAGACTGCGGCTGCGGCCGCACGGCCTCCCACTCCGCAGGCGCGGAACCGGAGCGCCCCGAGAGCCGGGACCAGCAGGAATCCCCGCCCCCGGGCCCCGCCCCTGGCCCCGCCCCGCCGGCGGCTTGATTAATGGCGCTCCGGCGGCTGAGAAGGTGGCTCTACCCCGACACGTCCCCTCCCCGACAGCCCCTCAGGTGGGCGCGGACCTCGGCGGGTCGCGCGGTCGTGGGTGGACACCAGCGTGGCCAGCACGCACGCCTGGCCTCCGGACGCCCGCATAAAAGGCGCTCCCACCCGGTGCTGCCAGCGGCCGTCGACTTGGGCTGGGCGAGGATGGAGTGACGAGCGCGGCCCTGGCCACGCTGACCCGGCTGGACGCTCTGCGCCCGCTCGCGCAGCGGAGCAAAGCCCCGCACGGCCGCTCCAGGAAAGGTGAGGCCCGGCCCGACCCCCGCCGCGCCGCGCATCCCCGGCCCGGAGGGTAGCGGATGCCGAAGTCCGAGGTCAAGCCAGGGCCCCTCCACCCCTCCTGCAGAAATTACCTGGGTTCCCCCGCCGCCGCCCCGGGGTGCCGTGCATCCGGAGTGAAAGGCACGAGGGTGGCGGCCGTGCGTACCGCTCTCCGCGGAAATGATCGGCACGATCTTTTCTGCGGGGCGGGCAGGATAGCATTCCTGAAGTGCGCACAAGTTCCGAACCCGAGTCTCCTTCCCCGGCAGAGTAGTATTTTCGCTGGTCAGTGAAAAGTCAAGCCCGCCCCGCGCCCCTCCTCGGCCTCCTGAGGAGCCCAGGAACTCTCGGGCCCCAAAGTCTTCCCCAGGCGCAGGGACAAACGCGCTGCAATCCAAGCGTCCTCCTCTCCAAGCACGTCCCGGGGACTTGGGAGGCCGGGCGGGCGCGCGCGAAGGAATAGCGAGAGGGCTGCTCCTCCCCGGGTTTGGCCCACCGGGGCCCCAGCTGCTCACCGCGCCCTGGGTCCTTTGCAGGGCGCGCGACGCGGGACGTCGCCATGGACCGCTGCGGCCCCGCAGGCAGCCCCCTGATCTCCAGCAACGAGCCCGCGCCCCCTGCCGCCTCCACTCGAGACTCAAGCCCTGGGCTGACCGGGCCAGGGCCCACGGGCGCCGGCGGCGGCGGGCGCTCAGGCGGTGGGCGGCCGGCGGCGGCGAATGCCGCGCGGGAGCGCAGCCGGGTGCAGACTCTGCGGCACGCCTTCCTGGAGCTGCAGCGCACGCTGCCGTCCGTTCCGCCGGACACCAAGCTGTCCAAGTTGGACGTGCTGCTGCTGGCCACCACCTATATCGCTCACCTCACCCGCAGCCTGCAGGACGACACCGAGGCGCCGGCGGACCCCGGACTGGGCGCCCTGCGTGGAGACGGCTACCTGCACCCTGTCAAGGTAGGAGGGCCAAGGCACTCTGCGGAGCTGGGGCGAGCCGCAGGGCACCTTGACTTGCCCGGTCTGCCAGCACCTGGGCAGATGCCTCCGAGCCCTCACCCAAGAGGGTAACGGATCGGCCAAGGGAACTTGGCCCTCGAGGTCCCCGCTGCTTAATGGTTCGCAGGTTTAAAGCCGAGGTAGCTGGGTAGGGAGTCTCACGCTCGGGATGCAACCCACAGGATGCCCTTTCCTGGTGAGAGGTTTCTCGGGGTGCCTGATGAGGTGCTTGGTTACACGCACGTCCTAGTAATTTTTACAATCAGAGTTATATTTATGAGCCTTTTTGGTTTTAATTTATATAATTACATTTCCATTGTCGTTTTACCAGCTGTTTGAAAAGTTTCATGAAATATTTATGAACTATGGGGTAATGGAATTATTTGTCCCTTAGTAATCCTAGGAAACCAGTGTTGGAAATTTTTAGTAAAACTGGTAAGAACAAAATGAGACCGTTTTGCATCCCCACAAAGTATATTTCAGAACGTTTTAATAAAGGTTAACGGATCATGAACTAGACAGCCACCAAGAGTGTTAGAAAAACTAAAATGTGTTTATGTAATCTGTATAATAATTGGTGTATTCATTGAATGATCTTATTAAATACTGTATTCAAATTCTGTAATTA
Source organism: Lasiurus cinereus (assembly GCA_011751065.1). Taxonomy (NCBI): domain Eukaryota; kingdom Metazoa; phylum Chordata; class Mammalia; order Chiroptera; family Vespertilionidae; genus Lasiurus; species Lasiurus cinereus. The sequence continues at coordinate 9,251,910 of JAAGEH010000040.1, read as the reverse complement.
CAAAGTTAGCCAAGAGAATCTGTTTCGTGTAATTTTTTTACAATACATATAGGTAGATTACTCAGTATTTAGACTCTGCATTGTTATTCTCCCCTAGACTTGATTTTTTTGAAATTCACCTGGCTTTCTGTTCAAAATATGAAATCTTCCTTATATTTCCTAAACCTAAACTTTCAAATTTTTGGTTCTACCATTCTGAAGTATTTGGCCACACACACACACACACATACACACACAGTTATGAGTTAGTCTTACGTATATCAGTGTTCAATAAATTATTGAATAATCATTATTGAAATGTGTTTAAAAAATACACCCTCTAATATTAATTGAACTTTAAATGTTGTGGTGAGGTATAACAAAATTTATTTTGCAAATACCTAGTATAATCAACATGATTTTTAGGCTAACACTATTTTAAATATTAAATATAAAAATTTTAAATATTTATTTATGATTGTAAAGTTCCCATTCGATTCATGTCTTATATACAGTGTAAAGCAAAAATAGGTTCACAGTTGTTCAAAATGGAAAATAATACAATAATAAATAAATAATGATACGAGAATAAACTGTTAGGCATATTCACAACTGTAAGCCTACTTTTGCCCCACCCTGTTTAACAATCACAGCTGAAAAGTCATTTCTTTTCTTTTTTTCTAAATAATAAGATTTCTTCCATACTCTATTGGACTTTAAAGAGTCTAATGAAATAACACAGAAAAACCCATATGAGGGTGCCCAGGGGGTACAAGGCAGTCTGCAACCTATCTCCCTCCTAAGACCAGCCCCAGTGCCCCCTCCCCAGGCCCAAAATAGGATCCCAGAGTAAAGGCCTGTCGGTGAGTGAGGCACGTCAATGATAGCCATAGCAAAAAATAGGTAGAGTGGTCTAGAGGTTGGGAAGGGTGGGAGGAAGTGGTCACATAGCTACCTTCACCTACACCATCTTCCTTAGCCACCTGATTCCTTCCCTATAATCGGCCATGTCTGAAGTCATTTCTTATTAAGGGGTTTGTACTATGGTGTGCATTAAATTGCTTTCAAATATATATTAATAATAGATTTTTTATTTGACATTTTAAATATTAAGTAGATTTTACTACAAAAAGCGTCTGTTAAATTCCTCTTTGTGAGAGGTGTAATTCAGATGATAAATCAAGTTGTTTTTCACTCTAGCTTCTTGCAGTGCTTTTTTGAATAATGTTAGAACCATAATTTTCAGGTAACAATAAGCTTAACAAGACGTGTTTCTGTTTGTTTGTTTTGTTTTTTTTGCATTTGATTCATGTACCAAATATTTTTGTAGTGCTGTAACTCCTTTAGGAAAAACTAAATCTCATTTGTTCTCTGAATTATTTTGATTTTAAAAGACAACTCTAGGGATAATGAAACAAGGTCAAAGATTACTTCTTAATGAAATTGTTAATGGTTGAACAAGTGATTAGTCTGTTTTAAAATCATTTACTGAATGTGCAAAGAAAGCACTGTGTTAGCAGAGTGAATACGGTTAAGGGTAAGGCTCAATCCCTGCCCTATATGAACACAGAGACAAAGATGTAAGGGAGAATGTTTTTTTGTGCCATAAGAGAGGTTCAGAGGAAAGAGGTTTTACATACATAATTGGAACCATAACACATTATTTTACAGGCACTACCAAAAATGTTTAACTATTAAATCTTTGGTTACTCTAATGCAAATAAAAATGGTCTGTCTATTGTACTTTTTGGTTAACTAAAAGTATTTTAACTCTTAGTATTTCAAGGACCTGAGAACTAAACTGATTATATGACACCACCCTCCCAAAAAGGAAAGGTCCATTCTGAGAGTGCTACTTATGTAATATGGTTTTCCATTACCATGCCTATTTGGTAATAAATTATATTGTTTGAGAGGTTGTTCATTTTAAAGGTGAATTTAGAAAAAGTCACAAATTAGAATACAATGTGATCATTACTGAAAGATTCAAGCTGTATGATGCCAATATATTAAATCTGGATGTTCTGTCTCATTCTAATATTTATAACTTCCAGATATTGCTTTTAGCTAGATAAAATGTTTAGATAGTTGAATTAGTCACCTTTCACTGTGGTTCTTTGACAAGTGGAGACAGTACTTACTATGTATACCTTTTTAAAAAATATGAACATTTCATGAATTTGGAACCATGCTAATCTTCTCTGTATCATTCTAATTTAAGTATATGTGCTACAGAAGAGAGCACTTACCATGTATAACTTTTAAATATATCTTTAAAGCCAAGGAACTTGTTTTAGGCTTATTTTTGAAATTAAAACATTATGGGTAAATTTTCCTACATTATTATATTCATTATCCATGATTTCTTGCCCATGTGCACAATACTATTTTATACTGTTATAATCATAGTCTGGATATATTTTTATTTTTTATTGTTAGCATTAATATATATTTTTCATGTTATCCCTTAGACTTCATAATTAAAATTGTTACTAGCTATAGCTATATAAGATTGCATTTGCATTGAAGTATTTGGAATTACTATTTTTATTATTACAGATTGTAACTGCCATAAATACTAACTTTTAGATTCTTGCTTAAATATTCTTTTTCAGAAATGGCCCATGAGATCAAGATTATACATTGGTGCTACTGGTCAGTTTCTGAAGCATTCTGTCTCTGGAGAAAAAGCAAATCATGGCAATATTCCAACAGACTCACAACCTTAGGCTGTCCCCTGATGGGTGCTGAAAGAAAGTGGTGTCCATTGTTTTTAAGTATGTACTATGAAATAATTCTATATTTATTACATTACACATAATAAACATCATTTTTGAAAGTTTACATATGAATCCATAGGTGAGTTTTCAGATTTATCTGTCTAATCTAAATAAATGAGAAATGAAATAATCTTGAATAAAACACAGCTTATCTATTCTGAGAGGTAGTCATTACTACATAATGCAGGAGACACCATTGGAAAAAAGAAACACACAAAAACAAAACAACTGTATATATACCCATAGAATGCATACACTCTGTAGTGTATTTATTATAAACTGAAAAGATGGTATCTATTGGTAGTGTTTCTAGTTTAAAAATAAAAGCTGTATTTGTAATATACCAGTATTTCATTTTTATAAAAACCAGTCCATGCTTAAAGTTGGTCTAAGAAGCCGTTTCAGTTGGAAGGTGCAACATCATTTATTCAGATTCAGCTGAATGTGTGTGAAGACTGCTGAGGTAATACCATGATGCAGTAACTTCTATATCTAGTTATTGTTCCCTCTTAGAAAACGTGTTTGGAATATTAAAAATTGCATCAAACAAACAGGAAAAGAAAAGTAATTGTTTGCTTCATAGGATAGGGCTTGCCCCATCATCCTAGAGCAGTGGTTGGCAAACTCATTAGTCCACAGAGCCAAATATCAACAGTACAACGATTGAAATTTCTTTTGAGAGCCAAATTTTTTAAACTTAAACTTCTCCTAATGCCACTTCTTCAAAATAGACTCGCCCAGGCCGTGATGTTTTGTGGAAGAGCCACACTCACGGGGCCAAAGAGCCGCATGTGGCTTGTGAGCCGCCATTTGTCAACCACTGTCCTAGAGGATTACTAAGTATCTAATTATATTTCCAAACTGTAGGTGGTTTTGGAAATCCCTGCAGCCAGATGGGCAGCAGGGCTCAGCCCTCTCCTCCCTGGTCACTCCATACCCACCCTACTCTCTTTCAGGTCCTGGACTAGCTGAGTAGGTGTGGTTGCATCCACCCTAGAGAGTGAGCCCAATGACCCTCAGTCACAGCTTTGGCCCCACTCCTTCTTCCCTTGTCAACTTCGGTTCACAGCCTACCTATTTGGCCATTTTGAAATGGGAGCCATCCTGTCTGATTTGGGAATTCTGGCATTGATCTGTGCCTCAAGGGGATCTAAGGACCACCCTGAGATACATCAGGCCAGAACAGGCCTTTCTGAACTTGCCCCAGTGAGAACCTACAGCTGGGAAGGCCCTCTGGTCTGGGCCTCTCCTACCCATTGCACATGAGGTGCCATGAAGTAGAGAATAATAGGAAACATACTGAATCTTTAAACACCTGGGAAAAAAATCTCCAATCTCTTTTGTCATGTTTTTGCTGACTTAGATTTTCTTTTTTTTTCCCTAAGCAACTGTGTTTTGTTTTGTTTAAATCTTTATTATTCAGATTATTACATTTGTTTTTCTTTATTCCCCTCCATAGCACCCCTCCACCCAGCTCCCACCTTTCCCTCCCTCCCATTGATCTCATCCATAGGTGTATGATTTTTGTCCAGTCTCTCCCTGTACACCCCTCACCCCTTTCCCCATGAGAATTATCAGTTCACTCCCTTTCTGTGCTCCTAATTCTAGTATATTCACCAGTTTTTTCTGTTGATCAAATTTTTAATTCACTTAATTTTTAGATTCACTTGTTGATAGATATGTATTTGTTGTTCATAATTTTTTGACTTTAATCTTTTTCTTCTTCCTCTTCTTAAAGAGTACCTTTCAGCATTTCATATAATACTGGTGTGGAGTTGATGAACTCCTTTAGCTTTTTCTTATCTGTGAAGCTCTTTATCTGCCCTTCAATTCTGAATGATAGCTTTGCTGGACAGATTATTCTTGGTTGTAGGTTCTTCCTATTCATCACGTTGAATATTTCTTGCCACTCCCGTCTGGCCTGCATCATTTCTGTTGAGAAATCAGCTGACAGTCGTATGGGTGCTCCCTTGTAGGTAATGAACTGTTTTTCTCTTGCTGCTTTTATAATTCTCTCTTTGTCTTTTGCTCTTGGTATTTTAATTATGATGTGTCTGGGTGTGGTCCTCTTTGGATTCCTTTTATATGGGGTTCTGTGTGCTTCCTGAATGTGTAAGTCTATTTCTTTCACCAGATGTGGGAAGTTTTCAGTCATTATTTCTTTAAATAGGTTTTCAGTATCTTGCTCTCTCTCTTCTGGCACTCACACAATTCTGATGTTGGTACATTAGAAGCTGTCCCAGAGTCTCCTTACATTATCTTCACATTTTTGGATTGTTTTCTCTTCTTGCTTTTACAGTTGAGTGTTTTCTGCTTCTTTATATTTCAAATTTTTGACTTGATTCTTGCCTTTCTCTAGTCTGCTGTTAGGACTCTGTATAATATTTTTTATTTCAGTCAGTGAATGTTTAATTTCTAGTTGGTCCTTTTTCATCTTTAGTTGGACCTTTACCATCTCTAGTTGGCTCTTTTGCATCTCTAGTTGGTCCTTTTTCATCTCCTCTTGGCTCTCGCTAAGTTTATCCAACTTTTCTAGCATATTCTTGAAAAACCTTATAAGCGTGGTTTTGAACTCTATATCCACTCGTATTTTTTCCTCCATTTCTTTTGTTTGTGATCCCTTCCCTTGTCTCGGCATTTTCACTATGCCAGGGAAACTTCTGTGTTGAATTCAGCCTTATAATGCCAGACTTGCAAAACCGAAGAAGAAGCCTCTGTTGAGCTTGGGATGGGTGGAGTCTCAGGGCTTAAGGGACCGCCTTGCCTTCCAGTCGGCCCCGCCCTCCACAGCCCCTGAGTCTCATATGACTGGGTAATGGCTGGAGTGGTCCTTGTGCACGCGCCTGCAGTGCCTCCAGACAGCTGCCTTTCCTGCTCCCCTGCGCAGCAGGACCACACGAGTCTAGGTCCCCAGGGTTTCGCCCGAAACAGGGGTTTAGTGAAGTTAGAAGTGGCACAGTTGGGAGGGTCTGTCTCCCGCCCACTCGAGAAAGTCAGCGGCACAATCAGCAATCTGTTCTTCGCACAGTGCCATGCGCACCGCCACCAGGCCTTTGATCTTTTGCAACTCCCCTAAATTTCCATGCACCTCTCCCTTTTCACAGTCCAAACTCACGCTGTATGAGTTTCGGCTGGATCTGGGGTTTAGTGTCGTAAGAGAAGGGGTTCAATGACGTTGGGAGTCTCCGTTTCCCTCCCTCCAGAGAAAGCCAGCCAGGTACTCCGGCACCCGCTCTCTCCATTCGCGTCTCCATACCTCAGCTTTTTGCAACTCCTCTGGGTTTCTGTGAGCCCCTCTCTTTCCTTCTAGTTGTAGAACTTCCACTCAGCCAGCTTTCCTGTTGTTCTGGATGATGTTCGGTCTGTCTTTTAGTTGTAGTTTTGAAATTGTTGTGCGAGGCAGCAATGTAGGTGTTTACCTATGCCGCCATCTTGGATTCTCCCTAGATTTTCTTTTATTTCCCTTGTTTTTTACTCAAGTCTTCTATGATTCCACTTTCCAAATGTAAAGTTCATTTATTTCTCAGTGACCCTGTTTTAAAGTTGCTGAATTTGATCCAAGATTAGCAAACAGAAAGGCATATTAAGGGGTTTGGCTGAATTAATATTGCAGTTGAACCACCACTTTATTTTCTCCTCACTTTTCTTTAAGCTTTGGCAGTGAAATGAAGTAAAATACTATTTAAGGCAAAAACTACCATTTAGTTCATTCAGCCAAACATCAGCATGTTTTGGATCATATCTGATAGTTTGTAACTTTCATTATTTTACTGTGAATATCTCCTTGTAATGTGACGTAAGTATGTCTTTAAAAGAAAATGTATTAATCAAAACTCTGTACATATTAATATTTAGCAAAATGTTTGTATATTTAAACATTTGTGAATATATTTACTCACTCATGTAACATTGAAAGGGATAAAAAGTAAAATGAGTTATGAATTCAGCCATTTACTATTTTAAAAAGTGCTAAAAATAATCTTTTATCTTAAGGAATGAAATAAAAACTTCTTTAAAGTTACCTGAAAATGAACTATAAACACAACATTCTGGTAGGAGGAATTTCAGAAAAATGGCTCTCCTGCTAATCTATTTGGCTACAGTGTTTAAAGCATTTAATTGGGGTAAATAATGACTTTTGTTGATTATCAGACTTTTCTAAATCATTGTTAAATAGTTACTTTGCCATTTATAGTATTACTTTTTATTTCTTCTTATCTGGTTATAAATGTTTTAATGCCAAAGAAGTATATTTCTGTCATGCGTTTTTACAACTTTTTAGTAAATTGCTAAATATGCTAACAGATTTTGGTAGGTTGGAAAATATCAGAGAAATTGCATGTTTTTCACCCAAACAGGAGGATGCTGTTTTCATTAATGGTGCATGGTCAGGATAAAGGATATTACTAAAATAAAGCACTAATTGAAAATTTAGTCTGTTAAATTTGTATCTGTCTCTGTGTCTATTTAACAAATGCTGAAGGTACATTTGAAAACCTTTCTAGTAGATATCTACTTGGCTTTAGCTTCTTCATTATATTTTTTTTAATGAAGTATATATTAAGACTGGAGAAGGGGTATATTTGGATCATAATATTCTATAATCTGCAAGGTAAATTTCTGTCAGTTCACTCAGCTCTCTCAGTGATATGAGATACATTTAAATTCCTTTATAATGATAATTTGGGGGGAGAAGGAAATGTCTTTTTAAAGGCATGAAATCCAACAGACCTTAAAAATATTTTCATTTTTCTGATTATAAAATCACAATGCATGCCGAAACCGGTTTGGCTTAGTGGATAGAGCACTGGCCTGCGGACTGAAGGGTCCCTCCCAGGTTCGATTCTGGTCAAGGGCACGTATCTTGGTTGCAGGCACATCCCCAGTAGGGGGCGTGCAGGAGGCGGCTGATCGATGTCTCATCGATGTTTCTAACTCTCTATCCCTCTCCCTTCCTCTCTGTAAAAAAATCAGTAAAATATATTAAAAAAAAAAAACCACAATGCAGTTTATTGTATACCAATTACAGTGGTACCTCGAGATATGAGTGCCCTAACATACGAGATTTTTGAGATATGAGCCATCGAGCGAGCGATTTTTGCTTTGAAATACGAGCAACATTTGAGATAGGAGTAATCACGCGGATCGGCGGGCTGCACACGACCCACCAGTTTACCTCGACTCGAGCGTCTCAGTTTCCCACGCCTCAAGGTTACAGAACGAATTAAACTCGTATCTCGAGGTACCACTATATATATCAATAAGCTATCTTAAACGTATATATATATATAT
>JAAGEH010000040.1:9207619-9243759 GCA_011751065.1 Lasiurus cinereus | reverse complement strand
TATATATATATATATATATATATATATATATATATATATACACTCACCCCTTTTAAAAATAAAATAAAGGAATGAAGTGGAAAATAAAAGTCCTACAGTGGAAGTGAGTGTTTGGGGTAAAATTGGAGATATCTGTTTACATGTTACTTGGTGATAAAAAGAGTAGTTCTGCGATATCTATAGTTTCCCCAAATTATTTACAGTTAGTGGTATACTACTAGTGTCTTTCTCCATGGTATACACACTAGAGAAATATTACAAAACTGTGTATTTCAAATAAATTAATGTAATAATTTATTACATACTGGTAGATGGTGGTCTTATATATGACTATTTCACTGAAAAAAAAATTAATGCCCCTTTAAATTCTATAGATGTGCTTCCTGTGAACTTGGAGTGCGGCCCAGATGGAACTGCAGCACATTTGGGAATGAGGGACATGAGGTATTCTTGCCTAACTACATAAACCTGGGAAGGGCTTCCCTCCCTATGTTTACATAAGTCTTAGTTTCAACTCATAAGAGAAACCAGCTCAGTGAAATACAACTCAATCACTCAAACTCTTTCATTATAAATTATACCATAGTATTTAGCTGTCAGAAGCTTTTAAATTACAAACTGAAGAATAATCTTAACTATTAGGTTTAAAGATTATGTCAATAGTCATTTCCTGTGCATATGAATGTTACTGAAGAAATTCATGCGTTCCTGCCCTCCTGTCCTCTCAGGACCAAGAATTATGTCCATGGGGAGCTCTGGGGATTGGACTTAAATCACTTGTGTCCATTTTGATGGGCCATTGGAAAATGGGGGGCATTTAAAACAATTTAAGGTCTAAATAAGAATTTATTTTAAACATTGTTATTTTCAAATAAATTCTGAAATTACTCAAAAAATTTAAATGTTTGCTATTGTGACACATTTTAATAATTTACATAGATGGGTATATCGTGTGGGTCAAAATTTTTTTTAAAGTTGTATTTAAAAAAAAAAAGGCCTGTGCAAGATTGTTTCTCTTCTGTATGCAGCTCATCTTTGCCTCCTGCTAAATATAAGACCCTATATCAGAGTCATTTTGGAAGGTAGACTATAACCAAATGAAAAAGTGGTGTGCAATGGCAGAAACAGGAGCAGAAGAGGAAGAAGGTGGGAGGTGGGAAGCTGTTTCCCAGATCCTCCTTTCAGAAAGAGAAAGCTCATTCCACCAGTGTCCAATCAGGCTAGAAGTGTAATGTTCTGAGTCATAGAGGAGGGACTGATTTAAAAACAAGAACTAATTTCAGGATAAAGCCAGAACAACAGAAAATCTGCTAATTCTGGGCCACACATGGCCTGAGAGGTTGAGAACAGCCACACTGGGGCTCAGGAAGGACTAGGCCCAGGTGGTTCTATTTCCCTCTCTGGCCAGACCACCAAGACCAGAAGCTGAATGATGTCTCGAGTGATAGTGCGGGTGAGAATGGCTTGACCCAAGAGAGAAACAATATCTGCTGGTCTGGTCTTCCCCACATCCCAACAATGTGTGTTCCAACTCAAGGTTTATTACCACTCTAAGGAATAAGCACTTTGGTTATATTAGTTCTCCCTTTCCTTGGTAAAAGGAAGCACAGCTTCCTTCAAAAGTGAATAGGAAGTGAATGGTAGGAGGTGATAGCTATTACTCAAGATCGACCTTTAGCCTGGCCCATGTGGCTCAGTGGTTGAATTTGAGCATCCACCCATGAACCAGGAGGTCATAGTTCTGTTCTCAGGGTTTATGTCCAGGTTTAGCGTCAATTCCCAGTAAGGGGGGGAAGGAAAGGCATGCAAGAGGCAGCCAATCAATGATTCTCTTTCATCACTGATGTTTCTATCTCTTCCTCTCCCTCTAAAATCAATAAAAATACATTTTTTAAAAAGTTATCACAAGGAAAAAAATGGTAACCATGTAAGATGATGGATTTTAATTGAACTTACTGTGGTAATTATTTCCCAACATACAGATATTAAAAGCATTATGGTGTAGTCTTTAAACAATGTTATATGTCAATTATATCTCAATAAAATGGGGGGTTGGTTAATTGGACTCAAAAGCTAAGTAATGATGACTAATTTTTTGACATTCTGCAGTTATCTTGTTTTACCCACAATGTTTGAGCACGCATGTCATTGATGAAAATAAATCTTATTTTTATCCTCATGCCTTCTCCTCTCCCTCCACATAATATTAAATGGAGGAAGGTAGAGGGAAAAAATACAAATTAAAATTTCCCATTATGGGAGAATCCAAGATGGTGGCATAGGTAAACACCTACACTGCTGCCTCGCACAACAATTTCAAAACTACAAATAAAAGACAGAACGGACATCATCCAGAACCACAGGAAAGCTGGCTGAGTGGAAGTTCTACAACTAGAAGGAAAGAGAGGGACTCACAGAAACCCAGAGGAGTTGCAAAAAGCTGAGGTACGGAGACGCGTGCGTGGAGAGAGCGGGTGCCGGAGTACCTGGCTAGCATTCTCTGGCAGGAGGGAAACGGAGACTCTCAAAGGCATTGAATCCCTTATCTTACAACACTAAACCGCAGATCCAGCCAAAACTCATACGAGGGGAATTTGAACTGTGAAAAGGGAGAGGTGCATGGAAATTTAGGGGAGTCGCAAAAGATCAGAGGTCTAATGGCACGCACGGCACTGTGCAGAGCACAGATCGCTGATTGTGCCGCTGGCTTTCGCGAGTGGGCAGGAGACAGACCCTCCCAACTACGCCACTTCTGACTCCACTAAGCCCCTGTTTCGGGTGAAACCCTTGGGACCTAGACTCGTGTGGTCCTGGAGCGCAGGGGAGCCCGAAAGGCAGCGGTCTAGAGGAACTGCGGGCGTGCGCACAAAGACCACTCCAGCGATTACCCAGTCAGTGAGACTCAGGGGCAGGGGAGGGCGGGGCCGACTGGAAGGCAAGGCGGTCACTTAAGCCATGAGACTCCACCCATCCCAAGCTCAACAGAGGCTTCTTCGGTTTTGCAAGTCTGGTATCATAAGGCTGAATCCAACACAGAGGTTATCCCGGCATAGTGAAAATGCCAAGACAAGGGAAGGGATCACAAACAAAAGATATGGAGGGAAAAAAACGACTGGATATAGAGTTCAAAACCACGCTTATAAGATTTTTCAAGAATATGCTAGAAAAGTTGGATAAACTTAGCGAGAGCCAAGAGGAGATGAAAACGGACCAACTAGAGACACTGACTGAAATAAAAAATATTATACAGAGTCCTAACATCAGACTAGAGGAATGCACTGAACCCCAGTGCAGGTCTTGTCTCATAAGGCTGACTCCAGCACAGAAGTTCTCCTGGTGTAGACACAGCTGATCCTCTCAGCCAATTGGCCTGGAGGTCAATTCCCTCCAGTGATACCAACAACAATCAAGAGTTAACTACAACAAAGCTATACACACAGTCTACAAAAGGGTGCACCAAGAGTGTCCACCTCAGGTTACTGAGGAGGCAGAGCTATTGGGCCATATAGGACAACTAGCACAAAAAGTTACTCTACCAACTCAGGGGAGCAGTGAAAATGCAGAGACAAAGGAACAGATCACAAATGAAGAAATGGAGGAAAACAAATAACTGGATATAGAATTCAAAACCAGGGTCATAAGGTTTTTCAAAAATTTCCTAGAAAAGGTCGGTAAATTTAGTGAGACCCTTGAGGATATGAAAAAGGACCAAGTAGAAATTAAACATACACTGACTGAAATAAAAAATATTACACAGAGACCTAACAGAAGACTAGAGGAACTCAAGAATCAAGTCAAATATTTGAAACAAAAAGAAGCAGAAAACAACTGGAAAAGCAAAAAGAAGAAGAATCCAAAAATTTGAAGATAGTGTAAGGAGCCTCGAGGACAACCTCAAGCGTACCAACATCAGAATTGTGGGGGTGCCAGAAGAAGAGAGACAGCAAGATACTGAAAACCTATTTGAAGAAATAGTGACTGAAAACTTCCCACATCTGGTGAAAGAAATAGACTTACAAGTCCAGGAAGCTCACAGACCCCAAACAAAGGGCATCCAAAGAGGACCACACCAAGACACATCATAATTAAAATGCCAAGATAAAAAGAGAAAGAGAGAATATTAAAAGCAGAAAGAGAAAAACAGTTTATTACCTACAAGGGAGCAACCATACGATTGTCAGCTGATTTCTCAACAGAAACTATGCAGGCCAGACAGGAGTGGCAAGAAATATTCAACGTGATGAATAGCAAGAACCTACAACCAAGATTACTCTACCCAGCAAAGCTATCATTCAGAATTGAAGGGCAGATAAAGAGCTTCACAGATAAGAAAAAGCTAAAAGAGTTCATCAACACCAAACCAGTACAGTGGTACCTCGAGATACAAGTGCTCTAACATAGGAGATTTTTGAGATATGAGCCTTGAGTGAGCGATTTTTCCTTTGAAATATGAGCAACATTTGAGATAGGAGTAATTGCGTGGATCGGCTGGCTGCACACGACCCACCAATTTACCTCGACTGGAGTGTCTCATAGTTTCCCACGCCTCAAGGTTACAGAACGAATTAAACTCGTATCTGGAGGTACCACTGTATTATATGAAATGCTGGCAGAAACCTGTTTGGCTCAGTGGATAGAGCATTGATCTGCAGACTGAAAAGTCCCAGGTTTGATTCTGGTCAAGGGCATGTACTTTGGTTGCGGGCACATCCCCAGTAGGGGGCGTGCAAGAGGCAGCTGATCGATGTCTCTCTCATTGATGTTTCTAACTTTCTGTCCCTCTCCTTTCCTCTCTGTAAAAAATCAATAAAATATATATTTAAAAAAAAAGAAATGCTGAAAGGTACTCTTTAAGAAGAGAAAGAAGAAGAAAAAGGTAAAGATAAAAATTCTGAACAAAAAATACTTATCTATCAACAAGTTAATAAAAGAATCTGATGAACAGAATAAACTGGTGAATATAATAGAATCAGGAGCATAGAAAGGGAGTGGACTGACAATTCTCAGGGTTAAAGGAGTGTGAAAGGTACGGGAAGAGACTGGACAAAAATCAAGGAGGGCCTTTAAAAGCACATTAAATAATATGGCTTTAGCCAGAAATCTTCCACAGAAATGCAGAACTGTTGGGGGTTGGGGAGCTATATTGGTAAGCAGAGAAAAGAATATAGAATTCCAAACAATATAAAACACCATAAATATAATTTAAAAAAAAACAGACTGGGAAAAGTTATTTGCAATGCATGTAACTATTGATCCTTTAAGATTAGCATCTAAAATATGTGAAGAAATCCCATAAATCAATTTTTAAAATTACACATACTCCAATAAAAAATTTGTCAAAGCTATGATTTACCAAAGAGAAAACCTAAATGATTAAAAACTTGAAAAAGCCGAAACCGGTTTGGCTCCGTGGATAGAGCGTCTGCCTGCAGACTGAAGGGTCCCAGGTTCGATTACGGTCACATCCCCAGTAGGAGGCGTGCAGGAGGCATGCAGGAGGTAGCTGATCGATGTTTCTCTCATCGATGTTTCTAGCTCTCTCTCTATCCCTTTCCCTTCCACTTTGTAAAAAATCAATAAAATATATTTTTAAAAAAACTTGAAAAAAATTAAGATAAAAAGAAAACATGTAAAGTTATATTTCAACGTCAGGGGAAATGCAAATTAAAATAGCAAATTATCATTTTATATTTATCAGACTGGCAAAAATATTTAATTTCTGAAAAGAGAAAGTTCTTATAAGAATATGGTACCACCGCTTGGAAAGCAATGAGACTATATTCAGTATGAAGATGCATTTATCCTTCCATCTGTCTCCTGGGGACAATGATGTGTTATGAGAGCCAACTATTAATTATTCAAATATTCAGGTATTTTGTGAACTAGTTGTTAAGTAGTAGCTTGAAATCAGCCAAAATGGGAGTATTTAACACCGTGGAAATCTGCAAATGCCACAAATCAGGGTTTGGGTTTTGTTTTTGTTTTAAATATATTTTGATTTTTTACAGAGAGGAAGTGAGAGGAATAGAGAGTTAGAAACATTGATGAGAGAAAAATATCGTGAAAGAGAAACATCGATAAGTGGCCTCTTGCATCCCCTCCCTCCCCACCCCCACTGGGGATGTGCCTGCAACCAAGGTATATGCCCTTGATCAGAATTGAACCTGGGACTCTTCAGTCTGCAGGCTGACACTCTATTCACTGAGCCAAACCGGTTTGGGCTTTTTTGTCTTTTAGATCCTGTTAACAAGAACAGCACTGGAACATAGAGAAACTATCATGCATATGTACAAGAAGACATTGTAGAAGAAACATTCAGAATCCACACCTTATTAAATTTTAATATGGTATTCATTTCATGATATGATTTTTATTAGATCCAACACTAAGTCACGAATAACATCATTAATTTAACCTTAGCTTGAATTTTTCAATTACTTCCACATTCTTAACTCTCTAAGTAATCATTCTTAAATATTTTTTTAAACAGTAAGAAGGTCTGTTATTTCATATAACAAGAAGCCTAAGCTGGAGTGACTCCCTGACTGGTTAATTTGTTGACTATTCAACGTTGCTTGGTTTATTCTGTCTACTTTACCATCTCTGGCAAGCTCCTCTTTAAACAAAATAGCTTCAGTAATGCCAGGAATTCTTTCACAGATGTAATATCAAGAGAAAAAAAAAGCTGCTTCTTCCCATATGTGTATTTTCATCAAAGAAGAAAACTTTTCCTGAAGTCCCCTCATAGACTTCCCCTCAGGGCCCATTGGTCAGCTTGAATAATTTAGTAACATTCCATTACATTCAGATTTTTGTCATAGGATTTAAATAGTTGTTTGCATGGCTTAGTCTTACCATACTTAAATTTTAAACAAAAAAGGAAAACCCTAGTGTCTCACATTGACAATTAAAGCCACTCATTTTAGATCCGGGCAGAAATCGTAAGTAATTTAGGTAATTTTTACCAAAATTATCTCAGTAAAGTTCATGTACTTTAAGTGTTTAAGAATCAACTTTCATTCAGATCAGTATTTTCTGACAATTTAATGTATTTTTCACAGATTTGGAACTTTAACCTTGACGAGAGGTATAAATGCTATGATTATCTTAATGTCAATATTATGTTTAAAAATAATCTTGCCTGAGGTAAAAGGATCTTATATATAAAGTCATGCATTTATGACTAGGGTCATTTACATTTCTCTTGCATTAACTCTATTTTGACATGCTTACTCTTGAGCATGGGAAAGCACAAGCATATGGTTATTATAGCCAACTTCCTTCCAGGTCCAACCTCATTTTCTGCTGCAAACATCTAGGGAAACTAGGAAGTTCTCCAAGTCATTCACTAACTATGAAAAATGACTGAGGGCCAAATGTATTAATTTACTAATGAGATTTACATGTGTAAGTACAGAATATAGGTTCTGACAGCTTATAAGAAAAAATGTCCTATATGCCCTGAATCCAGATGTGTGTTTACCTATAATAAGTAAACTTTCTAGCCCTAGGTGGCTCAGTTGGTTGAAGAGTTGTCCTCTTATACACCAAAATGTTGCAGATTCAATTCTAGTCAGGGCATATATTTGGGTTGCAGGTTTGATTTCCGGTCAGGGCATGTATGGGTGATCAATGTTTCTCTCTCTCTTTCTCCCTTCCTTTGTCTCTAAAAATCAATAAAAATATATTCTTAGGTAAGGATTGAAAAAAAAAAGTAAACTTTCTAAGGTAATCCTGGTTATACAAAGAATGACTATTTTTTAAAATTATAATTTGCCTTGGCTGGTATGGCTTATGTGGTTGAGCATTGTCCTTGCACCTAAAGTTTGCCAGTTCAGTTCCCAGTCAGAGCACATATCCAGGTTTTCAGCTCAATCCCAGTAGGGGGCATACAGGTGGCAGCTGATTGATTTTTTTAAAAATATATTTTATTGATTTTTCACAGAGAGGAAGGGAGAGGGATAGAAAGTCAGAAACATCGATGAGAGAGAGACATCAATCAGCTGCCTCCTGCACACCCCACACTGGAGATGTGCCCGCAAGCAAGGTACATGCCCCCGACTGGAATCGAACCCAGGACCTTTCAGTCCGCAAGCTGGTACTCTATCCACTAAGCCAAACCGGTCTCGGCCGATAGATGTTTTTTTCCCCCTCTTCCTTTCTCTCTCTCTAAAACCAATAAAAACACATTGAAAATAATTACGTCCACATAAAGTTATTAAAAACATTTTTTTAATTGTTTATTGATTTCAGAGAAGAAAGGAGAGGTAGAGATGGATAGAAACATCAACGATGAGAGAGAATCACTGACTGGCTGCCTCTGGCACACCTCTACTGGGGAATGAGCAATCAGGGCCTGTGCCCTGACCAGAATCAAACTGTGATCTCCTGATTTATAGGTCAACACTCAACCACTGAGACACACCAGCCAGGCCATATAATGTTATTTTTGATAAACTGCTTTATCAGATTTAAACCATGAAACTTTTCTCTTGATGTGATTTCAGCTGTGTTTACAACTGACAGCAATAATTTAGTACAGCAACCTGGAGACCTTACTGATGGAGAATACCAAGCACTTTTCATAATGCCATTCAGGGCTGCATGGGCAAATCTTAGAAATGGTCTTTTTTTGCAGTCATAAGAGAAAATGTACTTTAATAATTATTTTTTAAATTTAATTTAATCACAAAATTACATATACATAGTAAAACTCCAAATAGTAGAGAATGGTATACAATAAAAATATCACTTTCTCCAGAAGCATGCATTGTAAACCATTTTTTGTAACCTCTCAAAAATATTCTATACATAAAGAATCATATAAACATGTTCTTGTTTCTTTAACCAAAATTTAAACTAAATACCTTCTACACCTATCTTTTAAAATTAATAAATCTTGGGGGAGAAACCAAGATGGTGGCATAGGTAAACACCTAAACTGCTGCCTCACACAACAATACCGAAACTGCAACTAGCCGAAACCGATTTGGCTCAGTGGATACAGCATTGGCCTGCAAACTGAAGGGTCCCAGGTTTGATTCCGGTCAAGGGTATGTACCTTGGTTGCTGGCACATCCCCAAGGGTGTGCAAGAGGCAGCTGATCAATGTTTCTCTCTCATCCATGTTTCTAGCTCTCTATCTCTCTCCCTTCCTCTCTGTAAAAAATCAGTAAAATATATTTAAAAAAACAAACAAAACCACAACTAAAAGACAAAATGGACACCATCCAGAACTACAAGAAAGCTGGTTGAGTGGAAATTCTACAACAAGAAGGAAAAAGGAAAGCACATTGAGACTCAGAGAAGCTGCAAAAGGCTGAGGTATGGAAATGCACGCGCGTTCACACAGAGAGGACTCTGAGTGCATGGGCGGTTGAGTGCATGGCTGGCTTCCTCAAGCGGGAGGGAAATGGAAGCTCCTGACTGAGGTGAATTCCAGTCCCAGGCAAGACTCTTGAGAACCCAGACCCATTTGGGGTGAATCTGGACTGTCAGGAAAAGAGAAAGCACACTGAGACTCAGAGAAGCTGCGGAAGGCAGAGGTCCAGAGGCACACACACACAAAGAGAACTGACTGCTGAGTACATGGGCGGCTAAGTATGTGGCTGGCTTTCTAAAGTGGGAGGGAGATGGAACCTCCCCACTGCGCTGAACTCCAGTTCCGGGCGAGTTTCTGGGAGAAACTGAACTGTCTGGCAGCCGGCGAAACTCGAGGACAGCTTTCTCTCAGAGGTGCTTGCAGCGATTACCCAAGAACACTGAGACCCAGGGGCCTCGTAGGACAGGGCTAACAGGAAGCCAAGGTTGTCTGCTCTGCCCTGAGACTCCACCCCATCCAAGATGAGCACAGAGGCTTTTGCAATTTTGCAAGTCTTGTCTCATAAGGCTGACTCCAGCACAGAAGTTCTCCCAGCGAGACGCAGGTGATCCTCACAGCCAATTGACCTGGAGGTCAATTCCCCCCAGTGATGCCAACAACAATTAAGACTTAACTACAACAAGGCTGTAAACACAGTCCACAAAGGGGTGCACCAAGAGGGTCCGCCTCAGGTAACTGGGGCGGCAGAGCTACTGGGCCATATAGCACACAAAGCTACTCTACCAACTCAGGGAAGCAGGGAAAATGTGGAGACAAGAAAAAGATCACAGCTGAAATCGGTTTGGCTCAGTGGCTTGAGCATCGGCCTGCAGACTGAAAGGTCCCAGGTTTGATTCCGGTCAAGGGCATGTACCTTGGTTGCGGGCACATCCCCAGTGAAAGGCGTGCAAGAGGCAGCTGATCGATGTCTCTCATCGATGTTTCTAACTCTCTAGCTCTCTCCTTCCTTCTCTGTAAAAAAAAAAATCAATAAAAAATATTAAAAAAAAGAAACAGATCACAAATGATAGAAATGGAGGAAAGGAAAAGACTGGATATAGAGCTCAAAACCAGGGTTATACAATTTTTCAAGAATTTCACACAAAAAAAGCCAATAAATTTAATGAGACCCTTGAGGAGATGAAAAAGGACAAACTAGAAATTAAACATACACTGACTGAAATAAAAAATATTACACAGAGACCTTAACAGCAAACTAGAGGACCACAAGAATCAAGTCAAAGATTTTAAATACAAAGAAGCAAAAAACACTCAACTGAAAAAGCAAAAAGAAAAAGAATACAAAAATTTAAAGATAGTGTAAGGATCCTCAGGGACAACTTCAAGCTTACCAACATCAAAATTGTGGGGGTGCCAAAAGAAGAGAGACAGCAAGATATTGAAACCCTATTTGAAGAAATAATGACTGAAAACTTCCCCCATTTAGTGAAAGAAATGGACTTACAAGTCCAGGAAGAGTACAGAACCCCAAACAAAGGGGATCCAAAGAGGACCACACCAAGACACATCATAATTAAAATATCAAGAGCAAAAGACAAAGAGAGAATATTAAAAGCAGCAAGAGAAAAACAGTTAATTACCTACAAGGGAGCAACCATACGATTGTCAGCTGATTTCTCAACAGAAACTATGCAGCCCCAGACGGGAGTGGCAAGAAATATTCCAAGTGATGAATAGCAAGAACCTACAACCAAGATTCCTCTACCCAGCAAAGCTAACATTCAGAATTGAAGGTCAGATAAAGAGCTTCACAGATAAGAAAAAGCTAAAAGAGTTCATCACCACCAAACCAGTATTATATGAAATGCTTAAAAGTACTCTTTAAGAAGAGGAAGGAGAAAAAGGTAAAGATAAAAATTATGAACAACAAATACATATCTATCAACAAGTGAATCTAAAAATCAAGTGAATTAAAAATCTAATGAACAGAATAAACTGGTGAATATAATAGAATCAGGGGCATAAAAGGGGAGTGGACTGACAATTCTCAGGGGTAAAGGGGTTTGGGGGGCGTGGGAAGAGACTGGACAAAAATCATACACCTATGGATGAGGACAGTGTGGGGGAGGTCAGGGCAGGAGGAGGGGTGGGAACCGGGTGGAGGGGAGCTTTGGGGGGGGGGCGGGGAAGAGGAACAATTGTAAAAATCTGAATAAAGATTTATTTTAAAAAATTAATAAATCTTGAAAAGTATTTCAAATCAGCAAAATAGATCTATAATTTATTAATTCAAAAGGTATTTAATAAGTCCTAGGGACTGTGTTAGGTGCTAGGAATAAACAGGTAAAACAATGTAGGGGATGTGGTAGCCAGTTGATGTTTCCCTCTCACATTGATATTTCTCTCTCCTTCCTTCCTCTCTCTCACACCCTCCTCCACACCTTTCAGTAATGGTGGATGCCATAGCTGCCCACCTAGTTGTAGGCAAAGGCCTGTGGAGGCTGCCAACCAGGTTGCAAAACTAGGTTGAATCCCTAATATTCATTCACAGCCTCTCTGTGATGGCAGGCTGAAGATACAGTGCCCAGTTGGGGCCCTAAACAATTTTAAACCCCTACTAAGCATTCAGCAAAAACATATAGACAGGAATCCTTGGGTAAAGTGAATATAATCACAATTTGTATTGCTAGGTTTAGATTTTCATACCACATTTCTTTGAGACAAATTTATTTTGTACTGGTTTTTCTATCAATATCTTAGATGTTAAATTTTAAGAGGAGCCCTAACCTGTTTGGTTCAGTGGCTAGAGCGTCAGCCTGGGGACTGAAGGGTCCTGGGTTTGATTCTTCAAGGGCATGTACCTTGGTTGCAGGCACATCCCCATAGGGAGTGTGCAGGAGGCAGCTAATCGATGTTTTTAACTCTCTATCCCTCTCCTTTCTTTTCTGTAAAAAATCAATAAAATATATTTTTTTAAAATTTTTAAGAGGAGAAATTATGTCTTTTGCTACTGCAATTTTAAATAGTTTCATTTATATTCTTCCTGGCAACAAGTTCATCAGTCTGTCTTCTCCAGTACTAAACTTAGTATTTTGCTGCTTAATATATATATTAAGGGCTCAATCAATATATATAATAATTGAGAGAACAAGAGTAATACGGGCATACCTCTGGGATGCTGCGGTTTGCGTTCCAGACGACTACTGGCAATAAAGCCAGTTGTAATCTTTTCGCTGGTGTAGGGTCCTGCCTTGAATTTGTAAAAAACACATCTGTAGCTACAATAAAGCTAGTATGCCTATGAAACACAAAGCAGGAAAACCAATAGCAAATTATATGTCCATAAATAAGGCTGTTGACTGCTTTATGCTTTTTTTTAACCCGGTATTATAACTATCAATAAAAGTAACAGCTATTGCTATAATAGAGAAAACACAAAAGTTCCCTTTTCCTTCTTTCTGGTATTGGTTCTTCTGCGTGTGTTAAGGGGTCGATGTCCTTACTCTAAGTCGGGATGTCCAAGACCACCCGCACTTTGGACGAAATGAGAAGACGGAGCAAACGGAGGACTGGGAATGGGAGCCCCGTTTTAGGGCTCTGTCTCCCGGCTTGGATGCCTAACTGGCAGATTAGTCATCTACACACTCAGTGAAATAGTGCGAGGTGAGGTCCTTGAAGGCCTCTCTGGGAGTTCCACAAGTCCCCCAACATACACGTGTGTTTGCGGGGCTCGCCACCGGAAGCCAAGAGGCCCGGGAAGCAGGCGAGGGTCCAGGCCACGCCTCCACGCCGCCTGGCGCTCGGCCGCTGCTCGGCCCTCCTGCGCGAGCGACGCCGGCAGGGGCGGGGCCAATCAGGAATGGGCGGGGCCAGCGGGTTGCCTTCGCGCCCTCAGCGGCCACCCGCTTCCTTTTCCGTCGGCGACGGACGGAGCAGCGCGCGCCATTTGCCCTCGGCCATGAGGTTATTGGGGGCCGGGCGCAGCCGCGGGCGCGTCGTCAGGCTTTTCCAGGTGAGAGTCTCGGCCATCCCAGTTCCTCTTCTCTTTCTTCGGGGAACCCGAGCCCTTGTGGCCGCCCATTCCCGCCTCGGGACCTGAGCTCTTCGGTCCTGCTCCGGGGTCCCCATTCCGGGCGGGGGCCTCTGCCCCCTGCCAGGCGCAGCCTCCGCCCTCACTCCCAGTTGACGCGGCTTCGGGCTTTCTTCCACGACGTCTGCTCAGTCGTATTTTGTGAGTAACCACCTGCGAGTTGTAGCTGACCCTTCTCTCAGCCAACGCCGGTTCGGCTGTTCTCAGCTCAGACCCGAGGCCTGTGGCTCAGTTGGGTCCGAGGCGGCGGCGGCAAGGTGCGGCCGGCGGCCCCGTGCCCCGCCCGGCCTTCGCTGGCCCTTTGTCGATCCCCCCGGCAAAGCTCTGCGTCTCCCTGTGCGGCCTGGAAGGGGTCCGGTCTCTCACCGGCGGCACAGCTGAGTAAGCGGGAGGGATTCTTCTCTCCTAGATGTGAAGACCCTTCCTTGTACCCTGTAATTTTTTAAAAGATTGTTAAGAGCACAGTTTACCTATTGACAATAGCAGTGATGGTCCGGACACAGTGGAGCTCCTTACCGCATTTGTTCTGGGTCTTCATTTCTAAGTAGAATCTAAAAATTGGCACCGAGGCTGGAGAACAATGTGCCTCCTATAGAGGAGGAGCCTTAGGCCTTGGCTGCCTACTGCACCGTTAGATGATGGCGTGTACTGAAGACGCCACTTTCTGCATGTAATACCGAAGACACGGCCAATAGCGAGGAGACTGTTGCCTGTTGAAGGAAAGTGAGTTATAAATGGTATCTCATCGATGAGATCTAGTGTAGTAGTCAATGTGGTTTATTTTTACTCTCCCCAAGTTTAAAATACATTGTTTCATCCAGAACACTCTGAACAGGACAAATCTGATGGCTTAAATTAGTTTATATTTCGTGTTATCATCCTTATTGAGACTGTGTAGTTGATAGCATCATGTTAAAACTGAAATTTCCCGAGTCATAATTATTCATAACCAATAGTCTGTTTCTAGTATTGATTATGTGAAATATTTCAGCATTTCAAGGCTAGAAAATGATGGATTGTTTTGCAGGGCCCAGCATTTGATGTGCTTTCATAAATCACTTCCAGTAGCTGTCTGGTTCAGTGATGTATCCTCTGCTAGGACAAGATCTGTGGCCCTAGCTATGCCCTTTGCTGTACCTTAGTGACTTTTCAGGCAACTTGGGATTTAATTCTACAGAACTGTGTCCAGTAATGATGCCGACAAAATTTAACTGCTCTAAAAGCAGGTCAGATTTGCCATTGTAATGCTTTTAGTTGGAGGTCTGCCACACTTGATTTAATGTATCTGACCTTTAACCTGGCTCATTCATTATCTTATCCTTATCAAACTCTGAGACAGAAAAGCAATGGCTGGGTACTCATTAACATCATCATGTCTTAAAATCAATGCTGCCACGGTAAAGAATATAAATATATCTGCTATTTTTCCCACTCCTGCTAATGATTCCATTTACAGCTTGGAATTGTTAAGGTCTAATCAGTCAGAAGGACTAACAATTCTCAAATCATTGTAGAAATTAAGTTTTAGGTTTATCAGTTTTAACTACCAAAAAGATAGAATTAAGCAGCAAGTACATTCTTGTGTTCCGCTAGAGATGTGTTAAAACAGCAAATAGAAATTACTCCACTACATGGCCTCAATATTAGTGGTTTTTTAAAATTGGTCAGGAGTTTGTGTGTGTGTGTGTGTGTGTGTGTTTTAACTATGGTTATGTTATGGTTCATGATACGGGAAAAAAGTAGAACAGGTCCATTCCTGCATACAGGATGCCAAACATAAGCAAGTACAAATAAAAATTTACCTCAAAATATTAATTTACAGATGCAACAGCTTATGAGTTGAAGATGAATGTTTTCCAAAAACTTAGAATAAAGGATGACTAAACCTCCAGGAAGCACAACTGCATGTAACAAGGTACCAAAGGTTACTGTTAAATTTGTATGGGCTTTTTGTTGTTGTTTTTTATGTGGTATTGTTCTGAAGCACAGAAGCAAAAATGTTTGATACATTTTTGACATAAAAAGGTTTAATAACTGGCACAATGATGACTTAAATTATTCTTGCCGTTTACCCAGCTGAGGGTTTCTTTGAAGAAATAATTTTAAGACTGAGTTGCCAGTTACCTATATTGAGATTATGTGAATTGAGCTATAATGCAATTTTTTTTTTTTTTTTACTAAAATAAGTGAAATGTTCTTTTCAGCATATAGGTAACTGCAAGTGAATGAAGAAGTTCTTAGCCGTGTTTTAAAATTCTTCACTGCCTCAGGTAAGCAATTATAATTTGTTAAGCATCTATTGATAATTAAAAAGGGCTGGGACCATTCCTGTTAGTTGCCCTTGTACAAAATGATTTTCACTATTGGTTTCTGATTTTTTTTTCCCAGGTGTGGCCTGTGACATTTTTGGAAGAAAAAACAATTGGTCAAGAAGATAAGAACTGAAGCAAATGATGAAAAGTAATATTTTATTTAATAATGATCAATAAAATTATATAGAAAATCTCACAATAAAGTTATATAGAAAACACATGTTTGAATACTTTTAATTGATGGGCATTAGAACCTATTTTCTTTAAAACATCAAGTCTTTTTAAACTGCTCCATTCTCATAGTCATTAGTCTGGCTTGTTTTTACATACTTGGGGGGAAAGTGTGTTAATAACTCGCTTGTTTGTAGAAAGTGATTCTCCTTGAGGTGGCAGGCAACTGGGGAGATTTCCAGAACCTCCAGTTCTTACAGCATTTCTTTCCTGCTTAGGGGATATCTAGAGAGGCCCTAATCACTGTACACTAGCGGCCCTCTCTTCAGAACCTATTCTCTCTGAAATAATACAATCCTGTTATCCATAGCCTCAGTTATCCACAGTCCAGAGATTACATGGAAAAATCCAGAAATATTTGCTAAGTTACAATTGCAAGCAGTTGTACAAGTGAGGATCTTTTATCCAGTGCATTACCTGTTGATTTGTTGCTATTTTGTATTATCAGTGCTTGTTAAATAACCCTTAGAACTTGTATTAACAGTATAATTTTCTTAGACCTATTATTGTGCCTAAGTAAGCTTTATCATAGGTACATACAGGAAAAAGTTTGCTACTATTCATGTTTTCAGGTATCCACTTGGGATCTTGGAATATACCCCATGGATAAGGAGGACAAGTATAGTTGGAAACTTCCTAATGAATTGCCCCTCACAACTAAAGGCTTCACCTATAACCTACAAGTTTTAATTTGCTTTTATCTTTACAATTACTAGTACAAGTAATTAAGAAATAGTGGCTGGGCGGTCCAGTTTCCCCAGAACTTGAGAATTTATGAAAATTCTAAGAATGAACTCAGTTCCTACCTAAGTGGAAATTTAAGTCTTGTTTTCATCTATTGAGTCTCCTAATAAGACCTGGTTTTTAATTAGGATTATAATTCCATGAGAAAATATACTTATAAAATCTCCAAATCCTTTTCATTTTTCAAAATGTATGCAGCAACATAATCACTGCACGAGAGATAACATTTGAAAATCATTCAGCTGTTAGATAACGCATTTTGAGGGCCTTAAATTTTATAAAATATTTGGCCATCTGAGAACCAGAAAAATAAGGTCTTGGCAGAATAGGATTGTAATACATTTTAAAACAACTGCCTTATGAAAATTGGCACCAGTGGATATTCAGTATTGTCAAATAAGTAGGAAATAGTGAATGATTTGTCTTAAGTCCTATCAAGAGTGAGAGCTGTCCACTTTATAGTTTAAACTTGGATATGTATGGTGGTATCTTGGTTAATAGGTGGCAAATTTCAGGTGACTTTAGTGAGTAAAAAAGATTTGAAAAATGAAAAGGATTTGGAGATTTTATAAGAAGTATATTCTCATGGTATCTACCTTTTCAGAGCAGGTATCTGCCCTCTAAAAATGAAGACTTTGTTTACAAGGTTTTTTTTGCCTCTGATACTTTATAACCAGTTAGGTTGAAACAGCCAATTACTGCTTGATTTGACTTAAAATTTTTCTTGTTTAACCTGTCTTAAGAAATGGAAAACATTTTAAGGCTTTTCCTGACTCCATAAAACTGTATTTATGTAATGGACATGTCAATATCTAGTAAAACGAAAAGTCCTTAAATTTGAGTATTCTGGTTATATAAATTGTTAATTTACTCAATGTGTCAGTTCTAAAGTGCCAGAGAAAACCATTTAATCTGTAGATACTCTAAAGTGCTATTGCCATCTTGTGACAAATGGAGGGAACTACATTAAAAAGTTACTATTTTTTACATTGCTAAACTTTTAACAGTGTTTTTATCTGTTGCCCACTGGTATACTGGGTTAGCCAGAGTTGTTCTTTTCTTTGTTTTTTATTAAGATTCTCTTAAGTTTTAAGTTTCTGCTGTTGGCTTTGAGATTTGAATTAGTGTTTATTCTATTAGTAATTAATTTGAAGAGAGCATATTTTATATTTAAGGTGGCATTCTAATATACTCCTTATACACAGTATTACCTGAAGCATTACTTCAATATCACACTTTTTCTACGGCTGAAGAAGGAATGAAGAAAATTTTCCTTAGATTGCCTATTCATCGCTAGCGAAAACAGCTGTCCCAGGTCCATATGTGGCAATAAACTGTAGGAGCTGTTGTTGGCACTGAGTCAGATAGATATCCCTTTGTTCCAAATATTCTTCATTATATAGTTCAAATGGAAATACTGCATTTGGGGCAACACAAAATACAGTGGCTCCTAAAAGAAGAAAGAAAAAAAGCATAAATGGGAAATACTACTTAAAATGCTAAATATGAAATAACATTTTCAACAAAATAGTGAAAGTTTTATAATTAAGTTCTGATTCATTTAATAAGGTATTTCAATAATCACTTGAATCTGACTTTTTTGAGACCCAGTAATGTTCAATAAGTTTACACACTGGTACCAGGGCCAATGGAAGACATGGTTACATTTAAAGTTTGGAAACTAGAAATTGGCCTTATATTGCACTAGTCATTCCACTTTTGAAGCTGACTGGTTATGTAAATATGTGGGGTATTAGAAGGCAGGGAGATACTAGTATTTTTTTTTTATAAAGAAGTTGATCGAGGATAAAGATATGTACGTTTCGCAGTTATTAAGAACCATTAACGTAAAGACATGCCATGCAATAGAATAGGAGTCTAGAAATAACCCCTCACACATCATTAAATGATTTTCAACAAGGGTTCAATAGGGAAAGGACAGGCTTTCCAACAAATGGTGCTGGGAATTTTTTTTTTGATAATAGAAGACATTTATTGAGAAGGTCAGCCAACCAAGAAGGGTGCTTACAAGCATTCAAATCCTGTCTTATAACAATGAGCGGAGGACAGGATTGTACAGCGGAAGGGGCTGGGAAGGGAATACAGCTATGCACAGCCCTGGGGGGTCCCTAGAGGTGCTGGGAATATTATACATTTGCAAAAAAATGAAGTTTGTCCCTTCCCTTACATATGCAAAATTAACTCAAATCCAAGACCTAAATGTAAGAACTACACTTCAAAACCCTAAGAAAGCAACATTGGGGAAATGCTTCATAACATTTGATTCAGCAATGTATTCTAGCACAACACCAAAAAGCACAGGCAACAAGAAAAGAGATAAATTAGACCACATTGAAATAAAAAGTTGGTATACATCAAAAGAAAAGGCAACATTTTTCACTTGAGTAGACATTTCTCCGAAGATATACAAATGGTCAATAAGCACATAAGAAGATGCTCAACATCACTAGAAAAATGGAGCCCTGGTCAGATATATATATAAATGATTTTTTTACAGAGAGGAAGGGAGAGGGATAGAGAGCTAGAAACCTATGAGAGACATCAATCAGCTGCCTCTTGCACGCTCCCGACTGGGGATGTGCCTGCAACCAAGCTACATGTCCTTGACCGGAATCGAACCTGGGACCTTTCGGTCCGCAGGCCGACACTATCCACTGAGCCAAACCGTTTCAGTGAGACTGTCGACTCTTGACTAGTTTGCTTCCCCATCAAAGATACATACCTCAGTTTGATCCCCAGCCCTGGTGAGTATGTGGGAGTCAACCAATCAATGTGTCTCTCACACTGATGTTTCTCTCCTTTCTCCCACGCTCTCTAAAAATCAATGGATAAATATCTCCAATGAGGATTAAAAAATAATAAAAATGTAAATCAAGCCAAAATATGACACCACCTCATGCCCATAAGGATGGCTTCTATCAGAAACAAAAGGCCTGGCTGGTGTGACTCAGTGTTTGAACATCTACCTCAGCACAAGGAGGTTGCTGATTCCATTCTGGTCAGGGCAAATGCCTGGGTTGCGGGCTCCATCCCCAGCTGGGGGCACTCAGAAGGCAGCCTATCAATGTTGATGTTTCTCTGACTGACGTTTCTCTATATATCTCTCTCCTTTTCTCTCTAAAACTAAAATATTTTTAAAAAAGAAATTGGAACTCTTGAACACTGTTGGTGGGAATGTAAAATGATGCAACCCTTATAGAAAACAGTTTGTCAGTTCATAAAAATAAACACAATTACAATCCAACAATTTCTTTTTGGGTATATACCCAAAGGAATTGAAAGCAAGGTTTCAAATATTTGTATATTTATGTTCATAGCAGCATTATTTATAATAGCCAAAGGTGGAAAGCAACTTAAGTATCCATTGATGAATGAATGGATAAACAAAATGTGGCAATCTTAAACAAAGGAAATCCTATTGCATGCTACAACATGGATGAATCTTGAAGACATTAATTATACTAAGTGAACCCAAGCCAAACAAAATAGGACAAATATATGATTTCACTTATATGAGGTATATAGAGATAAGGGGAAGACAATCAGGAGTTACTGTTTAATGGATATGAAATTTCAGTTTGGGGAGTAACCAAGATGGCGGCATAGGTAAACACCTACACTGCTGCCTCGCACAACAATTTCAAAACTACAACTAAAAGAACGGACATCATCCAGAACCACAGGAAAGCTGGCTGAGTGGAAATTCTACAACTAGAAGGAAAGAGAGGGGCTCACAGAGACCCAGAGGAGCTGCAAAAAGCTGAGGTACAGAGACGTGCGCTTGGAGAGAGTGGGTGCCGGAGTACCTGGCTGGCTTTCTCTGGCAGGAGGGAGGACAGAGACTCCCAATGGCATTGAACCCCTTATCCTACAACACTAAACCCCAGGTCCAGCTGAAACTCATACAGGGGGAGTTTGGACTGTGAAAAGGGAGAAGTGCACGGAAATTTAGGGGAGTCGCAAAAGGGCAGAAGTTGGGCGGCGTGCACAGCACTGCGCGCAGAGACTGACTGCTGATTGTGCCACTGGCTTTCACGAGTGGGTGGGAGACAAAGCATCCCAACTGCGCCACTTCTAACTCCACTAAATCCCAGATTGGGCGAAATCCTGGGGCCTCAGATTCATATGGTCCTGGAGCTCAGGGGAGCCGGAAAGGCAGCAGTGTAGAGGTACTGCGAGAGCGCACGCACACAGGGACCTCTCGAGCAATTACCCAGTCACGTGAGACTTGGGGGGCTGTGGAGGGTGGGGCCAACTGGAAGGCAAGGCGGTCCGTTAAGCCCTGAGATTCCACCCATCCTAAGCTCAACAGAGAGGCTTTTGCACTTTTGCAAGTCTGGTATCATAAGGATGAATCCAACACAGAAGTTCTCTTGGTATAGTGAAAATGCCAAGACAAGGGAAGAGATCACAAACAAAAGAAATGGAGGAAAACAAACGATTGGATATAGAGTTCAAAACCACGGTTATAAGGTTTTTCAAGAATATCCTAGAAAAGATGGATAAAGTTAGCGAGACCCAAGAGGAGATGAAAAAGAACCAACTAGAGATGGAAAAGGACCAACTAGAGATGGAAAAGGACCAACTAGAAATTAAACATACACTGACTGAAATAGAAAATATTATACAGAGTCCTAACAGCAGACTAGAGGAAGGCAAGAATCAAGTCAAAAATTTGAAATATAAAGAATCAGAAAACACTCAACTGGAAAAGCAAGAAGAAAAAAGAATCCAAAAATGTGAAGATAATGTAAGGAGCCTCTGGGACAGCTTCAAGCGTACCAACATCAGAATTGTGGGGGTGCCAGAAGAAGAGAGAGAGCAAGATACTGAAAACCTACTTAAAGAAATAATGACTGAAAACTTCCCACATCTGGTAAAAGAAATAGACTTACAAGTCCAGGAAGCACACAGAACCCCATAGAAAAGGAATCCAAAGAGGACTATACCAAGACACATCATAATTAAAATACCAAGAGCAAAATACAAAGAGAGAATATTAAAAGCAGCAAGAGAAAAACAGTTCATTACCTACAAGGGAGCACCCATAGGAATGTCAGCTGACTGCTCAACAGAAACGATGCAGGCCAGATGGGAGTGGCAAGAAATATTCAATGTGATGAATAGCAAGAATCTACAGCCAAGAATACTCTATCCAGCAAAGCTATCATTCAGAATTGTAGGGCAGATAAAGAGCTTCACAGATAAGAAAAAGCTAAAAGAGTTCATCAACTCCAAACCAGTATTATATGAAATGCTGAAAGGTACTCTTTTAGAAGAGGAAAAAGAAAAAGGTAAAAGATAAAAAATTATGAACAACAAATACATATCTATCAACAAGTGAATCTAAAAATTAAGTGAATTAAAAATTTGATCAACAGAATAAACTGGTGAATATAATAGAATCAGGAGCACAGAAAGGGAGTGGACTGATAATTCTCAGGGGGAAAGGAGTGAGGGGTGTACAGAGACTGGATAGAAATCATACACCTATGGATGAGGTCAACGGGAGGGAGGTAAGGGTAGAGGAAGGGGTGGGAGCTATGGAGGGGAAAAAAGAGAAACAAATGTAATAATCTGAATAATAAAGATTTAATTTTTTTTTTAAATTTCAGTTTGGGAAAATGGATAGTGGCAATAATATGAATGTATCTAATAGCACTAAACTGTACATTTTAAAATAATTAAGACAGTTTTATATTATGTATATTTCATCACGATTTTTAAAAAATCTTAACTATTACATAGGAGTTAAACTCTTAATTGTTTCATTGAATGAGTACCTGCAAATGTGCCTGGCCAGGAGTACAACTGCTAGCCAAGCTGACAGTGCTTATCTTCCTAGAGCTGTCTGTCATCAGTAAACACTTTTATAGCCTCAGACTTTGGGGACTGCTCCCTTTCCTGCTTTACCTTACCTGAAACCTGCTATCCCCGAGAACACTGCCTTCCTTGTTGCTCTCTAAAGTGAAGGTGCTTTTTCTCAAACACCCCATATGCCCTCGTATCATAAGACTGAGTCAGTGCCTATCTTGCTGTCCTTTTGCTGTTTTCACAGCATTTTTGCCCCTATTTACCTCTTTATACAAATCTTTCATCATTTAATGCTCAATTCTTCGTGGGCTTTGTCAGCCCTTCCCCATCTAGTCAAGTCAAAAACCAGCTCTCAGCCCTTGGCTCACAATCTTCCTCTTTTCCACACCTGCCATTCAACAGTTTCCATGTGAAAAACCCCCTTAGCTCCTGACCTCCCTGTGTCTTAACCTTTCCCTCTCTACCTCCACACACATTCTCAAGGTTATAGGAGACTGATATTACCAGAAACTTTAAAGTCATTAATTCAAATGTCCTGCTCCCCTGCACCACCTCTTATACTTCTATCTCAGAGGCATCCAATCTTCTTCCTTCGATTCACTTCCCTTTTCAACCAGTTTGAGTCCCTCCCTTGTCAATGCAACAATACTCTGCCACATTTACCTATCAAAACCTCAAAAATTCTGTATCCATTGTCTTCCCTCCTAGAAAATGAAGTGTCTCTTCTATCACAGGCCAGTACCTTCACATGTGCTCTGGATCCCATCCCCTCAGGATACAGAATCAGATAGGTCTGTAGATTTTATTATATACTCTATATAATGTCATCAAAAAAGCATTTAAATATCTGTGTTTCCTGATGGTCTTAGGCTCTACAGCTGTAGTTCTCAATCTCTGGATAGCAAGCAGGATCGCATAAGACCATCAGAAAACACAGATATTTACATTACGATTCATTAACAGTAGCAAAATTATAGTTATGAAGTAGCAATGAAAATAATTTTATGGTTGGGGGTCACCACAACCTGAGGAACTGTATTCAAGGGTCGCAGCTTTAGAAAGGTTGAGAACCACTGCTCTACATGATTTCATCCATTTCATGGCTTTGAGTACCATATCTGTGCTGACAATTCTTATATTTCTAGGTTAGAAGTTTCTTCTAAACTCCATATTCTTATATATTTCTACTAATATCTCTGTATGATGTCTCAAACTTATATTTATACTTTGATTTTTCCCTCAAATCTTTTTCTCTTTCTTCCCTGTCTTGATAAATGGCACCATGATCCACTCAGTTTCTCAAGGCAGAAATCTGGGAGTTTTCCTTGATTCCTACCTCTCTCAGCTAACCCAACTCGTAAATCTAGTTTATGAGCACAACCTATTGGTTTCTGCACCCAAGAAAAATATCCCTGAGTATGGATGATTTTCCTACTATGTTTAAAATAACATGTAAGGAGCTCTTTAATATTGTTTTTGCTTAAGACTTAAAACTGAAATTTATTATGAGAACAAAAAGTAATTAAAGGAAAAAATCTTCACATAGCTTTATTTCCTTCAACAAATGTTTTCTTAAATGCTTTAATAAAGCTTTGACAAAATAGTTTCCAAGTGAAAATAACCATATTTTACAATAGGAATACTTAATACTATATAATATTATATATTTTAAATTCAAAGACACAGCAGGAGTGGGCTATAAGGAGTCACTGGGAAAAAAAGGGGGACAAATGTAATACTTTCAACAATAAAGATTTTTTTTAAAAGCTGAAACCGGTTTGGCTCAGTGGATCGAGCATCGGCCTGCGGACTGAAAGGTCCCAGGTTCGATTCCGGTCAAGGGCATGTATCTTGGTTGCGGGTCCATCTCCAGTAGGAGGTGTGCAGGAGGCGGTTGATCGATGTCTCTCTCTCATCAATGTTTCTAACTCTCTATCCTTCTCCCTTCCTCTCTGTAAAAATCAATAAAATATATTTAAAAAAAAGATTTTTTAAAAAGACACATTTTTGTCTTCTTACTGAAATGTGGTAGTGTCTTAGATGACTTTGTTGTTATCTTAGTAAAATTGGCAGCATTTTTCTTTATGGTACATAAAGAATGTGTCTTGGATTTTAACAATTATGTTTTAAATACTTTTTAAGAGAAGAATTTAAAGATAAAGCAAATTGCCCAGCCAGGTGTGGCTAAGCAGTTGAATGTTGACACAGGAACCAAGAGATCACTGGTTTGATTCCAAACAGTGCATATGCCTGGGTTGTGGGCTCAATCCCCAGTGTGGGGAGTGCAGGAGGCAGGCAATCAATGATTCTCTCTCATCACTGATGTTT
Organism: Lasiurus cinereus; assembly: GCA_011751065.1. Lineage (NCBI taxonomy): Eukaryota > Metazoa > Chordata > Mammalia > Chiroptera > Vespertilionidae > Lasiurus > Lasiurus cinereus. The sequence continues at coordinate 9,218,897 of JAAGEH010000040.1, read as the reverse complement.
CTCTCTCTCCCTATTACTTCCCCTCTGAAATCAATAAAAATATATTTAAAAAAAAGATAAAACAAATTAAAAATAAAAATATATATCCTTCTTATTTAGTATTGGTTGGGAATCAAGTTTTTCTCTTTTGGTAAATAAAACTAATTCAAAATGATAATTTACCCTTTCTATGGGTTTTATTTATCTTTCTAAGCAAGAAGGTATAAAAAAACATACATATACAAATTTGCATATAATTTAGGGATTCACAAGTCCCTAGAACTCTCTAAGTATCCATGGATCCTAGGTTAGGAATGTTCAACTTAGATAATTATAGAACAAAGGTCTAATGTTCTAGTGGATCTTTGCAGAAAGTTACTACAGTATAAATTGAATTTAAAGCAAATTTAAGCACTATACATATACACACAGAAAAGTCAGTGTTAAAATATCCTTTTAAGTCCCAGGATTGGAACTAAAGTTTGGTTTGAAACATAGTTTATCTCATCAAAATAATGGCTCATCTAATTCCACAAAGAATTCTGTGAGTATAACTTTCTCTACTCTTACACTGAGTCCTCTTAGGTTTTTATTAGCCAAACCATAATAAGCTCCAATCATTTCAAATAATTAAATGCCATAGTCATATATATTTTAAAATATATATATATATTTAAAAATATATATATATGGCTAAATGTCTCTCTGTCTGATTGGTAGCTATGATGCGCATTGAATACCAGGAAGCAGACACTCAACGCAGGAACTGCTATGACCCACACTTGCTAGCACCATGGACCTGGCACTGACAAACCAACACTTGGCTTCCACCAAGTGGGACACAGGCCCCACCACCACCCTGGAGTGACACCCCACCAAATTGCAGCCAATGTGCCAAGACCCCATGGTGCAAAATGTGACCCACAGCCCAACCCAGGCCAGAAACAGTTGCTGTGGGCGCTGGTTAATGACATCACATAGCAACACCAGCTTCCTCTCCCTAGTAACAACTAGCCTCCTTGCAGTTTCTTCAGCCCTGAAACACGACTTGCTTTGTAGCCAGGTACAAACATTTTACACTTTAACCAAATGTTTGTGAAGCATTTTTATGTGTCTCATCTCATTTGATCCTCACAAAATCTTGGAGTAGGTAGACAGAAGACTCGGTAGAATCCTATTTTCTTTTCATAAGCCAGAAAACAGAGATTTTAGAAAGTTTAGAAACTTGACCCAACTGAAAGGTAAGAAATGGTGGGCCTTGAAAATGACTTCAGATTTTCTGACTGAGCAGAATATAGTCAAATACTGCTACAGTTAAGTAGCAGGGTTGGAAGAGATCTTTGTTCTCCCTGTGTGATCTACAATAATAATCTTTCGTGTTGATATTTATTGCTGTGTTGCTGCCAATTACCTGAAAGATCAGTTGGGGTGCTTCACTGGGCTGGAAAAAGTTTAGCTAAGTCAGAAAGCAGGTCTAATTAAGCAAATATATATATTTAAAGCTCTCGCTGGCGCCAATCACATGCCTGCGTTTCCATCTATCATTGTTGATTGTGAATCTGGTTGACACTTCTATTATAGAGAAAGGGTGAATAGTGATATTAAAATATTTATTCTAATGAATTTCCTTTCAATGTGCATGAATCCATGTACGGGGCCTCTAGGAGTAGAATAACTAGCAATTCAAAAAAGGTGCTAAGATAATCACATTTTCTTTGGCTATGTGCCTAACTCCATTATGGGGGACAGCATGACTGTTAAATGTTGCATGTTATATTAAAAGGAAGACAAATGTAAAATCATTTCATGTAGTATTAAGTACATTTTTCTATAATTATTTAAACAATGCAAAAGTCCAAGTACAGAAACAATTATGCATAATAAGGAACTTATCAGACAATGATACTACTATAAGCAGCTAGTAAAAGTTCAAATTAAAAAAACTTTACCTAATAGAAATTTATTAATCTGTAAAATATTTGAAATATAAAATTTTAATTTAATAGAGTAAAAATATTTGTTTAAATATAATTATTTGTACTCATCATTAATAATTTAAAAGATTACCATATTTCAATGTGAGAGATGTTTCAAATAATAAGACTGCAATTAGCACATCTTCTTTAAGCACTTTATTCCTTAAGTTCAGTCGAGCATGGGCTTCAGATAGGGAAATTCTATAAAAGAAAATTGAAGCCAATCAAAAGATATTGATAGTATAAAGATGATATATATTTAGGCAGAAATAAACCAAGATATATGTGACCATAAGCCACACATTAAAGATTAACATATTCTTTCTTTAAAAAAAAAATTTAGGCCCTAGCTGGTTTTACTCAGTGGATAGAGCAGACTGAAGAGTCCCAGGTTTGATTCTGGTCAAGGGCAACTGTCTGGGTTGTGGGCTTGGTCCCCAGTGGGGGATGTGCAGGAGGTAGCCAATCAATGATTCTCATCATTGATGTTTCTATCTCTCTCTCCCTCTCTCTTCCTCTCTGAAATCAATAAAAAATATATCTAAAAAAATTTAGTTTCTTTTCAAAGCATTTTTTCCTACCAAGATGAACAGACTATTCTATAACAAGCAAGTATCCTAACTTATTATCAAAGAGTTGTTTTCCATCCTGGCTTATAGTTATGACTAGAGGCCCAGTGCACAAAATTCGTGCAAGGGGGAGGGGGATATCTCTCAGCCCAGCCTGCATCCTCTCCAATCCAGACATCCTTCCCACAATCTGGGACTGCTCACTCCCAACCACTTACCTGCCTGCCTACCTGATTGCCCCTAACTGCTTCTGCCTGCCAGCCTGATCACCCCTTAACCACTCCCCTGCCAGCCTGATCGATGCATAACTGATGCCCTGCTAGCCTGATTTGATCCCAACTGCCCTCTCCTGCCAACCTGGTCGCCCCCAACTGCCCTCCCCTGCAGGCCTGGTCCCCCCAACTGCCCTTCCCTGCTGGCCATCTTCTGGTGGCCATCTTGTGACCATATGGGGATGGCTATCTTGTGTGAGGGTGTAATGGTCAATTTGCATATTACCTCTTTATTATATAGGATTCTATATCCCTTCTCCCCAAATTCTGTTGAGATAAACACACAGTTGGGAAAGTTAACCTAACTAAATATCTCTTATAGATACATCCTTAATATTTTCTTCCAGCTCTGCATCTATTTGAAGTACTCATAGAATATTGAAATTTCAGTGTTGTAAGAGATCTTTGAGATTAAAGTTCAAACTCCCATCAAATTAATTGAATTTTCTCTACAACATCCCAGGCTAATTATTGTCTAGTTTCTTTTGAACTTTTCCTACAGTTCACTGGGAATCATAAGGCAATCCATGCCTTTTTTTTTAAACTACATTTGATTACGTGAAAATTTTCACTTAAGCTCTTATTAGGCATGTATAACATACATGAATGATTGCTGGACTTGAGAATCAGAAAAACTGGGCTAAATCTCTAGAATTCACTACCTGTGTGACATTGTATAAATTATTTAATTTTGAGATTATTTTGAAATTCAGGTATAGAATGGAAATAATAATTCACAGGGGGTTTTATGATTTCAAAAATAAGGCAATTGAAAATCTTGGGACTCACCCACAAAGATTATATAAATGTGAGCTGAAATTGGTTTCACTACAATTTCTACCCTGGTTCTGTCTTTTGCTACTTCATAGCCCCCATCTCCACCCCTGAGGGTTATTACAGAAAAAGCCCAATACTTCTTAAATGTGACAGCTCTTCAAATATTCAAACACAACTTTTCCAGTTGGCCCATGTTTTCTTTTCTCAAGATAAATATCCCTAGTTCCTTTAAAATGTCATAAGGCATAATGTTCAGGCCTCTCACCATTCTGGCTAGTGAGCAGATTTAGATAATATTTCTTTTCAGTATAGAATTATTACAAGTATGATTTGACCAGCAGAATAGAGGAGAGGCAGAACTAACACTTCCTTATTATACTTTTTTTTTTATTATTACCTAAAGTATTACATATGTCTCCTTTTTCCCTGATTGACCCAATCCCCCAGCCATTCCCACCCCAGGGAAGCGCTCACCATCACAGTGTATGTGTCCATTAGTTATGCTAATATGCTTACTATATTCTATTAATGCAACCCAAATCATAGTACTATTAGCAACCATGTTATATTGTTTACTCGTAGAAACCATCAAAAGAAGGAAATCTCAAGTCTTTTTCATATTAAGCCATATTACCCTTTACCATCCACTCACTTGTACTAGGGAGGCTGAGATCTAACTGAGGACATTACATTTATCTTATTAATTTTCTTCTTGTTAGCCTAAGATCATCATTCAAACCTGTGAAGAGCTCTCCAGAGGTGTTTATTTACAAATTTGATTATCATGTTCCTGCTGTCTCACCCAAGCTCCTCCTAAAAATGTTGACCAGGCAGAATATGTATACAGCCTTTCAGGAAAAGAGAAGAGAGTATTGTTCAGCTCCACTTCTTTAGAAAAGCTAGAGTGGTGTTATTAGGTACTTATTAGATCTATCTAAGTAGGAGAAAAATTCAAAGTTTATGATTTTTCTGACTAGTGGTTCATTTACTTTGCTACTTCATAACCCCCATTTCCACCCCTGGGGGTTATTTCTACAATGGGAAAAAGTAGAGCTATCATATTAAAATTAACTCTTGTTTTATTTTTGGATCAATACAATAAACTGAGACTATATGAGTTTAAATAAAAAACCATATATTACTGCAGAGAAAAAACATTATGAGAAAACAGAATTTTCAAAGCTTTTAAGCTTTGAGTACTGATTTAAGTATTTTAAATATTACTTCAGAAAAAGGAAAGCATTATATAATTATGTTTACCATTTTAAAACATCACAGTTGATTTCTACCTTGTCTTACCTTTAGCATTTTTTCAGCTCTATGAAGATAAATATACCATTGGAAGAAATTAAACATATTTATCTTTTATAGACTCATACTTGACATTTCGTGCCAGTTCCTCACTTGTCTTATTTTATACTGCAGTTATAACAAGATATTTATTTATTTATGGGTTACTTTACTCCTGGTCTTACTTTATAATTTGTTTGAAATTATACTTTAATCTATATCAAATGAAGTAATGATCTAGCAATAGGGTATTGTTTAAACTATTATACAGTCATATCACAACACAGTAAAACTGTAATGCAGCTATTAAAAACAGAATGAGGTAAATATTTACATACTGATAGTGTGATAGTATACTATATATACCATGCATGATTCCATTTGGGCAAAAATAGAGTATTCATATGAATATATATTTATATATTATAATATACATGTATATGAATGTTTAACATAGTCATCTAAAATATATAACATATTCAAATAAATGTATTATTATACCTCATATATTTAAATTACATATTTGTATTTGAATGAATAATTTCTGGAAGAATACACAAAAACTGTTAACAGTGATTAAGAAATTTAAATTTGGGGGCCTTGCCCATAATAAGAGTTATTATCAAAGATAACTTTTTACAACCTCTCTTTAGGACAGACAAATATGTAATTACTGAACATCTGCTCTTCTTATTGTCCTGTGAGTGACCTTCCTTCCCCATGAAGCTTCAAGGTACCTTACTTATCCTTAATTCAGAATGCCATAGATACACATTTTAACTTTCCATCCCTGAACCTCTCATGTGGGATTCCCATAAGTACTATGTAATTAACTATGGTTATTTACAAAAATAAATAAATAGATAAACAAATATGATCATTTACTTTTGTTAATCTGTTTTATGTCAATTTTATTATTAGACCAGCCAGAAAAAACAAGAAAGGTACAGGAAAAGTTCTTCTTCCTGACAAATGTCTACAGCCACATTTTAAAAAACAATCATTTGTATTTGAAATCCATATACTTTTCTGAGAAACATCTTATAAAGGGAGTCTAATAAAATTAATTTAGTGAAAATAAGTAATTGGAGGTTCAAATGATGTAACAATATAACAAAAAGAATTATTAATTCACCTTAAGTTCTCTTGGAACAAGGTAAATTATAAACCAACCAACCAGTAATGAAACAAACAAAGGAAAAATGCAAATGAAATAAATAAATAAGTTAATTAAGCACATCATTTAAAAGTTAATACTGGCTTTAAAATTTTTATAGTGAATACCTACAAGTATTTTAATGCAGATGCTGATAGTTTTGATCCACTTATAGAATCTGTTCTGATTCTGCGACTTGCTAGATAATAGCCATGAACCATTCTTTCTGCCTCCAAGCTGAATTCTACATTCAAATTCTTTGCAAAAGCCAGCAGCTAAATTAGAAGTGTGAAAAATTTAAGAGACTCAGACTTTATTATATAATCTATATTACAAAAATGCAAAGTATATTGTCATTTTATTTTTTAAAGTTTACATTTTTTTTATCTACAACAAAATCGATTCAATATCTGGGACCATCCCAAAGTCATTGAGCTTTTTAAATCAGAGTCTTATATTTGTAAGAATATTAAAGTTTACCCCAAATAACCTCTTCCTCCTCCTTTGGTGCAGAAATGTTCTGTGCAACGCATTGGAATGACTTTTAAGTCTTAGTTTCTAATGGAATCCAGGTTCACTCAGAGCCTTTCATTGGGAGGGTTTGTCTCAGAAGCTCATTCCCTTTTGAATAGCTTTAATTCTTTGACAGTTTATTTCCTTATATAGTGGTAACTTGAGATACGAGTGCCCTAACATATGAGATTTTTAAGATACGAGCCGTCGAGCGAGCGATTTTTGCTTTGAAATACGAGCAACATTTGAGATAGGAGTAATCGTGTGGATCGGCTGGCTGCACACGACACACCAGTTTACCGAGACTCTAGCGTCTTATAGCTTCCCACGCTTCAAGGTTACGGAATGAATTAAACTCGTATCTCGAGGTACCACTGTAACTTCCCTCATTGGCCCTAGAGCTTGCCCTCCTTATTCCTTCTTCCTGTTAAAGAACACAACTGAACATTAGCAATGTGGGAGGCATTGTGTTAACTACTATGAATTTGGGCCTTGCAGATTCAGTAAGATTTGGGGCAGATAATAAGTTTTTAACATAATTATCAATATTTTCTGAGTTTTATGCTTTTTTTATTCCCGAGTGTTCCCAGTTTCTTAAGTCCTTATCCAATGACATAATTTCCAGACTTTTTAACAATCTTAGTTGTTTTTGCTTTTAAAACTCATAGAAAAATTAACCATAAAAATGTTGCTATTAATTATAATCTTTATATCTTCTTTAAAAAATATATTTTATTAATTTTTTTACAGAGAGGAAGGGAGAGAGATAGAAACATTGATCAACTGCCTCCTACACGCTCCCCACTGGGGATGTGCCCGCAACCAAGGTACATGCCCTTGACCGGAATCGAACCCGAGACCCTTCAGTCCACAGACGACGCTCTTTCTATCCACTGAACCAAACCGGTTTTGGCTAATCTTTACAGCTTAAAAACAACTTTTAAAAAAAGGATTTGGATATGTCCTGGGTTGAATATGTCCTGTCTTTTTTATTTTCATGATTCTTCATAGTTTCCTCTGGACCTTCAGAACTGAATAATACTAATTAACTTTATCAGTAGCCCTTCTAGGTTTTACCCTTTGGAGGCGCAGTCATGTGCCACCTATATCCCCTTTCAGAAAAAGACTATTACTCCAGCTTCTGGGAGTGCTGTCAGTATTTGACCTCTAGCTGCCAACATCTTCAGAGATTGCCTCAGGATAACCCATACCAAATGATTCATTGTGGAAGTGGGGAGGGTGTTGTAAACCCCTCTATTTATATAAAACAAACAAACAAACAAAACAACTCTGATGGGTCTCTTTAGCTCCAGAGCTCACTGTGGGGCCAGCAAAGGCAATCTTTGGGCCTGTATCACAACTTGACTCCCTCTCTGTCCAATCCTGCTTCCGTCTCCCTTCCATGAGTATTGATAGAAGAGCACTCTCTGATAAACAATGGTACACTAGGCTCCATCTCAGTCCACCTCCTGGAGAGCCCAGGCTGCAACGTATTCTGTCCAATCTGTTTTGTGTGATAGACACATTTATCTTTTGAGAAAATCATTTTTCACTATTTCACTAGTAAAGTCTATAACTATTCTTTCCAGTGACAAATCAACTATAAACTCCTTTGCCTGAGATTTTCAAGCCTTATTGTAAATTTGCCAAATCCCAATCCCAGTGACTCCATAATATAATTTTTGCTCCAGTCAGGCAAGTCTTCTCATAGTTTTCCATGCATACTCATTTCTACTTTTACGTCTTTGCTCCTATTCTTATTTCTGTTTAGCATGCCCATCCTTCTGTCATCTAAATCTTACCTTTCCTTAAGGCCCTAACAAAGTCTCATCTCCTCTATGAGATGTCCCCAACTCTTATATTCTACTTGCTATCTTCCTTTCTGAAACCCTAAGACACTTATAGTCAGTGCCACTCAATTTAGCATATAAATGATCGCTTAATTGTTTCATGCATCTTATTTATACCTCAGTTAATGATATTTAAAAAAGAAAATTTATGTTTTTATGAGAATTTAAAAAAATTAGAAATACCTCATATATATATGTAATTCAATAAGTACATGACTAATTAATAAACCCATAGATATTTTTGTTTGTGTTTTTCATGGAAAAACTGGGTGAAATTTCTCCATGTCATTAGTCTATCTATATTAATTCTTTTATACTAAAAACAAAAAGACCTTTATTGTATTATCAATATTGTTCTTTTTCTGTTCTAATCTATATGAATAAACAATGCTCATAATTCATTTTTAAGCCCACCTCACCTTTCAATCTTTTACCCATGCAATATGCCTATAAGGAAGGCAGATAAGAAAAAATTTAATAACCCATGCATTCTCACTTCCCAATATTTTCTGCCTTTTATCTATCCTACTCAGATACTTTAACTGTACTGTGGACAGATTTCTGAATAGTTACTATTAAAAGGGTTTCACTTATAAATATTTGAGTATCTTTAATAATAATGAAAATATTACTAAATTTATATCATCTACTCTCAGGTTATTTGAATATGCCACAAATGTTTTCAGGTCAGGACATTAACATGAACTAGTGGAGTCGTCAGCAAACTCATTAGTCAATAGAGCCAAATATCAACAGTACAACGATTGAAATTTCTTTGGAGAGCCAAATTTTTTAAACTTAAACTTCTTCTTATGCCATTTCTTTAAAACAGACTCGCCCAGGCCATAGTATTTTGTGGAAGAGCCACACTCAAGTGGCCAAAGAGCTGCATGTGGCTTGTGAGCCGCAGTTTGCTGACCACTGAACTAGTAAGTCATGATCGATATTCCCTAAAGTCAGAATGCTGAAGGCAGTCATATAAAAAAAATACCTTTGAATAGTCTGTGTAAAATGTAAATAACAATATATCTATACAGTCCTTCATCATAATTTTCTATAGAAATATTCTATTTTGGTTCAGTGGATAGAGCGTCGGCCTGTGGACTGAAGGGTCCCAGGTTCGATTTCAGTCAAGGTCATATACCATGGTTGCAGGCACATCCCCAGTGGGGGCATGTAGGAGGCAGCTGGTCGATGTCTCTCTCTCATCGATGTTTCTAACTCTCTATTCCTCTCCCTTCCTCTCTGTAAAAAAATCAATAAAATATATTTAAGAAAAAAAAATTCTATTTTGATTTTTTCATTGAGATTCCTTAAGCTATAGTTGATTTGGACAGTGTTGCAAAGAACAAACTCAACTTTTAAAATATCTATGTCCTTATATATGCTAATATCTAGGATGGGCATGCCAATATCTATGTCCTTTTATTTAACTACTAGAGCCCCAGTGCACAAAAACTCGTGCATTGGGGAGAGGGTTCTTCAGCCTGGCTCCCCTTCTCACAGTCCGGGAGGCCTCAAGGGATGTCCTACTGACAGCTTAGGCACGCTCCCCAGCTGCAGTCTGGCCTTCCCTCTGCAGAGGCAACCAGCTGATCAGGGGAAGGTGCCACCTCCATCACCCACTGCTGCTGCTACTGCTGGCTGCCCCAACTGTGAGGCCTGAGACCCAGGCCTTGCAGCTGCCAGAGCTCACAGCTGCCTGAGCCCACGGCTGCCTGCCCTCAGTCCTCACAGCCACTGCGGCTTTGACCAGAATGACATCTGAATTAGCATTTTACCTTTTTTTTAGAGGCCCACTGCATGAAATTCATGCATGGGGAAGGGGAGTACCTCAGCCCAGCTTGTTTCCTTTCTAATCTGGGACCCCTCGGGGTATGTCCGACTGCTGGTTTAGGCCTGCAGAATTTGGCCTAACTGGCAGTTGGATACCCACTTGCAATCTGGAACCACTGGCTCCTAACCACTCACCTCCCTGCCTGCTTGATGCCCCTAACTGCTCCCCTGCCAGCCTGATTGCCCCTAACTGCTCTCCCCTGCTGGCCTGATTGCCCTTAATTGCTCTCCCCTGCTTGCCTGATCACCCATAATCACCTCTGCCTTAGTCCCTGCCATCATGGCTTTGTCCGGAAGGACGTCCAGAAGACATCCGGTCTAATTAGCATATTACCCTTTTATTAGTAGAGATAATCCTAAATATTTTCTATGCAATGTCCTTAAAATGTTGTAAAATTAGCAGAAAGTTGGAACAAAAAAAATCCTAAAAACAGAAAATTGAATGCTCAAAGAGAGTTGAATTTAAATTGAGAAACATTAGCACAAGTATTCTTGGTAACCATTATTTCTCTTTTTACCTTTTCAAAATCTTCTGTTGTGAAATGTTTAGAAGCTAAATAAAGCAGCCCTTCAGGATCAATGGCTTTGTTTAAAGTATGTTGCACAGTAGGAAGAAATTGGTGATAAGGAGATGATTCATTACAGTTAATCAATAATCCAAATACCTCTACAAGATTAGCTGGAATCAAGCTGCAGTCCTACATCAAACAAAAACGTAAATCAGGCATTTTCACAAAGACTTAGGAAATAAATTTTAAAATATTTAAATTATTCATATATTTATAAGATTTGCTTATATTAAATTATATACTGATAACTAAACTATAATAATTATGATTTGCTATTACTGATTATTATTTAAAGCGATTCCTGAATAGCCTGAGAACTTTGTGGTGACTAATTTTTAAAAAATGCTCTTTATTAAGTATTTTCTCATATTTATTATTACATTATTCATTAAAACCTCCACTAACTTCAAATAAAAATTTCTAATGAGCAGAGACATCTGCATGGCATGACTAAAAAACATAAAGAATTTCACACTATGTCATTATTTAAT
>JAAGEH010000040.1:9153875-9202619 GCA_011751065.1 Lasiurus cinereus | reverse complement strand
TGTCAGCTGATTTCTCAACAGAAACGATGCAGGCCAGACGGGAGTGGCAAGAAATATTCAACGTGCCGAGACCGGTTTGGCTCAGTGGATAGAGCATCGGCCTGGGGACTGGAAGGTCCCGGGTTCGATTCCGGTCAAGGGCATGTACATTGGTTGCGGGCACATCCCCAGTAGGGGGCACGCAGGAGGCGGCTGATCGATGTCTCTCTCTCATCGATGTTTCTGGCTTTCTATCCCTTTCCCTTTCTCTCTGTGAAAAATCAATAAAAAAAAAATATATATATATATATATATATAAAAAGAAATATTCAACGTGATGAATAGCAAGAACCTACAACCAAGAATAATCTATCCAGCAAAGCTATCATTCAGAATTGAAGGGCAGATAAAGACCTTCACAGATAAGAAAAAGCCAAAAGAGTTCATCAACTCCAAACCAGTATTATATGAAATGCTGAAAGGTACTCTTTTAGAAGAGGAAGAAGAAAAAGGTAAAAGACAAAAAAATTATGAACAACAAATACATATCTATCAACAAGTGAATCTAAAATTAAGTGAATTAAAAATTTGATCAACAGAATAAACTGGTGAATATAATAGAATCAGGTGCACAGAAAGGGAGTAGACTGATAATTCTCAGGAGGACAAAAATCATAAAACATCAAACAGACTGTGAAATTACAGCAGAAAGATTAAAGTTAGGTGAGGTAGATAAGTGATCAATCAAAGGACTTGTATGCATGCATATAAGCATAACCAATGATCACAGACACTGGGGGGTTGGGGTATGCCTGGGAGGGAGGGGGGTGTAATGGGGAGATATGTATAAAAAGTTAATAAAAAATTAATTAAAAAATTAAGAAAAAAGAACAAGAACATTAAGATTAAAATATATGGCTAAATTCCCTGAACAACAACTCTATAATAATAAAAGCATAATATGCTAATTAGACTGAACAGCCAAAAACCTTCTGAACATCTTTTCGGATATCCTTCTGGACGAACTGGGGCTGTGAGGGCTGAAGCAAGCTGCCACAGCTGCGAGAACCAAGAGCCGAGCCTCTTGCATGAATTTCATGCATCAGGCTTCTAGTAATAAAATATGCATATATCTTACCATCTGACCAATTAGAGAATTGGGCTTCTGCATATTTTTCCTTGAAGATGAATCCATATCAACGAAAGACCAAAAACTGCACTGAATGGGAAAAGTCGTTTGTTGATTGGTATCATCCCCAAACTTCTTTCCTGGGATGTATACTGTAATGCTTCTGCTTTCCATAACTAAGTCAAAAGACATTACCCATTTATTAAATTCATTTTGGTCTCTATATCTACAAATCAAAAAAAAACACTGTTATATAGAATATTACTGTCTAAAGTTTAGTTAGAAAAGACACAAGCACAGTAGATGGTTTTTGCATTATTATACAGATACTTGTGTAATAATGTTCATAGAAGCATTATTCACAATAGTCCCAAACTAATAACGGCCCAAGTGCCCATCACAAGAGGAATAAATTTTCGAAAATTATATATGGCCCTAGCTGGTTTGGCTCAGTGGATAGAACATCAGCCTGTGAACTGAAAGGTCCCAGGTTCAATTCCAGACAAGGGCACATGCCTGGGTTGTGGGCTCGATCCTCAGTGGGGGACTTGCTGGAGGCAGATGATCCATGATTCTCTCTCATCATGGGTGTTTGTCTCTCTCTTCCTCTTCCTTCCTCTCTGAAATCAATAAAAATATATTTTTAAAAATTATATATGGATAGTCCTAGTTGGTTTGGGTCAGTGGATAGAACATCAGCCCATGGATTAAAGGGTCCAAGGTTTGATTCCAGTCAAGGGCAAGTACCTTGATTGCAGGTTCCCCAGCCCTGGTTAGGGTGCACGCAGAAGGCAACCAATCAATATGTCTCTCTCACATCAATATCTCTCTTTGTCTCTCCCTCATCTTTCTACTCTCTCTAAAAATCAATGGCACCCTAGCCAGTTTGGCTTAGTGGATAGAGCATCAGCCTGCAAACTGAAGGGTACTGGGTTTGATTCCAGTTAAGGGCACATGCTCCGGCTGTAGGCTCTATCCACAGTGGAGGACATGCAGGAGGCAGCCAATCAATGATTCTCTCTCATCATTGATGTTTCTATCTCTTGCTCCCTCTCTGAAATCAATAAAAATATATTTTAAAAAAATCAATGGAGAGAAAATCCAAGATGGCGGCATAGGTAAACACCTATACTGCTGCCTCGCACAACAATTTCAAAACTACAACTAAAAGACAGAACGGACACCATCCAGAGCCACAGGAAAGCTGGCTGAGTGGAAGTTCTACAACTAGAGGGAAAGAGAGGGGCTCACGGAGACCCAGAGGAGCTGCAAAAAGCTGAGGTACGGAGACGCGCACTGAGAGAGTGGGTGCCAGAGTACCTGGCTGGCTTTCTCTGGCGGGAGGGAAACGGAGACTCCCAACGGCATTGAACCCCTTATCTTACGACACTAAACCCCAGATCCAGCCGAGACTCATACGGGGGGAGTTTGGACTGTGAAAAGGGAGAAGTGCACGGAAATTTAGGGGAGTTGCAAAGGATCGGAGGTCTGGTCGCGCACGGCACCACGCAGAGGACGGACTGCTGATTGTGCCGCTGGCTTTCGCGAGTGGGCGGGAGACAGACCCTCCCAACTGTGCCACTTCTGAGTCCACTGAGCCCCTGTTTTGGGCGAAACCCTGGGGACCTAGACTCGTGTGGTCCTGGTTCGCAGGGGAGCCGGAAAGGCAGCGGTTAGAGGCGCTGCGGGTGCGCGAGCGCACAAGGACCGCTCCAGCCATTACCCAGTCACGTGAGACTCAGGGGCCGTGGAGGGTGGGGCCGACTGGAAGGCAAGGTGGTCCCTTAAGCCCTGAGACTCCACCCCTCAACCGAGGCTTCTGCGGCTGATTCCAGCACAGAAGTTTCCCCGGCATAGTGAAAATGCCGAGACAAGGGAAGGGATTACAAGCAAAAGAAATGGAGGAAAAAAAGAGTTCAAAACCACGCTTATAAGGTTTTGCAAGAATATGCTAGAAAAGATGGATAAATTTAGTGAGACCCAAGAGGAGATGATAAATACACTGACTGAAATAAAAACTATTATGCAGAGTACTAACAGCAGACTAGAGAAAGGCAAGGATCAAGTCAAAAATTTGAAATATAAAGAAGCAGAAAACATTCAACTGGAAAAGCAAGAAGAGAAAAGAATCCAAAAATGTGAAGATAATGTAAGGAGCCTCTGGGACAGCTTCAAGCGTAACAACATCAGAATTGTGGGGGTGCCAGAAGAAGAGAGAGAGCAAGATACTGAAAACCTGATTAAAGAAATAATGACTGAAAACTTCCCACATCTGGTAAAAGAAATAGACTTACAAGTCGAGGAAGCACACAGAACCCCAAAGAAAAGGAACCCAAAGAGGACTACACCAAGACACATCATAATTAAAATGCCAAGAGCAAAAGACAAAGAGAGAATATTAAAAGCAGCAAGAGAAAAACAGTTTATTACCTACAAGGGAGCACCCATACGACTGTCAGCTGATTTCTCAACAGAAACGATGCAGGCCAGACGGGAGTGGCAAGAAATATTCAACGTGATGAACAACAAGAACCTACAACCAAGAATAATCTATCCAGCAAAGCTATCATTCAGAATTGAAGGGCAGATAAAGACCTTCACAGAGAAGAAAAAGCTAAAGGAGTTCATCAACTCCAAACCAGTATTATATGAAATGCTGAAAGGTACCCTTTTAGAAGAGGAAGAAGAAAAAGGTAAAAGACAAAAAATTATGAACAACAAATACACATCTGTCAACAAGTGAATCTAAAAATTAAGTGAATTAAAAATCTGATCAACAGAATAAACTGGTGAATATAATAGAATCAGGAGCACAGAAAGGGAGTAGACTGATAATTCTCAGGAGGACAAAAATCATAAAGCATCAAACAGACTGTGAAATTATAGCAGAAAGATTAAAGTTAGGTGAGGTAAATAAGTGATCAATCAAAGGACTTGTATGCATACTTATAAACATAACCAATGATCACAGACACTGGGGGGTCGGGGTATGCCTGGGAGGGAGGGGGGCAATGGGGAGATATGTATAAAAAATTAATAAAAATTAATAAAAAAGGATAAATCACAAGCTCTTGGCTTTAACAATGCCAATGAAAACCAAAAAAAAAAAAAAATCAATGGAGATAAACCATGATGGTGACATAGGTGAAATCCCAAACTGCTGCTTTGCACAACAATTTCAAAACTACAGCAAAAAGACAGAATGGGGGTGGCAGAGGTGAACACCTAAACTGCTGCCTCACACAACAATTTCAAAACTACAACTAAAAGACAGGATGGACATCACCCAGAACCACAGGAAGGTTGGCTGAGTGGAAATTCTACAACTAGAAGGAAATAGAGGGGCTCATAGAGACTTAGAAGAGCTGCAAAAAGATAAGGTACAAAGACTCATGGGTGGAGAGAGCGGGTGCCGGAGTGCCTGGCTGGCTTCCTCTGGTGGGAGGGAAATGGAGACTCCTGAAAACACTGACCCCCTTATCCTACTGCATTGAACCCCAGCTCCGGGCGAAACTCATACGGGAGGAGTCTGGACTATGAAAAGGGAGGAGTGCACGGAAATTTAGGGGAGCTACAAAAGGGCAGAAGTCTACAGGCGTGCACACCAATGCGTGCAGAGAGGACGGATTGCTGATTGTGCTGCTGGATTTCTCTAGTGGGCAGGAGACAGAACCTCTCAACTACGGCACTGAACCTCAATTTCGTGTGAGACCCTGGGGACCCAGACTCAAACGGGTCCTGAAGCACAAGGGAACCGGAAAGGCAGAGGTCTAAAGGCACATGTGCACATGCGCACAAAGAGGGCTGCAACCTTACAGAAAGACACTTGAGACCCGGAGGCTTCATAGGGTGGGACTGACTGGAAGCCAAGGCAAGTCGCTAAGCCCTGAGACTCAACACTATCCAAGCTGAACAGAGAAGCTTTTGCAGTTTTGCAAGTCTTGCATGACAAGGCTGATTCCAGCACAGAATTTCTTCCAGCGTAATGAAAATGTGGAGACAAAGGAACAAATCAAAAACAAAAGAAACTGAGGAAAACAAATGACTGGATATAGAGTTCAAAACCACAGTTATAAACTTTTTCAAAAATTTCCTAGAAAAGGTGGATAAATTTACCGAGACCCAAGAGGAGATGAAAAAAAGGACCAACTAGAAACTAAACATACACTGACTGAAACAAAAAATATTATACAGAGACCTAACAGCAGACTAGAGGAAGGCAAGAATCAAGTCAAAGATTTGAAATACAAAGAAGCAGAAAACACTCAACTGGAAAAAGAAAAAGAAAAAGAAACCAAAAATAGGAAGATAGTGTAAGGAGCCTTTGGGACAACTTCAAGCATACCAACCTCAGAATTATGGGGGTGCCAGAAGAAGAGAGAGAGAACAAGATACTGAAAACCTATTTGACTGAAAACTTCCCAGACCTGGTGAAAGAAATAGACTTACAAGTCCAGGAAGCACACAGAACCCCAAATAAAAGGAATCCAAAGAGGACCACACCAAGACATATCATAATTAAAATGCCAAGAGCAAAAGACAAAGAGAGAATATTAAAAGCAGAAAGTGAAAAACAGTTCATTACCTTCAAGGGAGCACCCATAGGACTGTCAGCTGATTTCTCAACAGAAACTATGCAGGCCAGATGGGAGTGGCAAGAAATATTTGAAGTGATGAATAGCAAGAACCTACAACCAAGATTACTCTATCCAGCAAAGCTATCATTCAGAATTGAAGGGCAGATAAAGAGCTTCACAGATAAGAAAAAGCTAAAGAACTTCCTCAACACTAAACCAATATTATATGAAATGCTACAAGGTATTCTTTAAGAAGAGAAAGAAGAAGAAAAACGTAAAAGTAAAAATTAGGAACACAAATACATATCTATCAACAAGAATCTAAAAATCAAGTGAATTAAAAATCTGATGAACAGAATAAATTGGTGAATATAATAGAATCAGGAGCATAGAAAGAGAGTGGACTGACAATTTTAAGGGGGAAAGAGCTGAGGAGGGTGCAGGGAGAGACTGAACAATAATCATACACCTATGGATGAGGACAATGCAGGCGGAGGTAAGGGTAGAGAGAGGGGTGGGAGCCGGGTCAAGGGTAACTATGAGGTGCGGGGAAGATAAACAAATGTAATAATCTGAACAATAAATATTTATTAAAATAAATAAAATATAAAATAAAATAAAAGACAGAACAGACATCATCCAGAACCACAGAAATGCTGGCTGAGTGGAAATTCTACAATTAGAAGGAAAGAGAGAGGGTCAAGGAGATTCAGAGTAGCTGCAAAAAGCTGAAATACAGAGACACATGCGTGGAGAGGACAGGTGGCGGAGTGTCTTGTTGGCTTCCTCTAGCAGCAGGGAGACAGAAACTCTCATTTCGACTGCACTGAACCCCAGTTCTGGGTGAGACTCATACAGGGGGAATCTGGACTGTCATGAAAAGGGAGGAATGCATGGAAAGTTAGGGAAGGCGCGAAAGGCAGAGGTCTGGAGGCGTGCGCATGAGTACACGCAGAGAGGACTGACTGCTGATTGTGCCACTGGCTTTCTCTAGCAGGAGGAAGATGGAACCTCCCAACTATGCTGAAATCCAGTTCAACTGCACTGAACCCCAGTTTTGGGCAAGACCTGGGGGATCCAGATTCATATGGATCCCCGGAGCGCATGGAAATTCAGGGGAACTGAGAAAGGCAGAGAGCTGGAGGTGCTCTTGCGAGTATGCACCAATTACTGAGGGACACTAAGACCCAGGGACCTCATGGGACAAGGCTGATGGGAAGCTGAGGCTGTCTGCTCAGCCCTGAGATTCCATCCCATCCAAGCTGAGCAGAGGTTTTTGAAATTTTACAAATCTTGTCTCATAAGGTTGACTCCAGCACAGAAGTTTTCCTGGTGTAGACATAGCTGATCCTCTCAGCCAATTGGCCTGGAGGTCAATTCCCCCAGTGATACCAACAACAATCAAAACTTAACTACAACAAGGCTGTACACACATTCCACAAAGGGGTGCACCAAGAGTGTACAACTCAGGTAACGAGGAGGCAGAGCTATGGGGCCATATAAGACACCTAGCACACAAAGTTACCAACTCAGAGAAGCAGCAAAAATGTGGAGACAAAGGAACAGATCACAAACAAAAGAAATTGAGGAAAACAAACAACTGAATATAGAGTTCAAAACCATGGTTGTAAATGATACATCACAGCCAGATGGGCTTTATTCTAGGTATGCAAAACTGGTTCAACATTTGAAAATCAACTAATGTAATTCATAATATCAACAGGCTAAAGAAGAAAAATCAAATTATTACATCAATTGACGTGGAAAGTATTTTATTTGATAAAATCCAACTCTCTTTCATTAAAAAATAATTCTCAGTAGATTAGGAATAGAGGGAACTCCTTCAACTTGAAAGAACATCTACAAAAAACTGTTGCTGGCATCATAATTAAGTTTTCCATCATATTTGGTGAGAAACAAAGCTTTCTTGCTAAGAGCAGGAATAAAAGTGTCCCTTCTCACTACTGCTTTTCAATATCGTATTGGAAGTCCTACCTAATGCATTCAGATAAGAAAGGAAATAAATTTGTTTCAATACAAAGTGAAAGCAAAGGCATTTTCCCCATTAAAATTTTCCATTTTTATTTATAAAGATTAAATGAAAACTGCCACTTAGTATAATTTTCAGTTTCTAAAACAAGTAGAATACACTCTTAACTATTAACTCCTTGACAATGATGATATTTTAAGTTAAACAGGTGAAAATTAATTTAAAAAAATGTTTACCTGATTGAAGCTGTTCAAGTTTATCTTTTTTGTATGAAGCCAAGTCTCCTATAAAGCAGATACCACCTTTAGCTAGCAAAGCACTGCCAGCTTGAATGCTAACTGCTCCAGTTCCATAATTATTCCTGAATAGAGTAGGAAAAATTTCAGTAGAGACTGGATGACGTATACCACGAGGCACAAGGTTTATACTATAATTCAAAAGCCTAGGGAAAAATAAATTATTCATTACTATTATTTAATATTTGGTTTTCAGAAATCATAATGTGTAACAGCTACACAATCAAATTTAATTTGATTTCAGAGAGAAAGGGAGAGGGAGAGATAGAAACATCAATGATGAAAGAGAATCTCTGATTGGCTGCCTCCAGTGGAAACCCAGGCATATGCCCTGACCCCAAATCAAACTGTGATCTCCTGGTTCATAGGTCAACATTCAACCACTGACACATACTGGCCGGGTTCTAAGGCTCCCCTTTTCTCTGACTTTACAAGTGAGCTAAAAGCAACCCTGCCTTGGCTAACTTCTGTAACTGAGACCTTTACTTCCCAAAGCGCTAACAATAGCTCTGACTTGACTCACTTCTTTTCTATGTTTCTAGGGAACCAAAGCAAGGCACCACCTAGGCTCTCTCACTGCGTCTTCTATCCCAAAACCTTCCTTTGTTTCACTGTCCCCAACTTTAATAAACATGCTATCAAAATCACTTGGACTAATGTTGTGAAATCTTTCCTACACAAAGTCAATAACCTATATACTATAGGCTGGTCTGAAGCAGACTTGCTCCAGGCTGGTCCCTGTCGGGTAACAAAATGATTTATACCCAATTCAATATTATAACTAGTTTATATCCAGTTCAATTGCTTTTTAACAATGTTACCAAAGCAATTCAATGGGGGGAAAAAAGTCTTTCCAAAAATGGTATATAAAAATTAGAGAAATATAGAGCAAAAACATTAATCTTGACTCCTATCTCAAACTATACACAAAAATTAACTTGTAATAAATAACAGACATATTGTAAGAGTGAAAACTAGCCACGACCAGTATGGCTCAGTTGGTTAGGTGCCATCCCTTGCACCAAAAGGTTGAGGGCTTGATCCCCAGTAGGGAGCATGTTTGAAGGCAGCAAATTGATGGCATCGATGTTTCTCTTTCTCCCTGTCCCTGCCTGCCTCTCTAAAAGTCAATAAAATATATGTATATATTTTTAAAGTGAAAACTACAATGCTTCTAGAAGAAAATATAAAATAATATAATCATGACCTTGGGGTTGCAAACACTTCTTAGATATCATCAAAGATATCTAAGTTTTAGACTGGGAGAAACAGTTCACGATATACATATATGACAAAGGAAACAGATCCAGAACAACCCAATTTAAAAGTGAGCAAAGAACTTGAACAGACACTTCTTAAAAGTAGATATGAGTAGCTAATAAGCACATGAAAAAGAGCTCAAATCAGTAGTCATTAGGGAAATGCAAATTAGAATCATAATGAGATACTATTTCATATACACTACAATGGTTAAATTGAGAAAGACTGACAACACCAGAGAGGAAGGGAGGGGGAGAGATAGGAACATCAAAGATGAGATTCAGTGGTAAGGATAGAAACAATTGTAATCTAACACTGTACAAACACTTTAGAAAAATGTCTTATGAAGGTAAATATACATCTATCTTATGACACAGCATTTCCACTCTTTAGTATTTATCTAAGATAATGAAAACACATGTTCATGGAAAGACTTGTGCAAAGAATGTTTACAGCAGCTTTATTTATAATAAAACATGCAAAATTAAAATCTTCACCACCAGAAGACTGGATAAACAAGTTCTGGTATAGTCATATAATGGAATCAATAAAAACAATAAACTACTATACACACAATTGGGTCAATATAAAAATATGTTGAGTGAAAGAGACTAGATACAAGAATATGCACTGTATGATTCTACTTATATGAAGTTCAAGAACAAGAAATTAATCTTGACAGAAATCACTTGTTGATATAGGCACTGTGGAAGGAGTGAAAGAACTTTCTGAGGTGATGGAAATGTTCTATATCTAACTGTGGATAGGAGTATAGCCATAGGAGTATATGTATTTGTCAAAATTCATCAAATTGTATACTTAAGATCTGATTATTTCACTATATATAAATGTTACCTAAAAACAAAATAAAACAAACAAAAAAACCTCCATATCTCTTACAGAGCCTCAAATGCTATAGGAAAAGTCAAAGGTTAATGACAAAAGGAAAAGAGACAGACAAAGGCCTTAATTTATAAGAGGTATCACAAATCAATAAGAAATAACCAACTCGCTATAGCCTGTTTAGCTCAGTGGATAAAGCTTTGACCTGTGGACCAAAAAGTCCCAGATTCAATTCTGGCCAAGGGTACATACCTCGGTTGCAGGCTCATCCAGGCCCCAGATCTGGTTGGGGCTTGTGCAGGAGGTAACCAATTGATGTGTTTCTCTCACATCAATATTCCTCTCTGTCTTTCCCTCTCTCTTCCATGCTGTCTAAAAATCGAAATAAAACTAGATACTATTTGTGAAGATTTGAAAAAATTAAGTCCTTAAAAAAAAAAGAAATAAAAACTTAATAAAAAAGTGGAAAATGGTCAAGGAGTTTCATAGAAAAATAATAGAAGGGTTCGACAAGCTATAAATGACGCCAAAATTTATTTCCAATTAAATAAATTCAAATTAAAATTAAATTTATGCAATCTGTAGCAGTTAGACCATATTTACACTGCAATTTAATTTCAGCAAAAACATTTGAAGTTTTTATTTGAATTTTTAAAAAATATATTTTAAAAATTGATTTCAGAAAGGGAGAGGGAGAGAAACATCAATGATAACAGAGAATCATTGATCAGCTACCTCCTGCACCAGCCCCACATTGGGTATCAAGCCTGCAACCTGGGCACGTGCCCTCCTGGTTCATAGGTTGATGCTCAACCACAGAGTCATACCAGCTGGGCTCTTTAATTTTAAATTCATTCTATAGATTCTTTCTTTATAATGGCATATAAGATATTAATATAAGAAGCATATTCCTAGCTTTCTGAATATTTTAGTAACTTTTAAAAAAGAATACTTGCTAGTGAGGAGCCCCAAAATGCTGAGTAAAGGCTTAGTCCAATGTTAGAGTGATACTCCCCAAAACAGTAATTTGGGCATTTTGACAGCCTTATTTGGGTATAGTGAGTCAGTATTACTGAGTGGAATATTAAAGAAAAATAAGAAAATTGCTTGTTGGTTGTCAGAGGAGTGATTATTTTAAAAATAAAAACAAAGTACAAAAGCAGAACACTAAGGCAGGGAATGTGGGAGGAAGGAAGCCTGAGAATGATGCATTTATTTGTAAAAGTCTGAGTGGGGAAATAGATTGAAACTTTAAATGGTTAGATTCTTAAAACATTGAAAGCAAATACTCCAATTTATATTTTAAAAGTCTTAAACTTCACTGATAAGTGTTTAAATAAATTTTTGCCCAGGTAATTCCTAAATATTTATCTTATAATAATGCTCATGGAAAAGATTTATGCAAATCTGTGACCAATTTATTATGTGAAAAAAGTCATATCACTTATTTTACCTGTCTACAAGTAGAGTATCACTTGTTATAATTAAAATATCCAGGCAATCTTCCAGTTCCTTGTTAGAGTCTCTTGTCTGAACTAGACTCATCAGCAAACAGAGC
This sequence comes from Lasiurus cinereus, assembly GCA_011751065.1. Classification (NCBI taxonomy): domain Eukaryota; kingdom Metazoa; phylum Chordata; class Mammalia; order Chiroptera; family Vespertilionidae; genus Lasiurus; species Lasiurus cinereus. The sequence continues at coordinate 9,190,987 of JAAGEH010000040.1, read as the reverse complement.
TTGAGGAAATTGTAAGTCCCGGGAGGAACAATGTGTGATGCAAAGATATTGGCAAGTATTGCTGTAAACTTCCAGCATGAGCTGGAAGTCAAAGAGAGAAGACACCTGAAATTGTCGCTAATTCCTGAAGGAACTGAAAGTAAATAATAACATGTTTAAAGGGGTTTTAAAACAAGAAAATGACATGATAGATGTCTAATTCTATTTATCTGAAATATTATCATCAGATTACAGTTATTTTAATGATGCCATATTAAAATTCTTATAGATAATATTATGATTGGAGGTCTCTCTGATCTATCATTTCTATCCCAGGAAAGGAAGCAGTCACCCCAAGTGTCCACATAGATTGGTGGCAGGGTGCAAGCAAATTCTTCATTCCTTTCAAGACCTATTTGAGCAAAGCCAGATCACAGGGTTCCTGTATTACAGTATTTGCTTCTGTATTTCTATGTTTGACTAAAAAACAGAATGGGAAATATTTGACTGTTGCTGTTAAAAGGGCAGATTTATATTCTAGTATTTTGAAAGCATTATACTATACTATATGGTAACATACACCTCCACTTCCTTACTCTGTCCAACTCCCAAAAGTTGGACAAGATGAGAGATTTAATCGAATTGGTCAGTTTTGGAAGAATAGCTGTGCATGTATAACCTAGTCACTTTCTCCTTCCTCTTGGGCTATTGTGGGAACCATGCCAGAGTCACAGAACAACCAAGGCTAATTAGAGTGTGGAGGCCTTGTTGATAGTACACCGGATGGCCAAGGCCACTCTAAACATGGGAACTTAATCAGAATGTTCAAGACTAACATACCATATGCAGGTGCAAGGCCATAGCGATCTCATGGTACACTGCATGTGTGTCTTTCTGTAGCCAAAATGATTGATGTAACTGTTGACTAGAGGTCTCTTTTGTCTAAATGATATAATGCATGTTAACCAGCCAGTCACAGTGTACTGGGGAGAAGCTGAGGCAGGCTCAGAGGATGTAGCTCCTATGTGTGCAGGAAAGCCTGGAGAAGTTGGGGAAGCTGCTGAGGCAGAAAGCTCAGGTGTCCTGGTGAGTCTAGGGGCAGCGTGCAGCTGCTCAGTTAATAACCGTGAGTACAGAGATTGATGCTGCTTTGTGAGAAAGATGTATGCGGCTACCAGTGTGTGGCTGGCTACCTTGTGTGCAGCTATCTGTATGGGACTTAGCTGTGAAGGACTGTTTTGTCTGCTGGCTATATGGCCACTGGCTTCTATAAGACTCATTCTTATACACCTACAACCTCTCATGGCTTCTTCTTCTACCATCTGGCGTCCAAGAAGGTCCAGCCTCTGTCAGAGGGTTTGGCCCCAACAGTTAGTGCAATGGGCAGGGCTTGAGAAAGAACCTGCCCCCACAGTTGGCATAGTCAAGCAGAATTTAGAATATATAAACTCAGAGCACCTGTGCTGAACTGTGCTCTGACAGGCTACCATCATAAAGCAATGATTTCTTCTACTCACCTCTGACCAGGGACTAAGGAAGGCTGCCTTAGTGTAGCATTTACCACATTTGAGTGGTTAAATCTGCCTAATTATGGAGTTTAGCAGAGAAAGATTTTTCCCACCTACATATCTGTCATGTTCTGCTACTAAATCAATAAATCTTGAAACATCTCACAGCAGAAAACATTTAAAAGATCACTAAAATGTCTATTGTGCGTTAGTGCCTTTCTTTCTTCAACATTTTAGTTTTGTTAAGAAACTTTCTCTTCAAGATAAGCAGAGGTATCTAGAATCAACTTGCATTTAAAGTCTACTTAGGCCTCTATTATTGCAGATGTTTATCTAGGGATCCTTTAAAAAAATCTAACTCTATTCAAATTTTAACTAGCCCTTGCTACATTTAAATATTTGTGTGCCAAGTTAAAAGAGTAGGTCTGTTCTCCACTTTTGTTTACCTAATGTTTAATTATATTAAGTTGCTAAAGAAATTGTCAGTAAGAAAGCTGATATTTTGGCCACCATCTGACTTTCTCTTTTGTCTTATATCTCAATTGGTTCAGAACTCAAATGAAGAAAAGGATGATATTTTATTGGGATCTCTTTCTCAGATCACAAGCTAAGATCTAGTTAAGGTTAGAAAATAAATGTTAGGGTAGAAAAAATTTTTAACTAATCTCTGACTCTTGGTACCCTGAAATATTTTTCTCATTTCTAATTATAAAAAACCCCCACAAAAACAAAAGCAAAATAAGGTTTAGCTTAAAAAAATATTTCATATGGGAAAGGTTCTATATTATCCCATTTTACCTCCTTCATAGCATTTATTTTCTGAAATTGTCTTATTGATTAGTTTACAGGTTTACTGTCTACCATCTGATTTCAGAGTAGGAACCTTAACTGTCCTATCACAACTGTATCCCTAGTGCTTAGAAGAGTGCCCAGCACACAGGAAGCCAATAGTTATTTCCTAAACAAATGGATTTAAACTTAAATATTTGTTAATATATGACACTAACACTTTCCTTACCTTTTGGATTGCAAAAAGTAATACTGTTTGCCTCTATACAGACAGAAGTTTGTAAAGTTTTTACACAGGTTGGAATTCCAATAATTTTATACTCATTTCCTATACTCATTTTATTCACCGATTCATCTAAAATTATTAAACACAAAAGGAAATGTTTTCACTAAATGAAATGTGTACATGATCATATGGTTCAAAGATCTAGAATTAGTAATAATTCAGTAGTTGTAAAGTATTTACTATTGTTTAGTATAATATCCATATAGAGTGGCATTAATTCTGCAAATTGAGGCAATTTTATTGCTGATAAATTTTGATACTTATAGGCAATGATGAATTAACTTCAGGAAGCATTTTACATAGTAACCAGGTGGTCAGCTATATATGGTCAAAAGGAAAAACAAGATCAGTATACTTAAGATAAAATATTTTAACATTAAATGACAAGAAATGTTAATAAAAATGACCTTATAAATAATACTTCATTAGAGGAGAAAATAATTTTAAAAGGTATTATTACTGTCTATAATACAGGTAAGGTACTTTTCTATACATTACCCAACTGTAAAGTGTAAGATTGATATTGTCATCCGGCAGCCACCTCTTGCACCCACTGTTGGAGTTGGCCCTGCTTGCACCTGCTGCTGGCGCCAGCCCCAATCTCTCGGCACTGTCAGCAGGTGTGAGTGGAGCCAGTGCCCTCAGTGTGTGGGAGTGGTGGTGGTGGGAGCAGGGCTTCCAGCAGACAGGGGACCGGGGTCATGGTGGGAAGGGATGTGGAGGATGGGCCGAGACCTGCCCCTGTGCCTACCGCAGCCTTGCCACCCACAATTCCTTTCAAAGTGCACGAATTCGTGCTCTGGGCCCCTAGTATTCTAAAATAATAACTCCAATATGGACACACATATAGAATAAGGGGAAATCATTACTTTAGTCAAGTGCTTGGAACATAGCAAGTTCTAATATCGTTTTAAGTGAATGTTGTATAACTAAATGAATAATTGACACAAAACTAAATATGACTGAAGAATAAGATGACCTATCATTTTTGATCTATAGGAATCTCCCCTTATATGTGGGGTATACATTCCAAGGTCCCCCAGGGGATGCCTAAAAGTACAGATAGTTCCAAACCCTATATATACTGTTTTTTCCTATACCTACATACCTATGATAAAGTTTAATTTATGAATTATTCACACTAAGAGATTAACAATAACACTAATAATTAAACAGAACAATTATAACAATATAAGTAAAAGTTAAGTGAATGTGGCATTATTATGTAAAATAAGGGTTACTTACTTGAACACAAGCACTGTGATACCTTGACAGATGATATGATAACCTAAATGGCTACTAAGTGACAAACAGGCAGGAGGTGCATACAATATGGAGACACTGGACAAAGGGATGATTCACATCCTGGGAGATTTCATCATGCTACTCAGAATGGTGTGCAATTTAAAACTTACGAACTGTTTATTTCTGGAATTTTCCATTTAATATTTTCAGACCATGGTTGACCACAGGTTAACTGAAACCATGGAAAGTGAAACCATGGAGAAAGGGGGACAACTATATAGAAGTACCATTTATAACATAAAAGCGTAACTCAATTACGTACTTTATATATCTTATAGCAACTTGCATTTAGTTCAAATAGAACTTACCTCTTAGGAAAACTGTAAAAGATTGAAACCTAATTGGCTGGTTATTAGAATATCCTTGAAAAGCATGAAGTGCCTTCGCAGTAATCATTTCAACTATCTGTTTATCTTAACGCAAAGAGCAAAAAAAGTATGTTATTAGAATATGTATTCAACTTAATTTCCACATTAAAACATTAGAGATTACATTTAAAATTACAAATGTAAAAGCGTTTTTACCACCAAGCACTCTAAATTTTCTGTCTTCTTGAAGTGAAGAAGAACACAGATTACACAAAAAGTCATTTCTTACTGTAGCAGATTCTGTAGCACCTGGTGCATGTACTCTTATATACTGAAATCCTGAAAAAAAGAGAACAGAAGTAAGCTAAATTTGCTTTTGGATTTAGCTATCCATTTTCAGTCCTTTAAAATTAATCTAATTAAAAGTATAATTAATTCAATTCTGCATGTGGGTTCAGAACAGTTCAACAAACATTTATTGATGGTTATTTCTTGCCATATACTGTGCTAAGGCACTGGTGTATGGATACTTAAACACACAATTTCAATAGGAAGCATTAAGAAACATATTTCAGTATGTAGTATTCATTTACAGAGAGAAGAAAGGAGGGCATCCAACCCAATGAGAGATGAAGATGAATGGGAAAGATGTCCTGGCGAAGGACTAAAGGGAAGTTAAGTCAAAGGATTGAGAGAAGGTACTGCATGGAGTGGGAAGAGCACAAAAAAACACTTAGGAGACAATGTGAGAACAAGTACGTAAGTACTTCAGCAATCAAGAGCACCTGTTAAGTTGGTATAAGAGGAAGGGAAAAATGAATGCATTTCAACTTATAAACACTGACAGATACCATATTTTCTAACATTCTTTCTACTCTGTGAATGTTTTAGAACTAATTGTAAACATGATTTAGGATTAAACAATAAATTGCTTAATATTTTGATTTCACATTTTAATATTTACCTTTTGAAAGAGGGCATGCTTCATCTGAACAAAGAAATCTTGCTCCTTGTGTATATTTGGTTACAGTTGTCATTGCAATTACAATCCCTTGCATCATATAAAATCTTTGAGATGTATAATCAAGTGGAAACTCACAACAATTAAGACTATAACTTGGCAGCGAAGGTAAATGTGTTAACTTCAGCACTATATTAATCTAATAAGAAAATAAAAATTGTATTAATAAAAACTGCAGATCCAATTGGACTTGCATTATAATATATGTATATTTTGTAGGGTAAATCAAGTAAATGATTTGTTAGTGTTATTAGAAACCAAAATTTTAAACATAAAAGATAATTAAATATACAATTAAAGATGCAAAACCCGTAAAATCTTACAATGTCATTGAAAATATCATTTTTAATTAATAATTTTTCCTAAAAAATATACATTTCCTGGATATAACCACTGAAAAAATAAAAAACACTTCTACTGCCCAAATTGTGATTGCTAAATATAATTTATCACTAAAAGGAAACAGAGCTCCTCAGGAGAAATGGCTGATTCCAGTTCTGGGGCAGAAAATATACCAGACACCTGGTACATATCCTCGTGCTAGAAACCAAGGGAGCTATAAAAAACTAATGGGTCCTAGCTGGTTTGGTTCAGTGGATAGAGCATCGGCCTGTGGACTGAAGGGTCCCAGGTTCAATTCCAGTCAAGGACACATGCCCGGGTTGCAGGCTCAATTCCCGGTAGGGGGAATGCAGGAGGCAGCCAATCAATGATTCTCTCATCATTGATGTTTCTATCTCTCTCTCCCTCTCCCTTTCTCTCTGAAATCAATAAAAATATATTTTAAAAAACACACAAAAACAAAACAACTAATGGGATGGCTCTGGTCAGGTAGCTCAGTTGAGCATTATCCTGATATGCCAAGGTTGCAGGTTTGATCCCTGGTCAAGGCACATATAAGAATCAACCAATTAATGCATAAATAAATGAAACAACAAATCAATGTTTCTCTCACTATTTTTTTTCTCTCTAAAATCAATCAATTAAAAAACAACATGGGATGGGTCCAAAGGGGACAGGAGCAGAGACCAAAGGTAGGATAATAAAAGCATAAAAAAGAATGGCAAAGATTCACCAAAACATATCAGATATACTTAAAAATTCATGAGGTCCTCATAATTATTTTCAAAAAAGAACAAAAAACAAAATAATTATTGGTCATCATTAGAGGCTAGATTTCAACTCATTACTTTGAAAATTCATAACTGAAAATAATCAAACATTTATTCTGCCTTTCTTATTCAAATTGTATTTCAAGGTAACCAAATAGATGAAAGAAAAGTTCTCTTATAGAATGATTTTAACTAATATATTCTGAAAGGATGCTAAAGTTAGAAAAAATCACAATTTTGCAATCTTAACGAAATAATAGATTCTAGGTAATGATCATCAATGGCTGCAAAACCCTTTAGGTGGAAGGTGATAGGGAAACTATATTGCAGGGATCTGTCTGACATCACCTAAGTTCACTGATGAATTGTAGCATCGCTAAAATTGGGACAACAGGTAGTATAATTCCCCTAATGAAATGTAATGAGCTATGATAGTAACTATGATGTATTATCAAAATGAGTTAAATCTCAATCTAAGCAAGTCTTTAGAGCCAATTTCTATTTTCCAGAAATATGAGGTATAGCGGGGGGTGGGTTGCAAGTCAAGTACCAAAAGAACATATCAGTTAAATATACATTATGTGACATTTTAATGAGCAACCCTTGTCTATGTACAGAACAATAAATAGTTTCTTCAAAAGTTCAATGGTATAAAAAGGGAGAGAGAAATGGCTCTAGACCAGTGGTTCTCAACCTTCCTAATGCCACGACCCTTTAATACAGCTCCTCATGTGGTGGTGACCCCCAACCATAAAATTATTTCTGTTGCTACTTCCTAACTGTAATTTTGCTACTGTTATGAACTGTAATGTAAATATCTGATATGCAGGATGTATTTTCATTGTTACAAATTGAATATAATTAAAGCATAGTGATTAATCACAAAAACAATATGTAATTATATATTGTGAAATATTTATAATTACAAATAAAATTTTGTCTTGAATTGTGGTGTAGCATGGGTAACAGTCTTCATATGACAACAGTAAACTACACTGCTACACCGAGGAGCGGTCTGTTGGTTCCTAAGACAATGGGAAATAGGTGTTTTCCGCTGGTCTTAGGCGAGCCCTGTGAAAGGGTCATTCAACCCCCAAAGGGGTCGAGACCCACAGGTTGAGAACTGCTGCTCTAGACTGAGATTTTAGTAAGATGTAAAAACCAATTATAATGTGTCGACTGTGCTTTGACCCCGTTTTGACGAGATCGGGCGCGTTCAGGGTGGTATGGCCGAAGACTGACCCCATTTTGAACTTAATTAACCATGAGACATTCTTTTTTTTTTGTTTTAATATATTTTATTGATTTTTTACAGAGAGGAAGGGAGAGGGATAGAGTTAGAAACATCGATGAGAGAGAGACATCGATCAGCTGCCTCCTGCACGCCCCCCACTGGGGATGTGCCCGCAACCAAGGTACATGCCTCTGACCAGAATCGAACCCAGGACCCTTCAGTCCGCAAACCGATGCTCTATCCACTGAGCCAAACCGGTTTTGGCCATGAGACATTCTTGAAGCACCAACTGGGTAAATTTAAATACACACTGAATATTATAATGATACCAAGAAATTATTGTTATTTTTATAAGGGGTGGTAATGTCACTATGGTTAATAGTATATAAGAAAAGTTTCTACAATTTTTAGAGGTTGATACTAAATTATGTAGGGGTGAAATAACAAGAGTATCTGGGATTTATTTTAAAATATTTCAGAAAAAATGATGATACAGACATGGCAAAATATTATAAACTATTAAATCTGAGTGATAGATATATGCAAGTTTGTCATATTAGTCCCTTATTTGGGGGTATGTTTGAAATATTTTATTATCAAAATGTTTAATGTTATAAGTGATAATACAGGAAACAAAGAAGCGTATGTAACATACTAGTGGCGTGGTGAACGAAATTCAGGCACATTAAAAGGTGACTAATTAGAGGAAATAATTTATATTGCTATTTGCCCTTTATAATAGAAGTGTCAGAGATGAAAGAAAATTAGTAAAATGTATATGAAAGCCTTCCTCCTGTCAGAGTCTGGGGTACACCACAGGACCCAGAGTCAAGTCCCTGCCCACCCACATGTGCCTCAAATGAAACCCAGACTCAGCTGGCCCGCCCCCACTGGGCTAGATCCAGACCCAGCCAGTCCCACCCTTGTCAAGCCCTGCTGGGCAAGGGGGTGTAGCCTCAGGTCCCTGGCCTGACGCCAGGATGGGGGGCATGTCTTGAGATCCCCTGTCAAGCCCCACATGGGCAGGAGAGGGCAGAGCCTCAGGTCCCTGCTGATTGCCTGTTAAGGCTCCTTATGGGAACTTGGCCTCAGCTGTACGTGCAGCCATCTTTGTGATGGAGTGAGGGTCAGTTAGCATATTCCCTCTTTATTAGATAGGATTCCATTTAACTTAGAAAATTTTATTTTAATAAACAAAAAATATGTAAAATATTTAAGTCATCTTAAAAGAATTGTATATGTTTTCTTTGTTTAATTTAACTAAAACTTACTTGAGTTTCAGTCTGTAATTGTCCAATTAATGAGAGAGTCTTAACAGCAATAAAACAGACCTGTGATTTCAAACAAACAAGAGTTACCAAAAATTTAATGTGGCATAAAATTATTTCTTTCTTTAACTTACTGATTGAAAAACTTCAGCAGCTTTTACAGGATGATGTAAAATGTGATTTCCAAGTTCAGCGTCTAATTCAACAATATCAGAGGGGTTTATTAAAATATTGAATCGATAGACAGCATAACTTTGTTTTGAATCTGTAAAAACACACAAATATAAAAATGAGGATAGTCATATGTAGGCATTTATCTTAAAATTTCTAAAATAAAGTTACCTTTGTTGAACATACCATTGTAGTATTTGCAATCATTTATAAACTTTTGGAGCCCTCCACTTCTGTCAAGATAGACAAGGGCTGCCTCTCTCATTTTTAGATTTGACATTTTTTCCTAGTTAATGATTCTCCTCTGTTACTAATTTATTAAACCACAATGGCTGGTAAAGACTACAGATGAGAATGCCTAGAAATAAAATTAATTAAAATTAATTTATTGAAGACCTCTAATAAAACTTTACAAACTATGCAACTTAAAATTGACAGTGAGACAAAACAAAATACAATTTCTAATTTTAAGAAATCCCTACCCAAAAGGAAACAAAACTTTTCTTTTGCCAAATCACATGTTTATCAACACTAGGTTATAAGGGTCTCTACAAGATTGCAAACTTAAAAACAGCAGCCTCAAATATCTCTTTACAAAGTAGGTATTCAAAAAATGCTGCCTGAAATAAATATTGGGTGATGAAGTCCACCTGCAGGTGTTGTTTTTTTGTTGTTGTTTTTTAAAAATGAAGTGGCAAAAGTTGTTTCATAAATTCAATCTAAGTTAGAAAGTGTAGTTAACCTATAAAATCTGAGAACTTGGTACTAGACTCAGCATTTCCTAGCTGCTAGGGGATAATAAAAATGAGAGTTGTACCAGCTAATAAAACCTCTTCTGGATTTAAATCTTCAATACTGACCAACAAAAAACATTAAACCATAGTAACAAGGGTGGAATATGTAAAATTCATTTAAAGAACAGCAAACATAATTGGAAACAGTATCTGCCAATACTTGTGTTAGGTGCTAGGGGTAAAATGATTAAGTGTGGATCCTGTGTTCAAGGAGTTGTCAATTTAGAGAAGTCAGAAATAATGACCATCACATTTATTATTAAATATTTATTGGGCATTTACTATTTGTTGGATACCAGACTGTTTGAGGCACTGGGGTTACAAATGAGTAAAATATGTTTTTAGACCTACTCGTTGGAGTAGAGGCCACTTTTCAAAGAAAAGTAACTGAGACTGTCCTTTCCGCTATTACATAGGAGGAAACTTCAGAGTCCATGTCTCTGTGGCCCTAAGTTTCTACAATACATCTTAAAGCGTATGCTGTGTTCAGGGTAATACATGTGTGCTTCATTAGGACATAAGACTTCTGGGGCTCAAAGAAGGGAGGCTATCTATAATAAAAGAAGCATAATATACAAATTGACCAAACGGCCAAACAGCGGAACTGCCGTCCGGACAACCTTCCGGATGAAGCCGGGGCTGTGAGGGCCGAGCCTCTTACATGAATTTCATGCTCTGGGTCTCTAGTCCTATATAATAAAAGCCTAATATTCTAGGTAAGTGTCTGGTCACCTGTTCAACCAATCAAAGCATAACATGCTAATGATATGGTAAGGCCATTCCACTGATGGCTATGCGTGCACTGACTACCGGGGGGCAGATGCTCCCGCTGGTGAGTTAGCTTGCTGCTGGGGTCCGGCGGCTGCAGCCTGAACAAGATGGTCAGACACGTCCTGGCTTCCTCTCCGGCCAACCTCCCCCCCTGGCCAACCGCCTGCATGCCTCCCCAGCCCTGATGGTGCAGCAGTGGGGTCCCCAGGCCTACCCTCGCCCTCTCACACGGAGGGACTCCCCCCTCACGTGCACCAATGCCCTGCACCAGGCCTCTAGTCGATAATGAAATGACTGGGTGAGACCCAACCAGATTATGTAAGCTTTGGAAGCCCATGATCTGTGGTCGGCAAACTGCGGCTCCTTGACCCCTTGAGTGTGTCTCTTCCACAAAGTACCACGGCCTGGGCGAGTCTATTTTGAAGAAGTGGCGCTAGAAGAAGTTTTAAGTTTAAAAAATGTGGTTCTCAAAAGAAATTTCCATGGTTGTACTGGTGACATTTGGCTCTGGTGACTCAGGAGTTTGCCGACCACTGCCCCTGATCCTTACACAGGCCGAGGAGAGCCAGGGACGCTTTTAACAAGCAATACAGCCGGATTATTTGGGGAACCGGCGCCTGCTGTCCATGTGGGGAATGGGTTGGACCGGAGCCAGAGTGACCATCAGTTTCTAGCTATTGACAGTCCGGACAGACGGACGGTCCGATTACGGCCTCAGAAATGAGGTGGCACAGAGGACGTGGGTCCTAGCCCTTTGGAGCTGCACGCTGGACCCGGTGCGCAGCCCGCGCGCGCACCTCCACACGGGTGCGGGCGGCGCCCCGCTGCCCCCACGGAACCGCCCAGAGGCGTGCGAAAACGTCCGCGGCGGCGGCCGCTCGGGCGGGCGGGCGGCCTGAGGACCACCGGGGCGCGGGGCCGGGGCCGGACTCCGTGGCTCCAAACCGCAGCCGTAAAGCAGCGGTCCCGGGCGTGGGTGGGGAAAGTGGAGAAAAAGACGTGGACGCCCGCGGAAAGCGTTACTTAAGCGACCGTGGACCGAACTCCGGCCGCCGCCGCCTCCTCCTCAGTCTGAAGAGCCCGCGTGCCGGTTCCCGGGGACCCGAGCGGGACTTCGCTACCGGCCACGTCAGAAGGAGAGCGCCTCACACCCGATGCCGCCGAAATCGAATCCGGCCTGCACCCAGGGGCCCGAGACCCCGCCCCCGCCCAGCGCCGACCTCCGGACGGCGCGGGCCCCGCCCCGCAACGCGGACACCGCTCCGGCACACAGACCTCCGCCAGCCGCGCGCCGCCCCGCGCCGGCGACCCGGGGAAGCCCGAGGGCGCGCGCGCAGCTTCCGTCCGTTGGCGGCGGCGCGGGGGCTGCCGGGACAGCGCCTCCCGGTCACCAGGGCAACCGGGCCCACTGGCGTTCCGCCCCTTCAACCACTCCCGCTCTCTCGCTGCAAAGCAAAGCAAAAAGGAGAAAGAAACCATTGGCTGTCATTTTATCACAAGCCAGCAGTGCCCATGTTTGCTTAAAAAAATGAACACTTTCCTAGTGGGATGCAAAATGGTGCAATTTGGGAAACATTCCGGGGACTACTTTAAAAGACTACACAGATGCCAGGTGACCCAACAATCCCAAACCACATTACACACACACACACACACACACACACACACACACACACACAAGAGAATATGAAACACACGTCCACACAAAAAATTAAACAAGAATGTTCATCGGATTACTAGACGTAATAACGTGGATAAAGTGTGGTGTATCCGTACAGTGGCGTCCATCGGCCATAAAAAGGGAGGAGGTTCTAATTCGTGCTCACATGGATGAGCCCTGAAAACCCCCTCAGCAAATCGCAAGAAGCCAGACACAAAAAGCCAAATATTGTGGTTCTGTTTCTGTGAAATGTCAGAGAGAAGGTAGCTTTCCTCATACAGATCTTACACATAGTTTACTAGGATTTATACCTTTTTTTTTTTTTTTTGGTAGGGGTTGCTAATGTAAATGGTGTTTTTAATTTCAAATTGCTGGTATATAAGAAAGTGATTTTTGTATATTAACCTTGTATAATGCAATCTTGTTATAATCACTTCTTAGTTCCAGAACTTTTTAAAGTTCTTTTGGATTTTCTACAAAGACATTCATCTGCAAACAAGAACAGTTTATTTACTTTTGATGCTTATTTTTTATTTTTTAATTGATTTCAGAGAGGAAGGGAAAGGAATAGATAGAAACATCAATGGAGGGCAGGGATGGAGGTCGCAACCCGGGCACGTGCCCTTGACCAGAATCGAACTTAGGACCATTCAGTCCACAGGCCAACACGCTATCCACTGAGCCAAACCAGCTAGGATTTGGTATCTAATTTAGGTACACTGCTGGGTATAGATTACTAAATAAATTGCTAGCATTTAACATCAATTCAGCAGTAAACAAAGTAAACTGTTATTGTCGCCTTATTACTATCATTGAGGCAGAAGAAAAAAATTCAACACTTTAAGGCTATACCTACTACCTGGGAAGACTGAACAAATCCAACACGATCAAATTTGACCATGCGAGTGTTTTCCTGTATATAAGCCTCTGGATTCCATGAGTTAATAAAAGCATAAAAACACTTAAATGCTGACAACTCATTATAGACTTTCTCACAAAGATTTAACTAATATTGAAGGGAAAATCTCTGTTCCCTAATAAAATTTTGAAAATACATTCGTAGAAAGGATGAATCCATGATATATATTCCTGCAAAGAAGAGTTTACCACAAAAACTCCCAAGTCATGTTTGCAAACAAGGTTTCTAAAACCACCATGTCTGGTCAAAACCTGTTTGGCTCAGTGGATAGAGCATCCGCCTGGGGACTGAAAGGTCCCAGGTTTGATTCCGGTCAAGGGCATGTCTCTTGGTTGTGGGCACATCCCCAGTAGGGGGCGTGCAGGAGGTGGCTTATCGATGTCTCTCTCTCATCGATGTTTCTGGCTCTCTATCCCTCTCCTTTCCTCTCTGTAAAAACATAAACTATATTTAAAAAAAAATAAAAATAATAAAATCACCGTGTCTGGTTCTTCCAGTAAGTGGGGTTATGTAGAATGATGTTATTCTGTTTTACATTAATCCTCAAGATTCATATGGTGATCCATCATTTTCAAGACATGATATAAAAATAACTTTTTAGTATAGGACCCTTTGGTTGGCTATCTTATTGCTTTATCATGCTGAGCTTATACTTCTCTATTGTGTTTTTTTTTTGTGTGTGTAACATTGCTTTAAATTATTCTCCACTATTTTGACTTTTAATAACTAAAAGGTAACGTTGTAAGACAGGTATATTTCTTTTTGACTTATCTCTTCAAAAATATAAAGAAATAAAATGAGAAATATTTTTGTGTAGGAAACCTTTCATCTACTGAGGAATATGGTTAAAGCATTACAAATGGATGATTATACAATACTGGTAAGACACAAAAAAGCTAAATACTAGTAAATGATATAAGTCTCCAATTGACATGCTTTCGGGGAAGTTGAAGAGTAATTTATCTTAGTATTAGGTGAGTAAAGAAGAACAAGGTGGCAGCGAAAGAAGTCTATCATATTATAGCAATGAATCCTTTTGAACATCTGAACAAAGCTATATAGTAATCCCTGTGCTAAGTGGATTTCATTTACACACAAAACTTGGCATATCACTTTAAGGTATTCAAGCCACCTGAAACTCACCTGTGTACACTTCAGGGTTTCAAATAAAAGAATAATCACCTTGCAGATATGGAATAATCTAGTAATTTTTACATGTGCAACCATTAATTAAAATTTCACTTGTCATATATATATATATATATATATATATGCATCAGTAAACAAAATTATATATATACACATATACAATTCATTTTGTAATGATACTGTATCACCAATTTTAATGTAAAGTAATGATAGGCATTAGATGATCATTAATCTTTTTGCTAGTTTTATTACACTGTAAGATTTGTATTTTTTTGAGATCCAAAAAACAGCAACATTCTATTTTAAATTTGTTCTTAAAATATACAATATTGCACTTGGATTTTTGGCATTTTAATTAAAGAGTGGTTGAGTAAAAAATCATACAAGAAACTAGTCTTTATTTTGCTTTATAAGCAAAGAGCTTTGTATAAAAGGAGAACTTACAGTAGTACCAAATAAACCAAATATTTACAGTGTTGCTATTAAAGTTTTACTTCTAAAGAAAGATTCAGTGTATTGAATGCAAATATTATTATATCTAAGAAAAGCACACTCCCTTTCCCCCATTCTGCTGAACATTTTAAAACCAAAGAGTACTGGTGTGAAATGCTTTTGTGATTTCTTTTTCAAGAGAAAATACATGGAAAGAATGTTTGTTCATGAAGCAGCTAAACTGGGTCACTAAATTCTTTCACAATGTTTCCTACATGACTTACAAAATCTCTAAACTAAAAATCAGAATTCCAAGATAAGCATTCTTTTACAATTACACAAGTTAGTTCATTTTTAGTATGACTTTAAGGCCAACTTCCCGTACATTTTCTAAGATATATAAGATGCTAGGCATCTATCTGAATTATTTTTAACTTCTGTTACACTACAGTAACACTGTACACATTTATATTAATCCTGAATTTGCTATTCCACTTTTTAATTCCCAATTAGGTAAATATTCTAGAAAGCTCAATATTTTTCACTTAACAACCAATTAGGGAGACAGTTTTGAAAAACTATTTGCAAAGCAAAATACCAAGATTTAGACCTACTTAACAGTATATTAAACATTTAAAAGACCGAAAAGAACATAAATAGAATGTATTCATAATATAAATACATGACACAGATATTTTAATTTTGGCACCACCTTAAAAAAAATAAATCCAACAGTACTTTATTACCCCTTCAGATGTTTGGGAATATTTAAAATGTCAACTATTACATATTTACTTTTACTCCAGAAGAAAAATAATTCATGAATTTAAATTGGTATTTCAAAAGCAAAGGATTTCCTTTTGTTACTTTTCTTTTTATTGACTTGAGACAGAGAGAGGCACAGAGGCAGAGAGGCAGAGGGAGAGGGAGTGGGACAGGGACAGGGAGAGGGAGAAGGAGAGGGACAGGGACAGGGAGAGGGAGGGGGGAAGGAGAGCAACAGGGAGAGGGAGAGGGAGGGAGAGAGAGAGAGAGATTTGTTGATCCACTTATTTATGCATTTATTGGTTGATTCTTATATGTACCCATAACCTTGGTGTATCAGGATAATGCCCTACCTAACTGAGCTACCCAGCCAGGGCCTCCTTTTGTTACTTTTTAACTTGACCTGCAGAATGAACAGTTACTCAAAGTGTTAATTAGCAGCCAATGTGTTAACTATGCTTTTACACTTTAATCCTACCAAGACTGATTATGGCAAGCAGCGATTTATTATAGACAGACATGGTTTCTGCTTAAACAACCACATACAAATTGCATAGTTCTGATCTGAGAACAAAGATCAAAGTAGAGAGTTAAAAAGGCATTAATATATGTTAACTGAACTGAAATAGGCTGTTGAAAAACAGTTTATCTTGGGTAGGTGTTAGTGTAAACCTGGGGGAAAGGGAGAAACGGTCATAGCAAAAATGTTTTCTTTAAAAATAGGTTAATGCTAAGAACAATAGCTTTTAAAATTTCTGTTTAAAAATAAGCTTAATAAACAAGAATACAAATTTTAATTCCAAACTTAGCTCTTTGAAATGCACTATTTTCTTACATACAGCAGAAAATACTTTTTTCATAGTTGTTAACATTATATGTAAAAAAGAGGCACTAAACATATTTGAATATATTCACACAAACAGGATTTTCAGTCTCAGCTGTACATAGGCTTGTATTTGCTCAATAATTCCCAGATGGCAAAATGCTCACAAAAATAAGTCTTCTGAAGGAGGTGCATAAGAGAAACCAACGAATGCATCATCAGCCTCCAGTACGCTGGCATTCACTATAGAATAGTCAGTAGACACACACACAGAATATGGAACTGTTTCTTCTGTAAACGCTGCATCAAAGTTCCTAATATCATCTGGTCCTGCCTAAAACATCAAAAGAATACTATTATTCACCTTAGCTTTCCCATTAATTTAATTCTTTGTTAAACCCTTCATGGATTTGTATATTGATTCCTGGCAAGTTTAGATGTCTTCCTTCATCATTGCTTTGGAACATTTTCTGCTTTTATTCCTTAGGGGAGATCCTTCTACCAGGTAAGGTTCTTATTGTTGGGTGGGGTGAGGAGAGAGAAGGGTAAGGAGAGCTAGCATAACAGAGTCCTTACCAATGTTAATATGAATCTCAGTCCCTGCTTATGATTCCCCTTCTCTCTACTCATCACCTCTAAGTTTAGAAAAGGGGTGCAGGTAGGTTTTCAGAATAGCATTCTGCATTTGAGCTTCCATTAAATGCCTGCCCATCCAGTTTCTCAACTTCGGGTAGATGAAGCTTTTTAATGAAGGATGAAGGTGCTGTAAGTAAAATTGTGAAAGATGACTCTTGTGTCACAGAGTTACTAAGCATTCAGTGATGAGACCCTCAGCCTAAAGGGACCAGGAAACTAGGAAATGAAGCACAGTGTCTGCTTAGGCTCAAAGGCAATGGCTTTTAATCTTCTTTTACATTTGATACAAGCAAACAGCCTATCCCCTTCCAATGTATTTATGGATAAAACTGGGTTGCAAATTCAGGTGATTCACTGTTAAAGCCCACCCCTGAAGTTCTACTTAGCTCTGCTCTAAAAGAAAGGGAAGCTTTAAAATGTTTAATTCACACCCTAGCTGGTTTGGCTCAGTGGATAGAGCCTCGGCCCGAAGGGTCCTGGTTTTGATTCCAGTTAAAGGCACATTCCTGGATTGCAAGCTGGATCCCCAGTAGGGGGTGTGCAGGAGGCAGCCAATCAATGATTCTCATCATTGATGTTTCTATCTCTCTCTCTCCCTCTCCCTTCCTCTCTGAAATCAATATATATTATACAAACACACACACACACACACACACACATATTAAAAGCTCAATTCACCAAGTCTAACTGAGGTGAACAAATAGGGATTCAGAGTAGTTATTATAAGCTAAGGATATAGTTAGACTGGTAGGTCTACAAACAGCAGAGCAGAAGCCAGGGAAACCCAGAATGCTCTATCCTTCTACATGAGAAATTCCATCACAGAGGAAAATACTCTAGAAATTATATACATGATGTCACCAATTCTTACATATAACCTTAGAAAGCAGGGGTTCTGAAATAAAACAAAGGTTTGAATTCTGGCTATGAGTTTTGCTAGCTAGAATTCTTTATATAAACTACCCTATCTTTGCTATAAGAGGAAAGCTTGCCTCCTCTTCTGTAAAATAAGAATCCTGCCACCTGTCTGTTAAACTTGTGAGGATATGACGCATTAATATATAAAATTTGCAGAATCTGTAGAAGGTGCTTAATAAATGATGATAAGTGTTCTCTTCCCTGACTTTATATTTTGAGAATGCCTTTTTGGCTCATGGCTAGTACTGTCAGGGACAATACCATATTTCTTATTTTAAAAGTGAGGGAAGGCTCTGTCTTCAAACTCTAGTTCTGCAACTTTAATTAAACTGAAGGCAAGTTACTTAACCTTTTCTGTGCCTAAATTCACTCACCAGAGTAGGGTGTAAAATAACAGTACTATTTCATAGGATTGTTGTCAGGGTTAAGTAAAAGGATACAAGTGTTGAGAACAATTAATGAGAATATCTTATACTAGTATAGCTTTTTAGAAGGAAGGACTTGGATATATACTTACCACATTAGGATTAAACGGTGGTGGAATCTTCTTTTGTACAAGGTCTGCCCAACTGAGTGATTCAAAAAAGGGATGATTCTGAATTTCAAGCTAGAATATTAAAGAAAAAAATACATTTTAAACTAATGCTGAAGAATGCATTAAGTACTCATTGAAGAATTTTATAGAACCAAACCATTACCATTTTGTTCCTCAGTAGTGTTTTTTAGATACATGCTTATGTTATTTATGTGGCAAAGTGGTATAGCAGAAAGACTACCTGAGTACACATGACACACTTTATCCTCTTCGCTATCACAGTTTCTTCATAAGTAAAACAGAGTTAACATTTCTGCCTTAGATACTTAACAGGCTGTTTTAAGGATAAATGGAAAATATAAAAATAAGAGTGGTATAAAAAGATGGAAGTACTACATAGGTATAAATAATTATTATTATTATCTGAATGGGGAAAGGTAAATAAGATGTGAAGCAAGAGAGTTTTACACTGTAGGGCAGAGGTAAAACCAAGATGATGAGCTTTACTACAAATTTAAAATATTTCGCTCTGAGTTGCTACTATCAAAAGTTGGCAAAGAACTGATCCCAGCTTTTTTCCCCTGCAGGGTGCCACAGAAGTGTATAAAGTAGGACCCAATCTTGTTTGGTGGTTTAAAAAGATTTCTTAGAGAAAGTGATGTCTGACCAGAGTTCTGAAAGATGAGTAAGAATTAAGCTAGATAGAAGAATGAGGTATGTGGGGAACAAAACAAAAAGGCAACAAAGGAACAAACCATAGATGCAGACAACAGAAGGGTGGTTACCAAGAGGGGTTGGGGGTAGGAGGAGGAAGAGGACAAAGGAGTCAAATGTATGGTGATAGAGGGAGACTAGACTTTGGGTGGTGAGCATACAGTGCAATACACAAATGAGGTACTATAGAACTGTACACTTATTAACCAATGTCACCCCAATAAATTAAAAAGAAAAAAAAAGAACGAGGGGAGAACACTGTAGGTAGAATATGAAGGCCCTGAGGTGGCAAAGAGCTTAGCTTGGTCAAGAAAATGAGAGTCCAGGATGGTTGCAGTACAGGGAGAAATGGGGATGGTCACACCAGGTAAAGCTCAAGAGGTAAACAAGCCATGTACCTTTTATAACAATTCGGTAAACTAGTAAGTATATGGGTTTTCTTAAATTTGGTAAGCCATTCTGGCAAATTAATTGAACCAAAGGAGAGGTCACGGGAACCCGATTTATAGCCAGTCTGTTGGACGCACAGGACAACCTGAGCTTGGGACTGGTATTTGAAATGGAGGGCTGTCTTGTAGGACTGAACCCTTTACTCATGGAATGAGATTCTATCTCTGAGAAGATAGTGTCAGAATTGACACTATCAATTCTGGTGTCTGAGAATTGCTTGTTGCTGTGGGGAAGCCTCCACATACACCCACATTAAAATTGGTACCACTCTTTCATGTTAAATGCTAGTTTCAGTAGCAAATGCTTCAGAGTGAAGAACTTAACTTAGACACACTTACCAAGTTTCCCTCCACTGTATTAAGTTTTAATTTCTGTGATAAGTTTTACCTCACAACGTACTTCCTCCTATTTGTTTCTTTTTAAACACTCATTGAAATCTTGTAGTATAATAATTGCTGCTGGAATCACAGACATCTCCTCCTCATGTCTCCTCCCCAAAAGACCAAAAAGGCCTTGTGAGTGGCTATAAATATCTCATTATAAACACTTACTTAAAAACTATGTCATCTTTACTGGTGTCCAAAAATTTCTAGTTAGTGTAAACACACACACACACACACACACACACACACTCTGGAAGTTTAGCCCAGTTGTGAAACTTTCTTCAGCAATGAACAGCAGTCCAGAGATAACATTGAATTCCTCCAGGGTTGTGATTTCTGAATTCAATAAAAGGACCAAAGGGCATGGAGGTGTGAAGTACTAGCAAGACTGACTGAAACAACAGACTGGAATCAAAGCTGGATAGAGAACTGCTGACAGAGCCATCTGCTGAACTGGGACGTGTAGGAGGAGATATCAGTAGCAGACAAGTTTGTTATTCACAGTTGAAGTTCAAATTGGCCAACAGCCCCAAAGAATTTCTGAGAAATTTAAATGAACTTAAAAGTTCTTATCTCTCAATAGTTCATGAATACTGACACACTAAGATAATACTGACACAATAAGATAAGTTACACTAGCAATGTAATTACCCTGCTCTTAAAAAAACAAAACAAACCCACAGATTCCATAACTATCTCAAGGAGATATCACCAAATTCTCAGGGGAAAAAAAAGTGACTTCATGTTGGTTCAAGATAAAATGCATTGCCTTATGCAGTCAAGAAGCACTTAAAGTCTTGTTAAACAACATGATCTAAAAGTTCAGGTAATCAACATTTTTCAAAAAAAGAAGGGAGAGGAGAAAAATTTTAATAAATAATAAGAGTGTGAAAGGTGGATGTGACAGATGAGGAGGAGAGGACAGAGATCAGTTGAAAGGATCCAAGTGCTCAAACCCTTGTATAATTCTGTACGTATAAACACTGGTGAAAGTTGCTGGAACTAGTTAAGCGTTTTCATGGTGCTCTTCTTTAAGAGCTCTATCCATCCCCTTAAATACCACATAAAATAAGGCTTCATCTTCAAATGACAAATAAGCTTAAATTCAGTGGAAGAGGTATACATACAAAGTCTTCTTTGGCACCAAGCCGGTTTTGCCTGTCTTTTTCTAGGA
This sequence comes from Lasiurus cinereus, assembly GCA_011751065.1. Lineage (NCBI taxonomy): Eukaryota > Metazoa > Chordata > Mammalia > Chiroptera > Vespertilionidae > Lasiurus > Lasiurus cinereus. The sequence goes on along the minus strand of JAAGEH010000040.1, from coordinate 9,169,883 downwards.
GTTCTTCCAGAATGGACCAGGCTGTGAGGCTCACTCCTGGCCTCAGATTTAGGGGCTTGTGCAGAATGTTGTCATACATTTCAGCAACATCTCGGCAATAAAAAGGAGGCTGGGGGGGGGAGTAAAATAAAGTTAGTGTTAACTGAACTACGCCAAAATGTTTGGGTTAAAATAGTTGGATTTGGCCTTGATTTATAGGGAGCAGACTGGGTCTGGACAAAAGAAACACACAGGCGTGTTTGGGTGCAGCGTGGCCTTCTAATGCAAAGAGATTCCAAAACCCAGCACACACACGGCTTAATGCATGTGCATTGAATGAATTAGGGCCAGTCTGTTCAATAACATAGATGCCAATTGTATAAAGTTGCAACAGTATCTGTTTTAAAGAAAACCACCACCAATTTCATCATGGCATTGCGATAGCATTATTGGAAACAGAGATCCAACATGAAATAACTTCTTGAGACTTGGGAATAAATAAATTAAAACAGAGATTGCCCGAAAAGATGAAGACCTGAAGATCATGCTCCTTCCTAAGTACTGTGGCATTATGTGTATATTCTGCAGGAAGAAAAACTTTATTTTTTACTTTTAAAAATCTAGCTTGATTTTAATATAGTTCATATAAGTTAATTAATGAAGTATATGTTTCAAATGTTCCCATTCAAATCAACTGCACTTTATACACAATGATAATATTTTATGCTTTCAAAGTTGTCTAAAGAAATTAAAAGGACTCAGAAATATCTGAATGGCAACTATCCAACACTTAAAGGTATAAAATGGGTTTGAGGTGTTCTAAGTCACTGACATAACCAGAAAACTAGATTTTTTAATATGTGGATCTTAGTCAAGGGCAAAGAAGAGACAGTGTTGGAGGTCATGAGAATCTATCATTCAAAGTTACCAACAGAGACAAAAGCTCCTATATGTACTGAGAGCTCCCCCGTTGTTGTTTTTTTGTGTTTTTTTTTTTTGGGGGGGGGTGTACCAAGGGGGAGAGAATACAAAACAAAAAGCAGAACAAAGTAACAAGGCCCAGCTCAGGTCTGATGATGGTGTTATTTAGCTTAGTGGAGGTAGCACTAGGGGGGATGAGTGTATGGTTCCAAGCCTGAGGCTGGAGGGGGACACTCTTGGTACCACAAAGGGAGCCTAGGAAAGATTCCAACTATTTACAAAAGGCTAAATAAAAGCATACATTATTGCTCCAAGGTTATATAAACCCACTAAAATGCCTAAATTGTTTGCTTTAGGTTGGAGTATAACTCAATGTAACAAAACAAATGTACTCATGTTAATCAGAAGCTCTAGCTGGGGAAACATATAATAAGCATCTCCCCCCCTTTTTTTTTAAAGACATGGTATATATGGGGAATGGAAGAGATGGTTCTCAGTGATGGAAAAAGTGGAGCACCAGTGTACTAATTTAATCCTATAAAAACAAAATACAAGAAAAAACCCAAAAGGCATTATCTTCTAATAAATACAAACATCTTTTCTTCTTCCCATCTTTTTGAAATTAGGCAGAATGATGACTAGGGTAAATTGAATAAAAGTGGATAATTTTAATGTTGCAACTACGTGTCGATTTCAACAAAATGAGAGAGGAAGGAGAATACCTGAAGCAGTAATTATTCTGATAGAAAAATTACATTTAAAAACTACTAACAAAATGAAAAGTTTTTCTTTTTGTGCATTCATGCTTTTGAACTCATTTTTACCATGTTACTACTACTCTGTTAATGTTATCTAAGTGTCCACAAGATTACTGAAAGAGAAAGAGAAAAGAGAAAAATGCACATCAATTACAATATATTGGGAAAATAATGAAAGAGTAGAAATACATACCAGCCCATACAGCATTTCATACAGTACAGCACCAAGGCACCACCAATCTACAGTATTGTCATAGGGCTGTTTTCTGATTACTTCAGGTGCTAGGTACTACAGAAAAGATGAAGTATTAGTGCAACTCAATAAACAAGAAAAAGTTTGTAAATAATTGAGAAATTTAACGAATTTTAGGTATTACTATTACGCTAAAAACATATATAGATTTTAAATTGGTTGTGTATTTTCATCTTATACCAGTGATTCTTCAAAATCCATTGGGACATTTTTTAAAATATACATACTGTCGGGGCACATGGAGAAGGCAACCAAAAATAAGTAAAGGGGAAGTCTAAGATTAACAATAAAAATAACCATAAACTGTGATGCAGTTAAGACAAACAGAAAAGAGCAGAGAATGTAGAAACTGTAATCCAAAGTAGGTATTTTGTGCGTATGGGAGGACGGGAAGAGAAGGAAATCTTTTACAAGATTAATTTATCTTAAAATTTCTCTGGTCATTACTCATAATTGCTTCTCCCAAAGAAAGAATTCCTAATAGGGCAATTATAATTCTTTTTTTTTCCCAATGAAAGAAAAAGAATTAATTGCATTCTTCTTAGGAAATTACAACTATAATTATCTAACATATTATTTACATGTTTTAGTTATTACACAGCTAGTTATACTTTAACTTATCGCCATTTCACAAATATAAGATTGTTAATTTGAATTTCAGATTCCAAAAAATATTTTTTCCTTTTCCATATGAAATATAAGAAAATGATTTCTTCTTCTATTTTTGCTCCAAAAAATGGCAAAGTAAATTAAAAGAGTTTATTTAATACTTTAACCACATTTAGACTTAAATGACATAAGAACTTGTTCCTTTCTAAAACCTACAGGACTTAAAGATTTGCCAGAACCGGTTTGGCTTAGTGGATAGAGCATCAGCCTGTGGACTGAAAGGTCCCAGGTTTGATTCCAGTCAAGGGCATGTATCCTGGTTGCGGGCACATCCCCGGTAGGGGGAGTGCAGGATGCGGCTGATCGATGTTTCTAACTCTCTATCCCTCTCCCTTCCCTTCCTCTCTGTAAAAAAAAAAATCAATAAAATATATTAAAAAAAAAAGATTTTGGTAACTATGACATCAATATACATTCACAAAAAATGTTTCTTCAGACATAAACCAAAATAGAATGGTTACAAATATACACAAGAACAAGGTTAGAGAAAGGAAGAAAAAAAGTACATTTTAAAGTAATATTGTTGCTTAAAGCAACTTTTAATTACGTTTCTGATCTTGATTACAAGTGTCATGTGAGCCAGTCTATCACACATTTCCAACAATATCTGCTATTACTCGGCAATAATGATAAAATACTACCTGGCACTTAACATCACTATAAATACATTAAAAGATGTGTGTGTGTGTGTGTGTGTGTGTGTGTGTGTGTGTGTGAGAGAGAGGGGGGGGGGGGGGATAGAGGGGGGGATAAAAAGGCTTTAACATAAATTAAAAGGACTATTATCCCGAATAGAAAGATACATTTCTGCTTAGAGAATGGGATGTTTGGGTTAGTAAATTCTGATTTGTGAATTTCCCCCCACATCCTCTGTCTTATTTTCTTCTGTTAAATAAACACTAAATTTTATTATAAAATATTTTAACCACACATAAAAATAGTAAAATATAATATAAATCAATAAAGCTGCCACCTAAATATAGACAATGCCAATCTTTTGCCATATTTGCTTCAGCTTATTTTTAGAACAGCTTTAGAGTACAATACAATGGTTTTTAATATATTTAGAGTTGTGCAAACATTATCACAACTTTAGGATATTTTCATCACTGATTTGTGATTTTATTTTGAAGCATTAAAAGTAAAATCAAATGCTTAAAGAAGATAGCCCTAATCAGTTTGACTCAGTGGACTGAGTGTCAGCCTGTGGACCAAGGGGTTCCAGGCTTGATTCCAGTCAAGGGCATATATCTTGACTGCAGGCTCCTTCAAGGCCTGAGCCCTTATCGGGGCACATGGAGGAGGCAACCAATCAATGCGTTTCTCTCACATCGATGTTTCTCTCTGTCTTTCCCTCTCTCTTCCACTCTCCCTAAAAATCAATGGAAAATATTTTTGGGTGAGGATGAACAACAAAAAATAAATAAAATAAAATAAAATAAAGGGGAAGTCAAAGGTTAACAATAAAAATAAGCATAATTTATATCTTTGGTGGGTTATCTGGTGGTGGTATTCCACTATCACAGTTTAAAATACCAACTATCAATAAACTTTATTCAGAAGAAATGATTATTAGATATTTCCAATTAGTAGAAGCTAAAATGATAGGTTTTATTATAGTTTCCTGATGTCAATTTTATATATGCAATTTGTGATTCATTTCTTCATTTTATACATGATTATGTTAATGACAAATGAGACATACTTCTTACCTCTGGTGTTCCACAAAATGTTGTTGTGGTATCAGAAATAGCAATTCCTTCTTTACAAAGCCCAAAATCTGTTAAGACAACATGTCCCTGAGAAATAGAGGGGCAATAAGATAAAACAATGCAAGAACATAAACTGACAATTTCAAAAAATCATTTTATTTTGAAATGATAGACCCACAGGCAAACTGCAAAAACACACCAACGTCACCCAGCTCCCCCCAATGCTGGCACCTCTGTAACTGTAGTACAATATCAATACTGGGAAACTGACATTGATACAATATTGTTAACCAGATTGCCAATCCTATTCGGTTTTCACTATTTTGTAATACATGCATTTGTGTACGTGTAAGTATGTGTAGTTCACGTAACAGAGATGTACGGAGTCATGCATCTACCACCACAATCAAGCATCCATCAATCCCAAAGGAACAAAAGAACCCCAGGTGCCATCCCTTTATGTTTGCACTCCACTATTTCCTCGATCCCTGTTCCCTAATCTGATCTCATCTCTACAATTTTGTCATTGCAAACATGTTATATAAAATGGAATCAAGCAGTGTCAAATCTTTGAGGCTGGCTTTTTCCTACTAAGCATAACTACAACAAAAACTGAGGAATAGCAGATTTTTAAAAGACAATACTTACTACAGAATCCAAAAGAATATTTTCCGGTTTCAAGTCTCTATCATATTGAAAGAGAAAAAAAAGCAAACGTGAATATTAGTTGAAATAAAATAAGACGACAGTTCTTACAAGTAGTATTTTAAAAACTTACCTGTACACTATTTTGATGGAGTGCAAGTAACCCAATGCGCTGGCGATTTCAGCAGCATAAAACCTTGCTCTGTGTTCAGGAAAGGACCGTTCTCTTTGTAAGTGAAAAAACAGCTGTAAAATTAAGATCATTCACAGAGTGAAACAAATATATTTTATAAATATAAAAATAGGGTTTGTTGGTGTTACTTTGCACCAAAGCACAGAACTGTGACTCTCCCTTGTCTGTGTCCTCAACTTAGCAATCACGGTCTCTCTTCAATCACACATCTTTTATTACCCTTGCTAACTTACTCATCTCCCATTTACCCTTCAATCCTCAATGTGGCACTGTCCTCTCTACTCCAGGCATCCACTCTGGAAAAGATCACCAGTACAGACCAACGATCTTGACATTGCCATATATGTACAGTATCTTTCTCGACCTATTTTGACTGTTCTTTCCTTTGGAAAAACATCAAACACTATTTAGAGATTGGAAACTAGTGGTTAACAGACCAAATATAAGCCACAGATATAATTTGTTTGATCCAAATACTGTTTTTAGAAAAATATAAATTAAATAGTAACATATAAAAACTAGAAAAAGTTTTTGGTAAAAATTGGTTTCTTTGGGGGGGAAAAATTGGGGGAAGCTCTGCATCATGGAGCCTAAATTCCAATGTGACAGCAAATGGCTAGAGCTAAGCAGTAGCTGCACTCTCCAGTTCATTTCTTATACATCCTAATTCTGAATTTATTTCTTACAACCTGTCTATCCTTTTTTTTTTTAAAAAAAAATACTGATTTTTAAAAATATATTTTATTGAATTTTTACAGAGAGGAAGGGAGAGAGACAGAAAGTCAGAAACATCGATGATAAAGTGACATCGATCAGCTGCCTCCTGCAGGCCCCACAGTGGAGATGTGCCCGCAAGCAAGGCACATGCTCCCAACCGGAATCGAACCTGGGACCCTTCAGTCTGCAAGCCGACGTTCTATCCACTGAGCCAAACCGGTCTCGGCGAACCTGTCTATCCTTTACTCATTAGGTGACCTGCCTGGGTGAAGTTTGCTCAACTTACTCTACATTTCTTGGCTTCTAAGACAATGATCTGAGAGATAATTATCTCTCCCTAGAATAGATCTTTTACCTCTTGGAGAGTTCAATTTCCTTTCCTTTCTGGCTCCTTACACTGCAGGGATTAACAAGGTTTCTCTGTCCTGGGTTTCTCCACTGTTATTCTTCGTATGCATACCATCTAGGTAAACAGATCCAATCGAATGACTAACCACCACCTCTGTGTTGATGTCTTTCACGTGGACGTCTCTAGCCCAGACCTCTGCTTGGAGCTCCTACTGCAAAGACATGCTGCTCTTTTTTTGAATACTTCATAAGCCAATAAATTCAACTTGTCGCCGAAACCAGTTTGGCTCAGTGGAGAGAGCATCGGCCTGCAGACTGAAGGGTCCCTGGTTCGATTCCAGTCAAGGGCATGTATCCTGGTTGCGGGCACATCCCCAGTAGGGGGCGTACAGGAAGCGGCTGTTTGATGTCTCTCATCAGTGTTTCTAACTCTCTATCCCTCTCCCTTTCTCTCTGTAAAAAATCCATAAAATATATTTAAAAAATAAATAAATAAATAAATAAATTCAACTTGTCTTCTCTTATAGACTTACTGCTCTTGTGGTATCTCTCCTTTAATGATATCCCATTCTACCCAGCCCTCTACGTCATGGGAAGCAACAAGATACAGTGGAAAGAGTCAGGTTTCACAGCTGATCAGATTTGAGTTCAAATTGATTCTTCCGTTTTGGTGTGTTTCTCTGGTTTTCAAAGATTGTCTAAAAATTTTTTCTTAAAACTCTTCTGAAAAGTGAGGGTGAAGATCCTGACAGAATAGATAAATGGGGGCTGAACTGGGATTCATCTGTACTGCTCCTTTACCCTTTGCCACTGCATCCAAACCAGAATAAATTCTTCTCTTTTAATTATTTCTGAACTACTTCCTCCTCTTTATCCCTACCACTCTTTTTATTAGCTGTAGCATACACCACTGTAATATTATATTTAATAATATCCTGAGTACATCTCACCAATATAATGCTAATGAAAATTACTCCAAATGAAAATCCAACCATCCACTAATAACAGCTAACACTGACCACCCATTAAATCAAAGGCATTATGCTAAGGACTTTGCATGCTTGTATTATTTAACGCAGTGGTCAGCAAACTGCAGCTCGCAAGCCACATGCGGCTCTTTGGCCCCTTGAGTGTGGCTCTTCCACAAAATACCACGGCCTGGGCAAGTCTATTTTGAAGAAGTGGCACTAGAAGAAGTTTAAGTTTAAAAAATTTGGCTCTCAAAAGAAATTTCAATCATTGTGCTGTTGATATTTGGCTCTGTTGACTAATGTGTTTGCCGACCACTGATTTAACCCATCCAACTATTTTGAGGTAAGAAATTAATGAGAAAGTTGAGGCTCAGAAAGGCTCATTTATATGCCCAGCTCCATAAAACTCATTTGTTTATACTCTACCTGGCTCCAAATCAGATGTGAAGTAGTATACAATGATAAATATCACATGTCAAAGTTAAAATGTCAGTATGACTATTAGGGGAAAATAATAGTAATAACAGGATAAACATAATGAAATTACACTCTTTCTATCTCTATCTTTTCTCCTTGTCTTTTTTTTTTTAAATGCTCACCCAATGATATTTTTCCATTCATCTTTAGAGAAAGTGGAAGAGAGAGGGAAAGTCAGAGAGAAATACACATCAAATTGGTTGCCTCCTGCACAAGCTCTTACCAGGGCCCGAGCCTGTAGCCGAGGTGCGTGCCCTTGACCAGAATCGAGCCCGGGGACCCTTCGGACCCAAACTGGCTAGGGCTCTCCTTGTCTTTATTCCTCTTCTACCTATTGCCCCCCTCAACTCCTCCTCCGTCCACCCCAACATTCTGTTTCATTCTCTTGCCCCTCTCACTTATCTCAGCCAAGGGTACCTTTCACAAGACAAGCCCACCTTTTTCCTTTTTTGTCACTAAATTTATAAGCAGTAATTGTGTAAAAGGAACTCAGAAACAAAGCCTTAAAGCAGCATGAAGAAACCATAGACAAAGCAGGAAACCTGCAGTAGGATGTCATCTGCGATTAGAAGCCTGGCATGACATTTCAAAGATACATAATGGTACCTATATCTATGTTAAATCCAGGGTCTGACACTTACTAGGACACTGTGACATTGAGAAAGTTACTTAACTCCTCTGAACCTTAATTTCCTTATCTATAATCTGAGTATAAGAGTGTTTATCTCAAAGAGTTGTGATAAGCCTCACCAGTATCTCAGTTGGAGATAGCATTATGGGTTCGATCCCTGGTTAGGACACATACAAAAATCAACCAATGAATGCATCAATAAGTGAAATGAACAAAAAAAATTGATGTTTCTCTCTTTCTCAAAAATAAATTTAAAAAAAGAGTTGTGATGATTAATTGAAATAATGCATGTAAAATAATTACCAAGTACCAGGCCCTCAATAAACTCTCATTATATATTAGCATGTACACAAACACACATATAAAATAAAATAACAACTTTTTATGTGGGAACAATGTGGGACCACCTTTATCTCTGAATCAGGGTGCCTGGGGTATTCATAATTTTGCTCTACACTGAGAAGTAACAAGGCATTTTTGTCATGGATACAGGAGGTTGAATAATGATTCTTTTTATGATCTTACCCTTGAATGATATAGCTGTGTTTGATCACCTGTCAGTCTGTAGAATAGAAATTGGTCTTCTTTCTTATTCCTTTATTCTACGGTTACATGTACTACAGTAAGACTAAAATATTATTTCTCTCTCTGTTCTGAGATGAGGGGATGGAAGATCCTTTTGTAAAGATATGAAAATACCTGCCAGTTAAAATAATTTTTAGAGATATTCATAGATCAGAGATCAAATCAATCAGAATGACATGGAATTGAGAAGCAGAGAAATAGGAGATGATCAGCCGCCCAGAACCTGGAATCAGATGGCCTGAATTCAATTCCTGGCTCCAGTACTTACTCACCATATAACTTGAGCAAGTTAGCCAGCTTCTCTGTGCTCAGTTTCTTTGTTTTATATAATAAAATGGTTGTTGAAGATAAATAATACAGACAAAGAATCAGAGTACTTGCATTATAAGTATACTCAATACATGTCAGCTATTACTGTAACTATTATAACAAGAGCAGCATTTCCCAAAATGTATTTCAATATCCCTTTGATCCAGAGTTTTGGGGAATATTATTAACAGATTTGATTCGAACAAACAAGGGGACTATGTAGTAAAAAAAGTATTTTTAAAGAAATCCTGGCTAGCCCAAGCCAGTTTGGCTCAGAGGGTAGAGTGCCAGCCCACAGACTTACTGGTCTTGTGTTCAATTCCAGTCAGGGTGTGTTCACGAGGCAACCAATTAATATGTCTCTCATATCGATATTTCTCCATCTCTCCTCCTCCCTTCCATTCTCTCCAGAAATCAACGGAAAAAATATCCTTGGGTGAGGATTAACAACAACAAAAAGACATCCTGGCTTTGTTTAAGGCAAACTGCTCAAAATCTTTAACATGCTGAAAAACATTGGGAATCCCCAAAAAACATACTGTTAATCACCAATGGGATATAATGTGAAAGTGATTTCACCACAGAAGCTTTTATTAGAGGTTCATCTCATGTGATTAACAGTTTGAACACTTTAGAACATGACAGGTGATATTATTTGACTTATATGTGGACTCCAATGAACAAAATAAACTGACAGACAAAATAGAATCAAAGGCATGGACGTGGGACAGACTGATGGCGGTCAGCGGGGAGCAGGTTTTAGGAAGATGAAGAGATTAAGCAAAGAAAAACAAAAACACATATATAAAACACATCGACAAAGACAACAGTGTGGTGACAGCCTGAGACTAAGGGGCTGCGGGGAGGTGGAATGGGCAAAGCGGGGATAAATGGGGATGGAAAGAGACTGCATTGGGCAATGGGCGTGTAATGCAATGTACAGATGATGGTTTGCTGAGTTGTACTCTTGAAACCTGTATGGCTTTGTGAACAATGTCACCTCAATAAATTCAATAAAAAAAGAAAATGACAGGATATAGTAGTATTTATATACAAGTATTAAAGCAATAATTATCTAAATTATAAGTTACGTTTTTTTCTGTTTCAGTATATTATTCTTGCTATATAGTAGTGCCAAAACTATCCATGAAGACTGTAACTTCAAGTTAAGTTTCTTTTATGAACCTCCCCGCCTTCACCATCAGCTGATTTAAGAACTTTGAGCTTGCATCATGCTTATTAGCCAGCACCTTAAATATTGTTGCTACTCGACAAACAACAGTTGATGCTGGACTAACCTTCCAAAAATGTATAAGGAAAGAAAAACTTTGACTTTATTCTGTTTTTTCTAAACAGTATCAATATTATAAAACTAATTATAAAACTCACCTCCCCTCCATTAACAAAATCCAGAACAAAATAAAGCTTTTCAGTTGTTTGGAAGGAATAATGTAATCCCACCAAAAATGGATGCTTCACATTTTTCAAGAGCACATTACGTTCAGCCATAATATGCTTTTGCTGTTAAAAAAAAAAAAAAAAAAGGTAAAGGATCAACTTGTATTATACACAATAAAACAGTTTTGTTAATTGAAAAGAGGGGCTTAGGAGAAACAAAGCTCTTTTATTTCACCTCTCTTCTGTTGAGAACGATTTTTTTCTGTAACACTTTGACAGCATAAAATTTTCCATCCAGTTTCCGTTTTGCAAGAAGAACCTGTTTTAATTAAAGATTGTGCATACTATTAGAAATGTTAATACTTTATAGCAATAACTCACTTGTAAATAAATCAATACATAAACTGTATTAAAAAATCTACAAAATTGTATAAAAAACCTAGATGAGGTTGTTTTGAAAAATACTAACTTTATTTCTATAAATCCACTTTCCCCTAAGCATTTTAATAAAACAAAAAAGGATGCTGATCATTTAAATAGCCAGGCACCATTTCTTTGTGTGCTGATGTCTGAGATTCTTACTAAATTTAAGTACCAGAATCTATATTCCTGGAAATCTTTATGCGTGTGTGTGTGTGTGTGTGTGTGTGTGTGTGTGTGTGTATGTATGTGTGTGTGTGTGCGCGCGCGCGCGGGCCAACGAAGAGTGTCCTTAAGAAAATATTGAGGCTATAAACTTCATGGCTATATAAAACAAAGGAGAAGAAAACGGTTTCTAGATTATCAAAATAACTTTTTTGTTTTAACTTTTAGGTTTCTCTTAGCGGCTTCAAATTCAGAAGAGTTGAGAGGAAGAGGCACCATGAATAGCTGAGTAAGGTTGCATGCACTTTCAAGGATCTGAAGAAATGTAAGAGGATTTGGCCTCAGAACATAAGTAGACATATACTCAAGATTTTGCAAGTAATTTTAAGGAATTCAAGTTGATCCACAAGTTGTATAGCTATTCAATGATACATTCCCAAGCTTTCTAAGATGATCTGGCACCACAGTGACATTGCTGGACCTTCCTTCCCTTCTTGTACATCTGTGGTTTTCCTCATCCAACCTATAACCCAGTCTAAGCATGAGTAAGATATCTGACACATCCCACATCCCAACAGAGGGACCTCTTCAATATACCTAACTGGAGCTTCTCAAACCCACCAGTTCTCAAAACGAAGGAAAATCTGAGAAACTGTCACAGCTAAGAGGAACTTAAGGAGCACACAACTAAATGTAATGTGGTATGGTGGATGAGATCTGGAATAGAAAAGGGTCAAAACTAAGAAAATCTAAATAAATGATGAACTTTAGTTAATAATAATGCATCAGCATTGCTCATTAATTGGAATAAGTGTACCATACTAATGTAAGATGGTGATAAAAGGGAAACCTGTGGGTGTAGACTAGGGGATGATTTGGGAATTCTCTGAATTTTCTGTTTTTTTTTTTCTCTTTATGTAGTTTTTCTGTAAATCTAAAACTGTTTTAAAAGATGAAATCTATTAATTTGAAAAAAAAGTTTGTTATTAAAAAAGATGTAGTCAAAATATCTTCAGAGTGAAAATGGCCTGTGCTCAACTGGTGGCATTCTTCTCATGCCCCTTTCTTTTGCTCTCTGCAGTATTTGACTCTGTTGAACGCTCTTTCCTTCTTACGCTTTTCCTTTTCTCAGCACCTCACACCTGCCTGACTTATCCTTCTCTATTTTCATTGGTTCATCTTCAAGTACATTCTAAGATAGTAATTAAAATAATGTGGCAATTAGGAAGTACTGATTTCCTTCAAGTAGGTATTCCCCATGCCTCCCATTATATTGGTAGATTTGGAGAACAGACCAACGGTTAACAAATCAATATGCAGGCCTAGCCAGTTTTGCTCAGTGGATAGAGCGCCAGCCTGTGGACTCAGGGATCCCAGGTTCGATTCTGGTCAAGGGCAAGTACCTCGGTTGTAGGCTAGATCCCAGCCCCACCAGTTGGGGCAAATGAGGGAAGCAACAAATCAATGTGTCTCTATCACATCGATATTTCTCTCTTTTCTCTTACACTATGAAAATCAATAGAAAAATATCCTTAGGTTATGCCGAAACTGGTTTGGCTCAGTGGATAGAGCGCCGGCCTGTGGATTGAAGGGTTGTGGTCGATTCTGGTTAAGGGCAAGTACCTTGGTTGCAGGCACATCCTCAGTAGGGGACGTGCAGGAGGCAGCTGATCGTTGTCTCTCTCTCTTCGATGTTTCTAACTCTCTGTCCCTCTTCCTTCCTCTCTGTAAGAAATCAATAAAATATATATTTTTAAAAAACTTTAAAAAAGAAAAATATCCTTAGGTTAGAATTAACAAAACAAACAAAAAAAACACCCACACACAAATGTGCAAGTGAAAAAGTGAACCAAGACACTTGCTAGAGAAAAGGTAAGAATAAATGTTAGATTGCCATTATTTATTTTAGCTTATCATATATATTTTTCTGTTTTTCAAACACATTGTGAATGTGCACTTTTCTGCTTTTCCTTCTTTTTGTGTATTCTGTTTCTCTTTTACTGCTTTTTGTTGGTTTCTAATCATTTTGCAAGATTTTTAATTTTTATTAAACAACGTATAAGTAAAATAACTCACAAATCCTTATAGTTCAGTAAATTATTTCAAAATAAACACATTATGTAACCACTGTCCAGGTCGAAAGGTAAAACATTTTGGGTAGCCTGAATTCTCTGCTTTGGCCCTATTCCATCACTGTCTTCCTCAAAGGTAACCACTATTTCAACTCGTAATAACACAGGTAATTTGATATTATCATTTAAAATTTTTAAAAATTAGAATCATGTAGCATTGTCTCTAACTTCTTTCACTCTAAATTATCTTATACTCATTCAAGTTGTGGCATGTCACATAGTTTTTAAAATTTTTATTGCCATGTAGACTACTGCATTATGCAATTTAATCCACTCTTTTGTTGACAGACATTTAAATTGTTGATGAATAACGATGTTAATAATATTCTGGCACATTCCTTTCCTAGTGCATATATGTATGCATTTCTGTTAGATGTGTAGCTAGGAGTAGAACCAATGTGTCATAGATATTGCATACATTCAACTTCAATAAATAACAAGTTTCAACAGCATAAAAAAACCACAAAATAGAACAGTAAATATCTAATTAAAGATGTGTAAGTAGGTCCTTGAAAGTGCATGCAACCCAGCCCATTACAGAACCTATGAAACAGTCCTGAGAAAAAATAAAGATGAACTAAATTAACAAAAGGATATACCATGGTCATTGACTAGAAGTCTCAGTAATTTAAGATGACAATTCTTCCCAAATTGATCTACAGACTCAATGCAATCCCAATAAAAATCCAACAGAATCCTGTGGAAGCTGGCATGCTAATTTCTAACATTTATATAAATATGCAAAAAGCTAAGAATAGTCTCATGAAGAAGAATAAGGAGAGAGGACTGGTTTTGTTAGAAATGAAGCTACAGAGACAGAGGAATCCAAGATGGCGGCATAGGTAAACACCTACACTGCTGCCTTGCACAACAATTTCAAAACTACAACTAAAAGACAGAACGAACATCATCCAGAACCACAGGAAAGCTGGCTGAGTGGAAGTTCTACAACTAGAGGGAAAGAATGGGGCTCACGGAGACCCAGAGGAGCTACAAAAAGCTGAGGTACGGAGACGCGCTCGAGGAGAGAGCGGGTGCCGGAGTACCTGGCTGGCTTTCCCTGGCGGGAGGGAAATGGAGACTCTCAAAGGCATTGAACCCCTTATCCTACGACACTAAACCCCAGATCCAGCCGAAACTCATAAGGGGGGAGTTTGGACTGTGAAAAGGGAGAAGTGCACGGAAATTTAGGGGAGTCACAAAAGATCAAGGCCTGGTGGCGGGCACGGCACTGCGCGCAGGACAGACTGCTGATTGTGCTGCTGGCTTTCACGAGTGGGCGGGAGACAGACCCTCCCAACTGTGCACCTTCTAACTTCACTAAACCCCTGTTTCAGACGAAACCCTGGGGACCTAGACTCCTGTGGTCCTGGTGTGCAGGGGAGCCGGAAAGGTTAGAGGCACTGCGGGCGCTCGGGCACAAGGACCGCTCCAGCCATTACCCAGTCACGTGAGATTCAGGGGCCATGGAGGGCGGGGCCGACTGGAAGGCAAGGCGGCCCCTTAAGCCCTGAGACTCCACCCCTCCCAAGCTCAACAGAGGCTTCTGTGGCTTTGCACATCTGGTATCATAAAGCTGAATTCAACACAGAAGTTTCCCCGGCATAGTGAAAATGCCGAGACAAGGGAAGGGATTACAAACAAAAGAAATGGAGGGGAAAAAACGACTGGATACAGAGTTCAAAACCACGCTTATAAGGTTTTTCAAGAATATGCTAGAAAAGTTGGATAAATTTAGTGAGACCCAAGAGGAGATGAAAAAGGACCAACTAGAGACACTGACTGAAATAAAAAATATTATACAGAGTCCTAACAGCAGACTAGAGGATGGCAAGAATCAAATCAAAACTTTGAAATATAAAGAAGCAGAAAACACTCAACTGGAAAAGCAAGAAGAGAAAAAAATCTAAAAATGTGAAGATAATGTAAGGAGCCTCTGGGACAGCTTCAAGCGTACCAACATCAGAATTGTGGGGGTGCCAGAAGAAGAGAGAGAGCAAGATACTGAAAACCTATTTAAAGAAATAATGACTGAAAGCTTCCCACATCTGGTAAAAGAAATAGACTTACAAGTCCAGGAAGCACACAGAACCCCAAATAAAAGGAATCCAAAGAGGACCACACCAAGACACATCATAATTAAAATACCAAGAGCAAAAGACAAAGAGAGAATATTAAAAGCAGCAAGAGAAAAATAGTTCATTACCTACAAGGGAGCACCCATACGACTGTCAGCTGATTTCTCAACAGAAACGATGCAGGCCAGACGGGAGTGGCAAGAAATATTCCAAGTGATGAACAGCAAGAACCTACAACCAAGAATAATCTATCCAGCAAAGCTATCATTCAGAATTGAAGGGCAGATAAAGAGCTTCACAGAGAAGAAAAAGCTAAAGGAGTTCATCAACTCCAAACCAGTATTATATGAAATGCTGAAAGGTACTCTTTTAGAAGAGGAAGAAGAAAAAGGTAAAAGACAAAAAATTATGAACAACAAATACATATCTATCAATAAGTGAATCTAAAAATTAAGTGAATTAAAAATTTGATCAACAGAATAAACTGGTGAATATAATAGAATCAGGAGCACAGAAAGGGAGTAGACTGATAATTCTCAGGAGGACAAAAATCAGGTAGATAAGTGATCAATCAAAGGACTTGTATGCATGCATATAAGTATAACCAATGATCACAGACACTGGGGGGTCGGGGTATGCCTGGGAGG